>JBAMHX010000010.1:5905052-5963291 GCA_037177515.1 Pseudomugil tenellus | reverse complement strand
ATCGTGAGAGAATCGTGATCTCAATTCTTGGCAAAAAAATTGTGATTCTCATTCTACCCAGAATTGTGCAGCCCTACTTACAGATAACTTTAATAAACATAAGAAAGATGGACACTTAAATGAAAAATTTCTCTTTTAAAAACACTGAGGCCAGCTCTTACCAGATTTGAGTGATAGCTATTTGGGGGACTATTAACAGCTCGTCAGCTCCATGTTCGTATGTAAATTCATGACATGAAGAATTTACACAGTTTGGCTATCTCCAACCATCCAGTTTAGACTTTTCATGGTTTAGAATTTTCAGAGTTGTTTGTTGATCCACTGAAGGAATCACATGTGGCCTAATAAAATCTTGAGCACTATCTGCGTCATCAGATTTCCGGAGCGGCATCCCTGTCAGTAATAAACTGATCAACAGTAGTGAAAAATGCCTTCTTATCAACTTTGTACTTGTATCCAATAAAGTCTCGAGTGGTCGGTGTGACGGTCTCATCCTAAGATGGCCTTCATCTGTGTTCCTGTAAACCAAGGGCAGGCACATAAGCAGCAGTAAAATAGTAAATAAAACAAAGAGCATTTTTGTGAAGTACATTCAGTGGTTTTTATTCAACTCGACTCTGTTTCATATAAATGCCCGACGTGTTTCCCCTTTAAATGCTTTTGCACTACCGACATGCTGCCATGATAAGCAAGACTTGCATTGCAAACCTTCAGGTGATCCTGATTTTTATTTTTTTTTTTAAGATATTTCGGTACTTGTTGTTCTGGACATTACTGCCCATCAGAGACGTTATCGCGCATGCGTGCGACTCTTGGCCGAGATAATGTATGAAGTGAGATGCCTCACTCTGTTGGCAAAAAATTGTCTGGCAACAAAAGTCAACAATTAAATCAATTGTAGACTATTTCTATTATCGATTTTTGTCAACAATGTCAACTAATAATTGCAGCCCTAATATATAATGACACAAACGTGTTTATATTTTGTGTGATTTCTGCAATCTTTCATTAAATTTAGACCCATAGATAGATGGGACAGATGAATAGATCTGAAGAAATGTTGTATCTAAAATTCTTAAAGACTCAATTACACATTGTGCCAGGCCAAGTTTTTCTCTATACACATGGTTTATAAAGTCACATTTCTGCCTGAGGTTTGTTGACTCTGACAACCTGATTGAAACTTTTTATAAAAAACATCTTTGCAAGCCTCAACCTTCCTTTCTTTAATTGGTCATTTTCACACTACAGTATAATAAAATTATTTCTGGATTTGCATTGTCTTCTGCTTGTTTTTTTCACAGTTCAGTAGGCCATGGTGATGAGGACACTAATGCATCAAGCCCCCAGCATCTACCCAATCAGAACAGGGATGGAAGCCAGGTGATCCCAGTGACTGGTGAACCTCGTGAACACACCATAGACTGTGGCGACATTGTCTGGGGCTTAGCCTTTGGCTCATCTGTACCAGAAAAACAGAGCCGCTGTGTCAACATTGGATGGCACCGCTTTAAGTTTGGCCAAGACCAGCTACTTCTGGCTACAGGTCTCAACAACGGTCGAATCAAGATCTGGGATGTTTACACTGGTGAGAATTTGTGTTTCACATGGTCTGTGTTTTCCAAAACCAGGTTTGTCTTTAACTTTTTCAAATGATAATCAGGATAGAGATATAAATCTATTAGGAAGATGAAGGCATATATTCAGAAACAATTGTATTGTATCTTCTCAAAAGTAAACCACTTGAGACAGACTTTTTCATCTAACCTCTAGTAATATCTGTACATGTTGTCCTTTTGTTTTATATTCATATTGACAACATTTTGGCCATTGAGCACTTCCTGTCCATGTAATTTCTTTGTTGTCTTTGTCTTTTAGGAAAATTGTTATTAAATTTAATGGATCATACTGATGTGGTGCGAGATTTGACTTTTGCTCCAGATGGCAGCCTAATGTTGGTTTCTGCTTCAAGAGATAAGACGCTTCGTATATGGGACCTCAAAGATGATGGTAAAAGTTTTCCTTTTCATTTTTACTTATTTTATGAGAAGTGTGTGTGGCTTATGCAACAAGCTTCAGCTTCCTTTGTTTTTCTTGTTCTGAGAGATAGCATGGGGATTTAATTCCTGCTCAGGTTTTCTCAGCACGTTGTTAACATAGCAACTTTGAACCACATAATGGGAAAGTGTAAATTCAACAAAAATTGGCTGGCTAACAAATTTTTTCTTTATGGTTGAAAACGGTAGGCTACCTGGCAATGTGTATACATTTTGTGCAAAAAATGTTTTAAACTTGACACGCTGGAAGTCAAGACAGTGGCGTCTCAGATGCAAAGTGCGAAACACAAAGCGTCAAAATTGAGCTGCCAACTGCAAACCCAGGTATTTTCCAGGTTTGTTCCCATTTCCACCATGCCTTCACTTCCCGATATCAACAACCGAGACAGTAGCACCACAACTCAGACAATAATCGGGTTTACGCTTACATTGAAAGCAGAGGTATTGTGGTGTCTAAACACCGTGGCAAAAAACTAATCATGCAAGTCTAATGGAAGACTTGAAGACTTATTCTGTGCTATGTTCCCAGACTTTGACATTGCCCACTCTTTTGCATGCGGTTCTGTCTAGACAGCTCACATCAGCAAATTTGGATTACAAATTACCGTACCCTTCAGAGCAGCTTGTTGCGGCTGCCAACAAGGACGCATTTGTTTTAATGTTTAACGAGAGCCTCAACCAGACGACGACAACAAAACAACTGGATATCATAAAGTAATTTACAAAGATAAAAGTAATGTAATAAAACCTAATTAAATCGGATACTAAAACAATAAAGATTTCAGTTAAAAGCTAAGCTAAAAAGGTGAGTTTTGATCCTCTATCACCAATCTCTTCAGGCGTGAGACTCTCTGGCAGGCTGTTCCACAATCGAGGGCTGTAGTGGTAGAACAATGCCTCACCGTGTGTTTTAGTTCTCACTTTAGGAACAACTAAAAGGCCAGTTCCAGAGAACGTAAGGGTCCATAAGGGTTCATAATTAACAAGGTGGGATAAATAACAAGACCCAAGACCATTAAGACATTTCTATTTACTAGAAGAACCTTAAAATCAATCCTGACATGCACAGGGAGCCAGTGCAGTGATTTTTAAAGCTGGTGTAATGTGTTCCCACCCTCTGGTCCTCGACAGAACTTGTCATATTGAGTTCAGGAGCAATTGTAGATTAGAAATGCTCTTTTTGGGAAGACTAAAGAGCAGCGCTCCGTTACTAACGCTGGTTTCTATCTTCTGCTGTTTTTCCTTTCTGATGATATAAGCTTAGTTTTACATATTTATATTCCCAAACGCAGTGTACCTGGGATGTTATGGTTTCATCACAACCAGCATCTGTCCCCACCGGCGGATATCCTTCGTTTGAGCATGATAGCTCGAACAATTTTCACAATTGGATTTTGATACTTGGTATACCTGTGTAGGTCCCCAAGGGGTCACATAAATTCAGAAATTGTGAAATTAATACAGGTCATCCCTGAGGTTCATTTTCACTTTATTTGAGGTCAATGAGACAAATGGTTACAGAGATTGTCCCCCTTGGGGACCTAAACAGGTATACCGAGTATCAAAATTCAATTGTGAAACTTGATAGTTATTGCGCTCACGTGAAGGATTTTCCTACGACAGCGGACATTGTGATGGTGGGGTTCGTGATGAAACCATAATATCCCGGACACTCTGCATTCAAGGATATGAGACAGCCTGGTGGCTTTAATTTGATTAATTTTTTTTTTTAATTTATTTTTACCCGGACTTCTGCTGAGACATGGAGCAGAGACCTGATTCATAAAAGCATAAAATGTACAATAAAACTGATTTTTATCCTTAATTAACAGAATCAAAACCAACTGTTTATTTATAGAATTGATCCATCTATGACTTCAAATAGAAGTTTTCCTTGAAATTGAAAGTTGCTCTCCGTGTCTTCCAGGTAACATGGTGAAGGTTTTACGTGGACATCAGAACTGGGTGTACTGCAGTGCCTTCTCCCCTGATTCCTCCATCCTATGCTCAGTTGGTGCAGGAAAAGCAGTATGTGTTCATGTTATCTTTTTCTTGTTTTCCATGTTTAATTTTTTTTATGGGTGTGCAGTTTAGTAGTTATATCCCCGAACGCGGAGTGTCGGGATATTATGATTTCATCACGGTCACCTCCGTCTCCGCTGCCGCATCCGCCGTCGCCGCCTCAGCTGCTGCGTCTGACACCGCCACATATCTTTCGTGTGAGTGCGATAACTCGAACAATTTTGACAATTGGATTTTGATGACCTGATTTAGGTCCCCAAGGGGACAACCTGTATTGAATTCACCATTTTTGGATTTATGGTTCCCTCACTAGGTGGCGTTTTATGCCTAAAAATCAGATTTTTGCCTATATCTCTGGAACTATTAATTGGATTTTGATACTCATTATACCTGTTTACGTCCGCAAGAGATCAACCTGAATCAAATTTCCAGATTATCGGATTTATGGTTTACCCACTAGGTGGGACTTTATGCACAAAAAACTGATTTTTTTGCCATATCTCTGCAACTATTTGTCTCATTGACCTTAAATCAAGTGCAAATAAAAGGTCATGACCTCAGGATGTCCTGACGTCATACTGCTTTAAAGTTTCAACACCAGGTGGAGCTTTGTGACAGAAAATGTGCGGCTTTATATTATTATATTGTGTCAATTCGAGGATTGGGAAATTGGAGAATTTGGGGCGTTCGGGGATATACCCCTAGCCTGTCGCTTACGACGGCATTGTCTTTGTTAACCTTTGTGACGATGCTTGTCACTATTATCTATTATATAATGAGCCTTACTTCTAGCTTTTCCTGCCCTCCCATTTCTACCTTTTAATAAAACTTTTTTTGTATTCCTTGAGTTATCTGCAGCTTTTTTTCTTTTACTGTTAAGAATTGCGTTTTGGAGTTCTGAAGTTTTCAAACAGATAAATCGTTCTTAAAGTCTATATCGCTAAAGTAGAACACATCAAACATTTTATCCCTGCTAGGAAAACGGTAAGCGGGCGAAATCAATTTAAACCATTTGTGGAAAGTTGACTTTTGAATATTGACATAACTTGTAGTACATTATTAAGAAACAGTAAGATGTTAATAGAGTTCACAGAAAATGTTTGTGTTGCCTCCATTAGAAGAAATTAACAACTTTGTTGCACCATAATAATTCAGAAAATGGTGGTAGTGGTGCTAGTTCTGTTAGGCTATATGTGTCCCTACAGTGTGTGTCTTGCTCTTCCTGTCACAGGTGGTGGCAGAGCTCACTGTGTGATTGGTTTTGAAGGGAGCGCCGCGCTGACATTTTGAGCAGCCGGTAAAAACCTTGGACGCACAGTGCACAATGCCCAAAGGCGTGGCCAGGGGCAGCCTGGCACCTGACCCACAAGGTCAATCTGTACGTAGGTGCTGCTCCATGTTTGTCTACCTCTGCTGTTGCAGTCCTTCTATTTCATATATTTCATTTTAAACATGTTAACTGGTTATTAAATGCCCATTTTTCCTCCTCAACCAACCCCCACTCCCTACCCACTATCCCAAACTCCTCCTTTTAGATAGGATCATCTAAAAGCACTGGGTTCCTTTTTGTTTTCTGGCAAAGTTGTTGTTTTTTTTTGCATTTACTTCAGTGTTAAATTTACTGCAGTTAATAGGGCCACTAAAGTACCCAATTTTCTCTCTTTCTTCCCCTCTCTCCTTTTTTTTTAAAAATATATATATATATATATATATATATAACTGAACAAAGTTATCAATGGTAAAATCATCCTTCTAAATGCAGTTCCAATTTCTAAGTATCAAGCAGGTTAAAAAGAACTGAGAATGTCAGTTTGTTTTATTTTATTTTTTTACTTTATTTTATAAACACAAATAAAAACACATTTTCAGATCAATGTTAACATGGAGTCTTCTTTAATATCACATTAACAACTTTTATCATTGAGGCTTGATGTCCATGAAAAGTTTCTCCCTGGAATTTGCTGTGGGATCTTTTTTTCTTGGACTGAATGGAAAGTGGAACTTTCTCAAATAATGTATTTATTTAGGACTTAAATGCAGAATCATCTGGAATATAGTGTAGAATAAATAATTTTTTTGGATTTTGGGGTGAGTGATGCTCCATTTAGAACATGAAGCCATTGACTTTAAGAATAAGTTAAAATACACTTTTATGTGAATGTTTTGGGGTTTTTTGCCAGAACATTCTGCAATTATATTAAATGATTTGTTTAATCTCTTTTTATTTAATTGATAACTTTTCACATGCAGTGGCAATTTTCCCCTAAAGCCATTTTTTATTATATAAAATATTATATCAATTGATTATTCTGGGTTTCAATGTTATGTGACCACTTTCCAGTTCTTAGACATTCAGCAGACACTGTTATCAAGTTACTGAGATTGCACTTTCATTTTTTTCTGTCTGCTTGTATTGGTCTTGGCCCATAAAATGTTTTTCTTTTGCAGTATCTTTTTTTCGTTGTAGGCTTCGGCTGGAGATGCCAACCTAAAGTAAACACAGAGAACTAAAACTCTGAAAGGGAAACCAGCAGAGTAATTTCATATTACCTTAAATTACTGCTTTTTTATTTTTATTCTTTTCTTTCTGTTGATCCACTTGTTAAAATGATTATCAAGTGCATTTTGCATTAAATGACGTAGACATTAAATGTGGTGTATTTACAAAGCATTTCACCTGAAGTATAAATGATGTTTTTAACACTCATGTGCTTGTATTTTTCAGTTTCTTTTTGTACATGTAGAAACTATAGATTTTTTATTCTTGAAATAATTCTCCAAACACTTACAGTCCTTTCTTGATTTTACAGGTTTTCCTATGGAACATGGATAAGTACACATTGATAAGGAAGCTGGATGGACACCACAACGATGTGGTTTCTTGTGACTTTTCACCTGATGGAGCCCTCTTGGCTACCGCCTCTTATGACACTAGGGTCATTGTATGGGACCACCACAACGGTACAATCCTTCTGGAACTGGGGTGAGAAAATAAACCACAATACTCACAAGAAATGAAGGATATACAGGTTTTCCTATAACATCAGCATAAAATGCAGTAAAATGGTGGGAGGGGAGGTTTAGAGAATTGCACTCTCTAAATGTCTGAATGCACCTATGCAACATTGTCTGTTTTTAAGTACTTATTCTACAATATCATTTGAAGATTATAAAACACAAAAGTAAAAAAAAGTGTGTGAATCATAAATGCATCATTAAATTTACTGGTTCCATAACTCAAAATGCCATTTGAATTGAAGGGGTGCAGCCAACAGGGACACCATGTGCATCTGTGCACATATAGAAAAACAAACTGTAACATGTAGAGAGTTTGTTGGCATTTTTAAAGGTCCCATATTATGCGAAATTGACTTTTTTTAATTGTACCTTAAAACAATCCCCAAAGTAGTTTTACTTTTCATCCATGCGTTTTTGTTGCTTTATTGCTTTGAAAGTGGGCTAATAGCTGTATTGACGTGATCCCTGCAGTGCAGAAAGAGAAAATGACACCATGTGACTACAGCTATAGAAATAACTACAGTAAAAAAGTCAGATTTTTTTTATATTTCCATTCGATGATTTGAATGTGCATACAGCTGTGATTTCCAACCTCCACATGAAATTAAATTCAGTTTTCTTTAAACCTCACTACAATCCATGTTGACTTCTATTGACCAATTTGTTTCACCTGCGGTGAATGAGGACTGTAGAATCCAGCAGCACAACAACTGAACAGGATAAGGGAAATATTTATTTCTCACATAAACCCAGGCTTTTATGTCCGTTTTCACTGGACTTGGCTGAATATTCCTATCACCATGGATGATGACTTCCTTTTTATCTTAATAAATCCATTTCAGCCCCGGACGAACTCGTGATGTTGATCTGCAGCTATAGTTAAATGATAACGTGATGAATTTAAATGATCAAGATGTGCTGTGTAAAACTTTGTTGCACATAACTGATGGCGCAAAATGAAACTTTGGATGAGATGCAGCTATGCTACTTTTAGGACACCTTGGAAATAATATGCTCACTATAGCGATAGTTGACAAGGTCATCGTTACAAAGTCAATAATTAAAGTATTGGCTCAAAAAAAAGGCCCACAAACGCCAGGGTTGTGAACTCAGGGAGAGAGAATAAAAGAACAGCAGCTCCCAGATAACTACAACTATGTTCCCATCGTTCATGTTCAAAGATTCGGATCAGTTGTGAAGGTCACAAGACTACTGGAGGAGTGCGCAGTTGCGTTTAACGGCATCATTTACTGACATATTGATTTGAGTTACCAGGGTTAGACTCAAAACATTTGGTTCTAAAGCCCCAAGAAAACTGGCTTGCAATGCGACTGATCCTCCCCATCTATTTCTATTTTGATACATTCTTTTAAAAGGCTACTGGGAGCCGCAATGGGGGCACCCCGGAACCACGGGTTGCCGACCCTTGGTCTAGTTATTTTATGTTATGTAACCATGGGGACATCCCATGATGCACTGAGCAATTCTGTTTACTTTCTCCACTGCTTATTTTCAGACGGTATTGGCATCAACATGTTTCTCCTATTTCTGCAGGTCCTATTTTTTATTTAACCTTTTTTTAAGGCCTTTATTTCTTACTTCTCATTTTTGCAGGTCTTCTCGGATAACAGCTGCAGTGTATATTGATCTGTCTTTCCTTTCCTTTCCACCCCCAGCCAGTTGAGGCAAATGGCTGCCCTCGCTGAGTCGGCTTCTGCCGGAGATTTTGCCTCCCTGTTAAAGGGGAGTTTTCCTTCCCACTGTCGCCTCATGCATGCTTAGCACGTGAAATTGGATCGAAGTCAAGATTCGATGCAATCATTTTGGTTCCTTTACACAGGCTATTTTTTATGAATTGGCTCAAATTGATCGCTGTGAAGCGCCTTGAGATGACATTGTCATGAAATGGCGCTATGCAGATAAAGCTGAATTGAAAATTTAATTTAAGTGAAGGCAGCTGCAGATTTGATTCAACCTTGCTGGTAAATAGATTTTTTGAGCATTATTATGCATAGATTGTGTTTTGTACAAATCCTATTCAGTATCACAATCTCTTCTAAGCTGTCACCAGGGGAAAAATAATCTTTCGTTTCATGAAATCATAAAACCAGGAAACCAAAATAGGAACAACTCTAACATTTAGTTCGCGAATTAGATTGCAGACATTGCACGTCACCCTCCACTGAACTGTATGGAGACCAGACCTACAGATGCAGTACAACCCAATATACACGCAGTCGACAAGGCAAAATCTACTCGTGGGCATTGTGAAAAAGGAGGCTACATCCTAGCTCACCAACTCAAGGGCAGACCTGCAGCGCAGCTCATACCTCAAATCCAGAGGACTACAGATGTGCTAACAACCCCACGGAAATAAATATTTTATTCAAATTTATATACATCTGAATTTTCTGATGATTATTTGGTTATCTTTAAAAAATTTTATATAAGTTAACTTTTCCTTCTATAAAACCAAATAAGCTGGCAGACTTTAATAAACCTTTAATAAGTGAAGTCATCAGTGGGATCTTTCCAATACAAAGTGGCAAGCCCCCTGACAAGATGGATAGCCAGTAGCGTTTTATATTTAAAAAAAACAAAACAAAAAAACTATGTTCTCTTGCTTGACATGTAATCAGTCCCACAGGCCTTGCAAAAAACTATAATATTACACTTTTTTTCCAAGATTGATAAAAATTCCAATATTTGCACTTCTTATAAACCTGAATTGTTACTGAATGCGGATTGTAAAGTTCAATCCAGGTTTCTATTTATTTACTGTCATACCAGATATGGACTCCTCAGACCAAGACCGGATTTATAAGGGGGCTCTCATTCGTTTGCTTCACAATGTTGCAGAAAGCAGGCATATGTAGATTTAGTGATCTTTACATTAAAGAAATTTTTGCAAAATTTGTTCCTCTCGCCACAAAATTCAGTCTGCAACATTCTAATCTTTTTGGTTCAGATCTTCAGATCCAACAGTTTGTGCTGCATTCCAGAATAAATGGATCAACATTATGTTTGCCTGGGTCTGATACAGTTAAAGGTTTTACATCTTATCCATTATAGTAGAGCCATACTTTTTAAGGTCTGCTCCAATTTCAGTGAAACGTGTGAACATTGCTGTGTAACAAAGGCAGACTTGACATTCAGGTCCTGTGATGAGTCACATCACTAATCAAAATTTTTTGGACCCTATCTTATCCTAGTTTTTGGTAAAGACGTTTAACCCTGCATTGAAATCACATTCTTTGGGATCCCAGCAGAGGGTACAACAATAACAGATAAGAATAAAAATGCTTTTGCTTTTTCAACAAATTCACTTGGAGGAGAATCTTACTGGAACAGAAATCAACAAAGTCACCAAAAGTCTGATCTTGGAAGAAGGATCTGATATTATTTCTGAAATTGGAGAATAAATATATATTGGCAGAGGATACCAAACAAGGATCCCTTTACTTTCCTACCTTAACAGACTTGAAAACTCATTCTGTATGAAATTTTGCACACATCCTTGGGCCGACAATAAAGTCTCAAGGACCTAAAGTCTAAACCAAACGGGAAGTCTGCAATTTTGCATCAGAGTTGCCATTTTAGCATTTCGATCACGTCGTATTTTGATCAAACTTGTCCTAGATCTTTAATCCTAGTGCCACCAAAGTTGGTCAGGATGCTCAGGAGGCATGTGTGATGAAAAGCTATCAAAAGCTTTTTCCCAAGAGATGTCATGTAGGAGGGGCAGGGCCTCAAAGTTTGATGCTTCGCCATGAAAAACTAAATTGATACAATTCAAGAGGGTCGTTCTCCTCAGGATTTGATCCTAAACACTTGAAACTGCTTGACAACATGTCAAATCCATTCATACTGTAGGAGCAAAAAATTTGAAATTTCTACGCCAAACTTAAGTATGGTAAATTATGTTGGATGCCATGAAACAGGAAGTACCTGTAACTCGTATATTGAAAGATTCCCCCAACAAAACTTGACATGGATGATTCTTGCTGTAAAAACATTAAAATTGAAACATGTTACATCAAGTCTCATTATTGATGGATAGCACCCCCTACAATATTTAAAACGCTTATCCCTGTACACTCAATTGACTAACATGCATGAAATTTAGTACATAAGTGTAACTTGTCAGGACCTACAAAAAAAAGCTCCTGGACCAATGGCCTAATTTATTTGGAATGTCTGCCATTTTGAATAAAATATTACTTCTAAGAAGAAAAAAATCCACCTGCATGATATTTTATTTGTAATATAGATGAACATTATAGAATCTACAATGTTTACATGCAAAACTGTGTTTTTGCAGGATAAAGAGTTTTAACCATGCAACCTTTTCCTGGCAGCTTAGTTCACTTGAGTTGGCTGCAGTTTGAAAAATAAGCAAAGGAATGTGTGAATTTTTTCCAGAAATTGCCAGCTACTCTCACAGATTCCCTCAGATTACGCTAGTGTAAATGCCTAATTAAAAACAAAGTACTGGATTGATAAAAAGACAAAAATGGTTTAAGTTTGAACTAATACTGTTCAACTCCTGCTGTTTTTCTCCTCCAGCCATCTCTTCCCTCCTCCTTCGCCTATCTTTGCTGGAGGTGTGAATGACCGGTGGGTTCGTGCTGTGAGCTTCTGCCCTGATGGTCGCCACATAACCAGTATTACTGATGACAGGTAAGGGAATAATCCACCATCATTACTATGTCTACCTGGCCTGGACTGAAGGACAAAGTGACAGCTGAAGTTTCTTGGTTCAGTTCATTAGTTGTCTTTTAATAACAAAGGAAGTAGTTTTGTTGGGAATATTTTTATGTTTTCAGTATCACTGTGACTTGGGACATGAAATTTATTAACTGGATTGATATTATATATAGATTTTCCTGATAATATCGAGACTGAAAACAGCATATTCTGGTTTATTAATAAATGTGAATGTTTGTAAAGCTTAAGCATTTTCATATAACTCCCAATACAAAACATTCTTGGAGCAAGTTAATTGTTTCAGTGCTTCACTTCATTCACACGTTTTTCATAGTCACTTCTGTTGCACAACATTTGTAGTAAGTTTGATAGGATAAACCAGCAAAAGAAAAAAATGGCTAAATCACATATCAAATACTGTATATGGGCCCGGTAGAAACGGTGTAATGTCAGTATTACCACTAGCAGTTTCCACCACCAGTCCATAGAACACACACACAAACTGCTACCAGAGGCTAAGAGCAGTTTAGCTTCCTGTCTTTGGATCCACCAAATATAAAACACCAAAACGTTCTGCTGTAACAAATTTATTATTAGACAGAAACATTATCTGTATCCACAGCAAAAAAAAACGTAGTTTTACTTCTTACTACTTCTTACTACAAGCCTTTTTTTTAAGGAGAAAGTGCTTTCCAAAAATCTTATAGGATTCCACTATTTACACTATTCCTGGATCCCCCTGTATTTAACTGGCACACTGTGCAGCAAATTTGTTTTACCAGACTGTTGCGTTTTTAGTTCTTTATATTTGCCGAGTGCAGCAAAGGTTGCTCTGCAACTCAAACCACGACAACTGTATTCCAGTCCAGTCAAACACGCTTCAAAGCAGCTGACATAGTCAATGTCAACTTTTTCATCTCAGGTGGTCCTGACAATTGTTGATTCTGTCTTCCTCTTGGTGTACAATGCGATGCCTTATGTTGGGTTTTAGTACAGTATGTGACCCAGCATCTGTTGTTATGTTGTATATTTCTTTGTGGTGTTTTTTTTCCTCCACTTTCTATTTCTTTTGTCCTTTTCCTATCTTTTTCTCTATTTTCTATAACATCAACATGTTTTAAATAAAGAATTCAGATTGCCAAGGAGATCTTTAAGTTCCTCTTCATAAAGTCAAATTGCCCAGCACAACACAGCACTCATTCTGCTTATCATTTTAATAATAAAGGTTCCATATTTAGCTATATTTGCCATTTCACAGTCTATCCTATACATATTTATGATATTATGCATTTTGCAAAATGCACCAAACTAGCTGCGAGGTCTCCAAACGCCTGCACTGAACAGCGAGAGAGGTGCAATCTATCGTAGGCGTGTGGGGGTGTGGGGGAAGAGGCCCACCCAAGTTTTCAGATTGGGGCCGGGGAGTCTCCACCATGCCGTATCGAAGCGGTGGAGTCAGGCGTTTGCTTTGACGACGCTGCACCCTTCTTTTCAATGCAATAAAGCTACAACTGGCTAAAGAAATAAAACAAATTTTGAGGTTGTTTTTAGGTACAATTAACACTAATAGAAGGTTAAAAGTTCATTAGTCGATTTTGTATAATATAGCCCCTTTAATATGCTTTGTGTGGACCAGAGGCCTGTGAGTTTGTCACAAAGTACCTGTTAACCTGGTTAAACTGGCTGCCAGTAAATTTGTGGAATATGTTAATCAAATGTTTACAGTTCAGAAAAAATGAGAAGAAAGTGTTAAAGTTCTCATCATTAGTGTTGGGAGCATAGATATTGGCTAAGACGACATTATACAACTTTCCTGCAACAATAATATACCATCCACGAGGGTCAGACACCACCGTAGAGGACACAAAAGAGAGAGATTCTGATTATTATAGCCACTTCTCTATTCTGAGCAATAAAATTGGAATGAAAGATTTGTTTATTCTGGACACTATTATGAGCAGAAGGTGATGATCTTTAATTTGCACTTGATTTGAGGTCAGTGGTCGAATTGGTCAAATTTAATTACAATTGCAATCCATCCTACGCTATGATAGTAGGTATCATAGCTTAGGATGGATTGCAATTGTAATGTCATCTTTGTAAAATTGAAGTAATTTTGATTTTTTTTTTTTTTTTTTTTTTTTGTACTTTTTAAAAAAAGTTATAATCTTTTGTTATTAATCTTTGTGTTTTTTATTTTTAGTTGTTTTTTTATTTTGTGTTTTCCATCTGTAATTGTTTTTTTTAATAATTTATTTAAAAATATTTAATTTTTGATTTGTTGTTTTGTTTTTTGTTTTTTATTTGTTGTAGTCATTTTTGTTTTGTAGTTGTGTGCTCTTCACTGGTGGCCATCTTGAAAATACTCAATCGAAACAATTCATCCTATGTAAATATTTATTTACAAGTTTGAACAAGTAAAATGTACATGGAGTTTGGGTTCAGAGTTGCTCTCTCTGGGTCACCTCAGTCTGAACTCACTACATGGCCTTTGAACTCTATATTATGTAAGCAAAATTTAGCGCTGTCTGTGTTTCTTCCTTCCCTCACTCACCTCTTTCTCCATTCATGCAGCTGGTTTTATTGGAGAGCTAGAAAGAAGTGTGCAGGTGGTGGACTAACAAATTTAAGAAACTGAGGAGTGATGGCCACTATATGTTGCAGAAAAAAAAACAAGAGTAATATTTTTATAAATATATTTATAAACCTAAATAAAAAGCTAAGTATTTCCTGTCTGGCACATCTCTGTTTGTACTCTTCAGGAAGCTGCAACCTTTATTGTGTACCGAGTCATATTAAGTTCACAAATAAAAATATGTAAATATGAATAAAACAGATATGCAGAATGTAGAATATATTCCTTTACTGTGTAATTTGAAAAGGGTTTGTTTTTTCTGAACATATTTGGTGCTGCAGACGTGTATAAAATTCAGGTTCTTACTTTTACAAAATTGTAGCTGATGTATCTGATCTTAGTGGAGGTATGTGGCTTTAAAAACGTCATACGTAAAAATTGAATTGAAATATTTGTGGTTTCCTTCTCAATTTTCTTAGGCTTGTTCGTTTCTGGAGCATCGAGGAAAGAGCTCCTCAGGCTATTGCTTCTCTGTCCAATGGTCTTTGCTGTGCCTTTTCTCCTGAAGGAAGTGCTCTTGCTGCTGGGTAAGAAAACAAACATGTTGATTTTGTCGTCGCCACTGGCAGAATGTTTTCTGATGTCTTTTTATATTTTTGTTTGTTTGTTTTTTATTTTAGGACTCGTGATGGGAGTGTGCACTTCTGGGAGTGTCCTCGAAGTGTTGCCAGTCTGCAGCACATGTGCAGGATGGCTCTTCGTCGGGTGATGACCACCCAGCACGTGGACGCTCTTGCTATTCCTGCTCTGCTACGAGACTACCTGACGTATAGAGTTGTCTGAATCTATCTGCACCAGCTTATCAAACTGCATTTGTCACAGCAACAATATGCTGAAGAACCAACAAATCCCATATTTTGTTTGGCAAAAGAAGATAAAGGATCCATGCAATTTTGAACAAATAAAAGCAATTTGGATTTAAAGAGGAATGTTCAGCTGAAAACTGAGCCATGCCTGTTTAAAATCCTCTATTTGCACATTTGTAAATACTTATTGTTATAAGTGCTTATTGTTAGTTTTTGTGAATGAATGCTGGTGCCAGACAGATCCATACCATGTTAGGTCAAAGGTCATCATGGGTCCTCCTGCCTCCAGATCAATCAGTTTTGTACTTTTTCCTTCACTTTCAGATGGACTTCACGGTCTTCTGGCTTAACTATTGATTTCTTCTAATTAGAGATGGCTGTTCTGAATGTTGTTTCTTTTCTGTTGGCATCAGAAAACTAAAGGGCAAGGTGGTGGAGATGCATAATGCTGCATCAGTGAGTCAAGTCTAAGTGTATGATCATCTCATATCACACAACACAACAAAAAACAGAAAGCCTGTTGGATCCACACTTCTCCAACCTACAGATGGATTACATCTCAGATACACGTGATCCAGATGTGGTAAAATAAAAGGATGTGGTTGCAATGCTTGACATTGCAACCACATCTATAGTCCCAGTTTTGTGCACAAAATCAAGTAAACCAGTAGCCACTACTGATACTAAGGACATAAACACAACACTATTGTCATTGTGAAATTTAAAGCAAATCACTTCTTTGTTTGTGAGCAGGTTAACAGCTGCATTGTAACTAAAAATTAACTACTGGTGTCCAAAGCTATTTGCAATGATTCAGTAATGTGAAGGGAATAAGTTTCTGTAAATGGCTCATCCTGCAACTCTTAGAATTCCCATCAGTCGGATTTAAATGGCAACAGCTTGCAAAACAGCTTTCATTTAGTTCTTCTGTGAATAGGTCTCTGACACCTAGTACAATAACATCTGAAGACAGATAAGTTTAATTTGCATAGATTAATAAGTTTATATAAACAGGCAACCCTCTTACTTACACCTTCAGATCTGTTTGTTTCTTTTTTTATCTCCCCCTTTTTCAAAAGGTTTTTCTTTTCAAATGTTTTTTAAGCAAGTTATACTAAGAAGGGTGAAAGGGTCTCGATTTGCTTTATTACAATTCATTGTACAGATCCTGAGCAGTTGCTTCACTGCTGGGAACAGTTATGCCTCATAGAGATGCAGTATAAATCATTAAATATGTCGGTTCCATACAAATTTATCTTGTAACGGAGTAAGTTTCTGCTTTCAATAAAGACGTTTTGACAATATTTTAGTTTGTCATAGTTAATGTTTTTTTAATATGATTTTGGTGATGGGGAAATAAAGAGAAATGACATTTTATTTAGGAAAACAAGGAAAGGTTTGTTTTACAGATTAATTAATTTTACAGACTGTGTCCCAGAGCTGGGAGGGTCTAAATGACAACATTACTGCAGACATACAATAAATAAGTGGTTCCTATACCTTTTGTGGTGGTGAGCAAACATGTCAGGTCTTTTTAACCAAAGAAGAATGGGTGCTGGTGCTGAAGTCAGTGTTTAGCTGGTTCAACTTCACCACTTCTAAACAACTGGTTTTGTTTTTGACTGTTCTGCATCGTTACATAATCTAACATGTTTATCTTTGTAATATTTAATGTCACACCCTCTGCCCCTCACATATTAGTAACATATGTTGTTGGAGTTTTGAGCTTCTTGCACGGTCTTCCATGATAGGAGTATTGTGGCGTAGAAATCCAAGCTAAATCCAAAAACAGCCACTGCAGGCTAAGACAAGGAGGTTTAAAACATGAAGATGCGTCACACAAAACAATGCACTTACTTGGTTAATTTATTTCCCAGATATAAGAAAATAGACCAGTACTTACTTAACAGTTTCTTGAAAGTTTCTCACCCAAGCTCATCCCGCTGCCATCTTCCAAATCACAGACATGCTTTTTGCAATCTATACACCACACCCACAGTGCCATTCCCCCAAACACTGCAGTGCTCGTCTCTAGGGCATGCGCGTGCGTGCTTCATTCACAATTGAGGTAGGAAACCAGTGAACCCACCTTCAGCTCCGACAAGGAGGTTTAACTCAATTGCAATGGAGTTCATGGCGCCAGTTTAGTTCCATTCTATTCAATCAGAATTCAGGATCTGAAAAATGCTTCTTTTGGGTTGCTCGTTGCTGCTACGTCCCAGCTTTCTTTTCTTGTCCCTGACATCGTTTTAAAGTTTATTTAATTTGATGTTTGTTGTACACAGGCACCTGCAGTTGTCCTTCCTGCAGTTGCACAAACACAGGCTTTGTCCATTTGACACATTTTATTTACTTTGGATCTCTGCCAGAAAACAGAGTCTGTTTCTCAGACTAATTCTGCTTGCTTTTAAAGTCTGTGCTATTATTAAGATGTTGGGCCATCTTAAACTCTTTTAAAGCTAGGTAATTCTGCCCCCAACTGCATATGCAAAGCAACCTGAAGTGGTTCTCAACTCTGGCCCTGGAAGGAGATGGTTAATGGATTGAACCAGTTTTGAAGAAGGAGGAGAGAAGGAATGAGAAGGAGGAAGAAGGAATTTTCGAAAAATGCCCAGTGTCATGTGGCTTGCCATTATTCGTTTATTATTCTGTATTCTTATAATTCTGTTCCACAATTAATTGCATTTATGGGGGCCCGAACATGCTCAAAATTTCACCAAATTTTGTTAACCCCTGAGACTAATATGAAATATTTAGTATTTTGGCATTTCTGTGATTGCTCGGGCAAAATCAGTTGAGAGTGCCCGTATTTTAAAGCCCCCAGAACTGCATGTCAACTATCTTCATAAATTTTGGTACACATGTTCTTCATGTTCAAGTAAACAAAGTCTCAAGGAGCTATGGTTAAAGCCAAACAGGAAGTCGTCATTTTGGCATTTTGCTCACGTCACATTTTATCTAACTTCTCCTAGAGATTGTCCTACGGCAATCAAACTTGCACAGAATGCACAGAATAGATGAGTGATTAAAAGTTAATCTAAGCTTTGTCCAACAAAACTACATCTCGGAGGGGCGGGGCCTCAAAGTTTGATTTCTCGCCACGAAAAACAAAATTCATATAACACCCACATTAAATAGATACTTCATTCATTCCTGATGGGAAATTTTGTTCCAGTACAACCCAAAATTGGGTGACTTAGGTGCACCCATGTAAGCGGCACACCAATAAATAAGCAGCATATCCTTAAATAAACAAGATATCTGCACCAAAATTGACTGGTATGATCCCAGTCCCATTCTCAAGACATTTACATGTGTGTACATTTTTTTAGACGGACATCTGGCACATTTTGACGTCATTCCATACCAACAAAGTACGCCATCTTACCATGGGGGAAACAGCACCTATCAACACTACAGAGGAGACATGGCAAAATCATCTTGTGTGGTCGGCTGCACAGCCAATTTAAAAAAAATTAGGGGATCAAGAACAAGTACCATCATATACCCCATAAATGGAGTCAGGAGAGATAAGTTTGCTGAGCGCTGTCAACAAATGCCAAATACGATCGGACGGAATAGTGATGGTGGAAAAGTAGTGGCAACCAAAGTCCAACTATACCTACATCTGTGGCCTTCATTTTACATCCAGTAAGTGCACATTCAGTGATATAGTGTACATAATAATACATGAACTTAATAATAACATTACGACTGCTAAGAACCCAAGACCTCTTAATTATAACGAGTCAGACCTGATGTATTTAGGCTGTTAGCTAACAGTTAGCGGTTGCATTCAGAGCACCATACACAATGGACAAGATCGTCTTTTAACCTCGCGTCTTAAGTTGTTTTTAAACAATCTGACTCTGCATCTTAGATAAACTCTGATTGGTGTATTACACTTTTGACCCTGCTAATGGATCGTTCAACAATATACTCTATGAAAGACTTTAAGGACATTTTTCCAGTCCTACAACACTCAACTTCCTACGGCAGCGTTTAGTCATCACAACCATGAAAAAAATATTTGACCCGTTTCTCGTTTTAACAAATGAGAAAGTTTTCTATATAACAAGATATTTATCTCATTATATTGAGAAACTTTAAAGAGAAGGTTTCTAACTATAACGAGACACGTTTCTAATTAAAAAACGAGGTTAATATGATTATATTTTCTCATCTATGTGACAAAGTTATCGCGTTTCAACGTGATAGGTTTAACTGTAACATCGCCAATCTCTGCGAACTTTTGATTTTGGTCTGAATGGAACAGCGAGCAGATGGAGAGGGGTGCGTTTTAGGAAGTCGAAATCTGTCAGAGGAACACATTTCCACACAGGAAAAAAAGACAACTTAACTTAAATGAAAAAATCATTATATTAACCTCGTGGAAATGAGAAACACATCTAGTTATAACGAGAAACCGTGCATGGACTGGCCCATACACCGTATATTCATGCATGCGCACACTCATGTTTTGCAATACATCAACACATTCCCTGTACTCACTGTCTCTGCTCCACAACCCCCTCTAGTGTTGGAGACTGGGTGGACTATTTTAGCATGATTAGGTTGCTGCTTGCAGTCCTACTGGGACTCGCACTCCCCCTATGTCATGTGAATCGTCTATACTTGTGCTTTACTGTTGGGGTGTTGGTTTTTTTCAAAGTATACTAGTCAGCATATATTTTATGCCGAATAGGATGCTTATCTTTTTTTCTCTCCTCAGTTAAACTCCTAGTGTGTTCTTGGACACACTGTAGCTGTATTTTCCCCCAGTTCTGCATGAAGGGAGCATTGGTTCAACTAGCTGCGCCTAAGTACTGTTCAATTCTGTATGTCATAATTGTGTTGTCTGTGTAATCTTGAAGTGGCTGTCCTTGAATACTGAATTTCCCTTCAGGGATGAATAAAGTATTTTGAATTGAATGAATTGAATTATGTCAAGAAACTTTCACATTATAATGAGATATGTTTTTCCTTAAAATGAGAAACTGGTCCAATATTTTTGACTGGTTGTGATGGCCAAACGATTCCGTAACTTCCTTTTATACCGTGTGAATTCATTTGCTGGTAGGTGACATTGATATGAAAAACTAATGTGGAATATGTAAATCAAAATTTAGGTAATTCAAAACACGGTAATTTGTGCACGTTGCTTTCCCCTAGACAAAGATGGCAAATATGTCATTGTGATGACATGCTGTCTAACAGAATGTCAATAATTGGTTTATGAATTAGCCATTCCCCCTTGCGACTGGAAATTCCATTTTTCAGACACCCATTATTTTGGCTAAATGGACACAGTTGGGTCAGACTGAAGAAAATATGAAGAGATCCAGTGAAAGCTGTGGCTTTACGCCTCAGGGTGCCACCATGCCCTTCTTGAATATACCGCCATGACATCACCATAAATTCCTTAATTTTGATATGATAATTTTCATATGCATACATACATGATTATGCATGTATGTATGCATATGAACCTATATGTATGTATATCTGTGATCTTGTTTGTATGATAGTATTTGGTCATGAATCAATGAATCAATGTTAGTATGTATGAGGTCATGAATATATGTGTACATATATGTGGTCATGAATGAATGTATGCATGTTGTCATGAATGAATATGTATATGATTGTGTGTGTGTATGAAAGTGATCTTGTATGGATGTAGCCTATGATGTGTTTATATATCCCTGCCAGACAATATCATCCAATTTGACTTACTTCCATCATCACTGCAAGATGAGTTCTTTCTTTTCTTAGGAATGCCACCTTACCACTGTTCACTTCTCTTCTCTTTATCTTTTCACGAATAACTGTAATCTCACCTGTAATAAAATTTTCACCTGTAATTTTATTCTATCCCGTAGTAGACAAAGACACTTGAACGCCAGGCCCAGTTTGCTGACACACATCAACAATTCACAAGGTGTACACAAACGCTTTGAATCAAGGCGTGAGACAATGCATATGAGGTAATCTGTGTCGCATACTTATTGTTCACATTCATCAAGCATATGCAAATTCATGCAAATAAGCAGTGGGACAAACAGAGACACATGTTTTAGTAATATGCACCTCATCTCTGGTGTTGAAGAATGAATACAATAAAATCTGTTATGTGGAATGTGTGTGGAGCTGGTATAGGAAAAAAAAGGTTTAAAATCTTTAATCGGCTGCAGGAACTACAGGCAGACATTGTCTGATTACAGGAAACTCATCTAACAAACACAACAATCAATCTTCTTCTACAGCACAGTTTTCACATGTATATTCAGCTTGTTACAACTCCAGGCAGAGAGGAGTCACTATTCTTATTAATAAAAGACTAAACTTTGACATCAATAGCACAGTAACAGATCCAGAAGGTAGATTTATAATAGCTGTATTATCTGTTCATAATATGAAGTTATGTATTGCAAATGTTTATGGTCCAAATGTTGATGATCCCTCCTTTTTTCACCCCCTCTTCACTCCATAGTCACTCAGATAACACAATAATCATCCGAGGTGATTTCAACATAATCCCAGATGCAGGGACGGACAGACATAGCACTAAAGGAAGTTATCAAACTTTGCAATCTTCAGAAACAATTAAACAATACATGAAGGATTTTGGTCTTTGTGATACATGGCGCTCTCACCATCCCACACTAAGAGTTACTAAGTTACTTAAAGTTCCTGAGTTTATTGATTATTTCAAAAAAGAATGGTCCATATATAAAAAAAGAACAACCTGCCAGAAACTTCAGTGTGTGTTCTTTGGGAAGCAGGAAAAGCAGTGACGAGAGGAAAAATCATTTCCTTCTCTTCCCATAAGAAAAAGAGAAATTTTGAGAATTTCAGAACTAGAACTTAGAATTAAATCACTGGAGGAAGCTTATCGTGACTCCCCAGAAGAACTCACTGAATGATATAAAGAAAGCTAAAAACACAATTCTTAGTACAAAGACTTTGCTTGAAGAAATTTGAGCATGGCAACAAATCTGGAATATTTCTGGCTAATCAACTGAAAAAAAAAGATAATGCAAAAATCTTCTCCGTAAAAGATTTAGATGGAATGGGAGTATCTTCGCCAATGCTACAGAGCAGGCTTATGGAGCTGTGGCCTATTTGTGGTCTGAAAACCAAGAGGAGAAAAGACACCTCTCCTTTTCTTCTTGCCCGTTTCCATGTGGCTCCGAAACGGGTGCAGTCAATTCCTCGTCTGGAACTGTGCGTAGCTTTGGTAGCTGCACAACTAGCCAGTCTCCTAAGTAAGGAATTTACCTTCAACATAGCCCAAATCATCCTATGGGCTGACTCCACCACGGTGCTTACTTGGCTCCATTCCCAGTCCTGTTGCTACAAAGTTTTTGTGGGAAATAGCAGAAATACAGGGGCTGACGGGAGATTGCAGCTGGCGCTATGTTGACTCAGGCCAGAATCCTGCAGGTGATCTTACAAGAGGTAAAACCCTAAAGGAGTTGAAAAACCCAAACAGATGGTCCAAGGGACTTTCTTCTGCAAGGCTCAGACAGTTGGCCTGGACAGCCCAACACTAAAGTGGAGGAAGATCAAGCAGAGCTCCGAAAGGTCATCTTTTGTGGAGCTACACCTACCTCCCCCAGGGAGACAGTCAAGTGGAAAGTGTTATGAGTCTTGGCTGGAGATTGTGGAAGATACAGCAAAGTCGCTCTATGGAGGGGAAACACACACAAACTCCCTCACTGCAGAGGATTATCAGTAAGCTGAACTAGTGGGCTGAAAAACAGTATTTTTCTGAGGACTACAAATAACTGGCAGCAGAGAAGCCGGTGCCACCATCAAGTCGTCTACTCACGTTAGCTCCTGTTGGAGGCTGGTTTAGAAGGTTGGAAGGTTTGGACACACTCCTCCACCCAGTCGTCCTTGATCCATCTCACCCCTTTACCCATCTTCTGATCCAGAAATATGATTGTGACCTATGTCATCCTGGTCCAGAGAGAGTTTTCTTGGAGATGCGGAGGACATAGTGGATCCTCAGAGGACTGGAGGCGATCCGCAAGCATCAATGGACCTGTGCCAAGTGCCAACGTTGGAGGGGGCAGCCCTCCATTTCCAAGATGGCTGATCTTCCTGTCGCTCGACTTAGGCTCCACAAACCAGCATTTTACTCAATGGGTGGGGATTGTTTTGGGCCCCTGGTGGTGAAGGTCAACAGAAAAAAGCTGGGGCATCATCTTTAAGTGTTTGACCACTAGAGCGGTCCACTTGGATCTTCTTAAAAGCATGGATGTGAATGCCTACTTGATAGCTCTGAGGTGGTTTGCTGCCAGAAGAGGGACTCCTGCAGAGCTGTGGTTAGATGGTCAGATCAGGGAACCAATTTCAAAGGTGCTGAACGGGAACTGAGAGAGGCCATGGTACAGCATTGCAACAACAACTAGCACGGCAAAAGATAAAGTTTAACTTCAACCCCCCAGCTGCTCCTCATTTTGGTGGTGTATGGGAGAGAGAGATACGATCTGTCATGTCTGCTCTCCACATCTGCATCCGTGTTACTTGAGGAGGAAGTCATCCTCAATTCTAAGTCATTAGGCTACGTATCCGCTGACATTGCAGACCCTACCATGTGACCCCAAACAGTCTGTTCATTGGGCCACCAGATGGTTCTCTTCCTTAAGTGGTTTACCCTGAGGATAAGATGCTAAGTGGTCGTCACTGGAGACACTCCCAGATGCTTGCAGATCAGTTCTGGTCCATATTTATACGGGACTACCAGGATTACAGACAAGGCAAAAATGGCAATCCTCTCCTCCTGACCTGCAAGATAAAGTAGTGGTCATGTTGGTGGAGCCACATCTGCCTTGAGCCCAGTGGCCAATTGGACAAGTTGTTGATGTTTGTCAGAGTGATAATGGTCACATCAAGTCAGCTGATTTTAACATCAAAGGGCGTATCTCCACCAGACTAGTAGCTCGATTGGTAGTCTTACCAGCTCTTCCTTCTGATGAAGATCTTGCAAGTTCTGGACACTATATGACTGATTAAGCCTTTTATTTCATGCAAATGTGCCCTGCACATTCGCGGACGGTTGTATAAAAGGCTAAGCTGAGGACTATTATTTTGAAGGATATATTGGAATCAGTTTCCTGCCACTCAGGGGAAGTGACGTTTTCACCTCAGAGTTTATAGTTTCAACTAAGCGAAGTTATTGTTCTCTATCTTAAACCATCCGTGGGGAAGACGCTTGTTAGCGTGTCAAGATTATCCTATTGAGCAAAGGGTGCCTTTGTTGTGACGCTCCGAGTGTTCAGTGTTAAAACGTGAGTAATATATGTTGTGAAGTGTTCTGAAATCAGAAGTTTAAATGTTACTTAATCCAATATATGAGAAAGACACAAAAACCAGAGCTTTAGATTATTACAATTGACAATTCTTTGTTCAAGGAAAAAGCAAAAAGTTACATATTTCTCTAGAGAGGAGGTGTTCTTAGCTGTAGCTTGTTTCTCTAATACATCAAGTGTGAGTCCATGGTTAAGCTAAGACCCACCTACTGCTACAAAAACCTCATTTTTATACTGTAACAATCTACTTGTGTCTGTGTGTGTCTAGGTTATGTGAATGTGTATTTTTGAGAGGTGTGGTTATTCTTCTTGGTCCTCGTCTTCTCCTTTTGGTCAGAGGTTGTCTTCCTGCTGACCTGCTTCAATTGGATGCTCCCTGCCTGACCTTATCTTTCTAGGCACACCCACGAACCAAGAATTGTTATTTAGCTCTAAGACTCACTGAAAGTTTGTAATTATGCTGAGGGTAAATTCCTTAACATAATTTTTGATTCCGTTTCTCTCTCACTGAGATGAGCAGATGCTTTAGATAAACAAACTCTCCTTACTGAGGTGGGCAAATGGTTAGAATAAACAGACTCTGTCCCAATTGGGTCCACTCTTCTTAAGGAGTCAGACTCTTGTAACTACAGCAAAAAATAATAATAATAAAATATCAAATCTCAAAGACAAACTCCATGCCATATTAATAGAACTTTTTTTATCTTAATTTTTGTATCTTTTCATTACCTTTAAAACACTGACACTATTTCTGTATGGAAGTGCAATATACACATACAAATTATTTAATTTAGGTCTATCTGCACTGATGAACTTAGACAGGAGTTCTTTTATCCACAATGCAGTTACTATAACCAACCAATTCAGAAAACCGACATGAGTTTGCAAGTTACATGCAGATTATTAACTGTGTTTCTATGTCCGATTTCTAATAGGGCTGGGTCACACAACCTCAAAACAATCTCACAACTAATTGAAAAGGAACAACTTAACTAACTTAAACAAATATTTTCTATTTTCCACATTAATTAAATCTTTCGATATGGGCCTGTTCATGAACACCTCTACACATCGTTGCTTTCCCCACATACTCTGCATCACCGCATTGTACAGAAATTTTGCTGCCGCACAAAAACAAGGACCAATGCACAAACTGTGTTCTGTGGTAAAAGCTGACCCAGTTTGTCACATTTCATATGTGAGGTTTCAAAAGCTTTGCAAAATAAATGAACAACTCTTCTGAAAAACTGTAACGCTCTTTCAAATATTTGTCTTATCACCTTCTTCCAGTGATAAAAAACCTCATAATTTGTGCTTAAATGTCCACAAGATCGCCGTCAAAAGAACAAGCCATGCTCAGTTACCTCTGAAGCAAACACGAAGCAGGTTATGTTGAGAGAGTAAGTTGCTATGGTTACTCACATCCTGAAATTTACCTCTGGTCTTTGAATAGAAAGTTGAAGTTATCAACAAACTTAACTTAACTCACATAACCTGCTTTCTGGAACAGGGCCCAGCTCAAAAGTGTTTCCTTTTGTTAATTATTTACTAACAGATTTCCCCAGGTAGGTTCCTTAGGTCAAATGCCTTTAGTTTTTGTGATATTCTGATTTTAAGAGTTTGTGAAGTGAAATATGTGAAGTTATAGACAAAACCAGTGATGGTCTTACAATGACAGCGATACAGTGTGTTCTTGTTCACATCTTTTTGAAAGCTGGACCACAGTGTTGGATGCATGGTAATTGCAATTAGGCTGAATATAAAACCCTTAACTTGCAAGTAATATCCAACTTTTTCACTCACTAGGTAGAGCTGTGCTATATCTTGGGCTTAAAAAGGTTGGTGATCACTGAGCTAGTGTCAGTAGTTGAAGAACAAAACATTTTATTAATAACACTGGAATAGTTCCATTTGTGTATTATACAGAAATTAACTGCTTTACAAAAACAAAATGATACAATATCACAGGTATGTACAGTGTAGTAAATATACCATCTTAAATTGTACACAAAAATATTTACAAATTGTCACACATACTGCATTAAAAACAAAACTCAGGCTAATACTCTACACACATTAAATTTTGCATAACATCAAATAAATCATGCCACATTTGGAGGTTTTCTTCTTTAAAAACAATTGTTTTTAAATTAGTGCAAGTCAACCACTTGTTTCAGTCAATCTGCTAACATACTATTTAAACTGAGCCTCGCATCAGATTTTCCTAGGTAAAAGACGCACACAGACAGGTTAAGTGAGCAAATCAGGGAGCATAGCTTCAGCAAGTGTTGGTGAGAATAGTGATTACCTGGGAGCATGGACTGAAGATGTTTTGGTGGAATCTTAAGACTTTGAATTAACATGCAACTGTCAGGCTTTAGCAGCCCCAACCTTCTAACTGCTACTTCCCAAAAACACATTAAACCTCCTGTTGACTCGAGGGGGGGTGGGGGGCTATAGGTTGAACAGCTGCAAATCTAATGCACTGTTAACAAGAATCCACCTTTAAGTGATAAAATGGAAGAGCACGTAATGATTTTGACACAATGAGAGCCCAATCATCAGTATGTTTAGTACCTCGAGTTTTGGAAAACAAGTATCATTAACCGACAGAGGTAAATAAGTGGGCAAGTTTGTAATTGTAATCAGGAAGCTTGGTCGTGTGACATCATCATAATAGAAACACAGTTGAGCTTCAAGTGTGGGAGCCATTACAGTTAAACTCATCAATATTTTTCTTTGTTCAATCACAACAGATTTTATCTGATGAGGTGAATATGTCCACACTGAGATCCAGATACTGGGAAAAGAGTCAACTTTAACAATCCTAAGTTATTTTCAAGTAAAGACTTCATGGCACAATTGAAGTATTTGAATGGGATACAATTTAGCTTCACACCTCATATGGTACCATTAAGAAAAAAAGGAGTACTCCATACTGACTATCAGGACTTATTTGTACTGCTATAAAAGATCATTATCATGGTTACTAAGACAATAAAGAGTAATATGTCAGTTACAAACTGTTATAATTCTGCAAATGCTGTCTGCATGTTTCATAATATTGAAACAAAATTGAAGAGAGATCCAAACTGCCACTGATTGGATGTATGTACATGGCCAGGAAGTGGTTACAGTATAGGACAGTGTTTCCCATCCATTGTTTCTGGGTGGAGCTCAGACTCTTCACCATACTAATTCAAGTTTGAGAGACAACGTCCCTTTTTTCCCCTCTTGCTTCAAGTGGGATGGATGCACAAAATAGATGGATTTCACATGTGGGAGGGGGGGTTGCATGCTTCTCTGAGCCAGTATAGGAGGCCATCAGTCCTCTTGATATCAACATACAAACATCACACACAAGTAATGTTTCCTAAGTGTTTTGATGAACATTTTGTATTTCAGATTCAGTGCCATTAATAGAAAAAAGTAGCCGGTGTTAATGAGCCTTATGAGCAGCTAATATGAAAATACTTCAAACTGACACAGTTATCACTACATCGTCTCAGCGTGATCACTAAAAAGGTAGCATTATATGTCTACCAATGTGTATGTGGGCGATGTGATTACACATAAAACTATCCCCTCTCTTCTTTCAAATGATTGCCGGCGTTTAAAAAAACTCAGGAGTCAGCGTGTATTTCACTGTGCTTACAGATGTGTGTTCTCATATAAATAAAAATGTGGTTTACAAGTTTTCATCGTTGGGGACTATTCCCAATTTCACAATTGCCATTGTCACTGTGTAAAGCAATAAAAAAATTTGCTGTAGTAAGTAAAAAGAAGAAGAGCAAAAAAAAGTAACCCTAAAAGCTTGGAGCAAGGTTGCGTTTCTTATAGTGTTTTTGTAAATTTCTTGATGAAAGTATTAGAGAAGATCATGTTTTTAAAGTGTGTACATAGAGGAAGATTTGTGTGGCACTACCTACCTACTCATACACGGTAAAAGCTTTCAGGCAACAAGGGCATCTGCTCAACTGTATATCTCATCATCATCGGAGGTGGATCGTTGCGATGATACGAACAGTTTTTCTCCATAATTAATACCTGTTCATTGTCCCCAGCATGGTTCGACTTACTTTACAAATTGTAGAAATTGAAAAAAAAAAACCTGACAAAGGCACACCATGGAGAACATCAACATCTGTATAAGCACATAGGACTAGATATACATATGCTGCCTGTTAAATATATACAAAATTGGGAGAGGGGAAGTGTGAAGTCCAAGCAGGTCCAGACAGTCAATCCATCTCACTGACACAAGCCAGAGGACAGGATTCATCTTAAAATTAGAATCTGTCCCATCTTTACTGTTTGACACACATTTCACTCAATATCTGGACTCAGTCTTTACAGTTCTCCCATCAGCCTTCTTTGTGGTGAAAAACAGTGTTCACATGGAATCCAGAGAACAGCAGGAACATTTACACTGATGCCTCTCTATCACATGTGCCGCTAAAAAGAAAATATTCAAAAAGAAACTCTCCAGCAGCAGAATTCAAGTTTGCCCTTGGTATTATTCACTGAGAGAATGTCCAGAATCCCATTTTTGCCAAACCAACAACTATGAAGAACAAGGAGGGAAAAAACTGAGTAAATATGGAGGGTTGGCAGCTCTTCAGGGAGCTGAAGTGCATCAGACAATCTTTTTAATGCTTGGTCTCTTGAAGCTGCCGGCGCTACGCTGCTTCTGGACCTGACTTGCTGAACCGTGGCGAGTGCGCCCCCCGATGGACAGAGCAGAGCTGGGGGACAGCTGGATGTTTTCCTTGTCCACGCCTAGAGTACAGTAGAATAGAACAGAATGCATTTATTATCCCTTTCACCAATAACAGTGCAAAAAAAGCAGTAAAGAAAGATATATAGTAAGTATATATAGTAAATAATATATATATATATTTCCAGTTGTGCCCAGTCCTGAAGATAACTACAGGTAACATGGAGAAGTGTTCAAGTACAGGATATATTGCACATATAGTTCGTCCAGTCCTGATAATATTTGCAGATATAAATATGGTGTATAGTAGGGGTGTCACAATTCTTCAAGTCCTTGATTCGATTTGACTTTAGGTTGACGATTTGATTCGATTCTTGATTTTTATATAATTAAATAATTTTCTTACAGCACAATGGCCTAAGCAATTGTTAGCTTAGTCTATACTACAATGTTTCTTTTTATTAATTAAAATTTGCACAGTAAATTTATTTCAAAAGATGTGGGACATAAAAGCAGCTTTCATTAATTCATTTTGTAATATATCACATTAGCACTAATAGTCTAATTTAAATAATTTATTTACAATATAAAGGTAATATCTTGTTCATGTTGAAAAACAACAGAAACAAATAATAAACTGCAGCGACAATCATTATTATAGTGTGCTGTGACAGTTATGTAACACTCAGTTGCTCTTGAAGTCCAGACATCTGTTGTTGAGGCAACTGACTCAACCCCCCCAAAACTTTTTCTTTAATATCTTCATATAAGGAAGGCAACACTTTAACCGTAAGATGTGACCTGCTGGCCATACTGTATCGTGGCTCCAGTACCTAATAAAATGTTTAAATCCAGTGTTTTCCACCACTGAATAAGGCTGCAGGTCTGCTGCTATAAATATTTCCACAATAATGACAAACCAATTGCTGTCATTATTCTAAAACATTTCAATTTAGAGTAAAAACAAAGAGGATTTTCATTCACGGCTCTTCAAACTGAAAGGACGTCCCGTAGTGGTGTCCTTAGTGAAGCAGAGATAAGGCTCGACCAGGTTGTGATTAGCTGAGCTTGTGCCAAGGGAAGCAAGCTGTGTCTCTGCTTCAAACCAATCAAGTCAGATAAGTTTGACCATGTGATTCAAATATAAATCACTTAGCAAAACCACTAGGATGGACATGGAGGGTGACCATTTGGAGTTTTTAGTTTACTTTTTAAAATAATGTGTTGGTGTGATATTTTTGCATAAATGTAGAAAAAGGCACAAACTAAATGGTAGGCTATGATACTAGCTTCCTCAGTTATTTCAGTCACAACACACCACTGTGTATACACAGCATTCCAATATTGCACACATTAGCAGTTGTGTTTAATAGCCTCCAATTTCCTACAACTGAATAAAACAAAAATCCAGACCTGGTGAATGCTGTGAGGTGGCCAGTGAGGTCATGGAGTTTGACAGGTTGAGGTTAGCAGTGATGCTCAGCTGGCTTTGGCTGGTGGGGGGGTAGGGGGAGGTGGGCGTTCTCAACAATTCTTCCCCTCGCTCCTCGTCAGCCATTGGCAGGTAACTGTCAATCAGTGCCTCCAGAAACTTGACGATCAGTTCGGCATAATCTGGTATCTGGGTTTGCTACAGGGTCAGAAGGTGTGCATGAGGAAGGTGAAAAAGGGAGACATCATTAGACACTAGACAACTTTAGATAGCATTGGATCACTATTTATTAAAAAAAAAAAAACAAAAATAAAACAACAAAAAGCTCAAATGTAGAAGACAATTAGTGGAAAACACATAGAAATCATGACATTGACAGTGAGGGCTAGGGGTCTATCCCAGAACAGCCCAAATCTTCAATTTTCTTAATCCTTGAATATATATATTCAGGTATAATGTCACAACCTTTCCTTTGCACTTGATTTGAGGTCAATCGGATAAATAATTTTAGAGACATATCCAAAATAGCTCTCCATCATGGGGGGGGGGAGTGTGATTTTTTTTTTAATGTCTCTGTTTCTATGTCATTTTAATGTTAAATTTAAGGTGTGTCCTTTTGATTGATATGTGTCAGAAGGGCTATCGGTGCCATCACTGGATGCAGCTTCGTACTTCCTGTTGGCCCACCGTGACGGAGCCTCTCAGCTCTACCTTTTCATCCATTTTTGATTTTTACAGTAATGACAAAAGACCAAGATGGCGACGGTACGACCTTCCTATTAGCTTCAAATCCGCCCAAAACCTATGGGCAACGTGACGTATGCATTGTCCAGTAATTATATACCATATTTTCACAACCATAAGGCGTACTTAAAAGTCTTAAATTTACTATGAACTATTAAAATAAAATGTTTAACTTTTTCATGAATGATATAAAGACATAGGAGCTTTAACTGTTTGGATCACACATGCCAAACTCAGGCCCACAAGCAAAATTTGGCCCGCAATATAATTATTTTGGAAACCCCCAAATCAGCCCTTTACAGAAGGAGAGTTTGTTAAAAAGTGCCTGCTTAAAGTTTGCGATGTTTCAATGTGAGCTGGCATTCCTATGTGACATTTTGAGCCATTTCGATGTGCTAAATCTGCGGCTTGAGGGACGGGGGCACGTCATAACAGACATGTATAGTGCAGTGAAGGCATTTAGAACCGGGTTGATCTTGTGGGAGACCCAGATGCTGCAGGGAAATGTGGTTCATTTTCTGCGCAGCCATATTATGAATAAGCAGATCTCAACCGCCGTTTTCCCCACTGCAGAGTTTGATGAAAAACTAAGAATGCTTCTTACTGAGTATTCCTGACGATTTGCCAACTTTGAAGTAAAGAAATGCAGATTTGAGCTACTTACTTTAACTAACATTTGCGGCTGACGTGTTAAGTGTTCCAACCAAACTCCAAATGGAGCTGATTGAGAGAAAAAGGAAGTGACAAAATATCCTTCATACCTTAGAAAATGGTCCAGCAAACCTCCAAAGTCCATTAAAACCAAAGCCTGTAAATGTAAAGAAGGAAGACAAGTGAATGGTTTACAGCTTTAACAGAGATTAAATTTTAGTACATGGTTTAACTCCAACACGTTTAGCTTGTACAAGGTAAAAACACCCTTTTTACTTTGTAAATATGAAGGCTGATACTGAGGGGGTGACTCCTCGTGGTACACCACACTCTGGACGATCCCATGGACGGGGTTCAGGAGGTTGGTGTCCTGGCACATTGACAGCACAGTGTTTATCTTGGAGTCAAGCAGGTTGTATCTAAAGAGATGAGAAAATCACTCAATGTTAAGGAAATACAAATGTCTTCCTTAATCAGCTTTGTGCTCAAGTGGAAAGAGGATAAAATAACATCTTTGATTACTGTTAAAGCAAAAGTGTGTTTATGCCTCGACACAAAAGCGAGTTACTGATTAAATTAAGGCCAACTTCTCATCTGAAGAAGTTGAACAGAGAAAACCACACAGAGCTGAATCAGGTGGAGCTTATGTTTGATTATACCGCTGAGAGGGTCTGACAAATTTTTTTAATGTTCCTTTTAACTTTCACTCAATTTTTACTCCTTTTTGCTGGCCTGAAACCCTTACTTAAATGTTAGATTCTAGTTTAGTGTTATTTTAAATGCGATGTGATGACTGGATGACTGTCCATGGTGTACCCTGCCGCTTTCCCGATGACTGCTGGGACAGGATGCAGCTGCCGTGACCCTGAATTGGATGAAGGGGTATTAAAAATGGATGAATGTTATTTTAAACAGGATTCTAACACAGAAAAATGTTTGATGTGGTCAGAATTCTGGATGGACATGAAATATCTGAGAGATGGGGTGAAAGGAGATCCTGAGATTCAAAGACGTTCAGGCCGAGGACGTGCAAGTGCTAAGATCACTGCATTTGCCTCTGCAGCTACTGCAGGGATGTCTGCCTGCTCTCCTGCTACTGTTACAGTGATGATTTATGAACACTGTCATGGCTGCTCTGGTGGGGGTTTCCACCTCCTCTGTTACAGCTGCTAGCAGAAATCTCCTACATCAGCTGCTAAACTTGATTTGTGCAATCCACATTCTGCTGTGCTCATGATGAGATCCTCCATGTTATTCAGGCATGTCTGTAATGAAGCAGAACCAGTTCTAGATTTCAGGGGGTCCTAAGCAGAATCATTTTTGGGGGGCCCTACCCCTTCAGCCTCTGAACAAAGTTTTTGGGTAGATGCAATACTTCAAGTCATAATATACAGTGTATGAACTTATTCAAAACACTCTAGGAACATAGTAAGTAAAATGTAACCACACTTAGAAAACAGGAAGAAGATTAAGATTCTTCAGTGCTTTTTAGACTCAAATTGAATGCTGCTTGTTAGAAGTGTAATAAAGGTGAAGGTACCTTTTATCCGGTACTGGGCAATGATTTACTGGTCTCAGGTTATATTCATAGTAGCTAAGATATTTAGACCCTGCACTACTCAGAAGTAATTTTTGTTTAGGTAAAAATAGTGGCATTTTAGTATTTTTGAGGGAGAGTATGGGCAACTCAAAGGGATAAAAACCAAGTAGTAGAGAAGGTGATGATGAGTGGAACTCTAATATGTAGAGATAAAAAAAGATACAGAAATATGGGCCCTGAGTGTTTGGACTATGACTGATTTGACTGTGTCCGAATGTGCACCCTATGCCTTAATGACATAGGGCTACACTTCATAGCACACAATATAGTGTCATCAATCCGCTGGCAATTTGGACACAAAGCTCATTACTTTTTCCCTGTCACACATCACGTGACAACCAGCTGTCACTATGGCAACCACAGCAGACTTGAAGGTGTTGCTACAAATCTAATTAAATTTTGTGTAAAAATTTCTTATTTACTTATATCGCATTTATTCTTTCTTTGTATCATATTGATACAATAAAAAAGGATAAAAAATTCTGTTCAATAATTTTTTTGTTAAACGTTTTAAAATTAAAAACTTATTATAGGTTCCAATGCTCTATGCATTAAAGCACACATATTACTATTTCTTTGCATTTATTCCACTTTATATTAAACGTCTCCCGTTTCTGTCTTGATTTTTGGTTTCGCTACTCCTCCTAAACACTGGCCACTAACACCATAAAAATTATATGAAACATACATCTCAATCTGGAATATGACTTTGTCTCTACAGAAGTCTTACAGTTTTTACATAATTCACAAAAACTGTAAATTTTTCCGTCATTTGAATGAACAGAACTTTGGCCGGAGATGCCAAAACAACTCAAAACTCAGCACATTTTGGAAACTTTCAGTTGAATAATACTTTCACCTAAAAAAAGGCTATTCAAAGTTTAAGTGGGTCACAAAAGACTCAAATGTATCAAAGGACATTTTCATACCTTTTTGACACAACCACAGTTTACATTTTGGAAAAAATGTGAAAATCATCCGAAATCTCTCTCCATTCTTCTTTTTTTTAACTTCTCTTGTCCAGCATTAGGCAGGCAGAATGATGAGCTGTCTACTCTATCATGCTGAGTAAATTTGCTTTTTCAAGAGGAACTATATGTATATAGAAAGATCCTTTTGATAATCTGAATTTTTTATTTATTTTATTTACATCTCAGTTCAGCAGAATTTTCATGTCCCATCCAGTCATGCTGTACATGACTGGACGGGACAGAAAAAGGATAAGAAGTCAAGATAAGAGGAAAGAAAATACATACCGAACATAAAGAAGAGACAGAAACACACCACTAAGGGAAAACCGCAACCTAGCCAACCATACTATGCTATGTGTCACATCTGTGCAGAAACTATTTGGGAAAATAATGGATCTCATGAACTCCCGCAAGGAAAAAAAATAAGAATATGAAAGGATGGCTAATACTGAATACTCTAATAGAGATCTTAGTGACTGCGTTATCATGCAGAACGTACAAGGTGAAAAGTGTTCACAGGAAAGTCAACATGCTCAGTCAACCTCCTCTACCCTGTGGGGGGCTCTTGATAATATCAAGACAGGCATTAAAATCGTTCACCCAAAAATTGTTCCCGTTTCAGTGAGGCGGATGTCTTCAAAAAGTGTTACTTAACTTTTCTGGCCCTGGTTGCGTCAATCTACGTTTGACTTCCCCATTTTGTAGGAGAGCAAGAGAGGCAGACTAAACTCAGTCATAACACTGTTTTATTCAATATTTTACACCTACCATTAACTAGTCCTGTGTAGAATTTGATATCGGTTGTGTCTCAATTCAAAGTTTGTTTCGAGGTGTGGAGTCAGAGTGCGCAATATGCAGTAGTCACTGGCGCGTCAAGTGCTGCCCCAATTCGAAGGGTACTTTGGATCAGCACCTCGAAGTATGCAGTCCCTGAATTGAGACACAGCCAATTTCAAGCTCTGCAAAAGTCTGCTAATTAACTCTGATGTTTGTCACCTGCGCTTTGGCAGAGAAACTTCTAACACTTGCAGGAGTGCAGCTCCGTGGGACCGGAGTTTCCGACCCCTCAACTAGGCTGTAAATCACTCGGTCTTGTCAAGTTTTTTCTTTTTCTTTTAGCAACCATGACTTAAGTCAGATGTGGCTACCTATAAAATCCCTGCATAATCCCTCACAATGTAGATGGGAATGCATCCTGGAATCTCTTGGAAGCAAATTCATCATAGGCTTTTTTATATTCTCTGTTCTCTCATTCATGGCAGAAGCCAAGTTCTTCAAATCCCAGCGACTTTCCCCCGGAGCATACCAGGGTCCGGGCCAGAGGCGTACCACCCTCCAGCCCCCCCGAAGCCCCACCCCTGGCTGGGAGTTACGGTTTCTGAGTTAAGGGTCTACTTTTTCCTCCCGTTCAAAGGATTTTTCTTGTCTGAAAACGTCATGTGATATTAAATTGCCACTGTTACATCCCTGAGACCCATTTGCAAAGCTGACTGTTTCTCCCCACCTAGACCATTAGCTGGCTGGCTTCCTTTTCATACATCTGAAAGTGCCGTCTCCACTATAGGCTGGATTGGCTGGATTATCTGGATCCACCCCGCTGTGCCAGCTCTGCTCTGGGATTGGCTGGAGCCAGCAATCCCCAGAAATCCCCAATATAAGGAGACTGCTAATGAACATTCAGGGCAGCTGGGTTTCTCTGCACAGTCTGCCTCATTTTGCTTGGTGCATTGACTTGTGGGTCTGATTAGACTTGTTTGTTGTGTTAAAGGATTTGTTTAAGCCCATAAAGGTTTACTTTGGTTGGGAATTTATACTGCTAGTCTTTGCTACCTTGTGTTTAGTCTTTAACCCAATTGGATAGATGTGAAGTTCTTTTGTGGCTGCTCAGTATTCTTGGTTTGGCCTGTTGGTTCTAGGTCACATCATCTTCTGTCCCAGGCTTACAATGTTCAATAAATGCTATTGTTTAAAAAGAGACATTTGTTGTCTGATGTTTACAACCCTTTTCACTGGCGAGCCAAGGATTTGTAACATCTGTCGTTTAAATTCTCTTCACAGTAAAAAGAAATGGGCTCGGGATACCTTTGCAGGTGTTTTGAGTTAATTAGGTGATCAGGGTCTGGCCCTATGGCTCTCCAACATTGAAGTTTTCCACAATATTCTAATTTTATGAGACACTGCATTTTCGTTTTTGTTATCTGTAAGCCACAATTATTAATATTTCAATGAATGAATGGTTGAAAAGTTTGACTCTGTGTAATGAATCTATATGATATAAGGGTTTCACATTCTGAAATGACCGATGAATATTACACTTTTTCATAATATTCTAATTTCCTGAGTTGTACCTGTATTTAGCATTTCAAGGCTGTTTTGAGGTAGGTTTTGAAGATTTAACCATAAAATAATCTCAAATATCAGTTTTCATTAATTCTATGTGGTAAAGATAAATACAGCCCTGTGGTAAGAAATATGTTTGCTACTTACACAACTGGAAAAACCTTTGGGAAGACAACGCTAGCTTCAGCCAGGTACTCATACAGTATCCGCTGGTCAAAGTCATCTGTGCTGTACTTGACCTGAGTTGCCTGCAGAACAGAGGAGCAGTCTGTTAAGATGAATTACAATATGAAGTGTCACATCAATATACCTCCTGAGTTGTGTGTTTTTTTTTTACCAGCACAGTAAGCAGCAGAGCCTGGATCTTTGGATCAGTCAATACCTCCTCATCCAGCAGAACATTAGACTCTGATACAGACACCTTGCGGAGGTGAGAGTTCCCTATTCTTTGTGTTTCTATAATGATACAAGTGGAGAAATTCAAAAAGTATGTAAAAATAACTTCCAAATTATAAAAGACTGCCAGGATTCAGCTGTATTGTCTCACCTATCTCATAGTCGTTCTCTGCTACACGTCTCATCTTGGGAGGAGTAGTCATGCCAGACTCCATCTCTGGTCTCTTTGGTGCTTTAGAGTCTGATATGAGGTGATCAAAGCTCTTCCTGGTACCTGACCAAGACATAAAAATGATCAAATTGGAGATCTAACACTTATATTGTACACAACAAAGGGATGACCATACCCAAGAGCTTTTTAGTATTGGCCTGTGAAGGCTGGCCCATGTCCAAACTCATGGACTTGCGTGTTCGTGGGCTGATTTGGCCCATTATGGGGTAATGATGAGGTAACAGGAAGCGCTCTGAAACCTGAGGTGATGTCCATGGCTGAGGTTCTTGTAGAGTTCTGAAAGAAGAAGGTAACAGTCTTGTAACTTAGAGTTAGCACAAGGAAACAAGTGGGGACTTTACAATAAGATCAAATGAAAGTTTGGCTTAATCTGTAATAAGAGCCTTGCAGACTAGTTCACTAAAAAAATAAAGTAATAAAATAAAAATCTCATCAACCCAAATTTTATAGCCAATAAAACAAACAACATATCTTATGGAATTGGTAAGAATCAAAAGGAATCTCTTTGCACACGAAGCAAGACTTAAAACCAAAACTGAATACTTGTGATTCTTGAGTCCCCTCATTCAACACTAAAAACACATTCTCTACTTTAAATCACTGGATGGACTGAGGAAGACTCTCAGAAATCATTGTCTCTGAACACAAATGGAGGTTAAAGCTCTATCGTGTATAGAAGACGCAATATGAAGAACATGAGTGGGTAAGAGGGGGTCGTCATTCCGCTGCACCTCCATCGAACGACAGCCACATAAACGACAGATTTTATATTCTGAGCCTGGAGGATTTACTCCCCTTGGGTGAAGAGTCTCGGTCCAGCAGCTCACTGGCACCACAGGTTTTTTCTTCCCATGTACCCGAGAGCCGCCTTGATGTGAACTAAGTCAAATTGAAACATGTTGAAAAAGTCCTATTATGGATGGATAGCAAAAAAGTCTGTTGGACCTATGGGCTAATTTGATTAGATGGTCGCCCATTTTTAAATAAATTACAATTTTTTTATGCATTTCTGGGTGATTTAATGCTTGATTAAACTCGTCTTAGGGATTTGATCATGTCGGGCTCAAAATTCTACAGCATGATCACACATCCCTTGTAAATAAAAGGGATGAAGTCACAACTTTGCCAGAGGACGCAGTGACACGAAAGCCGAGCTGCGCCTTAGGTGCGAGGGCCTCTATCGCTGCTTGCGGCTTTAATTTAATTTGAATATACAGATCATTAAAATCAGACGACATTTTCACTGCCATTGATCAGTTTAAAAATGAAAACGAAACCAAAAAAGGCCACTCTGAAATGTCGTAGCAACATGACTAGAGATGCCGCAGCTTTACATTCTTCATGTTACATACGAACAGGAAGCCAATGAACTGTTAATAGTCCCCCGCATACCACACAGCTTGCGAGAAACTTCGTCAGAGCAGGCCGGTCAGTGTTAGACAAAATAGTTTCTATTAGAAAGAAAATCCAAGATATCCTTCCCATTATTGAAGATGATTCAACTGCAGCAGCAGTTATAGTTATAGCAGCTATAGAAGCTGATTTTTGTTTGGATCCTTTTTGCCCTGTAAAGCTCTCAGAATTAACCAGAATAGCAGCATCATCTTAGGACAAAAGGCATTAACTTGGCTTCCAGTACTACAGTGAGGAACACTGGAGTTATTCTTGACCAAGATTTGTCCTTTGGCTACCATTTAAAACAAGTTTTTTGAAACGCTTTCTTCCATCTGGGTAATATGCAAAAATTAGGGACATCCTGTCTCAGAGTGATGCAGAAAAATTGATCCATGCCTTTGTTACTTCAAGACTGAACAACAGCAATCCCATGTGTTTGGGCTGTCCCAAATATGACCTGAAAAGTCTTCAGTTGATCCAAAATCCTGCAGTGATGTTTCTGATGAGAACTAGCAGAAGAGATCATATTTCCCCAGTTATAGCCTCTCTTCTTTGACTCCCCGTTAAATTTAGGATAGAGTATAAAATCCTTCTCCTTAAATATAAAGCTCTCCAAGACCAAGCTCCATTGTATATCAGACTTGTATATATTTCCACATATTCCAAACAGAGCACTTCGCTCTCAGACTGCAGGTCTACTTGTGGTTCCAAGAGTATCTAAGAAAACAACGGTAGGAAGAGCCTTTAGTTATCAGGCCACTCTTATGGAAGCAGTGTGGGTATGGAAGGCAGACACTCTCTCTACCTGTAAAATCAAGCTTAAAATCTTCATTGTTACTTTTCTTGCTGAATTTTCCACGAAATTTTAAAATGAGTTATGATTTAATATAAACATCTGATATGTTTTCTATGTTTTATTGAGAAAAAAAATATGGGTTGATGAGATTTACAAATAATTGTTTTGCCATTTATATTATATACAGTCTACATAAAACAGCATTTTGCAACGACCACAAGACTACTTGTGGATGACTAAGAAAACATGGTCCTGTATACATCAATTCACCTGCATGTGGTATCACTGATGTGGGTGGAGTAGGTATCCATTGGAACTGGGTCCATTGAGAGGTCAGAAATCAGTAGTGACTTCCTGTGTTTGAGGCTGCACCGACTTCTGACTTCTTCAGATACAGTGAGCAAAGCTGCACAAAACCAAAAATTTAATAAATAAGCGAAAGAAACAGAGACGTTGTAGAGCTTGAAATACATTTTTAAGTAAGGGTGGACTGGTGCAGATGGCAAAAACAATCACTAGCACAAAAAATAAACTAGGTGCACAAATTTGTGATATATTAACCTAAAATGTAATTGCATAAAATCTTAAAATAAAATGTTGTTCCGACTCTATAAGGTCAGATGATAGCTGTTGAATGTAGTGTTATTATCAAATCTACAATTCAGAAAACAAGAAGCTTCATACCAGCCAAATAAGCCACACTGTGGGTGTTTACTTCAAACTTGTCACATTTCAGATGCTTGCTGATTAGAGCCAAAAGGGTGTGCAGGATGCGAACTGTCCGTGCCACTGTGGTGGGTGAAGGGTGTCTATATCCTGTAAGCAGAGTCAAGAAAAACATTAGCTTGCAGTTCTACTTACAGCCTTTTATTAGCTGGAAAAACACAAAATGGAAGACCCATCATGGGAGGAAAAGCCCCTACATTGGATGTACCACTGGCTGATCGCCGAAATGCCTGATTTAAACAAGTCCTACCAATGGCTGGAGAGGGCTGGACTGAAGGACAGCACAGAGGTACTAATCATGGCAGCAAGTGAGCAAGCCCTGAGGACCAGAGCGACCGAGGCCCAGATCTACCATACCAGGCAGGATTCCTAGGTGCAGACTATGCAAAGGAGCCCCTGAAACAATCCACCACCTCACAGCGGGGTGAAAGATACTGGAAGGTATGGAATGCATGGAGCGCCATAACCAAGCAGCCGGCATTGTGTATAGGAACATCTGTGTGAATATGGACTGGAGACCGCTAAGTCCCAGTGGGAAACTCCCCCCAAGGTGGTGGAGAAAGTGAGGACTAAGATTTTCTGGGACTTCAAGATCCAGACGGATAAGATGTTGGTGTCCAACCAACCGGACATATTGATCATAGATAAGCAGCAGAGGGAAGCCGTAGTGATCGATATATCCATCCCCAATGATGGAAATATCAGGAAAAAGGAGCATGAGAAACTGGAGAAGTACCAAGGCCTTAAGGAAGAACTGGAGAAGGCCAGGAGGTTGAATGCAACAGTAGCACCCATAGTCATCGGAGAACTTGGGGGCCGTGTCCCCCTCACTGTAGAAATGGCTATAACAGATACCTGGGCAAACATCAGACATCTCCGTCCAGATAATGCAGTCCTAGGAACAGCTAAGATACTGCGTAGGACCCTCAAGCTCCCAGGACTCTGGTATTAAACTCGAGCTTGAGATGAACGGCACCCGCTCTAAGCAGCAATATATTTGTACATTTTGTCCATAACCATAATTTGCAGTGAAGGTTTAATTATTTTGACTGGAATGTTTGTAAAAATTCTACACTTCTTTACCTTTGAGTAGGTGTCCCACCAATGCAAAATTGAAGTTGGCACTAAAGTTAAGGCCCACAAAATGATCCATCTGCTTACAGTGCCACTCCAAAGGACGCCTGATTTCCATGAATACTTCCTCTGGACTCTGGGGAAACAAGCAGATTGAGGTGAAAAACCTCCATTTTGTTCTCTTGTCTTTATACAATCCTTTTCTGTAAACTATCCCACTTTATACAAGTAAAGTACAATTTTGCTTTTGTTTTACAGACAACAATGCCCATAAACACTAGAAGATCATCTTTACAAAAAATTGAAAAAATGAAGAATATACTAATAGACTACATGGTGTCCCTTTCAGTAACTGCTTTTTCTGTAGTAGAATCGCTATGAGAAACCTCAATAATAGAAATCAGTACATACATTTTAGAGCCAAGGTCTGGTTACTTAAAAGCAGCAGCGCACAAAGTGAATTTCTCCTCTCTAGAGGGAAATTGTGTAGCTTTATGGTGCCTGCAGTTGAAAACTCAATGCTATTTTCATGAAAATGTGCTCTGCTGTGTCCTTCCTAGACAATAAAAATGAGATATTTGTGCCTTTTGTTATGTACCATGTGAGCTCTACCTTATCATTGAAAATGCGCATTGTGTCCAGAGTGTGAAGGTTCTGCTCTAAAAGGGCAGTTCCTGCAGAGTATAGGTTGACTTCGTCAAGCTGCAGCACAGCCACAGCCACCCAGAACAAAGCTTTGTGCATAGACGAGTCCTGAAAACACATCAGGTGGCATTGTTTAGTCAGCAACATTAAAAAGACAAAAGTATAAAGATTAGGAAGGAATTAAGATACAAGTGAACCATTTTGTTGGGGTGGGGGTCATTAACATAATAAAAGGAGCAAATGAGATCACTGTCAAATTTTTTACACATTTTTAGCTTCAGCCTAACAGATGCACCTGTTTTTAAGGCTTCATTTAAATGCTACTGAACAACTGGAAGATCTGGATTTTAATCGCATTGCAATAACATTTTTAAAAATAGTTATTTCAAATGAGGAAGTATGCTTTGCATGCAGTATGTAGACATCTGTCCGTCCATGTAATAGTTTTCCTAAACGTTCAACACAAATTTAGCCAATCCTCATGAATTCTGTCCATCCTGTAATTTTGCCCAATCACTGCAACAATAACACATCTCAATACTTCTTAATGATTTCAAGGTAACTGGAAATTTTCTAAGAAAGTTAAACCACAAATTTCATTAAAAAAAGGTTCCTTCCCAGTAAAATCGTTTCACTTTGCAATTTCACATGAGACACGGACCTCGATAGTGACCAATGTGACACAACCGTCTAAGATATGACGTTTACTCTATCGCCATTCCCTATAAGTAAACATATCAGAGGTTATGCTGGTAATGGGTGGAGCTACTACCTACATCAGATGCATTCATACAGATCCCTGAGGGCTGCGGTTGGCCATTCCTGTAATCCTGAGAAGGTTACAGAAACGGCAATAGCCCCTGTAGTAAACGTAAAAGAGAAATGTTGCAGCTTTCTTCTGAACTGACTGTAAAGCACGGTGACAGATGCCGCCGCAGGGTGAAAGGTGTTTAACTCAGCTTGTAAAGTGTTCAAATCCCAATGCAAGAACAAGCCCATCCCCTTCCCAAATTCAGACATCTGAGGTCACAACAATCGTGAAAAACACAAAGAAGCAGAGAAGAATGGTGATGCAGTAGTGCAATGATTGCAGATATGGATATATTATACCTTGCTGAGTAGAGGCTGCAACTTGGTCAGAGCAATAACTGTAGCTTCTATTAATACTTGGCTGTTGTAATTGTCTGGCCCCTTCAGGCAGCTTTCCAGACCCTGTAATAATAGAAAGATGCAGGGAAGAGGAAAAAATAGCAAGCAGGAAAAGAGAGAGAACAAACACTTTTTAGAAAGCTGAAAGAGATACAATACCCAGAAGTGAAAAGACATAATTAGACATATAAAAAACATAATTTATTAGTTGAATCTAAATTAAATCCAAATATTGTGACACATCTCCTTTTGAAATTAAACACAAAAGGCCTTATGCCAACTACATCTTTAGAAGCCAATTGGTAATTTTTTCACATTATATACCAGGGGTGTCAAACTCAATGACACAGGGGGGCAAAACACACTTTAATTTAAGGGCCAAAGAGGATCAACATTTATTGAACACAGTAAGAGTATTTTTTTTAATATAAATATGGATAAAAACAGGAATAATAATCTTAAATAAATAGTTAAACTTAAACTTTAAAAAAACTAAGATATTTTACACTCCTTAAAAATATATTCTGTCAAACAAACGACATGCTTTTGCTTTCAACATTCAAATTTCTTTGCTTTCATGTAATTTTATCAGAGCTGGATACTTGGCATCTTTTTTAAGAGACACCTGCCTGCGGACCTCCACTGTGAGGCAGCTTCCGGTGGAGGCTCCACTCTCTGGCTGCCTCCATTGTGGGGCCGGTAAAAACAAACTTCCCCACACCGACCCCTTCCTCACTCAACACTGCCTCAAAGGCGATTATATAAAGAAAAACGTTTAGAACGGAAAAGACGAAGATAAACATCCAACATTGTCCAGAAACCAAGAGGTGACAGACCTTATCACATCAAATCATGTTATTAATTTATTGTACAATCATGAAATGTATCAAGTCATAATGTAATAAATTTTATGTGACACGTTTTTAGTATTATTAGGGTGACAGCGCTGTACTGCTGTAACATTGCAGTTCAGTTTTATTATACTCAATCAGCAGAACATCAACATGGCAACTGAAACCAAGCAAAATCACAAAACCAACAAATAAATTAAGAAATTAAACAAAAATTGGTGTGTTGTAATGTTGTGTTGTCCCTAATAAAACAAACGTAATTTTGTGGCAGTTGAATTATTGGCCATTTGTTTGTGCATATCCCATAATGTTTTGTGATGCCTTTTCTATTCTGCACCTCAAGTTAAGTGTGATTACGCAATGGAGTGTTCTTCTGTTAACTCTTGTGGTGTCTTACAACCATCATATGTTGCAATATGATCACAACAATCAGTTAAAGACCTGGGGCCTCATTTATAAAGTTTGCTTACTCAAAAAACGGGTCTGAAATTTGTGTAGGAATGTTACTAGGCAAACTTTAGGATTAATAAAAATAAAATAGACGTAGAAGAGTGCGTACTGCTGCGCCAACTTTGGACCTGGCACAGTAACATCTTGAATAGGGAAAACCGGCTTCACAGTTGATAAGATAATACATTAAAGCCATTGAACACATACTTGTTATCATTCACATTAGAATGTTTTATTTAATCAAAAACATGGAAAAACGAATTATTATATACACGCCCAAAACCAGAGTTATTTATTCCATAAATACGTATTTGAACATCCGAGCACAGTACAGTCAAACTAAAAACATCATCGCGCTTTTTGTACATTAATTGTGAGAGGGTGTCCAGTAATCCCAAAAATTACAGAGTAGGTAAACAAATATTGCCACGAGCGCAATGTCACGCGATCATAAAGTGTCACAATGGATGTGCTTGCACATTTTCTGAAGACTATGGCTGGATGAAGATGGGGAGAGTTTTCTGGGATTTCCTGGCCAATGATGATGATGACGGATAAGCCGATTTGTTCTTACAGTTATGTACAGAAGTTGGTCCAGTGTCAGAATGCTCAACTCGCCGGTTACCGGCTGTTTTGGACGCTATCATTGTTATGTCCTCCTGTGTTTAGAAAGCATGTTCAGTTCAATCACACTATTTTCTGCCATCAACCTGCGCCCTCCCCTGGTGAGGATTGATCCAAGCAAGACACACCTCCACCTGCATCTCTGGAAATGATCACAGCTAACAACAACCATCATCAACCAAACCAGGAAATAAAAGACCACCTCATCATTTATTCTCCTTGGCTTGCATTGGACTTTGACTCTTCGGCATTGGTGTTTGGTGCACTTTGTAAATTCGAGATAACTTGTGGTGTTTATGTTTAATTTAGATTAGTTTTGTGAATAGTTAGAATAGTTAACCTTGTATATTGTTAAGTGATTCTTTGTTCCAGTAGTGTTAAAACTACTTGGTTTTACGTTCATTATTTGTTAGTAGATAATTGATAGTTTAAGTTGGGATAGCTTAGCTTTTGATTGTAATTGTACATAGTATTTTTGGTATTTAATATTCATCTCACTTTATGTTTGTTAGGTATTTCTTATATTGTTTTGTTTATTTGAGTAGCTTCGTGAACCCCAACTCCCGTGGTTTAAGACCACTTGTGTGTATGAATATCCTCTCTGAGACTAATAAATTCATTTCACTACCTTTATATCGGCGCAAGTCTTATGTGGTTACGACAAAAACCCCTTTGCCAAATCTGCTCGTCGGACGAGCACATGGATGCATACTGGACGAGCCCCCCCCCCTTGTTATGACCAAGCTCAGGTAGGGGTTTTGAGCCGCAACAATGTAAGCTCTGTAAGAATGGTAAATTGTGAACATTTATTGAAATCAAAAAGGGTATGATGTACACAAACAAGTGGTGTATACCACAAGAGTTGGGGGTCAGGAAGCTGCTCAAAATGACAAAAAAATATAACAAATACCTGATAAACAAACTGGGATGGCCAGAATCCCCAAAGTACCAAAAGTACTATAACAAAATAAAGCAGGCCTCCTATAAACGTTAAAAAAATGGAGAGCGGCTCCAATAAACTATCAATAATAAAAACAAAAAATCTGAAAACCCTAGTGAATGTACAAAACAATAAATATTTACAAATATTAAATACCAAAAATATGTCCAATGGCAAACTCTGCCGTTGCAATTTGCCGTTTTTGGATCTGGTAATGCTGACATTGAGAATGAGCTGTTATGTCAGCCGGAAAGGCCAACTTGAATTTCCATTTTTCATCCCGCAAAACAGTGGAGCATATTCCTTTACTATCCATGAACTGACATATTTCGTTGCTGAGCTCAAAAACTTTTCCCAAAACGCACCTCTGTTTAATAAGGAATATTGGCAAACAATCTAGCATGAATAACTCAAATTGCTAGTGATTTAAACCTTTAGCTCGGATAGTTTATGGTTTGCATTACAGTACTCATTCCATGCTCCATCATCAGGGTTTTGACACATAGTGCTTCCTGGTGTATGATGCAGTGATATGCTGTTAACTCACCAGTACAGTTATCTTCCTGCATCTTTACTCGCGTTATTCCTACTAATTAATTTTTTTCCACTGCACAAAGCAGAGCATAGCTGTGCAGTGTTGGTCATGTCAGCACATTTATTCACAGCGAGAGTATGCAATAAAGTGTTTTCTTCTTTCACTCAGCTGTGTTCTTAAATCAGTGGCCATCTCAGAACCCCAATCAGACACTGTATTACTAATTGGGCTTAAATTTACCAGGTAACATAAAGACGTTGCACATCGTGTAGGGCTACCTTAGCTAACATAATTACACAGATGGGTTAAAGTTATGGGGGATCTGCTCGTTTTACCCTAACTGAACACAGGTGACAGTACAATTGCTGCTTTGCTGATGGACATGGTTCCCACAACCTCAAAGTTATTCAATTACTGAAATGAAAAATAATGGGCCAAAGCATTTTATAATGGAGAAGAAATGATTGTGCTCCCTCACCCGGTCTATGCTGAGCAGAGGACTGGCCTTGCTGAGGATTCGGATGATCTGCTTGATCTGACCATGGCTAACTCTCTTGCTAATACAACCAAATACAACCAGAGCTCTGGGCTGGAGAGATGGGTTGTATTGGAATGCAAACCTGCAACCCAAACACAAAACGTATTAGTAAAAAGATTTATATGATCTTGGGGGGTGGGTGGGGGGGTGGGGGAAACGTTAGATGTTCATAATAAAAATTTGTTAAAAATATGAACAGGAAGGTCATACTTCTGTGCAAGTTCTGTCCACTGGTCTAACCACTTGCAAATTGGGATGTCCCGCATACAAGCCTGGGTGAAAGATTAGACAAAGAAACATGCAGATATCAGAATCAGAATTTAACCTTAGCCAGCGTAAATGTGGTCATTTTGAAAAATGTATTGAACATATTTTAAAACTATGATGAAATGCAGAGCACATATTAATTCTGCTGACCTCCATGATTTCCAGTAAGGCCTCGGTGACAGTCTCCAGAGAGGACAGAGCAAAGGTCTCCCTCTCATATGAACCTGGTGAAAAGGAGCGGTCTCTGTAGCTGGAGCGAAAGGCGATGACGGCAGCTGACTTGACTTTGCTGATGCCAAACAAGAGGTAGAACTTGGGCAGTGAGAACTCAGTCAGACTCAACCTCAGAACTTGCTTCGTCTCCTCTGAAATCAACAAAAAGATTGTTTTGTCATCATAAGACACAAGCTACTCATGTTTAGATTGTTTGTCTTTATAATCCATGTCTAAACAGCTAAAGCATAACCTCACCGCTGAAGTTGAGCTGTGAGCAGGTACAAAGAGAGTGGATGATGTTGATGACCAAGCCATGAGTGGAGGCCCTTAGAGATAGTGGCCCCGTGGCTACAAGCAGAGTCACTACATGAAACAGGTACGGCAGGTGGGCTGCAACATCCAGAGAGTTGTTGAAGGACAGCATGAGCATGTAGCGTGCCAGGATGGCAATGTCATCCCACATAAGGTGCTGTTCCAGTGTGGGAGTTGGTGAAAGGCATGTCTTATCAATGATCTTACACATCCGACCAATAACCTGGAACAATGAACAGAAAACCAAAACTGAAAAGTGGTCCAGCATGTTGGAAAAACAAAACGAGACTTGGCAAACAGATAAACATTCGTCAACACTGTGAACCAATGTTCATATCTCCATCATTTCAAACATTCTTTCAGTTTGTGTTTCACATAAATAAAGCTGGTCTGGTTGTATTCAAATGGAAAACAGCATTTGTTCAAATCTTGGTTGACAAACAAAATCCAAAAAATAAGTCTCCATTGTGCTCAATGGGTTTTTCCAGACTTGACAACAAGCAGTAATGGAAGTAGTTAATAACAGCATAAACACAGAATTTCTGATTGCCTGATGGAGTGGTAAGATGCATAGTGAATCGGCTCTCTCAAAAAGAGCACTTATCCCACCAAAGAACCTGGTAACTTGACTTTTAGAATTGTAAATTGTTGATCAGTAGGGGAGGAACCATCAAAACCCATGCATAAAGAGGATGAAGGCCAAACCCCCCCCCCCCCCCAAGAAAGCACTTTCAAGCTCGTACCAGTACTAGCTTGAAATACGTTTTGGTGAGGTGAGGGGATTAAAGCATAAAGGAGTTTATGTCAAAGGTAACAGTCTAAGACATGAGATGAATCACCCCAAAAACAACAATATTGACAATGCAAATCCTGTCGAAACAAGTCAAAGAAACTGAGACTTGTATGGAACAGGTGGAGGAATGGGCAACAGCAGTAACACAGGCCCTCTTCATTTGCCTGGGAGGGCAGTGGGTCCTGCAGTCCAAACTAACAAATCCAGAATCCCATTTGAGAAAGAATAATATTTGCATAATCAGAGATGCAGAGGAGGAGGAGGGTCACTCATTGCAACAGTCTATTGATAAGTGGATGCGAAGTGAATTGAAAGTAATACTGGACTTCAACCACAAGATGAAGGGCTGAAGATGTGCCACCAGTCCCTGGCACAGAGACTCTGCCAAGTTTACAACAAAAGACTAATTGAAATAATTGAATGATTAAAGAATCATGAAAGAACAAGAGAATCCAGCTGGGTTCCAGAATTATTTACTTCTAATATGACTATGCATCTGAAATTGTGAGGAAGCATAGAGAATACAGCAGAATAAAGAAAATCCTAAAGGAGAAGGGGGATTCATTTCCAAAATCCATCCATAAACGTAAGGATCTCCAAGGACACTTGGACTCGATAATACACCAGTGCCGAGGAGGTGCAGAGAGAGCTGAATAGACACAGGTTTCAGGTTGAGGAGCTGGAGCACCCAAGGGCTTTAGGGATAGAAGCAGGTCAGTGGGCGGTGAAAACTTGGGCACAGGCTTGGAGAGTAAAGAACAAGTTGCAGGAGTTTCAGAGAGATCTTTTTATAAATAACTATGATCTAAACTTACACAACATGTTCCGTTGAGACTGTTGATTTAACTAAGACCTAGTTTTAATTGCTGAAGGCCGGAGAGAAGTGGTTTCATTTCACAATGGGAGATGAGTCATTGTGAAATGAGCCATTTCTTTTAAATACGACAGATAGACATAGGGTACAGAATTGCAGAAGTTAAAATGAGTGTTAAATTAAAATGAGAACAGGAAATTGAGAGCCAGTTGTCTAAAAGTGATTTTATTCAATGTGTAAAGCACAACATTCCTCCACTAGCTCAAATTAAGCTAGTTGAAGCAGTCGAACAGCAAGAAGAACAGCAGCAATGCTGGAAACAGTGTCGGAACATGAATGCCAATCACGCGTGTTTTGGTCTTGTACAGAACTGCAACAACTCTTAGGTCTTTTGAGGATCAATTTGATTTCCAGCTCCAAGAATTTGAAAGTATGCTCTTGGGACTGAAATCTGATATCTTTTCTTGTTTATCTTTGAAAATAACTCTTCATGAGTTTTGAGTAATAAAGTCTGGGATACAGATAGTAACACTTCTTGTTCACACTGAGTGAAGTGTGTTTTGAAATGTTTGGTTTGTTTAAAAACTTGAAAAACACTTTTTTTTTAAGTCAAGTAACGTCCAACAGTTGTGTACAGCTGTTGATTTCATACCTCTAATCTTTAGTGCAGGGGCAGTTCCCCTAAATCAGTGAGGGGAACAACACTACAGCTTAAACACTGCCTACCATTTCTTAGTCAACAGTCCTCACAATGGCTCCTATTCAGTGCACCACTGGTGTCTAATAATAATTGGAGCCAGGCCCTGGCTTTTCTATTGTATCTGCCTGTGTATGTTGTGTTTGTTTATCTGAGTTGCAGGCTGAATTTGGACACAGAAGCCATAGATGGTATGTAAGTGGATGAGTTTGCCTCTTTTGTTTCTCTGAGCTAAGCAGGATTCTCAGCTTTGGATTTTTTCCCTCCACAATTATGTAAGTAACTAATATAAGTTCATAATTATTTCTCAGCATTCAACTGGAACAAAGATCTAATAGAGAATTTCTGTGATAAATGAGTTTGTTTTGAAGTTCTCCTATTTCACTTTTTGGAGTTACATCTACTACAAAGTTTAGACTAGGGAAAAATCTAATTATTTTCTTTCAGTATGCCACTAAATAATGTTAGACCAGGGCCTCAAATATTATTGCTAACATGTCAATATGAAGTTATTTGGCATGAGCAAGGATGAGTAGCTTTAACTTCCACACAGAAGTGAGGTTTGAGAACAGGATCAAACAATAAGAGAGAATCCCCAACATGTGTGCAGACTTCTGATTTAATTTTCTCAGACCTTGTACACATCCAAAGTAGTATTGTCCACACTGGGGAATAAATTGTATGAATTAATCTGAGTAAAACTTGGATTACACTCTCATGCAATCAGTGTTCATACAATTAATTATGCTTTCTATCCTTAAAAAAATGAAACCATGAATTGAGCCAAAAAGATACTTGGTTTTTAAAATATTTTGGCTTTAATATCAGCATATTCTTCCTTTATCCTGAACGGTTGATTATGACAGTATTTATGTGTTGTCCTTGAAAGCCAAGTCAGAAAGATATGCATCCAAACTTCTGTACTAGAGTCTTAAGAGTCATTATGTGAATGGGCTCCTGTCGATTGTTATTCACCACTTTCTTGGTAGACCCCCGTTCCCATAATCCATTGAGTAAAATTATGCCGAAGTCTGTTTCGCCCTTCCGGCTACATTAGCAACAATGATTAACTAGTACTGTTTGAAAACGTAATACTGCTTCAGAAAAAACTTAAAAATAAGATTATCATAACTCAAACAATGAACAAATCTCAAAGATGGATACACAGGTCGGATTTTAATCAAAAGAAGTCAGAACGGAGAGATTATTGCCCCATCCGTCTAACAGAATGGGTAGATGACAGTTCAGGGCTCCAGTTGTTTAGCTCTGTTCATTGCAATCAGAATTCAGAATGTGAAAATGTGGGTTTCTTTTGGGTCATTCGCTGCTGCTGTGTCCCAGCTTCCTTTTCTGGTCCCTGAAATCTTTTTAAACTTCATTTTATTTGTTAATTACCTTGTCGATGTGACAGCTAGCTACAGCCTCTGTTGCTGCCTGCAGCGGCTCGATATTTACTTTGGCAAGCTGCCAAGAAGCCTGTTCTTCTGGCAGGGATCTAATGTAAACACGGAGCCTGCTCGCAGAGTATTTGCGGTTTTATAGTCAATTTCTTCCTTTTTATTAAGCTGTTGGTCCGTGTTTATTTACTTCACTTGATCCTTCACTGCGGCCATACTTCTCTCTACTTGTTTCTAATGATGTCCTCTCCGACAGCGGCTTTCTCAAAGTCAGACAACAACACATTAGACTTTTAAGTCCACCCTACGGTCTTGAAAATACAATACAAAATAAAAGATACCTCATGAACTAAACTGCACCAATAATCAGAGTACTTACGAGGCTCTTTGTGTTGCATTTCAATAGTGCCAGTGAAAGGAGGAGTCTCATCAGCTTGCGTGGTATCTAGTTAGTCTTCGCCTCTAATTTGCTGGTAATCGTTTGTAGCCCAGATATAATTCTCAATCTGTATGCAGCTCTGTCGGTTTATGATCAACGAAATAATAAAAACAGAAGAAGATCTTCTTAGGTGCGTGTTCGTCTGCAACTGGGTGTGCTATGAGAGTCATTGTTGTGAAACACCTAATCTCTCTACATCATCTTGCGAGTGATTTTATGGTCATAACATGCTCCATTCATATATTCTGTAAGTTTCCTTGAGCACAGATCGTCCCAGAATACATTTCCATGAACATATCGAATCAAATTGCCCTTCTAAAATATACTGTTTTTCATGCATTTAGCGAAGAGCGGAAGTGAAAAACCAGCTTCCGGAGAGAAACGGTGTCATGGCAACCTTCAGTGTTTCGCTCGTAAAGTGGTGGATAGAGCAACATACAAAAAACCCATTCTATTTCAGTGTTTAATCCACATATAATTGACATGAATATTGCTTCTTGCTTTCTCTTACTTGTGCTTAACCATCTCATTGTCACGATTTAGACCTTTTAGGTTGTGTTGGTTTTTGGTTTTCTGTTTTATTTTGTAGGTGTTTCCTTATGTGGGCGTTTCTGTTTCAGCTTCACTTTCTATTCATTAGTTTACCTGGATTTAATTGTTTATGTTCACCTGTGTCTTGTTCTGTTTTCTGTTTATTTATAGCCTTGGTTTTCTGTTCAGTGTTGCTGGCTCATTGCAGTTCAGTTTAGAAAGTGTTCCATTTGGTAATAAAGACCAGTTTATCTTCACTCCTGCTGCCTCCTGTCTGTTCCTCCGTCCTGCATAAGGGTTTTCCACATTCAACATCAGAACATGACACTCTCACATGGACAAAACTCAGATTCCTATGTACATCTCAACAGGTTGTACCATGTTAACTACTGATTGACCAAACCAAGCAGACATAGAAAGTTGTGGAGAAAGAGCATTATAAAAGTCCTTGAAATTTCATGGTACTCAAAACTGCTATCTGATATGATGAAACAAAAAGATAAATGGAAGTATTAGAGCGATCACGTATAATGACGGTCACCATTTATGCACGTAAGGCAGCTTAAATAAGTATTGATTCACCGCCCTCATGACTACATTTTCTGATAATGTTCCCTTCACCTTCTTCCTGTGCATTTTATTTAGCGGATTTTGTCTTCTTCCTGTTTATTTTCTTCTTCTGGTCTGTTCTGATTGTATGTTGTATGTTGAAGCGATTCCAGGCTTCGCCTGACTACATGTCAAAGTGTCCTTGGGCAAGACACTGCTCCCCTAAGCTGCCCCCCGATGTGCCCATCGGTGTGTGTGAATGGGTGAATGTATACTATGTAGTGTAAAGCGCTCTGAGCAGTCAACATGACTGGAAAAGCGCTATATAAGTACAAGGCCATTTAACATTTACAACTCAAAACTGCTGCTATGATTTCCAATGGTATGACAGAAAGCTAAGCCCCTTATAAACGCACCAAATTAGGTGCATAACTGATGCAGGAGATGAACAAAACTGTTTGTCCTTGCATCAGTCTTATGCGTCAAGAGATATATGCCATTAATTTGTGAGCTGAAATAATGAAATCATAACATTCAAACAAAGCAAAGCACACACAAGACTGTTGTATTTACCTTACCTTCATGTGCTATGGGAATTATGGAAAATACCACTTGCCAAGGTCAAATTTGCACATGAACACCTCGTTTCGTCGTAATTTTCATTGGAGAACTCGAAAATTACTTTGATACCCAAATTGCAGAGAAGAGGTCGGATATGACCTTTCAAAATGGAGGAGAGCAGCGAAGAAATTGTGAAAAGTAAGAAATGCGCATGCTAATAAATGTTTTTATTTATGTTACCTCACTGTTTAATTATACAGCATAAAAAACATATGCATTTCCCCTTCGTGTAAAGGAAAATGCTGTTATAACCTAGCAAAGCAGATGCTAGCTACAGCCATCAGTAAGTCCAGGACTGTTTTACCCATGTAGCAGCTTATCATAAAGTTTCTGTCCATCATTTTTTATTATACTACAACCACAACAGCACTTGAACAGAACAACTTGTAATTTCCTATTTACAAGTTTAAAATATTGTCTTTCCTATAGCAGATGAAGGCAGCACAAGTTGCTAATTCTGTTCAACAGTCAAGATGTTATTCACAGAAGCCTGACATTCATGTTGAAAACTGTATCTAATACAACATACAGTTTATGCCACACTAGAAAATCTTACCTTGTTGGAGACCAATTTGACATTCCCAGAAGCCAGAGCCACTGCTGTATCAGCCATGACCTCTGCTTTGATGGAGCCCAGGCCTCCTGTGGCACTTGTCTTAATAAAGCTATCTAAAACCACATCCAGCAGGTCAGTTATCTGAAAACAAGGACAGGCAGTTGTAGATCACAGATTCCAAAACAAACAATTGCATCCACTCGAGTAGTACCCTCACCTGACCCAAGCTGCCCCAGATCTTGGCCTGGATAGAGGGATACATCTGCTTTTCATTGATAGTCATGGTAATGAGCTTGTCCAAGATGGCAGTGACACGCAGGCGCTTGGCATCGTCATTATGCTTACAAAAGCGAACCAGGTTTTGGAGCCAGGGTGTCATGTACTCAAGGCAGAGATGTTTGAGCTCAATACCTGGAACAGGATTTACAGAATTCTTTTTTCACTGTGTCAAACACTGTCCAACTATTCATACATTCTTCATTCACACTGTTCTTAAAAGATGTCAATCAATCGGCACAAGCTTGGTAAAATAATATAATTTAAAATGGTCACTTAGAATACTTTAAAAAGGAGAGGAGAGCTGCATCTTCTAATATTTTTATTTTCTATAACACCCAAGTGAAAAAAATCATATGAACATTTTGCTTATCTGAACAGTAAGCAGTAAGGGCAAGTGCCCACATAGTGCTTTTTTCTGAACATCCATGCTTCTTCGAAAAGGCTTCCTATTGTTCCTTGATGTTAATAGGAAAGCCTTTCTTTTAGCAAAGGACATTTTTGATTAACAGCTAGCAGACAGGGTTTTGTTTTTTAACAGACAAAGGTGAAATGTGGACTCAGGTCTTGGTGCAACTCTGATGTGGACAGGTTCGTAATACACTTACTTGACTTGCTGAAGCCCGATATGCACTCTTCCAAAAACTCCAGTGTGAGATGTGGTTCATTTGCTGCCAGAGTCTTGCTAATGGACACTATAAAGAGGGTATTGTTGGCTGGGATGCAGAGGCCTGATGTCTCCAGCAGCTGTCCCTCAATCTTTAGGTTGAAGGTGCATGTCAAAGCGCACAGTAGATTGTAAGCTGCAGACCTGGATACGAGATTAAAAACAACTTCCAGGGGTTATACCTCTCAAAGGGGCTTTAAAGGCTATTGATTCACTGAGACTAACTTAACTACTTGCAAATACTTCAGTTAAGCTTCAAATATGTTCTTATGTAGGTCTGTTCTTGTATGTTTCTGTTTCTTGTAAAGTAGTTCTTAACCCTACAATATATAGTCCAATGCAATAAGAGTCGCTACTAATGTTGTACCCTGTGAGACTGACCTGAGGCTGGGGTCGGAACTGCCAAGGTTGAGCAGAGCAATGTTGAGCAGCGTTCCTGGGACATCTTTTGGTCGGATCTTTGTATGCTGTGGAATTGAGTCAGGCTGAGACAACTCCCACCGTGTCCGAATGTGGATTATAGATTGAACAATGACATCACACTCTTGATGCATGAATGTGAGGGGTGTGCCCTGATTGGCCATGGTGAGGGTGAATTGACTCTCATCCACCAGGCAAATCTCCTCAATCTCTGATGCGTAGTAAACATCGTTGAGAAAGACTGGCTGACCGAGGACCCGAGTCCGCTCAGCTGAGGTCACCTGGACAGCTGTCGAGCCCACCTGATCAGCAAAAAACAAAACAAAAAAAACAAAAAACAAAACAAAAATCAAAGAAACAAGTTTGACTTAAATCTCTTTATTTATCTAATCCTTCGTCAGAGTTTAAATTCAGGGCAATCTCACCTTTATTGAGACCTTAGTATCTCTGTGGGCCAGCTTGAGGGCATTGTGAAACACCTTAAGGTCTTCTTCCAAAGTCAAAGTAGCTGCAGGAAGTTTCTGTTCATCAGGTTCAATATGCTCAGCTAGCTTAGCAGGAGTGTCAATAAACTGGAGCTTCTTGCTGCCCTTCAGGCCTGTCAACAGCCGCTCATGATACTTGGTGTACTCTCTTACCCAAGTGTTGCAGTTGTAGACATAAACTGCTGCCACGTTTTCATAAGCAAAGCCAGGAAAGACCACAAACCATTTGGATAGGAAGTCTGTCTTGAAGCGATTACTTGGTCCAACATGAGTTAAGTCTACTACTATCTCGTAGGGCTTAGCGTAGTAGGGTTTAAGGGTAAGAAGGACGTGGTAGATGAGCAGGTCCCCATTAATCTGGCCCGTCTTGAACCTAAGGAAAGGAGAAAAAGATGTGTTGGGTCAAATACAAATTTAAGTAATCTAAACTAAATTTTTTGACATTATTTGGGGTGAGCTTTGTACACTTAAACCCAGAGCCAAAACTCTTATGGCTATATATGTGTCACCACTAAATGATTTTCTTTTTTCCCATAATCTTTGTAAGGTGGTGTCAAAGAAGCTGTGAAATAACTAAACTAAAAAAAAAACAAACCACAGAGCCGAAGGAAGTGAGTCCAGAGTATCTCTATCCAGTTTGTAGCAAGTGCTTCTTTTCAACAGCAAAATCTCCAAAGGATTGCTACATATAAACATTTAACAAAATATCATATAACTGTAAATACATAAAATTTATGCAGTGAAATTTACTTCGGTTGTGCATTTTCTTTATATATAAGAGTGATAGTGTAGAATAAGATTTACCTCAGTAAAATATTCATTGCTGATATGCAACGTCTAGAGTTTAAGGCAAAACTGAATCTGTACTTTTTTTTTTTTATTTCAGAATACAATGGAAACCAGCAGAGCCCTTTGTTTGTTTCTTCTGTTCAACCAGCTTCTACTAGCTCCTACTGATGCAGACAAAGAACTTTCAACTACACAGACATATTCATCTGTATCAGAAGACCAAAATAGCAGGCCAACATCTACAGTAGATACCAGCGACCACCAGAACGTCACTAATGGCACCATCATTACTCGTTGCTTGATTGACACTGAAATGGGTCTGATTGCTGCCGGCTCAGTGGGGTTGCTTATTTTCTGCCTCCTGGCTACCATTATAGTGCTGGCCTATCAGATCTTCCTCCTTCAGCGCCGGATATGGGTTCCCAGAAGTTCACGCTCCAACCTGGATTTGGTGACCAGTGCAGGTTATTGGGACACAGATCAAGCAGAAACTGGAGGACTGGTTGGCCCATGCGATACCGGTGTCCTCCTTGAGGAGGTGGGGACGGACGGCAAACTGGAGGAAAAGAGGTTGGCCGAAATACAAGAGGCAATGGTGGAGGCTGGTGCAGCACCTGAGGAAGGGACCAAAGCCATGACTTTGGTTCCTGAAAAGTCATTCCATCAGATTCAGAGCTCCACTTCCAGGGATTCTTCTTTGGAGGTTCCCAGGGATATAGAGGACATACCTCTAGTTGTCTAAGGAGGTAACCCACCTTAATTAAAACAGTCTCAGACACAACACAGCTGTTGTTTTGTTCTACTTTCTTTCAGCAAATTTTGATCTTATAGCAACTTCAGTCTCAGTAAATTTTAAAGGTTACTTACATGAAAATGTGAATGTTAACGCAAAAAATGCTTTCTTTGGTAGTTAATGAGCATTTTTTCTTTTTTTTTTCTTTAAAAAAAAAATTAAATTAACAAAATACAAAATAAGAGAAGTCCACTAAGTTTTGAAAAGTAATATTGTATTCATATTGTCATGAGAAAAATCAGAGCA
>JBAMHX010000010.1:5870719-5896648 GCA_037177515.1 Pseudomugil tenellus | reverse complement strand
AGGGGGGAGAGAGATTTCACTGAGTCCATTGGCACTGCATTTTTTCAAATAGAGAGTTAGAATATGACCGAAAAAAGTAATAAAACTTTATATATATATATATATATATATATATATATATATATATATCTCAATCAATAAATAACATGGAATCAGCTAGGAGTAATATGTTCTTGACATCAGTTCAGTGTGACATAGATCCAGTCGACTATAGTAGATGGTTGTGATGCTGAATAAATATTTTCTATATATATTTCTGTACTTAAACATTTCAGTGGGTCAAATCTAAAATCCACACAGACATAAAGAACAACCAATTACACCATGAATCTATATGTTTTGTCATATAAAAATGATGATTTCCCATAAATATGTGTAAAAGATTTGTGCGTTGGTGTTAAGATGACTAACAAGATGAACCACAAAATTGGGTGATGATGTTTTGTTACATGCTGTACAACCAGTCACACCAAAAAAGGAACACTACGTTGAAAAGTAGCAACAGAAAACTAAAAGCACTGCTAGAAAATACAGTGAGGGGAAAGATTAGTTATATTAAAATTACTTCTGCCTCCTTACTTCTGAACACAAAATCCAAATCCAAATCTTTCTTGTTGGCCTTATCCAGTGGTGCACTGGTCCCACATCAAGTGGGTACACCCTCAAAGTTTTGCCCATTAATTAATTAAAAACTCGCCTAGAAAAACAACATGTAAGACTCCATCTAGTTTACCTCCAAAATCCATCAGCCGTACTTTCACATAATTTCTGCTCTTTGATCTCAAGGAAGAAACATTATTAAATTATTAAAAAAAACAAAAAACTACTAACCAACAGACCAGTGAGAGACAGCTATGCATTTTTATTTAAACAAGGTCATAATTTGTTTGGTTTTAGCAAGAGGAACAAGAACTGATAGATGGTTAAGAAACAGTCTGTTTAGACAGACAGACAAACAAAATCATGTATTTTATTCATTACTATTTGAGAAATGTTGCTGTTGCAGCATCCACGTATAGGCACTTACCAATTAACCTTATATAAAAAAAGTCTAAAATTAAAAAATATCTACAACAGGTTTATATAAAAATGTATATAAATATGTACAGTAATTAGTGTAAATCATCTTTCATACAATATTGTACAGTCCAATATATTCAGTAGTATTGTGTGCAGTTTGGACCTTCTGTGTGCATCCTATTTGTGACACAAAGATAAGTTAAATAGTCTTACTGATTTGGACAGAAAAGATTTCCTTTAACGGTTTGTTAGACAGCTTCGTTATGTGAAGAACCTTTTGGAAAAAGGCACTCCGCTATCTGTCCAGAGCAGGGTGGTGAGGGTGCTCCACCCTGTTCTAGATAACAGTTGTCCAGAAACTGCATAGATAACAGTTTGTTGAGCATCCTCCTCTCCTCCACTGCTTCCAAAATGTCTCAATTATAGTGAATGACAGGGCCAGCGTTCCTAATAAGTTTGTTCAGTTTGTTCGTGTCACTGGCTGTAATGCTGCCCCTCCAGCAACTTCGGTTTAGTTTATGTGTGCATGTATTTCTATATGCAAAAGCAATAAATATATTGTTAGAAAAGAATGTATGGATGATGGCTGGATGAGGGTAGATTTGAATAAACCAATCCAGGGCAACAGCACTTATTGATCAAGCGTCCTCATTGTAGGGAGTTAAAAAGGTTAATATATGTAGTGTAAGCCTGGACACAGTGGATTTCACTTGCTCGTTGCAATTTATAAGGACTTTGAGGTTGCTTAAATGAAATATTGTATATAAACTGTTTAATATATAAACTTGGACAAACATACAAACTGGTGCTCCTTTTTTTTTTAACCTCCAAGTGTGTCCCATCTGGAACCATATGATATACAGCTGAAGAACTATCACACCAGGAGGATCATTTATTAGAAAATTTCAAGTCCAAGAGGAATTTTGGAGAAAAAAATACAAAACAAAACACAATACCTGTGTGCTTGGTCATGTTGGGACATGCAAATGTGTGCAGGAATGAGGGATTATTTGTTTAAATGATTAGATGGAGCGACATCATACAAATGAAATATTCTGAAATACCAACAGAGTCCAGATAGAGAAAAGAATAGACTGCTGTTATTCCCCAGGAACTGTTAATTGAAAGGATGAAGCCAATATTAGTACAGTGAGAGGGTTCTACACAAAACTGAATATAAAGAAAAGAATTAAACATTTCTAGAAAACATCAAATATGAACCCGAATACAGAAAATAAATAAAGACAATAATACAAAGTAATAAATTAAATAAATAGAAAGTCTTTTTTTATTTCAGTGGCGAAAGCATCTGAAGAAAAATAGATTCTTCAAACTTACTGCTTTTTTGATTTCCTTTTTTTCTTTTACTGTTGCTTTATTCAGTAGAGAGTGGCAAGTAGCCTACAGAACAGAGATGAGCACAATCATGGTCACAGCACCAGCAACACACACACACACCTTTTACAGCCTTAACCATTTCATGTGTACATATATTCAAACTCAGGTAATCACTCAAAAGTCATCAATGATGACTTGCACCAACTAGGTTTGACTGTGGCACACTATAAATATGTTTATCTATGTAAGATTACATAAAAAACGTAATAAGATCCAAGATGAAGAACGAATAGACATAACATGGAAAAGAAAAAAGTTAAAAAAAAGAAAAAGAAAAAAAAAGAAAAGAAAACTTTCAATCAAATATTCATTGGTGCAAGTACAAGCTATCCTTCATTAGTAAAATCTAAATAACCTAAAGCACGGTCTTTCAGCATGAGAAAATGCATTTTAAGAAACTCTGATCCCAAACTGTGGTAGTGGAGGCAGCAGTTGTGTCAGCAGGGAGATGGCCATTTGAGTGGAAATGTCAAGGCCCAGAATTTGATGAAAATGATTAATATGTACTTAAGTTTAATTACAATATTTTCTTGGGTGAATGTGTGAGCATGGACCACTCAGTTTGTCATGCTCAAGTCACTGCAATCACACTGCAATCACACAGGGTGAGCACCACTCCATTCCTGAAAAGGTAACTACAAATATTCCTGCACTACTTTAAACAAAAAGGAGCCTTTAAACAATTTTATATTTTTTAAAGACAGAAGCAGCGTTAAAAAAAAGTCTCTAGTGATCATGTTACAGCAAATACATCTTCAGGGAAAACAGATTTGCACAAACAACACCAGAAACAACTGGGATTGATATGCCATCTTGGGGGAAGCAGCCTTCTGTTTACAGTATTGCTGATGTTCTTTTTTTTATCTTATTTAGACAAATATCTTACATTTTCTCTGAGTTATGTACTCAGCTCCAGCAGCTGTAATGATCAGCACACAAAAAGGAGATTGAGGGGAATTTGTGGACTTCTGCACAAACTTATCCAGCTGGTGTGTTTCTGACTAACTTAGGTTTGGACTTTATGTGAGCAGGAGTGAAGATGGCTGCATTTACAACGTATCAGGTAAATAAACGGGATGACAAAAGAGCAGGTGAGGTTCAGGTAAAAAGAGGTACTGGCTGTAGGATTTTAAATGCAGCATAACGGATCTGGATACAAGTCCCGTTTTGCCACTACATTGTGATGATTGTTCTCTGGTTAACCTGAGTCCCAGTGTAATTTGTTCACTGACATTACTGGTGGCAAGAGTAGATCTGCCATCAGATTCTATAGTTTTCTGTATTGTTTATTCTTTTTGTCATATATAAATACACTTAGAGAATGTTTTATGCTTTTATATTTTTACACCTTTTATGATTAAAAATTAATTTAATCAATCATCCCTGTACAATTTAGACAAATGTCTTCTCTCATAATGCCAAAAATAAATTAATTTATCTGTGTGAATTTATTTCTAATAAATAGATATTTGATTTTAGAATGATATCAGAACAATAAACATTTAATTAACATAAATTTTCAGTATGATTGTGAAGTTGCAGCCAACAGTTTGTAGACAGGTCTTTGTAAGCATACATTCACATCAACCTTTTGAATTTAATCCTGGTTTAAGGCAAAAATGGTGCTGCATCAGTTCTTAGTGGTCAGGTTGATCTGATTTCCATGAGAACTTAGATAATATCTATCTCTCAAGCTATTTCTCCCATTCAAAGCCATCTGTTATCCCACACCTGTGTATGTTTTTGTTGTGTTTACCCACAGTTCAATTCGCTGAACCCACAATACATTTTCTTTTGTAGTCCACTTCATGTATTTGATCCACTTGAAATGGAAAGAAACCTGTGTTTGTAGGCGGCCTGTGTCCGTTTCTTTGACCCTAATCAGTATTAGTTTGCACATTCAGAGTAGCCCCAAACAAAGCAGCCATTTCAAGTACACAGACTTGGATTCAAAAAGGCTGATGTGAATGTGCACTTAGTGTGCTTCAAGGTAAAAGAAATACGAGAAGCGCTTTACAAAGTGCATTTTGGGTTTGCTGCACAGCATGGACAACAAGCAGCTCTGGACAGGAGAAACTGCTTGCAGGCAGTTGTCAAACAATTCTGATAGAAATCTGATCAATAAAAAATTTCTACCTACTAGGAATGTAACGATGCTTCGACAATTGGTTGAAAATCAATTCAAGCCTACTAAAATGTCAATCAATGTAGAAAATAAATTAATCGACCACCAAACCCTGTCAGTAAACTCCAATACGCAATAAGTGCATAAAGTACGCAATCTGGTACGCTTGACCTAGACGGCATTATTGCGTACTGTATGTGTGAATTGCAGCGCCACCACTGAGGAGCATGGCAACATCAAGGAACTTTGAAATAGAAGATGTCTCTGCCACTTGAGGTCAGCAGTGTGGCAGCATTTTGGCTTTCCTGTGTTCACAAGTGAAAATGGCGATAAAACTACACATAAGACAAACATGACATTTAAGCAGTGTAAGAGACTGATAACCAACAAAAACAGTACAACCAATGTGCTAACACAGCGAGCTAGCATTTCCTCAAACACTACTGCATGAGCGAAGCAAAGTAAAGGGACAAACTAAACGAACAACGTCGGTTCATCGCTGTTTATATAGCAAAAGATATGAGGACTTTTTCAACTGCGGAGAATGAAGGTTTTCAAGAAACGATTAGAACTTTAGAGCTAAAATACTTCATCTCATCATGCCCACACTTTAGTCAGATGGTGATGAGGTGAGTTATTTCTTTCAGAAAAGTTCTACTTGAGACATAGACATAAAAGGATATTAAATATATATATATATTAAAAAATTTTATTCATAAAAAGATTTATAGTAATTTATGTATTATAAGTAATTTATGTATAAATATTACTTTATTTGGTGTTAGGTTCTGTTACTTAAACAAGACAGTTTCACTTTGATATGAGGACAAAAAGTCAGATGTTCAAATAAAAAAATACCAAAAAAAATTGGCCGTGAAATAGCTGATGTTAATTTTGTTAAGAGTAAAATCGAAAACAAAATCGAGATTTTGACTTTTGATTTGTGAATCGAACCGTGTCTTTAGTGCATCGTTACATCCCTACTACCTAGTGGTTCTGTGTAGCTTTACAGGGTTAATACAGCACTGCTTCTGGCAGAAGCTGGAACATGTCTTTTAAAAGCTGTGATAGTTTGACAAGTGCAAACTATATAGCAAATTATCCTATCCATACTGGCACAGTTTTTAAATTATTAACTAGTGTACAAACTTACACCAAACACATGGTATACATCAATGTAATAAATTGAAACAGATCTAAATTAATTCATCTGAATATTATTCTTGTTGAGCATCTCGTAAGGACTTAAACATGTGGTATTTTTCATCATAGCAACTCTTTACCTCTATTGTGTCCTTATTGTTGGAAGGAAGTTTCTCCCTATTGAGTTTATAAACAATTTTAAGTTTAATTGTGAGAACCCTGAAACTGGAAATGGAAACAGTAGCTAAATCCCTCCAAGATGGCGGCCAAAGCCCTGGTGACTCAGATTACGCTGTTTCTATTGAATGTCTATACATTCCTACAAAGGCTGGAAGTTGAGAGCAATGTTGACATATTTCTTATGATTGTCTCCTTTCTGAGGAGTCCAGTGACAGGATGGGTGTATTCCCAAAAGAGACTGTTGTCTTGAATTCTATAGCCTAGCGAACATATTGTTCCAATACTGCAAAAAAAAAAAAAAAAGGTTCTCAGATTAGTTCTTATTCTGAACCGGCACAGAAAATGCTTTGAGGCAGGGCTCTGTCTGGACCATTACACCACTTTTCTCACAAAGGCTGCATTATCACTCTCTGAGCTTTGTTTTTAGTTTTAAATGTTGCTTTCTATGTCTTTTTCTTGTAATCTCCTTACTGTCTCAGTGAAAAAGAGAAGATGGCCAAAAAGAAGAGAAAATAAAATATGGCAGAAAAATTGTAAGATTATTTTTCTGTGACTTGATCCCAAGAAAATACAGCAGTCTTGACCTGAACAGAATTGGATGTAATCAGAGTTGTCATTTTTAATCTCTCGGGTGATTCACCATCAGCCACAAAGACAGATGTTCAATCTGTGACCGCTTTACATTTTACAATGCCATTGGGCAAAACAATGAACATATGCATCAACATGAACAATTAACCTCCAGTGTGTAGATCTGAAAGTGTGTGCAAAATAGAAAAAGTGAGGAACACGTCATAGAAATCAAGCAAAGGACAAAAAGATCTGTAGAGGTTTGAACCGTGTATCATCAAGTCAGTCATAAAGAGTCACTGCAGCAAGTAATGCATACATGAAAGAGTAGTGAAAAAATGTGAATGGGTCATCATGCATACAAATCAGGCTTCAGCTCAGTTTTTGATATTGAAAATTGTTTTCTTAATCGAACTGGGTTTTTAGCAGAGTCCAACTCTCAAGAAATGGGTTGCAGAGGAAAAAGAGTGTTTAAGAAGGGGGATTTGATTCTAGGGGGCATTGTCCATTTGCTTCTGCATAAAGCCAGCATCCCAATTTAAACTTTTATTTTCTCTGCTTTAGCCAAATTTAAATGTTTTTGCCAAAATGTGAATAATAACTATGAATACCATATAAGTATTCAGCAAGAAAAACACAATAAAATGGAGGTGAAGATAATGCTTTTGATTAATAAATAAAATAGTGAACATGAATATGAAATGATAAAATGGAACAGATTGGACACACTAACTGGTTAAAACAGATGAAAACAGAGCCAAATTTTAAATCTTCTCAACCTTATCTTCATCATTACATCATAGATAGGAGGGAGAAAAATCTTTAAAAAAAAAATTTAAATATTTGACGAATATAATAAAAAACCTGTAGCAACTAAGCAAAAATCAATCTATCAAGCAGATGCATGTTTATGAAATTCAGCTTGTGCAGTGAAACATAACCACTTTCTACACCTGGGCATTTCTGTTTTCTTTTCCCGGATAAGTTGATTAACTGAATTATATACATTATAGTTTATACTACTGAAATGAAAAGTTTCTTTCAGCACTTACACAAAATGTGGATTATTGGTGAAACAAAACTGGTATCTACACTTTCTAATAAACTATTTGACGTGTGTTATCTAATACACATACTGTGTAATAGTTTTAAACAAATACAGCATGAGTTACTGGCCTCAGTGGGAAGTTGTGCTTCTCATGATGATGGCAAAAGCTAGGAAAATGAATTTCAGTTCAAGGTCTCAATTATAGTTCAGAGAACTTTTGAATTTTGTATCAAGAACAGTGGGTGAAAACTTTTGGAATATTTTTAAATCAAGTCTTGATATACAGTATGGGTCCAGCAGAAGCGGATGTGCTTGCAGAGCTTTGAAGTGAAGCCAGCAGCATTGAGCATTGTCATTCTTTACATAGAAAGGAGGCGTGGTGAGATGGAAAAGAAAGAGGCTTACCTGGTAGAGACAGTGGCAGACGCTGCGCAACTGTGGGGGGAACTCACTACATGAACCAATAATGGCCTGGAAGAAGCGCTCAGTGATCTGTAGCAGGTTACTCTGGTTCTCCTCAAGATTCTCACCTTGTTCCAGCCTGATGAGACATTGAGAAACATCATTAAAGACCCCAGCTCATGTCAAGTTCCCTGAAGGCAATTTAGGACACACAGCAGTCTGTCTGATCACACAGTCTTTTGGCAAAGCAGAGATGTTTATATGAGTGGAGGATGTCTTCCTGCAAATGTGCTGCAATGTCAATGCTGCAATTTGTGCAAAGTGCACATTGGGCAATTCCTCTCCATCACACCCCTCCATGTCTGACTGTCATTTCCAACATGACCATTGAAGTCCCCCAGGAGGATGAGGGAGTCCCCAGCAGGAGCACTTTCTAATACTCCCTCCCAGGACTCCAACAGGGGTGGCTACCCTCTTGTGCACCAGGGTGAACCCCAATGTACAAGCACAGAGCCGGGGTGCAATCAGTATGTCCACACCTGCTCGGCACATCCCACCGGAAGCATCTCTCTCTCTCTCTCTCTCTCTATTATATATATATATATATATATATATATATATATATATGTAAATAAACAAAATAGTCAATAAATGTCATATAAAATAAAATGAGAACAAATTTGCACTTGTTATTTAATTTTTTTCAAGACACTTAACTCCTGAATTCTGTGCTTATAAATGAAAACTCACATATGCAATATAGTAAGACATAAAATTGTCTTTCAGGCACTATTAACCGATTCATCTCATTACAGTTTCGACATGTTTTACTTTTAATGATTATTTTTTACATTATTTTTAGATAAGATTTGACAAAACTTGCAACCATCATGTGCTTATGTTGATGTTAAAATCAGTCTTCAACATTAACTTGATGCCTACTTTTTACTACACTGATTTTATCCTTGAATTCAAAACTCCACTTTGTGCTTGTTTTGGGGACTTTTGATCAGATAAATACAGTTTTTGTTTGACAAGTAGGTTATATAGATGAATTTGGAAAATGCTGGTTAGAGAGTCTCCAAAGAGTGTACAAACGTTTGAAAATAAAACATTACAAAACTGTTTTCTGCATTAAACCTAAAAATGTTTTTAAAGTGGCATCATAAGCTCAACAGTTACTTACCTGGTTGGGTCCACTTCAAAGCTAATGTTTTCAGGGGTTGTGATGACTCCCCTTAATAAAGGCTCCAGTAGCTTCTGCAGGTATGCAGCCCCATATACCTGACAAAGACAACATAACAACCAGTAACATGTACTGAAACAGCCAGTGGGTGAGGCAATAAATGTCTGACAGTGGTTCTTTTAAACATTTCCAAACAAAGTCATGCTGTGTTTTTCACCTTAAAACAGAAGGTCATTATCTTGCTCGCAAGGCTGTTCCCTCTGAAAAGAGTCTGCATGGAGTCAGCTAGCTCCACCTCTTTAGAAAACATGTTCCAAAGCAGCTGGTAGAGTAAATGGCGGGAGTCGAACAAAGTCACCAGGACTCGAGCTAGCTCATCCTGCAAATCAGAAATGCATGGATGGAAAAGATCTCATGAAGTCAGGTCTGCAAATATGCACAATGATACAGTTGTGAGTTTGCTTCTGTAATTAATAGAAAATTACGCAAAGCATGGCTAAAGTGTACTTTGTAGACATTTAACAGAAATAAAAAGTTAATTTACTCTTTAAAGAGTTAATAAACTTTCATAGAAACGGAATATTGTTGGATGAACTTATATGCAAGTACATTTTACAATGGTTGTTGCTTTAATATGAAACCTGTGAACTTCACCGAATAAAGTTTCTTCCCTTTAAGAGGTTTTTTCCCCGACCTGATGGAGCTTGCATGAATTGTCGTATAGTTTGCAATCAGCTCTCAACAAAATAGAGCTACGCACCCACTGGGAACCAGGTACAACATTTGCCAGAGCCATGGCAATGGGCAGCTCTCCCTGGTCTCCCATCATGGTGACGAGTTCCACAAGCCTCTCGAACCGGTCAGCAAGCACAGTCTCTGCCAGTGTGTCAAACTCTGTTCCCTGCTGCAAGATCTTGGTCAGCACCTCCATAAAAGTTGCTCGAGTCTGAAGGTCTTTATGATAACCCAGACCTGTGAAGGAGGAAATTGATGCATGATAGTCAAAGGGAAAGCTGTGGATGTCATAATGATTAAATCATTATTTTTACAAACATGTCTGTAAAGTTTGTGGATGGCTAACCAATGGAATGCATGAGGCCACTGTCAACATTTGCGTTGAGCAGGTTGGACATGGCCAAGATGGTGCAGTGGCGCAGAGAAGCCAGGCGTCGAGACATTCCCCTTTTCCGTCCCCCCACTGTCTGGCCCTCTTCCTCTACCTCACTGCAGTCATTCAGTAAGTTCATGAACAGGGTAAAGTACCTGCACACAAACACAAATAGAATACAGTGATTCCACATGTCATTATTCTCCACATTTCACAAGGAGGTGAAACAGAATCAATTGTCTACTCTTTAAAAATGTGTATAAATTGAGACTTTATTATTTCAGTAACACAATATTAATGCAATACTGTAAATTGTAAGTACATGTTGGATCTTATTTACTTCATGTATGTTTTTAAAAACAGAAATGACTACTGGTGTGCTGCAAATATTCTTGTAGAACATTACATAGTTTAGTGGCAGGGCCGTGAGGGTGGATGAGATCTGCCTGGAGTTTCTTAAGACTCTGGATGCTGTAGGGCTTTCCTGGCTGGAGGAACACATGGACACCACAGAGAGTGCCTCTGGACTAGCAGACAACCAGTTTATGTGTGCTTTGTGGACTTGGAAAAGGCATTTGACTATATCGTTCAAGGACTACTGTGGGGGGTGCCCTCCTGTGGTATGGGGTACCAGACCCCCTTATACGAGCTGTCTGGTCAATGTATGAATGGTGTCAGAGCTTGGTCTGAATTGCCAGCAGCAAGTCGGATTTGTTTACAGTGAGGGTTGGACTTCACCAAGTTTGCTTTTTATCACCGATTCTGTTCATAACTTATATGTACAGGATTCGTAGACCCAGTTGAGGTGGTAGGAGGATCCAGTTTGGTGAAATCAGGTTTGGGTCTCTGTTTTTGCAGATGATGTGGTTGTGTTGGCTTCATCTAGATTGTGATCTCCAGCTCTAGCTCAGCAATTTGCAGTTGAGTTGGAAGCGCTGGGACTATCACTATCTGCAAATCTGAGACCATGGTCCTCAGCTGGAAAATGGTGGAGTGTGCTCCTCAGGTCGGGAATGAGGTCTTGTCCCAGGTGGAGAAGTTAAATCATCTTTGGGACTTGTTCATGAGTGTCGGTGAAGCGTCTGCAGTAATGCAGACCCTGCACCGATTGGTTGTGGTCTTTGCCAGAAGGCAAAGTTCTCAATTTAGTGGTCGACCTATGCTCCTACCATCACCTGTGGCCATGAGCTGTTGGCAGTGACCGAAAGAAAGAGATCACGGGTATCCGAAATTAGATTATTTCACAGAGTGGCTGGGCTCTGCCTTAAAGATAGGTTAAAAAGTTAGGTCATCCAACGCTCTCAGAGTACAGCTGCTGCTCCTCTACATCGAGTAGAGCCAGTTGAGGTGGCTCAGGCATCTGGTTAGGATGTCCCCTGGACACCTTCCTGGTGAGATGTTCCTAGCACACCCCTATGGGAAGAGACCCACGGCACGACAAACTGGATTACAACTCTCAGTTGGCCTGGGTACACACCCCCACATACCCCCTGATGAGCTGGCAGATGTGGCTGGGGAGAGGGAAGTTTTTCTCCTTCGGCTGCTGCCCCCGTAACCCAACCCCGGATAAGCAGTAGAGGATGGATGGATGACATCTGCAACAAAAATGTTTACCAAAATTCCATGTCTGATGTCTGCTATTTAAGAAAATATGTGTTTTTTCGTGCCTATGTTGTATTGTTAATTTTATTAATTCATATAAAAGTGGGGTGAATATAGTCCAGGTGGAAGAGCAATAGTCTACTAACCAAAAGGCTGGTCTTTCTTGGGCAGGACACTAAACTCCTTGTTGCCACCCAATGAGTTCATTGGAACTTGAATTGCATATGTTTTCAATGAATAGTCTAAAAACGTAAGTGTGATTGGGTGAATGTAGAGTAAAGGTGGTTTAAGTGATCGAATATCACTAGAACTACCATAAAACATAAAATAAGCTAGGAAAAAAAGAAGTCAATTTTTCATGTAGATTTTTGCTGCGTATCATCCCCATTTGTATCCACCATCTTGTCAACTCAATTGTGAATTAAAGTAAAAGAAAAAAAAATCCAACTTTTTTTATTCTTCCACTCCACATTTCCACAATAGACTAAACTGATCCCTGTTGTGTTTTTTTCTGCCTTTCTTTGAGTTTCATCCATCAGTGATCTGGAGTTGTATGCACCTTTTTTTCATTCATAACTGGTCAGCAGAAAAAAAATGTGAAGCAAATTAGTCTTAAGTAAGGTTGCCACCTGTCCCGTAAAATAAGGAATAGTCTTTTGATTGACAGACAAATGGTGCGTCTTAAAGTTTTCAATCCGGGACGTGGTTTGTTCCATATTTTGATAATAATCCAATTCCCTACACAAAAATAATAATAAACATGAAATACAACGGGCAGCAAAAATGTTGTTTCTGGCGGAATCCTCGCAGGCTCTTAGCACCCTCCCGTTTCTGCTTGTATGTTGGGAAGTGGTGTTGTAGAACTGGTGGAGTTTCTTAAGGCGAATGAATGATAATTCATTTAACATATATACAAAAAATAAAACTTTTATATGGGTAAATAGTTAATACATAAATATAAACATTAATGAACATATAGGGAGACGTTCATTTTAAAAAAAACAATGCACTTCCTGGATGTGATTTTTTTATGTCAAAATGTTTTTTAAAAGAAATTGAGTCAAGTGATCATTCAATAAATTGTTTTGTTAGTGTTGTTAAACTGTTGTGTTTACATGACTTCACTTAAACAAACAGGAGGCGAGCAAATAATGTTCAATATAATAACTTAAACATTTTTCAACCCACTCCTCCCCTCTAGGTTGCTGTTAATTTATTTTTCTTACTCTTTAAGTCATAGACTGCATATAAGATAGTTTAAATCACAAATGTACAGTACAATACCTGCAGCAAGAACAGTTGTACACTTTAAAAGTTTTCATTTTATTTAATTTATTGTTTCTGAGTTCAGATGTTGCACACTCTACATGCAGAAAAGTTTAAATCCCAGTAGTGCTGTTGCAATGTAATTTATCACACAGTGTTAGGTCAATTAATGACACAATAGCCACGTTTTGTGCTTATGGCACTTTATTATTTATTTTTTGTGTTAGTAGAAATCCAAATAATGACAGATTTATAAAGCCTATTTAGCAACTTTATATCCAACAATGTTGCACAGCAAAGGATGTATTCATTGCTAATACAGAATTCTAATCTTTAAGTCTGATTAATTTCTTTCTTGATCACTTATTTACTGAAGACACTAGCACAAAAATTTTGTGCTAGTGTGGTACATGTCCTTTATTTCATTTTCGAAAGGTGGAAACCTTAATATCAAATGTTCAGTTGATGATATATGTTCTTACTTTAAGAAGAGCTGAGACTTAGCCTCCATCAGTTCAACTCCATCACCCTCCTCAGGCTGGAGAGGTAGACCAGCTAACAAGGATACTACAGCCTCCATACTGGCCTGGTCCAAGTCTCTGCACATCACAACAACACAACATCAAGTTGAGAAAAAAGCTGACTCTCCATGAAGATGCATCAGTTAAACTGAATAAAAGAGGGCTGTACCTTGTGAGGCACTTAATATCATCATCAGGAGCTTGGTTGGAGATTCCCATCACCCAGTCTGTCAAATACTCCACCATCTTGTTCCTACAAAGACAGACAGTATCCAACATGATAAAAGATTGATTAGATAGAGACACAAAGCTGTAGGTTTTGTTACAACATTCATACACTTTCCAGATTTGTTCAGTCACATTCATTTTGTGCATCAGGTCCAAAAACAAATACTCTACAATAATGAAAAATATTTCCATGCAGGTAGGATGTAAATTTAGCATGATTGTTCAGTAAAAGTTTGTTCCGTCAAAGTTTGCCTCAAAGTCTCGCCATAAAAAAATAAATAACTTCCACGTAAAACAAGGTATCTGCACTAAATTTGACAGGTATGATGCCAGTCCCATTCTCAAAACATATACATGTCAATTATTGGTTTATGAATTAGCCACAGAACCTGCTGGCCAGAAGTGACGTTTTTTCTCTGACACCAGCTTTATGGACACAATCATGTCCAAATTGGTGTAGACAAGCGGAAAATAAGTTAGTGAAGAGATTTGATGAAAACTGTTGCTCTAGACCACAGGGTGTGACCGTGCCAATATGGCGTTCTTCGATACACCACAGTGACACCATTGTTCACCATAAATCATGTAAGCACAGCGATGATGGTCTCAAGCCATGAAACAAGAAGTACCTTTAACTAAGCCATGCTTGATCTCCACCAAACTTGCCACGGGTGATAACAGTCATGCCTTGAACTCTTTTAAATTCAAATACCCTTGATCACATACAATATGGTTCTACAGTGCCTCCTTTAAAGTTTCAATCAATCAGCTCCACCCACTACATTGACCCACATGACTGAAATTCTGCAGAGTAATGGCAATACCTACAAAAGTCCCTCTTGGGCATATGGGGTTAAATAAACAGTAAGTTGGCCATTTTGAAAAAGATCCTTTTTGGGATAATTTTTGCATATTTTTGTTCCTGTCATTTTGACAAACATCTTCCAACTTTATCATGCTGATTTCAAAATTGGCCTGGACACTCTAGAGACGTGTGATCAAAAGTTGTGTTATTTTTTCTAGTAAAACCAGTTGTGTAGGAGAGGCGGGGCGGTTTGATGTTTCCTACTCAAGCACATTTTTACATTAAATCTTACATAAAATCTGTAAAAAAACAAACATATGTTATTTAGATCATTGCCGATCATGTCCAGAATGTAGTCAATGTTATAGCCGCAACATTTTTTGTAAAATTATTCTTGTCCAAGAAAAAAGCATGCAGAATGATAGTCTGGGTTCTGTGTTGTGCTGGACAATTTTGCTTTATAAAGGAGCAAGAAGAGACCATGTCTTTCAAATAGAACCAGAAATGCAGGCAATAATACAAATTTGACTTAACCCCAGCCAGAGAGCCAGCCCACTGTAGAGCCAGCCCCTACACTGGACAAACACACCTGGGAAATCCAAGAGTAAACAAGTTTACGTATCTGCCCCATATCAGAAATGTTTCAGGGAAAATACTGGGAGATCTTATCTCAATGTGGGCAATGTGATCAGCAGAAACTTTGCTTCTGTGACTTCTAAATAGGTTTAACCTCCTACTTAGGAAGCCTCATAACTGTAAAAATATGTCTGTTGTGTGTACTAATCTTGGTTTTGGGCTGTACTGGAATCCTGAATTGGAATGGAAATGGAAATTACAAAGTTAATAAGCTTGTGTTACTGACCTGAACTTCATTTCTTGACAGAAGGATAAGTCATCTCGCCTCTCCATCATTACCTCAACGAGTTGGCATAGCTTGGTTTTGATCTGAATTGCGTGGACCACGTTACCCAGGACACGCACATACCTGAAGAATAGATTTACAAGAAACTGTGTGTGTTGCAGCAGCTACAAAAAAAATCACAATGTGTGTTCAAAAACAAAAAGAATTAATGTATACAATAAGAAACTGCACCAGTTACAAAGGGGACTGGTAGAATAAAAGATTCAGTAGCCATTTTGGGAAATATTTGTGATTTCAGTAAATGTGAACCAGGGCGTCACAACCAAAACTATTTTAAAATCCACTGCATTTAAACCTGTAATATTTTAATAAACATTTGATACTTTCCATTCGCATTACCTGACCAGGTTGAGCATCATGGTCTCGATGCTGGCCTGTCCTAGGTGTTCAGAGCTTCCCTCAGTGTGGTTATCCAACAGGTTCTTCATAATGGCTATGGTCTGCTCAACAAACTGGGTGTTTGTGTCATTGATGGGAACCTGGAAATATGTAGAATAAATCTCTGACAAAACAGCATTTAAAAGAACGGAGAAAACAGTATAAAAATAATAAATATTGAAGCTATACAGTCTGATTGCAGATTTTTTTGCTAAGTTCTTTTTCTTAAGCTCTGGACACCACAACTGCACAAAAAGCTGCACTCACCGGTCCCTGGGGGTCAAAAAACTTCCCAATGCTGTTTTTAAGTTTGTTAAAGAGCATGGGGTAAAGTGCTGGACTGAGCTCCAGACCCAACAGGTCTTTAACGCTGGTGCGAACATGGAGGCCAACTCTGTCGTGGCCACACACTAGTAGGGCCAACAGTCGGTCCAGAAAGCGGCTGACGGGTGTTTCACTGGTAGCTGATGAGGAGCAGGACGTGGCTACAACATTGGTCATGTCACATGGCCCCACAGAGATCATGGAGGGTTTACGTTCACTCAGGGGACCCATAGGTGGGCTGTAAGTGACCGGACCAGGAGTGTTGCGTTGGTGAAGGCACACACCACCCAGAGCGCAAAGGAAGCCCGTCATGTTGATCCACTCCTGCTGTGGGGGGTGCAGAGACTGATCAGTAGTGGCATAACATCAGTCTACAAAGAATATTCCTCTCTGCCCCATTGGTGATGTTTATATTATGTTTTATACAGCTTACATCAATCACACAAAAACCATGTTATGTGTATCCTCCCCATGCCTTCTAATAAGTACACACAGCTGTGAGTATATGTATTTATAGCTCATGGAAATGTCTAAAGTAAGTTTTTTTTTTTTGTACTTTCAAAATTTTGCAATATTATAGATGTCAATATTCGCACTTGTGTCTGCAATAACTTGTGAAACCATAGTTAGCAATCAGTCTTACTGTGTTGAGCATATAAGCAAGTGGTTGCAATGGGAAACCAGACAACAGCTACAATGGTAGTTTAATCTAAAGATATTTACTGAAAGACTGGAAACATTACATGTATGTTCCTTTCTTTCATTTAGTATTAGTATTACAGTCATTTAGCAGACACTTTGATCCAAAGCGACTTACATTTTTTGGGTCATAGGATTTAGTCTTACCCAAGGACACTTCAGCATGTAGTCAGGAGAAGCCTGAAATCGAACCGCCAACCTTCAGGTTGACAGACAACTGCTCTTACCTACCAAGCTACAGCCTCCCTTTACCAAGTATTATAAAGCCAATGTCAGGTATTTCTTATGGGAATGGTAGCAGATCCTACAAAGATACCATAGTTCAGGGATCTTCAAACTAAGTCACTGAGAGCTGATGTCATGCAAGTATTGAAAGTCTCCTGACTGAAAGACACCTGATTCAATTTAAAGTGATCTCCGCAGCTTGTTGTTAGGTTCTGCAAGAGTCTGTTTATTAAATTACGCGTGTTGCTGCAGGGAAGCATGAAATACCTGGAGGATACATCCTCAGTCTCATGGCATTGTTCCAGTTACAAAATTACTTCTTGTATTACTATTTTGTTTCTAGTTTTCTTATTTTGTCTTCACAGTTAAAGAAAGACAAGCACCAAGTGAAGATCTGAGCTTTCACCTTTTTGCAAAACCCAGCCAAACTTTTTAAGCCCTTTAGCTTAAAGTTGCTATAGTAACAATTTTGCACAAAGAAGATAGAAGATAAACATATATTTTTAAAATTTTATTATCCTTACATGTCCATCATCTGCCCTGTTTTTTGGGAAGTTGAGAATCTGTTTCGTTGCCAGGTCCCATTTGGTGTATGTGTCCTCCCAACCCTAAAGTTGGAAGCAAGCGCCAAAAAAGGAGCAAGATCACAGTAAGGAAAGAAAAAATAACTATCAGCAAAATTTGGTTAATTCTTAGCACTTTAAACTGCTTTTTGATGCCAACCAAGGAAACTATCAAGTGAACAACGAATCAAGCAAAGCAAAAAAACTATACAGCCACTGAACACTGATAGGCACCTCAATGTTTCCTGGTGTGGGGTGTTCTATTCTTCTTAACAGGGCCATCACTCTTTTTTGCAGAGTAGAGCGACCTGCGAAACAAGTGGTTGATCAGTTACTGAAAGCTGAAAACACAGATTTGACAAGACGTGTCAGGCGTGTAGAATATAAACTGAATATAAACATTTTCATCACAGTAAATTTAGCAATGTTAAGAAATCAAGAGATTAAATGTTGATATTAATATATATAGAAGGTTTATTAGACCATGACTTTTAAAGATTTTTACATTTAAGAAACAAAGAAGGGCAGTTCAGAAGAGAGAATTCAGACAATGGCATATAAAAATTCAGAATGTTAGCTTGATCTCTAAACTATATAATGGAATAACAGGAACTGAAAAAAGAAAATATATATCAAGGATCAATTGGAACAATTTTAAATGCAGCTGCTAGCATGAAGGAAAAAAAACTGGGAAAACATTTAATCTCTGTCATGTAGAGTTTTGATGAAAGAATTTGGCAAGACACATAAAAACATAAAATGTGGCATCAACTCCTGGAGCTCTATAATAACAGTAATAATAAAAAATGAGTTATCCTGGGGTAAAAAAAAAATCTGTGCTGTAGGAGTACAAAACTTTGTGCTTGGCATTGCAAACCATGCACACAAATTATGAAACTGCTCTCTGGCAAGCTGGTTATTTCAGCACCACAGCTGTCTCATCTGTTTGTTTTCTGTATTTATTTACCTATCTTATAAAATGCTCTAATGCTCAGAAATTTACAGAGGCACAATATTTCATAGATATCTATTGACCATACTGTCTATCCATGCAGGTGCACAGGACTTAAAAAGACCGTACACCCCCGAGACTCATTCAAAGCTTCTGTATAATCCAAACCCTGGTGTTGCATCATCTCTCTGGTAATAATACCTCAATGAATGGCTTCACCAGTCCACTCTCTCTGTACGCTTCACTCAGGTGATGCCAAGCTCCTCTCTACCCCTCTCAGGACTAAGCGTTGGACCTGGGGCAACAGAGCTTTCTCAGTTGCTCCCCCTCACTCTGGAACTCCCTCAATATCTCCAGGAGTCTGCTCATCTCACTAAAAAATCACCCATCCATTCTCTCTTGTGCCAGGGGGGCTCCGTCGGGTTCAATAGGCCTTCCCACAGCCTTCGGTCCTCAGGCTTAACAACAAGCCAAAGTAGAGCTACCAAAGAAAAAACTCAGTTGTGTGAAAGTGAGCATTTTCATTCAGAGGTGTAGACAGCTTTTCAAAACTGTGGAGGGATGCGGTTTGTTTTGGGAGAGTGATATCAGATGTCACAATTTTAAGTAAATGCAGCATCCAGTATTCTATATCTGTTTTACATCAAGAAACATCTTTAGCTATTTGTTCTTACACTGCCCCTACCTGAAACCTTTATCAAACCTTTTGTAGACCCTTTCACGTTGCACAATAAATCCTTTCAATAACGTATCAACCACCTGCTTAGAAGAGCTCGACGGGTTACAATCCTGCAGGATCTCTGTGTATCCCTGCTCAAACACACCTGACTGATATGAATACGTCACTGTGCAAAACTTCATTGGATGTTAAATGTATATCTCTGGCATATATCCCTGGTACAGCACACTTGATTGGATTAAACGGCTAATAAAAAGCTGGACAGTAATTCATTCATTCTAGCTTTTTGGAACAGGAAGATATGGAATATTTTCAAGATGAGGGCCAAGGTCTCCACCTGTTAGAGGCTCTTGCTCTGATCTAAATTTAAAAAAAATTTCAAAACTTATTCAAAATTTCCCTTCACCACATTAACTGCTCTTAGAAAGGGGCCTACCTACAAGCTGCACAGCACCAGTGATTAAGGAAAACATCTCTTTGTTTTAATCTTGATCCACCTGATTGGATTATAACTAGTAAATTTTAAAGCTGTGTACCTGGCAAATCAGCTAATAATGAAAATAATATTAAATGAATGCAACAAAAGGCTATCTAAATGAAACAGGCTTCTGTTTTGTCAACATCCTGTTATTTTGCTCTTCCTCGGCACAATCCAATCAATAAACTTATATACACACGTACTACCAACAGAAAAGCCAAAGATCCACAACTTCAACACAAAGCTCAGACAGCAGATGGATGTACACTGACCTGTTCCCATCATGGTGCTGACGGAGGCCAATTCGCTAAAAGTGGCATAGTTGGGCAGGATTGTCTGGACGGGCACCTCATCAGCTGCGCTGCGGATGTCAGCCTCCTCGCAAAGGTGACGAAAACAAGACATGGCCACCAGCACTGCCTCTGTGTCCTGGCTCCACAGGAACATGTAGAGGCACACCTCCAGTTTAGTCTGTGCTTGACGGCAAATGGGAATGCCACCACCCAGGGTGGCACACTCCTAAAACAAGCAAGGAAAACTTGATTAAAAGTAATTTTCTAATACAGTAAAAGACAACATCTTTACATCATCAAGACACTGAGGGAGGAAAACAAAGAGTGCTCTAGACAACTCCAATGTGCACAGCTCTAGGCTGGAGGTTAGAGCATAATTTGTAAAGACTAACATGTATATCATTACCTAAGACCTAAGAGCAGATATGGGAAAAAAAAAGACAGCGATACCTTGTTCTTGAGCAGAAACTTGTTCCTGCAGATGAGGATCTCCCTCAGCCATTTTAGTACTTCTGTCCCATTAACCATTTGCTGGCCAATAAGTTTGCGGCAGATTAGGAAGAGCATCTGGGAACTAAAGAAAAGACAAAAGATTCTGTAAATGTTCTGTAAATGTCTCAATCTTACTAACTGATTAAAAATGCTTACTAACATTAGAAGTAAGCAACAAGAAAAAAGTGTTTTGCAGATTTTCAGCTGATATACATACGAATGATGTCATGATTTATTGTAGACAGATGTGAACATTTTGACGGCAGAGAAAATTTGATAAAAACAAGTAAGGTGAAGTTTAAATTGCAGAAGTGAATATATAGTATTACTATAATTATAGAATAAACTTTTTATCTAATTATTTATCTTTAACAATTATTTTTATAAATAATCAAAAATAAAAAATAAACGTTATAAAACCACAGCACCGTGACTTTTATGGCTTTATGATTGTAAGGTTATGACTGTGATATGATATAATAGAGCAATGCTTTTGAATGTAATTCATAGACATTCAAAAGCAGATGTATTTATTTATTTTAAGTTTAAAGTGTTATACTGTCGAAGTGCAAAGTCTATCTATTTATAACAGCACTGCACGGGTCCAATTTCCCAAAACTGTACCCATAAGAACCAGGATGATTATCAAAGTTGACCTGTTACAGGCATATGTTTTAGTATATTTGGTTTAGTATATTTAGTATATTTGAAAGTTAATCTTTTAACTTTAACTTAACAAAACTTTACAAAAACTCCTAAACCACTGTTTTGATTCGGGATTGCTGTGTTTAAACAGCATCTAAATTCCTTGGTTTTAGCCCTGATCTTTCTGGGATCATTTAAGGAAGAGGAGGGGCTGACATTGCAGATCATGTAACTTTCTTAACAACACACATCCACCATCTATGAAGGGTAAAAACAACAGTTTATAGTTGGTTAGACTCACTGTACAGTTTGCCTACCTTTATGCAGAGTACCAAGCCCTCCTTACAAGACCCACTGCACCCAAGTTAATTTATTTGATCTGGTGGGACCAGCAACACAATGCAATGCATTTCTAATTTATTTTATTAAAGCATTCTAAATATTGTCAATTGTTCTTTGTGTTGTGCTCTCAGAGTTCTGACATACAAATGGGTACACACAGGTGACTGCACTTGCACCAGATCCGTGGTCAAAAAACAAAATGTATACCTGATATTAGAGAGAAATATCAGACCTTTTCTTACTTTATCAAAAAGGGAAACACTTCCGGTCTGTCAAGGAGCTGTTGTGGTCCTGTCAGCACCACAACAGGAGAAATACTCCTGTGGTGTTTAATTGAGGATGTTGTGCATATCCTAGCATGCGCACAGCTGAACAGGCTAAATATACCATCATTGTATTAATAGTATTCAAGCATTCACACTATTGAGTTCCTGCTTTTCTAGGCCCGAGCACCGAAGGCGGTGCGAAGGCCTCTTGAAATGCAAATGTTTATTATTCATCTGTTTTCTTCTTTGTCGGATGCAAGACAACCATTTTTGGGGCCCTGAACATGATTAAAAGCTCACCAAATTTTGTGTACCCCCATGTTTTAAACTGAAAACGTTCGTGTTTCATGAGTGCTCGGCAACAGTGCGCGAGAGTGCCATTTTTTGTAAAGTCCACAGAACTCCATGTCATTAATCTGTATAAAACATTGCACACATGTTCTACGTGCTTGACCACAACCATGTGTCCAGATGATGTCACTACCCTGTGCACCTGAAAACAGGAGGTGACTAATTTTAAGGACAAAATGAGTGGCATTCTTTCTAAAAATATCACTATACTTCCTTATTATACTCACTCACGATTGCAAGCAGTTTCGAATCCTATTTACAGTGACTGCAGTAAACAGACTGGTTAAGGGGATTAACAGGTAATGTTGCACATTACTGTATTATATCATATGTGATTGCAGTTGAGAGCGAGAACACAGCAGCCAGTTGGTCTCCAAGGCTCGGGACGGTGCAACAGGCTGACGCAGCAGTATAGATGCAAGGGCCTCTAATGTTGCTTGCAGCTTTAATTACTATTATTATTATGTCACATTACTTGTATTTGCCTGAACATGCTTGAAAATTGCAAAATTTTTCAGATGTATAAAGACTAATACATTTGACCTTTATTTCTTATAAAAAGCAGAAAGAGTACCTGATGTCCCAAAATGTCTCTATGGGGGCATCAGGATTCCACAGCTCTATGGTCTCTGGCTGGTGCAGAACTAACAAAGCCTAGAATTTAAAAGGACAAGGAGCAGGACATGTAGAGAGAGAGGGAAAAGGTTGTGTTAAAAAGTTTAATTATTAATACATGTCCACATTAATAAAAAAAAAGCACACAGAAGCAGGATTTTTTTGTCTTTAATATTTTTACAAAAACAGTTTTCTGTTTTGTGACTTGCTTCTCTTCAGTCAATGCATTCTGATAAACAAGACTTCATATTTGTTCAAATGTAGTATTCAATTCTCAAACATTACCTTAAAAATAAAAAATGTGGCTCATTTTCAAGCATTAAACCTAAACTTAATGTGATTCTGACTTTCCTGAACACTTTTAATCTGATCAGGAGTTTATATTTCCAGGTTTCCTGTTTGGCTTTTAAAATGACCAAAGAGGGTTTAGAGTAGGGGTGCTCATTACGTCGATCTGGTGGTTACCAGTGGATCACATGACATAAAAAATATATTTTAGTCTGTCATCCATCTCGTCATTTGATTGTTTTATAGGGTCTCTGGCGCAGCTACAACAGTGCTGTCAGATTTCAATAATATAATGGACAGCAATGGATCTGTAATATCATTAAACGGTCATCCTAAAAGCACATATGGAGGGGCATGTAGCCCCCCCACATCCAATGCATCAACACTCAATTAGTGGTAGATCCCCTTGGCTTGGTCTTTTCAAAAGTAGCTTGCATGCTGAAAAAGTGTGAGCACCCCTGGTTTACAGTCATGATATGAAATCAGGAAGATTTCTTCTGTCTCATGTGAATCCACAAACTTTACTATTTCAAATTAGAAGCATTATTGGTCATCCAGAAAAAAAATAAGATATATTTTTCAGAATATTTTACCCATGTCTTAATGTGTTAAGACATCTTTTGAACATCTTTTTGAACTAAGAGTTCTACAGTGAAGAGAAACTTAAGCATAAAACCCCAATTCCAATAATGTCAGGAAGTTACATAAATGTACCAACATAAAATAGTAAATATATTTTTAAAATAAATTTTAAATAAATTTTAAACAAATTTAAGCAGACATTTGAACAAACAAGACATTCAATGAAACTGATTACCTTTACTGCTTTTTTGCAAATATTCACTCATTTAGAATTTGATGCAATACGTTTCAAACCCGGTACTTTTTTGGGACTGGTGACACGTCATTAATTTTTACTGGACAGAACAGTTTTCGCTTCAACGGTATTGTCAACGGTACACGTGTAGTGACATGGCAACAGCGCGGACACGGTGTGCACTACTTTTGTTTTGATGTGGCTTAAAAGACGGGCTATCGCTCCCCCTATCCTCCACACTGATTTTCCCTCCATCCCCAGTAAGAAGCGAAGGAGCTCCTCACGCTCTCTCACTAAGCTACACATAACCCTCCGTGGACAAGTGACAACAAATACACAGGGATGGCAGAGTGACGGTGAGCAAAAATGGTTCAAAATGTGGCTGTATTTTTCAGAGGTACATTCAGACAGAGCGTGCTGTTTCAAATGTCACAAAAACGTGGTTTGCAAGGGCAGTAAGACCAGTAATCTGTCCAAACACTTTGCTAAAATACACCACTGTGCACCATAAGGTGCACAGTGTTTGACCGTCCAAATGAAACGTCTTGCGCCGCTATTGTTTCAAAAGATATGTATGGCAGTTGTTCACATGTGGAGCGAGTAACTAAAGTGTTGTTTATCAAAGATAAGTGTATGAAAAATAAATAATTATTAATAAAATAAAAAGGAAGTGAAAATGAATACTGTTAAAAACAATTATATAATAGTAACAGGCTGATAGCTCATATTGTGCCTTGATAATAAATAATATGATAAATAATAGACTATTCGATATACAATGTAAAACTAAAATACAACATTGTGCAAATAAAATCTAATTTACTTTTCAAATCTCTTGTATACATTTAAATATATTTGATTATTTATTACCAATATACTCTATATAAAGAAGCTGCATGGATGCAACATATGTTGCCCTAAAACTTTAATCTCAGCATTAATGGGGCCTTCACAGATGTGCAAGTTAACCATCCATGGGGGTAAGACAGATAAAACTTGATGGTGAATCTTCAACATTGAGTTGGGCACCATGACAAATGACATTGATTTTTTGGAGCTTTTGATAACTTTTAATCACTGTATGCTTATCCTGTAGACCCTTGATTCTCAAATTGTGGTAGGCGTGGTACGTGTAAAATGTAAATGGTGGTCTTAAAACACAGATGAGATTGTCAGAAGAGACTTCCTGTGAATTGGTGGAAGACTTTTATATAGACAAAGTTATTACACAATTCATGGGACCGAGATGCACATTTTGATAACATTTTTGTTAGAGTGCTCGCAAAGGCCTTAAAGGAAATACAAACTGAAAATTAAGACAGAAACAAGAGAAGTTTAAGGTTGCAGAATAAATGCAAAGCGATAGTAATATGTGTGCCTCAATGCTTATTGCATTGGCACACAGCTGGAAAATTTCTGAAGAAATATTGTTGGGTGCCAATGCAGCTAGCTTCAATGTTCAGTGGTGCTACCAGCAGTTTTTTACAGCCTTTTAGTCATAGATGTTTTTAATATTTACCATCCCTGGTAGTCAAAACAGATGTAAGTCATAACTAACCCAGTCCTGCTTTCTTATCCTCTGTTTTTTGTCATCAACAAAAGACTTGCATGTATGCTCACTCACTCTCACAACCAAAGCAATGCTACTATACAAGACTGGCTGGATGGTGACATGTAGGCAATGCTTGAGACAGTAATATAGAGGTTGGGGAAGATTCCTGGTTCTTACAGAAAATACAGAGATTTCTCCAGACTGTGATTCTTTTGAGATTGTTTGCACTTGAGAGAACCTTTGTTCTTATACTGTTGGACTATTTGCTACAGAGTTATTAGCATAGTGGTGAACCTTGCCCCATCCATTCACAGTTTGTGAATGGCTGCATTTTTCAGTGATGCTCCTTTTATACCGATTTATAATACTCATACACTCACCGGCCACTTTATTAGGTACACCTGCCCAACTGCTCATTAACACTTAATTTCCAATCAGCCAATCAC
>JBAMHX010000010.1:5860332-5870619 GCA_037177515.1 Pseudomugil tenellus | reverse complement strand
GGCAGTTCTGAAGGCAAAAGGGGGTCCAACCCGTTACTAGCATGGTGTACCTAATAAAGTGGCCAGTGAGTGTATGTTTCCTAATGTGCTCATCTGTGGAGTGATCAAAACAGGTGTTTATCAGTATTCCTCAACTTTAATCTTTTAATGTCCCTCTCGTAGCTTTTTGGGAACCTATTGCAGAAAATTCAAAATGAGTGAATATTTGCAAATACAAGAAATTTTATCAGTCTAAAAATAAAATATCTTGTTTTATTAATTCAATTTTAAATTTATGCTTTACATAAATACATGGGGCGACTCTACCCCTGGTGTGTCGTGGTGCCGAAAGAGCTGAGCCAGAAGGCCAGAAGGAAGCTCTTGATTTACCAGTCGATCGTTGCTCCTACACTCACTTATTGTTATGAGCTGCAAGTAGTGACTGAAAGAACAAGATCGTGAGTACAGGTAACTGAAATGGGATTCCTTCGTAGAGTGGCTGGGCTCTCCCTTACAGATATGGTGAGAAGCTAGGTCATATTGAAAGGATTCAGAGATGAGCCACTGTTCCTCCAAATCGAGAGAAGTCAGATGAGGCTGTTTGGGCATCTAGTTAGGATGCGTGCTGAACGCCTCCCTGGTGAAGTGTTCCAGGCACTTCCCTGTGTGCCTGGGTCTCCCCGGGAGACAACGGGGAGACCCAGAAAACACTGTAGGGATTATATCTCTCAGGTGGTCTGGGAATGCCTCGGGATCTTCCCCGATGAGCTGGCAGATGTGGCTGTGAAGATGGAAGTCTGGGATTCCCTCCTTACGCAACCTCAGATAAGTAGCAGTAGATGGTGCGGTATTGCATAAATACCCAACTATATTTGAATTAGGGTTTGTAATAAAATCTTTTTCACTAGTTCTTAAATCAAATCTGCAAGATTACAGGGAAAACATTTTCAAAAATTCATTACGAGTGTAACTTTTCTGACCTCCATGGCTTCTTGTGAGAGCTGGGTGGTGCTATTGAGAGGCACGAGCTGCACCAGGCCAGTGATGAGCTCCGCTGTGCTGCTCTGCACCTCTGGAGCTTGCTTCACTGGATTCTAAAATACAACCATAATTATCATTATTAGAATGTAATGTTTCAGTTCCAAAAGTATTTTTTTCTTCCTGTCTTAAAAGACATTCACAACAGCAGCAAAACATGAATTGGAAGAAGAAAAAAAAATCCCTGAAAACCTAAATCAATCAAACTTTATTTCTATAGAACTTTTCATGCATTAGCAACACAAAGTGCTTTAATAATAATAATACAATTTCAATTACAATAAAACATTTGCACACTGAATTAACTAAAAAAACACATAATACCGTCCTTCTCACACACACAGCCATATACATAATTATAAAGACTTTCCTATTCATAGTTAATGTCTCTTAACCAAAATATAGACATGAACTGTGGATTGAAGTAAACATCTGGCTTAATGCTACTGTGAGGAAACCACATTCACATCAGGAGCCAGGACACCAACTGCCAAAGAGGGCATCACCACAGGCAGGCCAGGGCCCCCACTACAGCCAAACTGATGTCAGTTTGTTGTTAAAAAAGAAGGTAAAATAAAGGTAAAATTTGCAGCCACGTTAGAACTAAGATATCACTTCCTTACAGTTCTCACCTGAGCATACAGTTTGCTACTTCAAACCATTGTTATTGAATGTGGACTTACATGCAGCATGAGTTTGGGATCTGCATGGATGAGTTTGACCAGAGCAAGAAGGAGGCACTTGTAACTTCGAGTGTCTAGGTCTGTGGCTTTCTCTTTGAACTTAAGGCTGGTGGTCTTCTTACCGATAAACGTCAGACTCTGCAAGGGATACCAAAAAACAAAGTACTTGTTAGGTTTATAGCTTTCAAACTGCACCACCTTATCCAATAATTTATTAGGCGCTCTGAGGCAGGAGCTGACTGATGATACAGCACATATTTTGACAGAAACTGGTTGCAATTACAATTAAAGCTAAATGTGGCGTTGGAGGCTCCTGCACCTAGGATCAGCATATGTTGTCACTGCGTCCCCTGGCGACCTGCCTCCCATGCTTCGCTCACCCTCAAATCAGCCAAAATTCAACACATATCCCCTGAATATCCTGACCAAGTTTTGTGACACAAGGATAAAAGGACGTAAATACAACTGCAAAATTGCAACTTTTGACCCAAAATGGCCAAAGTTCGCCATGCTGCCACAGTCCCACCCCAAAGCGTAGAGCCATAGTTTTCAGTGGATCTCTTCACCAACACATTTCCTGCTCTTTGACTCAATTTAGACGTGATTGTGTACTTATCCAAAATAATGGCTGCCTAAATAAAAAAAAAAAAAAAAAGAGATTCACCATAACAGCTCTTAATGAGCAGAAAAATATGCAGAAAATCTCCCATGCAGCACAGCTTCTTACCAATGTGAAAATTCTTCTTGGACAACTTAAATTGAAAGCTCATTTCTTAAAAAAGACGCGTATGTTCCAAAAAACAAAAAAATTAAGGTGGAGCTATTACAGTTTGCAGCCACCTAGCAGCGCTTTCCAGAATGCTCATATGGGAGAGACATTAAAATTTGGGGCCCTGCGCCTCACACATGCCATGTTTTTGGAAAAAGCTTTTATTGCTCTAAGAGGATTTTTTCTTTGCCCGAGCATGTGTACTAACATGTGTACTAATTTTTTAAAGATCGAAGAAATGCAATACTCTTTAAATCTTTAAAACATGTTTTAAGACCTACTTGTTCACCTTAGCCTTTGGCTGAATAGTTTACCGTTTACAGTTTTCTTTTTGTGTGTTTCTTTTTATTTTTTTTATTGCTATTTATTTTTATGTATTCATTCCTCTGGAAAGCACTTTTGGTGGCTTTTAGTCCGTAAATGTGGTATGCCAATAAAGTTGACATTGACTCAAATGATAGTAAAAAGCATTTGGTCCATATAAATGCTAGAGCGACAATAGGCCTTCTGTGCTCGGGCGTAGTAATAATAAGGCTTGCAATACAATAGGCCTTTAAACACTTTTGGTGCTCGGGCCTAATTTTAATAATAATAAAGTTAGGGATCCATTCAGCCTTGGCACCACTTACAGTGCTTGAACCTAATTAGTTTGTTAAATGCAAATTCCATCAGAGAATGACATTATGGAATGTAGCATTAGCAATTAGCTCACCGGTGTCATGCGTAGAGGAGCGTGAGTGCCAGTGCCTTGAATAACCCGGTTGAGGGTGTCTGAGAACATAAAACGAAGCTCTCCGGAATAACAGTACACTGCATCAATCTTCGGCCACCAGTCTAGATGGGACTGAGAAGGGGGAAACACAGAATGAGGTTGAGAAGCATCAAATGGGTCTGTTATAAACGATACATAAAGTTGCTTAATAGACTTACGTTGGTGATTATTCTGTGCAGAGAGTTGACCAGGACAAAGTGAAAGGTGGAGGGGGAGGAGGCAGCCAAACAAACCTAGGGGAGAAAGAGGAAAAATGTAATTGAAAAACATCAGTTTGATTAAGATTTATAAATGTTGTCCACCAGCTCTTAACTAATGTTAATGTATATAAAACACCAATAGAATAATCAATACCTTAAATTGCTGGTTGTTATGAGGATTGATGCGGAAACAGGAGACAAAGCAGTCTGTCATGAGCTCCACATCAGCGTTCTGACTGCCAGTGCCCCTCCAAAACAGTTTGGCTGGATTAAACAGCAGAGCCTGGTGGAGCAGAAAGAGATCAGTGATAGCTACAATAACAGAGTTTTGGTTAACTAACTTTTTTGGCACAAATTTTTGGTTTGGAATAAGCTGGTTTCAGATGTTATGCAAGTTTCTGAATCTTGTGCATGCTATCGCAGCAAGTGGGAGCTGGGCCCACAGCACGAAGACTCGCTTTGCATGAGCTAAGTTGCAAAATGGATGCCATTACCGGCAGGCTAGTAGCAGTTCAAGAATTTGTGCAGAAAGTGGATAACAACTGACAAATGCTGTCGGGTTGGTTGAACATAAATTGATACCCATTTTCGTCGGTTATGGAATCTTAAACCACTGATTAAATTTAACACAGACAAAAAAACATGCCAGCTGTCTTGAGTTCTGAACCTCATGCGCCAGTTCTTCCAAATTCAAGGTGTACCTGCCTGTCCCCATATTTCCCCTGTCTCCCCTTTCTTGTGACTTTTCCTGGTTTTCTAGATCTCAGCTTGCTTTACAGATTCAAGCACTTATTAAATTCTGGACTTACGCCCTCTAATCTCTGGTGAGGATAAAGACCTCCTGGACACGCTTTTCTGTATTGGAATCAATTAACCCCCCCATTTCTGGCTAAGCGCTAACTGAGCTAACTCAGAGTTGATGTAGGTTAATGTAGGTTGACGGGCTGAAGCCCCACCATTTGCTGCTCTTATCGACATCCTTCATCAGCTGCCTTCATATTGTAGAAATCTACAGGGAAAGATCTCATTTACTCCACTGGTAAGTTAATTTTTCTCAAACCTGATCTAATCAAAATCCAAGGACTCTCACATCCCCTCTCACTTCCACAGAACAGCCAGCTGCCTGTACCAAAGATTGTTTCCTGTGCTTTTGCAAAAGATGAGAAATTATCTACATGATGTTTCTGATTCTTTTATTGGGTTCCATCTGCCTCCATCTGTTTTTTAGCATCCCTGGACTGTGTCCACTGATCACAGAGTAGAGATATCACTTTATTTCCTCTCATCCATTCATTCCAGATGTTGTTTCTCCGTTCAACAAAAAGGCCGGCTCTGCTTCAGTCAGCCTAATTCTGTACTGTTATGTTTTGTTGGCAAGATCATCTGCAAAAATACTGTAACTATTTTTATGGTGATTGGATTAAAATTGTTTTACTCATTTGTGCCCGTGAAGTTGAATGTATGTGAAACAAAATTGTGCATGTTTTCTATTTAGTTTGTATATTTCTCTATGCATGTAAATGTTTTTATGTGCACCTAGCATTGTTTTAAGTGCACCTAGCACTGCAGGCAACACCTGTGCCCAACTACACTACAGCAGTTGGACTGCACTTATCTACGATGTCCTCTACTGTTTGGTTTAGTGCTTGTGTTGTTTTTGTTCTCAGATGTAAGTCGCTTTGGAGACAAGCGTCTTCTAAATGTCTGTAATGTAATGTAATGTTATGTGTAGAACTTTTCATGTCCGTCACTGCTTGTACTCATGTATTGATTGTAAAAGTCAGAACGTTATTTAGAAAGTGTAGGAGGGGAGCAGGTAAGTGAGAGAGAAATAAGGTTAGGAATGACGTTATGACATAGTTCCTGTGAGACAGATTCAAACAGATTGCGCTCAAACATTTTGGTTACATTATTTATTTAGCATATTTACTTAAAGTCACATGCTTATTTCTTTTAAAAAAAATAACGCAAGCAGAAGGAAAAGTGAGGAGAATCTGGAAAGACTGATGGATTATCTAGATCGCTGCTACAAGAGAATCTCCAAAGAAAACGCCATCGCATCTTTCATAAAAAGTTCCAGCCAATCTGCAACTCGCTGGAGTTCAGCCAGAGGTGATGTGAAGTGATGTGGAGTTGCACCACTATGGCCAATTCAACTGCAGTAGCCAATGTTCAACCCAAAGAGGGCAGCACTAGATTTTGACCAAAGTTTTCCAAATTAAACAACTTTACAACCACATGCCAAAAAATGCACTGAGATATGAAGGCAGCACTCTCAGAGTCCAATATAGACAGTTTATCAACAAAAAAAAGTAGTTTGGGGGTTAGTTGCACTTTAAGGTTGGAAAATGGAGTTTTAAAGTGTGACCAATAATTAATGACAAACATTGTTTTCTTGGTGGCACCAGAGGTGGTTGAGAGTAAATGTAAAATATTAATAAGTCAATAACATCCATTTGTGGTGAAGTAATGATAAGGATGTGCAGAATGATGGTGTTTTATCAGCAAAGATTTTCCTGATATGAAACACGTGCATTTTCCCCACAGTGTTACACAAACGTAGCCGCGTTGGAATCTTACTGGCTCCTCTTCCTCGTTGCTTCCTCCTCTATAATAATGATACCGGCTTTTAATGATCACCTTTCTGTCTAAACCACCCTCTCATTGCTTTTTAATTTTTGCACAATAAGGAGACGACCAGCAGTTGATGGTCTACAACAGACACATTTACCTCAAAATATCTTTTAAAAAATATTCATTATTATTGTATTATTATTAGTCATAGTATTTGGTATGTACGAGCCAAAGTATCAGTCTCGTGTCTAGATCACGTGAAACGGATAAATAAAAAATGTGATTAACAGCCTATTTTAATGACATACCGTTTGTATTTATTCCACGCTGCTTTTTGGTACTGATGAAGTTTGGTCGATGTTCCAGATGTGCCACCAGCAGTCATAAGACTGACATGCACACATGTGGACCAGAAATCTAACGAGTAAAACAGCAAAAAAAAAATAAATAAATAAAATACATAAATGGTGTGCATGTGTGTATATATAACCAGAGATCACTATCATTAAACTAAATATAAATCTAGAGCAGGGAAATTTGCAAAAGAAACTTTTTTATACTGAACATTCATCCTTCGAATGATCACAAACATTTTTGCAAATCCTCCATTATTATTGACAAGAAGATAAAAGAAGACAAAATGTATCACAAAATGTATTGTTTTAAGACAAAAAATGTAGATCCTTCAGGTGTTTGAATCATGTTTGGGTTCAAGTTCCTTATTTTTTATACTGAACCCAAACTTTATTTGATACTAATTTTAATGGTTCTTGTTTAAAGTAGAAATTGTGTTTAATTCCTGTTTTCCAGACTGTTAATTATTATTTTGCAGCATATTTGTTTTTTATAACATGCTAGAGTGAAAAGTGTGAGTGTACCCCTGGTGTTATGAAATTTCATAAATACAATTTGCTAATCAATAATCTGACTGACCTTGATGGACTATTGTAGAAACAACATAAGTTTGTATTTTCCATGAATAAACTTAAAAAAGTCTTGGCTTTATTAACTCAATTGTCTTTGTCTCAGCAGGTTTATCTCACTGGCAGGTGTTTGTTCCTTGCCCACTGCTGCTTCAGATGGGAGATGAGATTGCAGACAAGATTAGGCCATTATGAACTGACACTGTGCAAATAAAAGTTATATTGAAATGATTATTGCTTGTCTTGTACCATGGAAAGAATTTACAGTCATTGTTAAGGAAAAACATTTATTTACAAACAACTACTGTAATACTTTAAAATTAAAAAATTAATTAACAGTTTTTCTATAAACAGGCCCAAACCACTGGAGAGACCAGGGGACATGGAGGAAGAACAACAGAGTTATCAACAGTGTTGCTACTACATCAACTACACATTGGCTCAGGACTATATAGTCCTAACATAACAGTTAGTACTACATTCATACTTATTTAAAATATTAAGTCTTAAAGGCCAAATAAAAAAGCACTGACACACCCAGCTGTGAGCCTTTCACTGTGATTGAATCTTTAAAGAAATTACTAATGATAGTTAAAAATCATTACTCTTGTTTGTGAAATGAACTTCGTCTGACAGAAAAAGTTCTGGACCGTCATGTCTAGTATGACAATGTGCAACAGTGACAGAAGAAGATATTCTTCATACAGGGAAGCTGAGGGTGAAGTCAGAACAGATTCTCCAGGGGGTGAAAGGTCTTTCCATCGCAGTCCATCCCAGCCAACCTAGTACACCTGCCTTTCAGGTAAATCTGCTGCCTCTGATCATCATGCTGGATGTCTGAAATTAACTAAATGGTGTCTATGAAAAGAAAAAAGGAGAATTGCAAATGACTCAGGTGATGACAGCTCAAAAGGTGGATCATTTTTAAGTATTACTATGGGCTTTATTGCAACTCCACTACTTCCTGAACGTAAGACAGCTCCATGTTTCCTGTCTTTCATTACTGGTCAATCCAGGTGTGTCTGACCTCAGTAACCACAACAGCAATGGTCAGACACACCTGGATTCTTCAATTCATCCAGTAATGAAAGGGAGGAAACAAAGAACTGTTTTTAAGTTCAGGAAGTAGTGAAGATGCACATAAAGCGCGATTCAAGCCAATTCTACATCTGCAGGCCAGAGGGGTAAAAAGAAGCAACAGCTAAATTAAAAACACATAAAAGCATTTATTTCAATGTGGAAGATGCAGTCTGAAGTGAACAAGACCGATACTTAGTTTCCGTTATGTGTAATAGATGTGGTGGAGGAATCACAGGCAGCATCTGACACATCAATTAAAATGAATAAACCTGTTGAAATAAACAGGAAATGTCCCTTCCCTTATATTGATCAATGTCACTGGTAAAATGTGCATTTACATTGCAGAACTGACCAGAGTTTTAATCACCTATATAGACTTGGTAATCTGATGAGAAGCTTTTCTTCATATAATTAATATGCTGAATATGAACTTTTTATCTTAACTTAGCTTGATCACCAGTCATAAAAAAATTCAGTTGAAATGCTTACTGAAAACTTGCATTAAGTAAATAAATCGTTAACTCACCGATGTATGATTTTCTGTTGCATATCCAGCTGGAAGAAGACAGAGTGTAGTAAAATCGTAGTTTTTACTAAGATTACAGGCGTTGTAGCTTTACCTCGTACACTTCCGTTAGCTAGTTAGCCACCATTAGCTCCAGCTTAGCTTGTGTGTGACGTTGCGAAAACCATGTCGGACAGCACAGTTTTCTCTGGACGCCAAATAGCACATGTCGAATAAATCATGAAAACATTTAAAATATTAAAACAATAAAATTAATAGGACAAAAAGTAAAACCATTAAATGTGGTTTACTGAATATCAGATCTAACTGTTAGTTAATGACCTGATTGGTTATTATTATACCGATTTATTTTGTCTCACAGAAACTTGGCTGCAGCAGGAGGATCATGTTAGTATTAATGAATCTACTCCACCTGACTGTCTAAACTTTCATGTTCCTAGGACTACAGGTCGGGGATGTGGTGTAGCAGCTACCATTAAATCAGTGCTATTGATCAGTCCTAGACCTAAAATTACTTTTAATTACTGACTCTCACCCAAAATGGAAATCAGACAAGAAATCTCTGTTAGCATTAGTGTATCGTCCACCTGTATCGTCCACTCACAGTTTCTGACGGGACTTCTCAGACTTGGTGCTAAATACTGATAGTCACTGTACTAAGTGACTTTAACATTCATGCTGATGATGAAAAGGACAGTTTAAACATTGCTTTTAACTCCATACTAAACTCAACTGGCTCCTCAAAAAATGTCCATTCTCATCATCATACGCCCTAACTTGTTCTGACATATGGCATTGACAGTGAAGAACTAAGTTGTTCCTCATAACCCTGTTCTGTCTGATCATTTCTTAGCAACCTTTGAATTTATTTTACCCGACTACACAATAGCCGAGAAGAAAACTCCATCTGACAACGCCATGTTTGTCAGATGGCATTGTTACCAAATTTAACATATCCATTTTATCAGTACTTCCTACAACACCATGTGTTGATATAACAGAGAAGATTCATCTGAGCTCTAATCCAACACAAGTTGATGAATTTGTTGAGAAAATGAAAGCTTTAATGGGCACAACACTAGACAATGTTGTTCCTCTAAAAAAAAAAAAAAAAAAAAAAAAAAAAAAACCTTCCGAAGAAGCGAGCTCCTTGGTTTAATTCACAGCTTCAAGTTTTCAAACAGACATTTAGGCACTTGGAAAGGAAATGGCGTTCATCTGGTCTAAAAGAGTCTCATTTAGTCTGGAAAGAAAGTTTAATAGAATATAAGAAAGCCCTGCTTGGACAATTTCTGTACTGTACAGCTCTCAGATCAGTATCGGTGTAAGTTACTAATGATCTTCTTATGGCCTAGGATAAAGGACTCCTGTCTGTTCTTATCTTGTTAGATTTCAGTCCTGAATTTGACACCATAGATCACTACATTTTGCTACAGAGGCTGGAAAATGTTATTGGTATTAAAACGAACTGCACTGAGCTGCTTTAAGTCATATTGATTTGATAGATTTAAGTTTGTTAATGTAAATGACGAGTCCTCCTCACACACCAGAGTAAGTCATGGTGTTCCTCAGGGTTCTGTACTTGGACCAACACTTTTTACACTATACATGCTTCCCTTCGGTAGTACTATCAGACAACATGGTATTAATTTTCATTCCTACGCATATGATACTCAGATTTACTTATCCATGAAGCCAGATGAAACCAATCAGTCCATTAGATTACAAAGATGTCTTAAAGAC
>JBAMHX010000010.1:5839762-5860232 GCA_037177515.1 Pseudomugil tenellus | reverse complement strand
TTACAAAGATGTCTTAAAGACATAAAGACCTGGATGACTCTAAATTTTCTCCTTTTGAACTCAGACAAGACTGAAGTGGTTGTTTTTGGGCCTCGGAAATTTAGGACAAATTTGTCTGGCTTTGTAATCAATCTGGATGGTATTCATTTGGCTTGCAGTACTACAGTAACAAACGTTGGAGTTATTCTTGACCAGGATTTGTTCTTTTGGCTCACATTTAAAACAAGTTTCTAGAACCGCTTTCTTCCATCTACGTGATATTGCAAAAAATTAGGGACATCCTGTCTTGAAGTGATGCAGAAAAATTAATTCATGCTTTTGTTACTTCTAGACTGGATTACTGTAATGTTTTATTTATAGGTTGTCCCAAATATGCCCTGAAAAGTCTCTTGTTGATCCCAAATGCTGCAGCGAGGCTTCTTACGAGAACTAGCAGCGGAGATCATATTTCTCCAGTTATAGCATCTCTTTATTGGCTCCCTGTTAAATTTAAGAAAGAGTTTAAAATCCTTCTCCTGCCATATAAAGTTTTCCATGACCAAGCCCCATTGTATATCAGAGATCTCGTAGATCCATATACTCCAAACAGAGCACTTTGCTTTCAGACTTGTGGTTCACTTAGTCTATAAGACCACAATGGGAGGAAGATCAAGCTGCGCTTCTTTGAAACGGGCTCCCAGTGTGGGTACGGGAGGAAGACATCCTCTCTACCTTTAAAATCAAACTTAAAACCTTCCTTTCTAACAAATCTTATAGGTAGGGATAGTCTAACCGCTCATAAGTTATGACGCCATGGGGATATCCCATGATACACTGAGCACATCCTGTCGTTTTCTCTGTTGCTTATTTTCCATGTATCGGACAGTACTGGCATCATTAACCATTTCTCCTTTTTCTGCAGGTCTTACTTCTTATTTCTCCTTTTTTGCAGGTGTTATATCTCATTTCTTCTTTTTGGGAGTTCTTATTACTTGATTTTTGTTTATCTACAGGTCTTCCTAGAAAGTAGCTGCAGTGTAAATTAATCTGTCTGTCGTTTCCTCTCCAATCCCAGCCAGTCGAGGCAGATGGCTTCCCTACCTTAGCCAGGTACTTCTTGAGGTTTTGCCTTCCTGTTAAAAGGGAATTTTCCTTCCCACTGTCGCCTCATGCTTGCTCAGGATGGGAGATTGGATCGAAGTCAAGATTCAATAAAATCTTGCAAGTTCCCCTAAATAGGCTATTTTTATCAATTGGCTGATCTCTGTGAAGCACCTTGAGACGACATTGTCGTGAAATGTTGCTATACAAGTAAGTTTAATTGAATTGAAGGAATGGTTGTATGGAGTGACTGGAGTGTGGTGCTTGGCTGATGGTCGGAACGGAAGGAAGAGGCAATGAAGGAAGGTTGTGTAGTTTGTCAAAACAGGCCCTCCGTTATAGGTCTTTTTCATTCGTACCAGGTTTCAAGGTGTTTCCATTGTAGATATTGTGAACCCGATTAGCTACTTTTGCAGTACCTTCTTCAGGTTCCAAGTGGGGAGAACCAGGCTCAAATCTTGACCACAGGCTGGAGTAGTGATCAGCCCGTAGCTTTGGTTTTAATAGTGATCTTGGTGGCAGCTTCAAAATCACCACCAATAAAGTTTCTGCAGCTCTGATTGTTGGCAGCTTCATAATATCTCTAATTGTGGCACGCATTCAGAACCGGCATAAGTACTCTCTGCAGATCACGTTGACAGCTTCATAATATTTCGGAACGCAGCAGCACATTCAGAACTTCTCCTACATCCGAGGGTCCCAAATTATAATGGAAATCTAGTCGAGTCGACCAATATAGGTACAAATGGAAAAGCACCATTAGTTGCACACTTTGAATCCACAGGTGTTTGATCATGTTAGTTGTACACTATTTTATCTTATCTCATATCTTGTTTCCTTGTTTTTAACCCAAGTGTTTCTTTTATGGGGATCCTCCACATTGGGAGTGTTGTCACTTGGTCTAGGGGTTGATGCAATGATGATTGCCCCTGTTTGGGTGGCAGGGGGACTGACACCTCAGCCTAATGGTGGTGAGGTGAACCCTGCCATGCTTTGATCAAGTACCAGGTTGGTTCTATGGTAGGGGCCCCTATAGACATAGAAGGATTGGCTCTTGGTATGGCTGGATCCTATTTTTATCCTATTATTATTTTTATTCTATCAACCACTTTTCTGTTATGACACCGGGTGTCGCCATGATATCTGATCCCCAGGAAGCTCGGTTGTTCACTTCCGGACTTTGCTAACTAGCAAGCATAACAGTCTATTTTAGAATTGCGATTTAATTTTATATATTCATTGAGATGTCTTCGGGGACAACATGTCCTGTTGTTGGATACATACAGAACTTGTGGAAACCTTAAGATTTTATTAATTGAGCATGTTACGACCATAAAGTCACTCACAAGATGACGTCGAGTGATGAGGCAATTTCAAAACAATGACTCCCAGCGCTGAAGTTAAAACACCCACCCAAAAGGGTCTTCATCTACTAGTCATCTACCCATTCTGTTAGCGTAGACAAATGAGGCATTCTTTCTGTTCTGTCTTTTTTTGACAAATAATGTGACCGATGTATCCATCTTTGAGATTTGGCCATTGTTTGAGTAATGGAAATGTTAGTTTTAAGATTTTTCTGAAGTAGTATTTACAACTGTACTAGTTATTCATTACTGCTAATGTAGAGAGAAGGAGGAAACTGACTTTACGCAGTTGATCATGGGAATGGTTATTCTTCAAGAAAGTTGTGGATTCACTTATTTGTACCTACTTTCAGTTAAGAGACATGAGCCATGGAGTCATGTCATGGGGAGGGCTGCTGGATGTGTGTTTATGCATATGACTGTGTGACAGAGGACATGATGAGAGATTTTTTAATTTATTTATCTATTTTGGTTGCTTTATCTTAATCTGCATGACTTAGTTTTATCATCAAAAGCTCTTTGTGTTGCCGCTGGAATGAAAAGCGCATCTCTGAGAGTCCTATAGCAAAACGTAATTATTTTTTTCTATTAAGGAAAATGGAATGGCAAGGCACTGCTGTGCCCCACACTGCCCTGCTTGACATCTACAGTCCAGTCAAAAGTAGAAAATATCAACCCATTGAGTAGTAAAGCTTTACAGGTTTGCAGGTTAAAATACTTATTTAAACATTACTGCAGGTATGAAAATAGCATCAGAAGAATTTTTATAGTAACTGGATTTTTATCAGAGCTCCAATTTTCTGAATAAGATCTAAACATTTCTATAAGAACGGAAAAATGTCTCTTTCAAAGTGGAATTCACACCTTGAGGTCCATGACGATGGACTGGACCAGTAGGAAAATTGTTGAATGATCTTCCCAGTTGATGTAGGTTGAAGCTTTGCAAAGCTTGACACAGGTGATGGCGGCGCTCTCCATCAGCTGTTTGCTTCCACCCTGCCCAGCTAAAGCTTTTCGCAAGCTTTCCAGAAATAGTTTCTGCAACAGAAAAATGAAAGGGGTGTGTGAAGGCTGAAGTCTATCTGTGCTCAGTGTGCATGTTTATATGTGTGTATGTAATTTCCTCCCACTTTGTTGGCCTTGCTTTCTTCCACATTGTCTTTAGAGATTGTGTGTGTGATTTCTGGACAGAGTATGAGGAGGATGATCTGCAGAGGCCACACAGCTGCCTTCCTCTTGGCGCTTTCAGCAAAGCTGTCTACTAGGTCAAATAACTTCTCTGCAGCTTCTGTGTGGACAAACAAACAGTGAGTTAATAATGTAAACCAATGCAATAAAGCTGGTTAATGAAGTGTAAACCACTGTTTCAATAAAAAAAATAATCAAAGAAATCAGCTGTTGTTTCTGCATACAAATGTTCTCTTTTTTTAGCCTGAGTTGCTCTCTGTTCTTTTTGCCCTAAAATGATAAAAGCACATATTAACCTTTTAGAACGCATTTTCTAATGATGCATGGCTAAAATATCAGCTTCATCTTTTTTTCACAATGTGGGATTAAGTTTTTATTTCACAATCTGAATCTGCCAGGAGATGTTGTCCATTTAGGGTAAAAATCCAACATCTTCAAATTTATCAAAAATATATTTTTTTAATTATATAAGAGCTTTTTAATTAGTTATGCTCCCAACACATAACTGTTTATGACAATTAACTCTTATCTTTACCACCTTTTCAACTACCCACTGTGTCAACTGCAGAAATGTACTTTCTATTTCACTGAAAAGGTTGCAAACATAAACCAATTTTCTGGGTTCAACCAACTCACTCACCCCAACCAGGTGCCTCCCTCTACTCTTTCCTGTCTATAATTGAGGATGAAGTTGACTCATAATCTATGATCTGCCCTCTTCATTCTGTTCCTACTGACATTCTGGAGAGCATTCTATCTACAATCAATTCTCAAGTAACCCCAAATAAGTCATCACTTAAATTGTGTCTTTCCCTCTGCCTTCAAGCAAGCTGGTGTTACTTTGCTGTTGAAGAAACCCTGACTCAAACTAGCCCAGATCAAAAACTATCGGCCAATGTCTGCTGCTGTATATGTGAAAACTACTACAAGATGTAGTCTTCATTCAGGTAACACAGTTCCTCCATGAAAACAACTTGTGTGATTCGTATCAGTCTGGCTTTAGGCAGGGCCACTCCACTGAAACTGCTCTCCTGTCAGTTACTTTTTACCTATGGCTACCAATTGGAACATTCACTGGCCAACACTCAATCCTTATTCTACTGGACCTATGCTTTGCCTCTCACACGGTCAACCACTAGATCCTCCTTTCGACACATCTGTGTTCTCGTGGTTTACGTCCTACCTCACAAGAAGATCCTTTAGAACACAGGTGTCAAAGTTCATTCGTCGAGGGCCGGTATCTGGCAGGTTTTTGTTGTCTCCATGCTCCCAACACACCTGACCAGAATAAATTAATAGGTTGACAAGAAGCTGTTGAATCCATTTGATTTGAATCAGGTGTGTTAGTGCAGGGAAACAAAACCTAACAAAAACCTTCCGGATACCGGCCCTCAAGGACTGGAGTTTGACATCCCTGCATCCTGGGGAATGGGAGCATCCCGATCGCAGTGAACATACAGAGGTGCCTCAGGATTAGGTGCACGGGCCTTTTCTCTTTGCACTCTACACCTCCTCACTCATTGTAGTTATTAGCTCTCATAGCGTCTCATATCACTGCTATGCAGATGATGCTCAGCTTTTAGTCTCCTCCCCACCTGACAACACAATGTGAAAATGAGCATGCCTTGCCGATATCTCCACAAAGATGAAGGATTGCTACCTTCAGATTTCCGTCCAGAAAGTCATTCTTTCCCTCTACAGACAAAAATCCAGTTTCATTCCATTATTCTTATTTTTGCCTACGTCTTCTGGCTTAAAATTTGGAGAACCAAGCTGACTGTTCAGGTCTCAATTGCCATGGTTACCCAGTCTTGCAGATTTGCTTTCTACAACATCAGGAGGATCATACCCTACCTGAAAGAACGCACTACACAGTTCTTGGTTCAGACTCTGGTAAATTTACGCATTGACTACTGCAATTCCTTTACAGTAGGCTTGACACCATGCTCTGTTAAATCTTTGAAGGTGAATCACAAAACAGCAGCATGTCTGGTTCTCAACCAGCCCAAAATAGCTCATTTCACTCCACTGTAAATACTCCAATGCCTCTCAATTGAACTGTGAATCAAATTTAACTATAATTTACTGGAAATGATAGACTAGCACTAGAACTAGACTGGATGAATAGATTTATTTTTCAAAGTCTGAAATATGCAACATTTGATCAATTTAGAATTTATTTTTCAATAATAAATAAGACAGGAGAATGTCTTATTTTATCTTAAGCTCAAAATGGAAAGCAGACCTTTTGAGTCCATTCATACCTGCCATATCTGTCTGTGGCCGTTGGTACAACATGGTGAACTCATCTGGATAGTTCTCCACCCAGTTCCAAAATGCCTGTGGAGAGAAAAAAACATTTACACCTACAACAAAAAGTTATGACAAGGACTGGATGTTTTAACATATGTTCTATAAATAGCAAATAAAACATACAGACATGAACTGGGACAGATAAAGGTTGGAAATACCTTCTCTAAACTATTAATGACTGCAAGCTGGGCAGGTTTCTTTAGGGCTCTGAACTTCAGCACGGTTTCTAAAAAGGAAACAAGGCACATACATTTCAGCATGACAGACAGACCTGCAGACATCACTAATATGGATGCAACTTCTTGATAGCTTAATTTGCTCTACAATGGCTCTACACCAGTGGTTCAATTTTTTTACAGTGTGTACCATCTGACAAAATAGCAAGCTCTCAAAGTACCACCACCATGACCAACCTGAACATACAGTAGTAATGATGTGAAGAACCAACACAGTTGTAACTTTATCATCATAAGAAGATGATGGTGATACTCGGCTATTGGTTATAAGCAATTCAGATAGAAAACATGTTCACTTGTTATGATGATTATTTACTGGGTGGGCTCAAGTCACGAAACGGACGAAGAAGCAGGTTGATACTAAAATAAACACAAAGGGAAGACAACACTTATTTTGAATATGGATTTAACATGTTTTGTTTATTGTAAAAAGTTTGTACTATTTTGATTATATTTGGAAATTAATACCCTTCAGAGTCTAAAGGGGTTTTTGAGAGTAATCCTCACCTGGTATTGTTTGTGTATTGTAGCCCATAAAATAGTCATCTTGTAACTTACTGTCATGTATTTGACATCTTTTTTTCAGAACAAACTGAGCTTTCATAATATCCATGTTGTAATTGGGTAAAATAAATTTTAAGAGTAATAAACCCATGAATAGAAAAACCAAATAGAAAAAAAAAAAAAAAATCACATTCGCTACACGGTACTCTGTGTGGAGTTTGCATGTTCTCCCCGTGTCAGCGTGGGTTCTCTCCGGATTCTCCGGCTTCCTCCCACCGTCCAAAGACATGCACCTTGGGGATAGGCTGATTGGGGATTCTAAATTGCCCTTAGGAGTGAGTGTGCGTGGTTGTTCGTCTATGTGTGTGGCCCTGTGATAGACTGGCAACCTGTCCAGGGCGTACCCCGCCTCTCGCCTGTTGTCCCTGCTCTCCCCTTCATGTCTAAAATTCTTGAGAAAATAGTTTCAACTCAACTATGTGCCCATCTGAACAGAAACAATCTATTTGAAGAATTGGTCTGGATTTAGACTACTGTTCACCACATTCTGCTACAGAGGCTGTAACATGCTATTGGTGTTAACTACGCTGGTTTAAGTCATGTTTATCTAATAGATTTCAGTTTGTTAATGTAAATGAGTAAGTATCTAAGTAACTAAGTAACAGCTAAGGTTCTGATGAGAACTCACAGAAGAGATTATATTTATCCAGTTTAAACATCTCTTCATTACCTTCCTGTTAAATTTAGGATAGAGTTCAAACTCCTTCTCCTTACATATAAAGCTCTCCATGACCAAGCTCCATTGTATATCAGTGATCTCACAGTTTCATTTTTCCAAATAGAGCACTTCGCTCTCAGACTGCAAGTCTACTTGTGGTCCCCAGAATCTCTTGGAAAACGAGTCTTTTGTTTTAAAACAAAAATACATTTTTTATTGTCCCACGCAGAATACGTGGTAGAGAGGCAAGCGGATTAAGCTGTTCCTCGTTTATAACGAAAATAATAGATTATCGCTTTGGCTATAATTGTCAAACAACAACGGATAAACCAAAGATTTTTTGCTCAATAGTCTTTTTAAGTGCAAAATCACAACCCAGTCAACCGGAAAAGGAAACATACAGCCTGTTTTAAGAACAGCACAAAACAAGTGTAATGCAAAATGGCAGGATGCGTTAAAGGACACAATCAGGTCCAAATTGCGTCAGACAGCAGAAAACATGTTGGTGTAGAGATTCCCCGAAAACTGATGATCTTCCCCTCAGGGCGAGACCGTGGTGGCATGGCAAACTTTGATATGACGCTGTGACATCATCAATCACCATGAAACCCAAAATTTTGGTCTGATCATCATGTCTAAGCCTTAACCCTGCTCACTTCCAACAGGAAGAGCTTTTTTCTACTCAAGGTCATTCTACTCAGGAATTGATCCTAAACAATTAAAACTGCTTCACAACATGTCAAACCTATTCATGATGTAGCAGCAAAAATTTAAAGTTTCTACGCCAAGCGTAAATATGGTAAATGATCGTCGAACACCATGAAGCAGGAAGTACCTGTAACTCATCATTAGAAATTTGATCTAAACAAAACAGACATCTCTCTGATCCATTTTAACACAATACACTGTATTAGTTCATTGCACTGCTTATATAATTTCAGACCTACATAATAAAAATTAAGAGAAAAACTGTCAAATGTAAGAACTTTTCAAGGTATTAAATGCAGATTTGCAAATTCAAGACTTTTAGAACTGTTTTAAAACCACATGGGAAACCCTGGTTACCATAGAAACATCTTAGGTATGTGTGAAAGATGACATATTTGATAAGAAACTAGACATTAACTTGTTTGCTTTAGTTTATACTTAGATACGATATTTATTTCACATTAATTTTTTTCAGTGATGGATGTTTCTTTGTAAGTTATTGAATAAAGATGTTTATATATTTTGTAATTTTGTATGATTCTGGTGGTTTCAGTCCCAAACAGGCTGGACTGCCTCAACTACTTAATGGAGCCCTTCAGGAACATTCATCTCATCTTGAATATGAACAACACAAACAAGATAATTGTGGAATATAGTAATACTTTGAATAAACCACGTAAAACCTATATACTGGTAGAAGAATTGGAGGTGGTGAAAGGCTATAGATACCTTTAATGGTGTAAATTGTAGCACTTTGGTTAACTACCCTGCTCTTGAAGTGTCTTATGAATAATGAGTAGTATTAGCATTTGGATGCGTAGCATATTGTACATATCTGCAATTTTTCTATTGGGGTGGCAGCATCAAAACCAGTAACTCGTTGAAACCAATGGTGACACCTTGTTCTTTACAAGCTGTAGTTAATTAATTTGTCATCAAGTGATTAAATTCGGAGCTCATAAAAAGCAGACACATTATATAAAACATCTGACACCTCCACAGTGACTAAAATTGATAGTATTAATTAGTAATGACAATACCAAAATAATATGACAATAATGTACAGATTTTACTTATCTGTAAAATCTGTCTTCACACAAGTTACACATGTAAAAGCAAACCTTGTAGCAGCCTCTTGAGCTTGGAGCAGTCCACATTGATGTACTGCATCAGCTCTATGTCGTGAACATCCACATTGTCCTCTGAGCATACAGTCAGCTCCTGCAACCTGCAGAGACAAACAAATCGTCATTGCACTTTGTGGGATCTAGTCAAAGGGATTCAAAATGCGATGGAAACCAGTGACGGGCCCTGCGACTTTAGAAACCATCACACTTAGATAATCGATTTTTACCCACAAGGGCTCGGACCACCTTGGTCACAAATGGTATTTAGCAGCTATGTTTTGGCAAGATTTGGGTGTATATGAGTGTCCATGACAGGGGTCTCATGGGCCAGAGTAAATCACAGTGTAGCAAGCTAAGCTTGGATTAATATTCACAAACTTTCCTGTGATGCCTATAGTTGCTTTGGAGCTAAAACCAGAAGAGAATATATAGAAAAAATAGCTGTTCAAATGAACAGAAATCTAAAACATCCTGTTACGCCTTACAATGGAACACTTTTTCACAGGACACCAGACACATGACATAGCGTTGACTCTGTGGTGTCTTCTGGATAAAGCTGGAGATACTTGTGGTGAGCCGGCCAAACAGAAAAAAATTAAGGAGGGGTTGACAGGCCAACCCTATACAGGGCAGTTGAATCTGTGCACCCATACCTCTACCACCCTAAGACAATGACACCCCACTAAACAACTAACCTACAAAATAAAACAACTTGAAAACTGGACTAACGATCTCACGACAACCAACTAACATGATCTAACCAAACAAGCTACCAGTTTCAGGTGCCGCTCCCGAAGACAGCCAGCCACCCGAACAAGACATAGCGCCTTCACGGACAGAGAGGAGGAAACGAAAGAGAGCTCGACGGCACAGCTGTAACCCATTTATATGCTTAGGTAATCGTGCCAGACCAAACCACTCCCTAAAATCAGGAAGGAATCCACAACAAGTGCCTAAGCACCTAGCACATCCTTTTCATTCAGGAGAAGGCTATAATATTCTGCCATAATTTAACAATAACGTGATGAACGTCTTAACTGATTAAGCTGCCAGGATTTGCGGTGACAAACTTTGTTGAGCCTAACTGATGGCGGAAAGTGAAATCTAGGATGAGACACAGTTGTGCAGCATTCAGGACAGCTTAGAAATAACACGCTCAGCATCACGATAGTCAACGTGGTTGTCGTTACAAGGCCAACAATGATAGCATAAGCTCTAAAAATAATGAATGTCTACAAAACAAAGAGTAGCCTAAGAAACATAGATGGGTGGAGAGGTCATGGCGTTTGGCTATTATCTCTAATTTCTATATCCACTTTAGACCCACCTAGTGTTGCATTTCATTGACTTTAAGTAATTTCTTTACTCCGTTGATCCGAGTAAATCAAAATGCGGGAATTGTACTGGATTTTGAAATTACTTCTGAACTAAATGTGATTTTTGCATTTTGAATCATTAGTGCTTTGCCTCTTTTTCTCAGAGCAGTGCAGTTGTACTGTAAATCTTTTATCTTCAAAAAGCTCTTCTCCAGACCTTTTCTTGTAGTTCCAGGTGATATCATGCAGACGCCAAGCACACACAAGCACTAGTTAATTTTGCACACAGCCAGTGCCAGGAACCATTTATATAAGCTTGCAGATATCAGCCTGCACAAACACATTTTTGAAGGCCATATTTCTCTTTCAAGTGTGAGACAGTGAGAACATCTCCTTGCGCAGATTGGGAAGTATCTATCTTGTGACATACTCTTGTGACAACACGCCCTGTTGAAATGACACCCAGTTTACATAGTCGCTCACATTATTTATCCGCTGTGCACGCTTCTGTTCATGTGGCATCCTCTCGAATCTAGTTCCTAAGCCGAGCTAGCAGCTCGAGGGGTCGTCACACATCCATTTTGATATATCAACGCTGCAACATTTATCTCCACACGGATCAAAGGTGGAGTCACCCATTCACGAACACTGTGCTTCCTTGTCGCAGTTATCTCTCACAAACCGGTCAAATAAATTAACATGGGCCAAACTCTCTTTTGTCAGCCTGACACACAAACACGGCAGCCCTGGTGCCGGCAGGTGACGTCATCACCAACAGCTGATTGCTTATAAGTACAAACTTACTGGTCACTAGTAAAAATAAAATTAATAAACAGTCGAATAAGCAAAATGTAATTATTTAAAAGAGATTTCCTTTCCCTAATAAAACGGTATAAAAATATTAAAGAATAAGGATAAACTGCATGGTCAAGATAATTGTGACGTGATGTTTTTTTTTTCTTTTTTTCCCTTTTATGTTTGTTCTATCATGTCAGTCTTAAATACGTTAGATATTTATGGTTTTTCTGTTTTCACCTTTATTATAAAAAACTATAGACCCGTCTCTCACTTCTCTTTTATATCAGAGATAACTGAGAAAATTGTATTTAACCACAGTAATGAATTCTTAAATGAAAGTGGAAAACTTGATCAATTCCAGCCAGGTTTCTGACCTCACCACCGCACTGAAACAGCTCTGGGCAAAGTCTTAAATGACATCAGGACTGATTCTGGTCTAGTATCAATCCTGTTTCTGCTGGATCTCAGAGCTACATTTGCTACTGTAGATAACTGAATCCTGTTGCACAGACTGGAAAACTGGGATAAACCTGGTATGGTCTTCAATTGGTTCAGGTCTTGTTTAGAAATCCAGAGTTATTTTGTTACGATGGGCAGCTAGGAATATGAGCAAGTGGCCATGACTTGTGGAGTAGATCAGGGGTCACCCCTTGGACCTCTTTTTTTTTTTTTTTTAATTTGTATATGCTGGATCAACTACTACAGAACTTTACCATCAATTATCACATTTGACACACAACTCTGTGTCTTTGTCACAAATTAAGATGAGTGCACGTTCGCATAAAAGAAGTGGTGCTCGGAGGATCTGACCAATCACAAACATGGACAAACCCAGAGCAGCATATTTTACCATGGAGGAGCAGACTATCATTCTCCACAAATACGAAGAATTAAAAAACATTATACTATACAATTATACTAAATATAAGCAAAAGTTGCTGCAGCAAAAGCAGGAAGGAGTGCTGGCAGAAAATAGCGACTCTGGTAATGCGCAAGTTTGCCGGATCATCCAATGTTAATTAATGGAACAATATAAAATGACAGCACTCACATCACTGTATTACAGTACAAACATTTCTGGGAATGCTTTATTTACGTCATATATCCCGGTTGTTTAAAAGATCCGCTTCCATGTGAGCGTTTTTTTAATCAATGCCACCATGAGTGCACCGATAATTGTTCCATAACCTAATGTAACCAATACCCCCCATTATAAAACCACCGTTTTAGATGCAATCCCAGTGCAACTAAAAGAACATGGGAGCAAATAAGGGTCAAATATAAAAACATGCTTTCATCTCCAAAACTTCATTACTATAATGGCCTTTTAACAGGACTTCCCAAACAGAGCATTAAACATCTGCAGCTGCTTTTTAATTTTTATTTTAAAGACTTTTTAATTTTATTAATAATTTATCATTTAATAATAAATGTAGTCCTGACTGTTAAGGCTAATGTAGATATATATAGAGATATAGAGTTTTAAATCTGTAGGTGCAACACTGTTGATAACGCTGATAACCCATGTTCCACATGGGATGGGGGTTAGGGGAGTTGAACTCGAACTCTGCAGCTCTTTGGGCCTATTTATACAGAAAAGTTTTTAATAAAAGAACATAAATTGCAGATACTTGGTTGTAAATAAATGTTTTTCCTTAACAACGAATGAAAATTCAGTAAGAGACAAGTTAAGCAAGAATAATTTCAATTCAACTTTATTTGCATAGCATATTTCATTATGGCCTACATAAGAAAAACCAACAAACTGGATTGCAAACAAGGTTTAATCAAATTATCCATCTGAAGCATTAGTGGGAAGGAACCAACACCTTTTACCAGGAAGGAAACTTACAGCAGTACCTGACTCAATGTTTGGGTCAAGAAGACAGGAAAGAAAGATCATTAAGCAAATAGCATCACTGCCAGTCAGAGAGACCTGCTGAGACAAGAGAAACACGAGTTAATTAAGCCAATACTGTCAACAATTTATTAATGGGTAATTATGTGGAGTTTTATTTCTCCAATCATCCATCAAGGTCATTTAAAATATTGATCAGCCAATTGCATTTTTGACATTTCATAATATCTGGGCTACACTTTAGAGACTGCCGTGTCATAAAAACAAACTAAAAAAGGCTACAAAATCTTGTGTCCTACAGCCTCAGTCCGAATAATATACTCTGTCTTCTCCCTTCTTTCTTAAGAGAGGCAAAAGGCAAGGCAGCCCTCTCTCGCCTCTACTGTTTGTTTTTGTGATAGAACCCTTAGCCATTTGCTTGCATTTGGACGAGGATGTGAAAGGCATTCTTAGATCTGGTGAAACCCCATCAAGTGTCTTTCTATGCAGATGACGTACTTCTGTACCCTCTAACTTTCTCACTGTGCTTTTTGATATTTTGGAGCGCTATAGCATACACTCTGGTTATAAACTTATCAAAAAAGTGAATTATATCCCATTAATGCCTTGGAAAAACAACTTCCACATTCCTTGTCACCCTTTGGATGGGCTGAGAATGGCTTTCGAAACTTAAGAATATTTATCACAACTTCGCTGATGGATATGTTTAAAAGAAACTTGTTATTTCCACTAGAGAGAGTTGAAAAGGATCTTGACCGCTGGTCTTTATTGCCACTATCACTGATGGGATGAGTGAATCTGATAAAGATGGCCATTCTGTCCCAATTTTTATTTCTTTCAGCATGGTCCTAAAGATATTACTAAGCAATTGTTCGATAAATTAGATAAAATGCGTTCTCATGTTTTATGTGGTAATAAGCCTGTCAAAATTTGTAAATCTGTGCAACAATCTCACAAGTGGCATGGTGGGCTTGCTCTTCATAGCTTTTGACAGCATTATTGCGCAGTTAACTTACAGAAACTCCTATATTTGATATGTGATGATTGTGAACACTTGCCTGCCTGGGTGCGCACTGAAAAAGCATCCAATGATTATTTATTACGTTCTGTTGTAGGCTTTGGGTGTGTCCCAACTTGAAAACTTTCTTGGCAAATATTTTTGACACACTGAGTCAAGCCTATGGCCAAACCATACATCCTAATCCATTGTCAGCCTTTTTCGTATTTCTTTCTAGTGCACTGAGACAAGCTTTGACATTTACAACCCTGCTGGCTCACAGAATGTGATCTTGCTCAAATGGAGATTTAGTCATCCACCCTCCTATAATCACTGGTTGAAGGAAATTCTAAACAATTTTAAATTAGAAGAGCTCAGATTCTCCCTTCATGGTTCTGTCTGTAAATTCAACAAAATCTGGGAACCCTTCTTGGTTCTGGTGAATACCATTACTGTGCTGCCTGATACAAGACAATTTAAGCAACTGTGTTTTGTTTTTGCTTCTTTTTTCCTGTTTTTTTATCTGTATTCCCATTTTGTGTTTGTGTGCATGTTTGTGTAACTCAGATCCGTTTGTTGTAACTGTGGGAACTGGATTCCCTGTTCTGTATCCGTCTCATGTTCGGATCTGGGCGAGATCAGAAATGGAGGGACTTAGGGTCTCGGCAAACACTTTTTGAGCTTGATTTACAATTCACCTATGAATGAGACTTAATGTTGTGTTACTAAAATATCTGCAATAAAAAGGGTGGGAAAAACTGCAACATTAGATGCATGCTTGTGACAGAAAAGCTGATCATCTATTCATTAGCAGCTGTTATCTTAAGAAATAGAGGAAGAGGAGGCAGCCAGAGTACAACAAGTGCGGCTACGTTTGTGTAACACTGTGGGAAAAGAGCAGGTATTTCACATCAGGAAAAATGTAGCTGATAAAACAGCATAACTCTACAAATTATTCTCATTACTTTACCAGAAAAGGAGGTGGTAACATTAATATGTTTACATTAGCTCTCAGTCACCTCTGAGCATCTAGTACCATCAAGAAAATAACACATTAGTGGTAAATTACCGGTCACATTTACACCTCTATTTTCCAACTTCAAAATTTAGTGTAAATTATGCTAGAACCCATTATATAACGTTGCATTTCTAGTGTTCCAAACTTCAACCCTAACAATAATTCAGTAGGTGATAACCGCTGGTAACCTAGCTATCTCACTTAACTCAGGTAATGCTAAAGAAACAGCTACTAAATAAAATTTTCACTCACCGAAAGAACCGGACCAGAAACCTCTTGGATGGTCTGTTAGTGCAATAAATAGCACAACAAGCCATAGTTTTCCAAAGTGGACAAAAAATATTTGAAAACCTTAATACAACCGACGGATTGAGGCCAAGGCTGAGGCCTTATCATTAGTCTACCTGAAGAAAGCAGCTAGCCACCGGTGCTAGTACAGAGGGCCCTTCTGACACGTCAATCAAAAGGATACGCCTATAAATTGAAGACTAAATAACATCAAAACGGAGTTAGAAAAACAATTCATAAAATTAAAACATTAAAAAAATTATTAATAACTAAATAAAATTTAATAATAAAATGTTAATATTTATCTAAATATTTAAGAATATTTCATTAAAATTAAATATTAGACATATTTAATTTTAATTAAATTAAATATAGATCAGAACTGAACAAAAAAATATTTAAAAAAATAAAACAAAACAAAAAACCCTAAACAAAAAGTTTCAGACTGAAGACAACCTTGGTACATGAATTACCTGGTGGAGATGCGGCTGAACACTGCACTGAAGTTGTTGCAGCTCAGGGAGAAGAGAACTGCCGAGGCCGAAGCCCGCAGCTCAGAGGCATGCTGGTGACCCTCGCGGTACGTGTGGATGAAATGGCAGATCTCTGGCAGCAGCTGTTTGACCAGCATTGTCTCATCCAGGCGCAAGCAATCCTTAGATTGCTGATAGAAGGACAAAGAGGAGGATTCTCAATATTTAGTTCACTTTTTCATTCTCCAACATTGTTGTAAGCCAATATCCAAACAAAATTCAATCTTCTGTTACCAATTTTTTTTCCTAAACCTTTAAAGCCTGACGTCCAAAGTTTTGCCCGGAAAGTGGTGGATATGCCAGTATTGACATCATTAACATATTTCTCCTCTTTCTGCATGTCTTCCTGGAAAATATTGCAGTGCATGTTGATCTGTCTTTCCTGCCCTCGCCACCCCAACCAATCGAGGCAGGTGGCTGCCCTCCCTGAGCCGGATGTTTTACCTTCATGTTAAAAGAAAGTTTTCCTTTCCACATCCTCAGGATGGGAGATTAAATTAAAGTCAAGATTCAATGCAATCTGTTGGTTTTCCCTAACTAGGCTATTTATTATGAGTTGGCTCAAATTGATTTGTCTGTAAAGTGCCCTGAGATGACATTGCTGTGAAGTGGTGCAATTATCAACTCAACTCAACTTTATTTATAAAGCACTTTAAAAACAACAGTGTTAACCAAAGTGCTGTACACATTTGCAACGGTTAAAAAACATAAAAGCAAACATTTAAAAAGGAATGAAAAATAAAATAAGAATAAAGCTGATTTGAATTTAAACAGTAGTGTATAAGTCCTCAACAGAGCCTTGCGTTTATTCAGCAAAGATGCTGGAGACAAAGTAATGCAGAAGCAGTGGAGGCAGACACATCTAGGTATAAACACACAGCCACTGCTTGTCAAAAAGGTAATTTGTAAAACTTTAGGTTACTATGGTAACCCTGGTTCTTTGAAAACTGAGTGAGGTATCTCCCTATGAGAAGTGCCCTCTGGCGTGACCAATCACGGAAGCTCTTATTCCACCAAGTGTGTCCAAGAAAGAACAATCGTGTGCCTGGCACCGGGGCACCTCACCTCCTATGAGTGCCTGCAGACCTGTGCCTGTCATTCTAAAGCATATTTCTTCCAAGTGTCCATGCAAGAAGGACAGTTCGATATCTCACTATGGGCCCACTCCCGGATTGCATGCTCCGAAGTGCAAATACTCGACTCACAGATGAGATGACACCACACGCCCACCCCACATGCTAAAGGCCCCCACTGAGGACTGAGTGAGCCAGAAAGGATGCTGTAATGTCCAGGCGTTAATATCTGATAAATGTGTGCGGAGATGTCCAAAATTTCTTTAAAGCGGTCCATTTTGCCCAGGAGTGTCAGTCCCGTAGATGTCAGAGTGATGTGCTTTCTAGGGTGGAGGTGATGAGCCACCGCTTGTTCCACCACAGGCGGGTCAGCGAGACCCAAAACCTCGCTGTTAGCAATCTCCTGGAGTAGCCCTTGACAAGAACTCGATGGTGAAACGGTTTATCCCATAACGGTAGTCACAGGAACCAGGCTCCGTGATGGATGTCTCGGCATGTTTCACACCCATGCATGCAATGCAGATAGGATGGGGGTCTTTCCCTGAAATGATAAACCCACAAGCGGCTGGGCAGGCTCTGGACCAGACGTCTTTCAGCCCGCCCTCCCCTGACTTTCCCTGACAGGAACCAGCGGTAGCCATTATACTAGCTCAGCTAATGACAGTTAGATGCTAACTGAATGTTAAGAAAAACAAGTTGACCTTGTTTAGCAAAAACAATATAATAGAAGGTTTCGCTACAACAACTAGCCTCCGTATACCACATTAATCCTGATGACAAGTATGCCTTAGATCCCGACACCAGATACCCCACGTTCAGAGACTGCCTTGACGGCGCAGTTGATGAACAGTTAAACGAGTAATACCGAGTCAGGATAACTGAGGAGCTTAAGTGATCTTCACGAGGAAGAAAGCAAGAATGTCAGGCACGGGTATGCAGGCACTCATAAGGAGGTGCCCCCGTGCCAGGCAGGTGATTGGTCTGTCTGGGACAAACTTGGCGTAATAACAGCTTCCGTGATTGGTCACGCCAGTGGGCGCTTCTCATAGTGAGATACCAAACGAGGTTTGAAAGAGAACAGCCATTGTATTAAAAGAAAAAGTTAAGAGACTCACCCCAGCCAGGCACTTCTCCAGTGTGTCCAGAATGATGAGCTGGGAGAGGTAAAGATTCTTCTCAGATGCTTCTCCAAATATCCTCTGTGAAGGAAGTAACAGTTAAACTATCATTCAGACAAAGTAATGTTCGATAAACTGATCTGTCATTGTCTGAACTACTCCTTTAACCCTCAGATTTTGCTGTAAAGCTCATATTTTCTCAAAGCAGAGAGTTGCAGCTTTGCTTTTTCTCCATGTAGACTAGGGCCCGACTGATGTAAACTTTTTGAGGCTGATGCTGATACCGATAGTTGGCAGAAGTCAGCTGATTATTTATTATATAATTTTCAAACTAAACTAACCTAATTTTTGTCTACTTAATGCTTACACCAACAAAACTTTGAATTAGACAGTCCATTTTTCTCTTTCACAATAGTTTGTAAAATAAATAAAAATAACATGCATCAGTAAAAATAAAACAGAAATAACTATGTTACGTGTGGAGCATTTTAGTTTTAAATTTGTGCTGTGCAATAATTTTTTATCAATGGCGCATACATGAATGTTTCAGTTGTACTACTTAATTTTATCTTTAGCGCATGGGTGTCTTTATTTAAATATAATAGTCACAAATGGCACTAATTGTAACACAGATAATCGCCTATGTCACGTCAGTATTTTCTGACAGAGTCTATGACATTAATGATGTTACGTATTAGGTGCTGCAGTGAATAAACCTCCTCCGAGCTACATTCACATCTTTCCTCCTCCGCCATCCCTCCATGACGAAGAGTCGTTCTGTACTCTTATTTTGTACACTTACTTTATTTCCGCAACAACTGAACAAGGTACTTAGATATACTATATAAAAAACACTCCGGGTTAGGATCCAAGTAAGTTTTGTCTTTTCGTTTTATATTTGTCCAATCATGTATTAAGGGGCTGTTTAAACGCTGCAGTGATGAATGGTTGTGGAGCTGTTTTTAACTCCTGTCAGTGAAACACAGGGTGATGTCGCTTCAGATGTTGCTTCATGTGTTTTTTACTGTCATATGGCTTCTTGTGTCGCAATGCTGACACAACGTCAGATTTATCCACGAACCTTTTATTCATCATTTAATTTGAAAGGGAAGCCAAACTGTTCCCATAGAGGCGATTTAAATAAAACGAGCGTCTCCATTCCTGCCCCCGCTCCGTGTTCCTCCACTCAGCTCTGCAGTTCAGTCCACACGCTGCCGAACCAAAACTATAGATCTCTAAGCTAACTTAGCACAATTTCAGCAATGCCATCAGTGCTTACGTACACAACATACCACGCGTCACTCGTCATAACAATGGCAAACAGAGTTGAACTGAAGCTACAGACATGAGAAACCCGGTTTTAACCCAGTGTTTGGTTGAATGGAGTCAGACCACCATCTACTGGACAAACGTCGCATTACATCATTCTGCAAACCCTACGGCTGTTAACAGTGTCTAGCGTTCTATAAGATATGCAGAGTAAATCAGCGTATAGTATGCAAAATTGCCGCAGATAATAGGCATTTTGAGAAATGCCAATATCAGTCTATTTAATCTTTCAATTGGTCGAGATCTAATGTAGACTCACTCAGGGGTGATTGCAAAATAATTCCTGAGCCTAAACATTTTTAAGTTGATCCTTAAAGAACACTGATATAAAGTTTTGGCACAACATTTACGCTAACATGACACCTTTCCCCACATTAACGTACTGCTGAATCCATAACAATTTCAAACCTATGTTAAAAGATGTTTTCCTTTTCCTCCTTGCTTAAAATAAAAACATCGTACACTTTCAAAATGTGAAAGATATTTTTAAGCCTTTTAACTGCATACCTGTCTTTTGGAAGAGCTAGATTTGGCATTACAGTACAGAAAAAAATGTAATAGAAGTAAGCTACTCTGTATAAATGGTCCTTGCACATGACAAAAATCTAAGTTTACATTGCATAAGTGAATATATTATTAATATAACTATACAACTATAAACTATAAAAAATTACTTTAACAATATTTAAGAATTTTATAACTAAAAAGACATACAACTGTCCCTGTTTGGACTTTTTGCCTTTTTACCACCTAAACGCAAAATGTCTCGTTCACAGTCCTTTTAATGCCGCAATTATTCTAGTCGTCCTCATCATGTCTGTAACTACGCCTCCAGCCTTTGAGGACAACCTGGACTTAGTCCGGACTAGATGTCAATTTCTTTGTAAGGCTGATAATAAGATCG
>JBAMHX010000010.1:5826341-5839662 GCA_037177515.1 Pseudomugil tenellus | reverse complement strand
TATATATAAACTGTAGGTTGTTGATCAGTAACACCATGTCTTTTTTCAGTGCCCATATTAGAAAAAAAAAACATTTCACACAAGATTATTATGACAGAACACTCAAAAATAATACTTCAAGTATTACAAAAACAAACATATGAACTCTAAAAAAATGAGTCAGGTCTCTAGTAGCCTCCTACTAGGACAAACTGTACATTGGGCTCACAAACTGTCCTGGGATGCATATAGTTGCTTTGTAAAATTAAAATGGAGCTAAAAGCAAAAGAGGAAAAAATTGCTATTCAAACTAACAGAAATCTAAAACATCCTTTTCATTCAGGTGAAGGCTATAAAAATCTCATATAATTTAACAATAACGTGATGAACGACTTAACTAATCACGCTGCCGGGATTTACGTTGTCAAACTTACGCGTAACTGATGGCAGAAATTTGAAACCTAGGATGAGATGCAGTAGTGCTGCGTTCAGAACAGCTTATAAACAACATGCTCAGCATCCGATAGAGGTAGATGGTTGTCGTTACAATGCCAACAATGAAAGCTTAAGCTATAAAACTAATAGGGGTGTCACGATTTCGATTTTTTATTGAGATCAATCGAATCTACATCACGAAGTGATCGATCAAAGTGAAAAAGAGGATTGACGATTCCCCCCAACCCTGTTCCCCCCGCCGGAGTAGTTGTGCTCCTTATATGAAGATGTTAAAGAAAAAGTTTTGGGGGGGTTGAGCAATGCAGAGTCAGTTGCCTCAACAACAGATTTCTGGACTTCAAGAGCAACTGAGTGTTACATCACTGTCACAGCACACTGTGTCCATAATGATTCTGACTGTAGTTTGTTATTATTGGGCAAATTTTTTGTTTCTGTTTTTCAACTTGACCAAGAACAAGATATTACTTTTATATTGTAAATAAATTATTAAAATTAGACTATAAGTGCCAAATGTGATATATTACACAATAAATTGATGAAAGCTGCTTTTATGTCCCAGATCTTTTGAAATAGATTTACTGTGCAAATTTTAATTTGATGAATCGTGACACTCCTATAAAAATAAATAAATTTAAAAAAGGCCCATGAGTGTAAACTTAGAGAAAAAAAAACCGCTTCCTAAACAATTGCGATTCAGTTCCCATTGTTCATGTTAACGAGTCGGATCGTTCTTGAATGTCACCACACTACTGGAGGAGCAGGGAGGTATTTTTAACTGCAACTATTTACATTAATCACAGAGATCATGGAGTTTCTGTGATCACTCGTCGATCATTTAGCCTATCGGCACTGGACTGCGAGAACATTAATAAGCACAAAGTTAAGAACAATATGACGCTGTTGCACGCTTCCTCTGCTGGAATGTCTACAAAATGAAGAGTAACCTAAGAAAAACAGATCCTCACCGAGCGGTGATTCAGCTAAAATGCTTAGCCTACATGATTGCTGTTCTTGTGATCAGCATTCTTTCAGATCAAAGATGCTCTATGAAAGCATGACAACCACGGAAAGAGACAAGTGATACTGAGAGGCAATGACAACCATTTATGAATATCTATGGTTGAGAGAAAAAGATTTCCATTCAGCAACGGGCAAGTTTTTTATTTTAAACCCATTTAAGAATTTCCATACGCCAGATGCCCCCTGCTCACTGCAAACTTTAACAATCTGTCTGTGAAGCAAACTGACTAATGTGCATAAATAGAAACAAAGCAAAGGAGAAAGTCAAGCACATGGGAGGATAAGGAATGTAGGGGCTGGGAGGCCAGTTTGTAACAAAAACCTGTTTCTAGTTTGGTTCTGATTTGAATTTGTAAAATGCATTACAAATATCTGTGACAACAGTGCAAAACCTTTAATCATTTAAAAAAAAATCTACTTAGGAAAAGTTGGTTTTTTTTTCAGAGTGCCAATTGTTATGAATGCCCAGCATACAAATATGGTGTATTTTGAACAGTATCTTTAACAAAAAAAAAAAAAAAAAAAGTAAACTCCTCTTAACCTGGTAAACGTAGGAGTTTTGGAGGTGTAGTTTACCTGGACAAACACACCCAAATAATTAAATCAATAATAAACGCACCACTATCAGGTCTGTAGCCACAATAGTGTTCTTAATGGATAGCCAAGACCTCAAACAATTAAATGCTAGTTTCAGAAAACTATGCATTTTTATATACCTGGGGAAATTATAATAAAACAAAGGAATGATTTTCAGTTTTATTAATAAAGACTTTTTTTTTAGTTTGCACAGCGGAAAACACCTTGATAACAATAATTCTATGCATAAATATGCTACAATCAACAACATCTTGACTACAACTGTACCAATTTGAGAATAACCTAATGCTCATAGATCTTGTTACAAGTGCTGATTTAGTATCAGGGATGGAACCCGGGAACGATGTTTTGGGTTAGAGGTTCCTCCCGGTCCCTGTTCTAGTTGTGGGGTTTCCGGTGTACAGACATGCCGAGTCATATCGAGTAATTTCACAACATACATAAACTTACCTATGCAAACTCCACTCAGAGCAGCTTTGTAAGAGCGGTCTGAAGTGACTGGTGAAAAAGACCGTTAGGTTGGATGGAGCAACAGCACCATCTCGCGGACAAACTTTGCAATTACATTATTCTGCACCACTACATTGTTATGAAATATGAAGCATAAATCGGTGTATAATTGGCGGGATTCACACCGATTATAGACATTTAAAAAACGCTAATTTCAGCCAATTTAATCGGCCCACCGATTAATCGGTCGGGCCCTAGTCACCAGCCATGAGGAGGTTGTTTGTGATCTTGGTGATCTTGTTTGTGATCAGTTTGGAAACCAAACTGGAACTGCTCATACAGGAAGTTGTGGGTCAAATGGGTATGGAGTTGAATAGCAACAGATTTTTCAAAAATTTTGGAAATGAAGGAAAGGTAAGAAATAGGACGGAGGTTATCATAGTCTGATCTAAACTAGGTTTTTTTTTAATAATGGAGTAACTGCTACAGTTTTGAAAAGAGTGGGAACAGTTCGAGTCGGTAGTGAGGAGTGAATGATGCCAGAGATAAGAGGGAGCAGAGGGAGGATGCTGGACTTAACTAAAGCTGTGGAGAGGGGATCAAGCTGACAGGTGGAAGGCTTGAATTTAAAGATGAGTCTGATTTCTTGGACATCAGGCAGATGGAAACTAGAAAATGACTGAGAGGGAGTAAAACATTCATGTGAAGTAACAGATTATAAATCGGGATTGAGCTGTTGGTGAATTTAGTAAATTTTCTAATTGAAAAAAGACATAAGACAGAGGGACAACTGTTAGGCAAGTACAGGTGGAAGTGAAGAGAGTCAAGGGTTTGGAGGATTTTGTTAACCGGTGAGAATAGTGTCTTTGTCTTACCTTCATTACAACCGATAGTACCGGAAAAATAGTCTGCTTTGGTTTTATGATTAAGTCCTTACAGTGCTGCTGATGGGAGTGGTGCATTTCTCTGTGAATGGTAAGAACAGTTCTCCTATAGAGACGTATAGAGTTACACTGCAATAAACAAGAACGCTGCTACTTTTGAATCAAAGAATTGTGAAGATGGACCGAAAAATAAAATAGATTTCTTTTGGGTAAAATATTTTTGGTATTTGGTGAAATACTGTTTGATAAACATGCAGTCTGTAACACTGGCTGTGAAATGTGACTGTTAGCTTTGTGCTTGTTTTGATAATAGTGAGAGATAAGGCTGTTTGTTTTCATTTGAAAGCGCAGTTTTTTTAGTTTTATATTATACCCACTATGTAGGGGGGGAGTGAACGTATCATGTGTTGTGTTTTGTTGCGGGTGTTGCACATGCTAATGACGGCCTTAGTTGCTGCATATCAATTTCAAAGTGGTTATAAAACTAATACTTTGTTGATGCAGATTGAGTGTTGATTTAGTGCTAAACCTTCTTGTTTGAGAAACATAGGAAGGAAAATAAACCCTCATCACTTCCGTAACTTTTTTTCCACACATGAAGTGGTTCATACAGCGGATCGACTCAGTACCAGGTCAGTCAGTCTGAAGGATTTAAAAAGGAAATAGTAGCTTTCGTCAACAATATTATTTATTTCAACATTAATCAAGTTAAGTTTTATTTGGTGCTAATTAATTACAAGATTTGTATTTAATTAATCTAATTAAACAGATTTTAATCTCATTTCTGCTGACGGTCTCCAAATAAAGAGTTTGAATTCTAGAACACTTGCAGTATTGTAAATGACTAAGAAAAGAGCATACAAAATACACATTTCTTTTATTGCTGCTTAAAATCCTTTATCACAGCTTCAGACTGCTCAGCACACGCATCTGCACAATGGCGGCTCGTTGTTTTGCACACGGTTAATATAAACGATTAGATGTGCTGTGACCACCAGGTAATTATGGTTGCTCACCGACATCCAGTGATCCACCGTTAAGGACACATCTTCTTTTGCTTTCCTTTCCTCTCAACACTATACAAGTCTATGTCTACGTTAGCAATTATGTCTACGTTAGCAATAATGACTAACTAGTACAATTTTAAAACGTTATACTACTTCAGAAAAATCATTTCAATTACTCAAACAATGACCAAATCTCAAAAATGGATACATGGGTCGCATTATTTATCAAAAGAAGACAGAAGTGTGAGTGCCCCATCCGTCTAATCTAGCAGAATGGGTAACATAGAGAAGACATAGTTAGGGCGCCGGCTGTTTGGTTCTGCTCACCGCGATCAGAATTCAGTATGTGAAAAATGTGGGGCTTTTTTGGGTCGCTTGTAGTGCTACATCCCAGCTTCCTTTTCTGGTCCTTGAAATCTTTTTAAACTTCATTTCATTGATTGATTGATTGATGTTACAGCCAGTTCCTGCTGCTGCTCATTTGCCGATTTATCTACTTTGACTGGCTGCCAAGAAGTCCTTCCTGGCAGAGATCCAAAGTAAACACGAAGCTTGTTGACAAACTATTTCTGCAGGTTTTTTTTAGTCAATCACTGCCTTTTTTAAGCTGTTGGTTTGTGTTCATTTACTTCCCGTTTTTTCTAAGCGACCATACTTCTCGTTCTTATGGTGTCCTCCCCTACAGCCACTTTCCCAAAGTCACACAGAAACACAGACTTTCAAGTGTGCCCAATGGTCGTGAAAATATGATACAAAATAAAAGATACCTCATGAACTAACCTACATTAACAATCAAAGTACTTATGAGGCTCGTTGTGTTGTACTTCAATAGTGGCAGTGGAAGCAGGTGTGTTATCAGCTCCATCCTGGTATCTAGTTAGCCTTTACCTCTAATTTGCTGCTGATTGGTAAAATATAAAGGGTCTAACAATTATATATATGTACAAAAACTGCAAAAATAACTACCCATGTTATTGCAGCTGACACCTCCTATATGTCGTTTTGACTTTGCCAAAGATGTCGTGTTACTGATTTCTCCCACCCAAAATAAGCCCAAACATCTTTGTAGTCCTTACTGAGACATAAAATATTGAGAAGTAGGACATCTTGTTCCATTTACATCTTTGATAAACCATATGATGATATAAAGCAGTCCAATTGGACCTGTAACAACATGTGACCAAGCAAGACGGTGTGATAGGACATTTACTTGGCCAATCAGGTGACGCTCTCCATGTTTAAGGAATGCAGCAAACTAGCTTTGGAAGAACGTCTTTTCCACCAAAAACATAAAAGTAATTTTTAAGATATCGCTCTTTAAAGAGCACTAAGTCGAGGATTTCGCTGGCAAAATCACCATACCCAGATATATGACTTTCATTCGAGTACCGCCAGTGGTACGAGTATCACGGTTTGACAATGGAGGATCTAGAATATTGTCTTCAACAGGTTGCATTGTAATTTTCAGAAAAACGAAGATTACTGCAAGTAGGAACAGCTAAAAACTCTCACAAGAACCGAATCCGACCACTGCTTCCTTGAAGAGATGACCACTTACCATATTGTTAACATTTTTGAGGATAGTGGTGAGGCCACTGATGACAAGCGAGAACTTATACTTGGAGATGTTAATCAGACATTCCTTGTTGTGTTCTGTGCTGACTTTACTGTGGGTGTTCTGATGTCCAACCTTAATGGGAAGCTGAAGGAAAACACAAAAACAAGCAAGAATGCAATCAACACAATATTCAGTGTCACACTTTAAAACCAAGAACAGACATTTTTTAAACATTAGACTTTAAAAGTCAAATTATATCTACTAATGTGCATTTATGCACTGTCCCTTAAGTAAGGTATGCAATCTATGCAAAGGACTTCACACAATGGGAGTGACGGGAATAAATAACACAAAATTGCAAATATTTCTGAGGTGAAGTAAGATGTTGTCTATGCTAAGTTTGATGTAAAACTGAAAATAAATGAAGATTGTAAATTCACCTTACAAGGTTGCAAAAACAAAAGATGCATTCCACAAGTGAGGACGATATTGTGCAGATACTGCAAAAACTAAGCACTGGCTAAATTCTATTATGTAATAGAGGATAATTTAGTCCAGGAGCTGAAGGTGGACCAGAGCTTAAAGAAATCCAGAGGACAATATGAGGATCTGCTTCAGCAGTAAGCTGCTCGCTTGAAGAAGCAGAATAAAATAAGGCAATAAGACACTGGGCCATTATGAGGCAAATTCTGAATGAAATAGAGGAGATGAAGTGACACTTTTCATAGCTTTGCCTTAGTCCTTTGTGTCAGAACTTATAAAAAAAAAAAATTACCTCCGCATGACAAAAATATAAATAAATAAAAAATAATAAAATAAATAAATAAAATCGCTGAATGGATTTTTGTTACTAATGTGACAGAAACTGTTGATTTGATATTCATTCCATAAAAAAATATAGCCATGCAAATTAAGAAAGAAATATTCATGGTGGGTGTGGCAAAGCTTATACTTTAATCTCTATGAAGAAAATTACTGTTTTATCCAACTTGAACATAGCATCAAAAAAACCTGGGGTCTCAAATAGAACACACTGCATAGGATTTATACTAAAAGTGCCGAAAAGCTGGAAAAGGCGTATCCAAAAAAAACAACCTATTTTTGAGTGTGAATATATATATCTATATATCTAAATAGATTGATCGATCAAGAAAATTTTTTTTTTAATTCAGCTTTATAAATCCATGTGCAGGTGATCACAAATCACACCTCCACATGGATTTTACAAACACAGAGCTGTCTCTTTTTCTGCTCTCTACATGCCCGCATTAAACCAAATATTTGAAGCAAAGCACCTCAATGTGTATTTAAAAAGGGACCACATTATAAAAAATGGACTTATGTGACATTATGTCTGATATTAAAAGACACATTAAAAGAACTTGTACAACTGGGACAGTGATTTTGTGTTGAGTTCCTAGACGCAACAGAATTGCTAATCCTGTATAATTGCTAGTGCCAGGACAGAATATTTTCTACATGGCACCTTGAGTTGACCATCATTCGCCATATTTCTGTTTGGCTTGGAAACTTGAGTTTTTTTCTGGTACATTATGAAAGGGTTTGACATGTTCTGAAGCAGTTGTAAGTGTTTGGGATCAATTCCTGTGAAGAATGACCTTTTTCTGTGCAAAAAAGTACCTACCTAATAATCAATGGTCATATCAACACTAAACTAGGTCAAAACAACTTCTCCTTGACAATGATGACCTGGCACGAGGCCCCAAGCAAACTAAACAAACAATATAGGCAAGTCGAGACTCACAACCAAATTAAAAAGGATTGTAAAATTAACACGAAGGAAATAACTTTTTAAAAAATATTGAGGTAAACTAGATTGGGAGGTAACAAATACAACAGATGGCTATGGATTGTTTTAATTTATGTTTAAGCATGGCAATCGATGAAAGAACTAACACTTTAAAAGGAATTTTGGAAGACGTTTAAGTCCTGTCCTGAAGCAAACAAAAGGAATTCTGATCGTAGACAGTACAGGCTTTCGGAACTGATAGAGTAATAAGAAAGAATAATCAGGTATTAGTCACTTTGGGAATGATGCAAAAGGTTGGAGTGGTATTAGGTCGTTTTCCTTACAAGTCCTGTTGAGAAATAGGAACCAGGAATGAAGATGCCTGATTAGGAAGGAGGGAAAACCTATCATTACAATTCACAATGATGGGTGGATTACGGTGCACCAATGGTAAAACAAATAGTTGAGTTGAAGAGAGCATCCAGGCAGTTAAGAGAACATTTAGATGCTATTGTATAGATGACATCACCATAATCCAGCATAGGGAGTATTGTCATCTTCACCAGTGCGTTTAGCAGAGTGTATGAAAGAGGCCTTATAGGGCTGGATGATATGGTCAAAACATGTATCGAGATATACTTCTGAATTTTAGTTGATTTGATATAATTTAGATATCAATGTATACAGCCCAATATACAGACCAAACAGGCTTGAAACTGATTTCAGAGTCTAAAAGCAGTTTTGTTTTGAACAGGTTATCTGTAAATCTGAATGAGTACAGTACAGTACTTCCACAAGTGCACCTATAACTGCTTGGTGCATTTCTAGCAGAGATTTGTATTCATGTAGCTGCCATATCTTGGTGTTGCCAGAAGAGTACTCCAATTTAACAAGATTACAAAAATTTGCATAACCCAACTTATTCAGCTATTGGTTACTTATTTTTGCAAAACCAGTTATTTTGGTTAACATCCTATAATAGATTACAGCATTAAAATACAATAAAATTAATTGATATCTTCCCCACAAGTATGTGCTTAACTGACATGTGGCCACAATTTAATTATTGTAGCTCCTTCAATTAAATATTTCCTATTAACCTGTTCTATAATGCATGATATTGCTGTGACAGTTAATTGTTTAGAAAAATAAATAAATTCTCAAATGCGCTGCTAGGTGGCTGTAAACTGTAGTAGCTCTGTCTTACTTTTGAAACTTTTTGCCCTCCTCTTTTTTGACATTTTGCGATCAATTTAGGTTGACCAGTAGGAAATTTCACACTGGTGAAAGGCTGTGCTGCGAGGGAGATTTTTCTAGCATATTTTCAGCTTATTTTTGTTTTTTAAAAAGACTTTTGTTGTAAGTCTCCATGACAATGAGACTTATTTACCAACGGGATCAACTGATAATGCTGTCCACGTTCAGGATTATCAGTGGAATAACACTTCAAGTCCCACCGGAGTTGAAAAGAAACAGAAGAGGATGCAGGGCAGGAGTGAGGCAGAGAGAAAAGCGGTGGAGATTTAAATTGTTTCTTCCAACTGTTGTGACGGGTAATGCGAGATCGCTAGCTAACTAAATTAACGAGCTTCAAGTGCTAACAATATCTGCGAAAGCATACAAAGAGTGTAGTTGTATGTGTTTCACTGAGACATGGCTGCATGACCACATCCCAGACTCTAATACATTTGTACACGGCTTCAAGACGGTCCGTGCAGACCACGATAACCAACTCAGCGGAGAACAAAAAGGGAGGTCGGAGTTGCAGTACTGGTTAACCAACCTTGGTGTCATCCTGCACATGTCACTGTTAAAGAGAAGATCTGCACAAGAGACATTGAACTGCTAGCTGTGAGTTTTCGCCCATATTATTTACCCAGAGAGTTCACACGTATTATTCTGGTAGCAGTTTATATAATTCCTGGTACCACTCTAGACGTGCCCTGTGACATCATTAACTCTGTGGTGGCCAGGCTTCAAACACAACATCCCAACGCATTTGTGGCGATCTGAGGAGATTTTAACAACACATCCATATCTGATACTTTACCAGCTTTCAAAAAGTGCCAGCTGCTCCACCAGAGAAAACAAAACTGACTTATTTTATGCAAATATTTAAAATGCATACAACTCATCTGCCCTGCACACATAAGTATTGCAAGGTAACGCAAAATGAAAAGAAGATACCCATTAAACTACACTTTATACTACTACTAACGTATGCTTTATACTATCTTTATAAAGTAAAAACACATAGCATATCATAGCACTGTGGTGTTCTTCTCGACAACCCAAACACTGTCAACATAACTCACCGGAAGTGTAAAATATTTCCACACTGATAATTTTAGGAAAGCAGGAGCAGCTTCAAGTCCGGGGTCCCGCGTTTCCTTTATCACTTGTCATAGCATCACAAACTGCAGGTTAGCTAACGCCATGATGTGCGTTTACCTCTTTGCTCGCCACATACCTAATATATGTAAACCTAACCTGCTCGTTTATATCACTGATAGAAAATGAGAGAAGGGAAAGGAGAAAACAAACACACACACAGTGGGGAAAAAAACAGTACAAGTACTCTGGTGGGGGAGCGAACGGAGCACACGCGGGGTGGGGAGGGAATCGTCTATCCTCTCTTTCACTTTAATGCTCGATATAGTGACATAGTTTTGATCGATTTTGATAGAAAATCTAAACCGTGACACCCGTATTATAAAGCATACAGTAGTAGTAGTATAAAGTGTAGTACAATGGGTATCTTTTTTTCATTTTGCGTTACCTTGCAATACTTATGTGTGCTCTCCATGAATAGACAAAATACAATAATATAAAACCGCACATGTTCAGTCACAAAGCTCCACCTGGTGTTGAAACTTTGAACCAGCCCAGTACGACATCAAGAAAGGATTCATCCTGAGGTGATGACCTTTTATTTGCACTTGATTTGAGGTCAGTGAGAGAAGTAGTTCCAGAGACATAGCCAAAAATCGGATTTTTCGTGCATAAAGCACTACCTGGTGGTGAAACCATAAATCCAAATATCGTGACATTTTAAACAGGTTGCCCCTGAGGCCATGATCTTTCATTCGCACAGCATAGGTCTTGTTCTGTGACTTTATGGCTGGACAAGACAAATAAAAAAAATGAGTGATATTTTCTAAATACGTTAAATAAGCCCAATTTTTTACCTTTTAAAATATTTTCAGGCAATTTCACATTTTTTCTCCTAATACTACACAATGACTGAATCAACGGCCCAAAAGAAAAATTATTCTTTGTTTTTTTTTTCCCAGTGGTTCTTAGACCATTGCTTTGTGGAGAGCGAGCAGTTTGTTTCACTCTCTTAATCATAATGTGGCAGAACTTGTGGTATCTCCAAGCAGAGAATTGTTTTGTGCTAAAATTTTAAAAAAATTGCTGATCTTATGATCAAACTGGTGATGTATACTAACAGTAAACAACCAAAACAGAAAACATTCATTTTATTTAGTCACAATGCTGGTCAATTAACACTAGATTAATTCACTCCTTTTAAGGTTTTTTGTAGCTAATGTGAAGAATTGTCATAACAGAGCATAATTGTATTCAATAACAAATAGAAAATCTCAATTCCTAATTTCAAAGTACGAAAAATTATCATTTAATTTGTGATTTCAGCATCAGGGTAAGTGACTCAAGGAAACTGACAGAAAGCAGCCTGCTGCAATGCTGAGGAATGCTTTTCAAGTACCCTTAGTATCAAGGTTTCTTCAGCTCCACTCCAATACACTTTGAGTGCCTGCATTGCAAAAATATTTAGCTGCAGTTTCCTTGAATTATTTACATTAAATATGATGTGTTTTCATGACAGTTAAAAATTAAATCCTTTATAGATAATCCAATGACTGTATTAATGACTGTAGAAATCACCAGCACTCCAAATTAGGTCTAAATGGTTATATGCAATTTATTAAGAGCAGTTCAATATATTTTATAGAATGCATATACAACACGTGATTATATAAATTCATCAACATCATGTATACAATGATTACTCATGGATGAGCAGAGGGAAAACACCTTCATTGTTGTTTCACTTTCCATATCAGACAAAGAAATTGTCTGATAGGATTGATTTTAAGAAATCCTAGTGGGGGTTTGCTTTATATGCGACTGAATACGTTTTCTTAGCGGACATTAACTTCACAACTTCATTTGTTTACATGTAAAAAAAAAATGTAGGCCTGCTAAAGTTAGCTACCTAGCTGCTGAGACGACAAAAGGAACTTTAAATTGTTTACAAATGCATGTGCGCTGGTTAAATTGTATATGATACATTAATGTAGTGTGTATTCATATGTACTCGTGGGGCTCTGTCCTTACAAATCTCGAGTGAAATGCTGGATACGTGCTAATTGATCGTGGAAACGGCGCTAGCTACACAGAACCCATCTTCAGTGAGTAGAAAGCACAGTTCTGAAGGGAAACTAGTTACTTTAACACCATATTTATTCGTGAACGTATCTAACAGAAGAAAATTGAGTCTTTAACAGTCTTCCAAACTTGCTACAGACATGTATTGTATCAGCCCATCTTACCTGCTCATCAAATCTGGTAATCACGGCCTGGACCCATTCCACTGGTTTGTGAGCCGCCATGGCCGAAGGGAAACACAAAACAGTGCGAGGAAGTCCACGGTGCGAAGCGGGAACTGACGGGCTTATTTACACATGAAAAATGTTTTTACTTAATGAGTAATGACAATAGGGCCGAGTATTTTCCTTTTCTGTACTATTCACCATGCTACCGACATGACACACAACCGGAAGTCTTCTTCGGTGAAATTGGTGGGAGGTGTTGGATCAAGTTAGTGGAAATACACACCAGCACACAAAACACCACTTCCAGGTTTATTCTTATTCTTATTATCACCACCATTATTTTAGTTAGGAAATACTAACATGTCATTAGAGGACGGGGATACTCTTAGGAACACTTTAAATCGTTTTTTTAATTGAGTACTGCTCTGTTGTTTCACAGAATCGTGCATTTACTCACAATTCTGGAAAAAAGATAGTGTGTTATAAAATATACATTCTACTATAACGAATGATTAGGCCGATAATACGATAATTGGAGAGTAGGGTGCAAAATGTCTCATCTTATATGATTGTTTTTACTCTGAAAGATCGTCTGTTTGACTTTCCGCTTGTAATACTGAAACTGTCAGGTTTCGAGATTTTGGCGCATGCGCACAGGAAACTTAGGCGTATTCGCCTGTTTCCTGAGACGAGGATGGGTCCGGTTGTTTTACCAAATAACCTCTTATCTTCAACATTTTTTGTGCAGTATCAATTGCATGTCATTTTAACAGACCTTACTCTAATATTTACAGCTTCCAGCTGTGGTACTTCCTGTTATCATGAAATATTTTATGTACAGCACAGTTAAACAATAAAGTGCTTAATCGAGAACATTAAAACATTAAAGTATGTTTTAAAATAGAATAAAAAGAGTCTGACCAGGTGACCAACTGAGACCAGGTGGGTCTTTAACTTGGATGTTTTAGCTGATCTGAGTTTGTTCCAGATATGTGGAGCATAGAAGCAGAATGCAGTTTCTCGAGATATGTGTATATATA
>JBAMHX010000010.1:5771314-5796690 GCA_037177515.1 Pseudomugil tenellus | reverse complement strand
GATCTGATAGGACATTTACTTGGCTAATCAGATGATGCTCTTCCATCAGCAAGCTAGCTTTGGAATAACGAAATCTCTCCTCTTTTCCACACAAAAGTAAGTAATATTTGCGTGAATGCTGTCAAGCATTTCGTGTAAACCGTTTTAACCGAACTTTTAAATCGTTCCAGAGATATTGCTGTTTAAAGAGTGCTAAGTCGAGGATTTCGCAAGATGTGATTTCCCCTCAAGTACCACCAGTGGTACACGTACTACAGTTTGAGAACCACTGCTCTAGGGGCTCTATGGTGGGCGGTGGCGCCTGAATGGGGACGATGGTGGCTGGGTGCACCTTTGATTATTACTGTTATTGTTTTGTTGTTTGGGTTATTTTTTGTACATAATTTTAACCTGGCCCCCCTCCCAATGTTTTCAGAGTGTTTTTAATGCAGCATTTCTTAGTTAGGGCAAGCTGTATACCTACACTTAGGCCTGCAGGACAATGTCCTCCTTCTTTTAAATGCATTTAGATACAATATATAGAAAAAAACACTAAATACACAGTATAGGGTAACATAGTAGGTGAAAATGTTTGGAGAAGGGGGTGAAATAAAATAGAGCAATCAGAATAGAGCAACAACAATGATGGTGATGTTGGGGGTGTGCTCAGGTGCTCGTTGTCCCTCTCTGTGTGCATTGGCTGTCCCTGTGTGGTCCTCTGGAGATTTCCTGGGTGATGAATGTGTTCCGGTTGCACGCTGGGTCTGGCCAGTTGTTTCCCTGATGGCGCCTTGTCCCCCCCCCCCCCGCACCCGGGCAAATCCAAACGCTCTAATGTGGGAGGGGATAGGGTTAGGGTTATCCCTTTCCCGGCGCATTTTTTTTCTAGAATTTTTCTAGATTTAATGTAGGTTATTGTTTACTTTCTGTAATAAACAATTAAAAAAAGCGTTCACAGATATACCACAGAAGAAGACAGGTGGTGAAGCAGCCTTTTACCTGCTGCTCGGGTTTATGGTTTATAAAGAGTAAATAAACTCAATGGCACAAATCAGGGGACGTCTCGTCGGGCATGACAAGGCGACATGGAGAGTCAGTAACCATTACTGTGTACATCGCTATCCGCACGGCCCGACTACGAAGTAGGTCCGAAAAATGTACCGGTACGTAATGGAAACGCTCTGAATCTGGGGGACTGGTGTAAGACCAGGTGGAACAGGACCATGTGGAAAGACGTTAGTTATCCTGGCTACAGTGCTGAAGAGAAACTTGGGATTGTTCTTTTCTATCAATGATGAATAATAGTTAGTTCTAGCCTTACAGCAGGAGGATCATCCTTATCCTCCTGCTATCCAATATCATTGATATTGGAGGGCTCCGTCATAGTGGCATCATCCCGATCCTCCTGCTGCAGCCACATTTCTGTTAGACAAAATAGATCAATTTAATCATCACTAATAAGGGGCTTCATTTACAAAGCTTGCTTACGCAAAAAAAACAGGCCTAAAATTTTCGTAGGAATATTACTACGCAACCTTAGGGATTTATAAAAATGAACTAGATGTAAAAGAGTGCGTACCGCTGTGCCAAATTTGGACCTGGTGTAGTAACATTTTGGAGAGGGAAAACCAGCTGCACAGCTAAAAGATAATACATTTAAGCCACATTAAACACATATTTGTTATCAATCACACTAAACTTTGTGTTATTGTAATCAAAAACACGGAAAAAACGGATTATTATATGCTACATCCCCCAAAAGGGAGTTATTTATTCCATAATTACGTATTCAAACATCCGAGCGCAGTATGCATATTACTAAAAACGTAATTTTGCTTATTGGTACATTAATTGTAAAAAGGGTGTCCAGTAATCCCAGTAATTACTGAGTAGCTATATAAATATTGCCACGAGCGTAATGTCACACGATCATAATGTATCACCAGTGACTGTATAAATTACTGGACAGCGCGTACGTCACATTTCCCATAGGTTTCTGAAGAGCGGATCGGAGGCCAATGGGTGCGTCCTACCGTCGCCATCTTGGTGTTTCGTCATTATCGGAAAATCCTAAAATGGATGAAAAGGTAGAGCTAAGAGGGCTCCGTCACAGTGGCACCAGCAGGTGTAAGTATGCAGCTGTAACCAGTGATAGCGCTCTAACACACATCAATAATAAGGACACGCCTCTAAATTTAAGATTAAAATAAAATCAAAACCGAAGCGTTGCAAAAAAAATTGGACCTATTGAACCGAAAAAATTTTTTGGAGCCACTCTTTAAGCATTTTTATTTCAGCTGTGAAATCGGACATTTGAACACGGGAGTTTATGGGCATTGCTCTCTATTGGAGCCAGTCATCTCGCGATGAGGGGTGAACTGCAAGTATTTCTATTTCTGCATTGGCATCACCATCCGCAGCCAGAGATTGCCGCCTTTGTGTCACAATGGATGTGCTTGCACTTCTTGAACAGTAAGATGGGGAGAGTTTTTGGAGATGAGGATTTCCTGGCCAGTTGTCACGACTGACTGATAAGGCGATTTGCTCTTCCAGTTATGTACGGAAGTGGGTCTAGTGTCAGAGCACCGGACTCGCTGGTTACCGGCTGTTTTGGAAGGTATCATTAAAATGACAGGTTGTTACGTGAAGTTTCCCAACACTGTGGGAGAACAGGCAAACATTAAAAAGCAATTTGCAGCAATGTCTGGGTTCCCAAACCTAATCGGTGAGATTGACTGCACTCATCTTGCTATAATGGCTCAATGTGAGAACGTGGTTGTCTAGATGAACTGTAAAAACGTTCATTCCATTACGTACAAGTTATTGGTAACGTGAACCAAAATCACCTGTGCAACCTTTTCGGTAAGGTTTTATAAAAGGAACGTGTGTCAACCTGAGCGAACACAATGTTTTTTTTTTATTATTAGAATATTACTTTGCCGTACCAAATATTGCTCTTATTTTTCGCAAAGCACAATTCTAGTAGTGATTCTATGCAAACTTTTACAAATGAGGCCCCAGGTCATTAGACAGAGGACTTAAAAAGAAGAGATTTAAAGATATTCAGTGCACCACATGTAATGGTTTTACTTTTATATTTAAGGACATGAAAACATACAAAGCCTGGAGAAGAGTTTCTCCATATGTAATTGTATATAGCCAAAATAAAATAAAAAAGTAATACTTGAAAATTTTGGAAGAAATTTTGATGTGTGCCAATATAGCTGCTGCCCACATTCTAGTGTGTCTGCGATCAGTAGCATCCCCAGTTGGTTTTCTCAAGGTTTCGGCCGTGGATGTTTGGAATCCAGCCCCATAGGTATAACCAATGTGACTGGCTCATGTGCACGCTTGCTCACTTTCACAACCTACTACACAGGGTTGGATGAGCAGTGAGATGGAGGCAATGTTGTAGAGGCTAATCTAGAACATTTTAAATAGAAATGTAACCTTTTTTTATTTCGTTTTTTTTTTTACTTTTTTTTTTTTACATTTTTTGCCTCTTACGTTAGATATTTTATCATGTTGGGCTCAAACTTCTACAGCATGATCATACATCCCTTGTGATTAAAAGTTATCAAAAGCTTTTTGATAAGTTGAGGGGCGTGGCCATGGCAACCCTCAATGCTGACGATGTGCCATTTTGTAGAGTGTCATATTATCTATGACTTTATTGTACAGTCAACAAACTCTTTCAGAATACTCAGAAGTATCTATAACTTACATTTTATATTGAGCTAATGGTCGTTTAGACCAGGGGGAGGGCACCATAGTTTAATTGTTATATTGGAGAACTCTTTTAGATTGGTAATTAAGTGCATGTAATGTCCCCTTTATTATTATTGTAGTTGCATGAAACAGAACTCCAACAGCAGTGTTGTCTTTCAGTGATTCTCTTGAGAGATTTACTTTGTGTGATCTTTGGTGTGCTTTTGTTTTTTAACCTTAATCTCCTGTTGATTAGCTATGTCGTGACTGAACTTATGCAAAGTGACCTCCATAAGATCATCGTATCACCACAGCCTCTGAGCTCAGACCACGCCAAAGTTTTCCTTTATCAAATCTTACGAGGTAGGTTTTTCTTCTATTTGTAATCACTGACAACATTACTGAAAAAATAGATGCAGACTTGTGCTTTTACTTTGGACAAACCAATTTCTGCTAAAGAAAGATAAGTGGAGCTTAAATGTCAATGAAGTGACATAATCAAGTTATGTTGCAGTCCTCTAAGCTAGATTCAACAACAAAATCTTTTTTTTGTTCTCCCCTCAATTTTTCTACAGATGATAATTGAACTTTGCTTTGGATTTTAGTTTGTCTCATGTTTGATGAATTATGCAAACACTGAAAAAAACGAGGCTTTTGCTGTCGGAAGCGACAGCAAGGGGTATATCCCCGAACACTCCCTATCTTCCCCAATCCTCAAATAGACACAGTACAATAATATAAAACGGCACATGTTCAATCACAAAGCTCTACCTGGTGTCAAAACTTCGAACCAACCCGCTATGATGTCGGGACAGGATGCATCCTGTCTTTTGTTTGCATTTGATATGAGGTAAGTGAGAGATTTTTTTTTGTGTGTGTGCATAAAGCGCCACTTAATGGGGAAACCATAAATTCAAATATCATGAAATTTGACACGGGTAGTTCCTTGAAGACAGAAACAGGTGCACTGACTATCAAAATTCAATTATCAAATTTTCTTTGACTTATTGCGCTCACACGAAGGATATCCAACAGCAGCCAATCCCATCTGACATAGGGCAAGAGGTGGGGCACAAATGGAATGTGGGGGGTATTATAGTTTTGCCACTGTGTTTGCAGACATTTTTGCCGCTATGTCTACTGCAGATCCTTCGTGTTAACACAATAAGTTGAACAATATTTAATTGACATTTCTCGTGTTTTGCATATTGATAGATATAGAGAGGATGAACTGATTCGATTTTGAGCTATCAGTTTGGCTACTAAGGGGCACTGAAACCTGAAAACTACTTTGGCTATGTCTCTGAAACTATATGTCTGATTTACCTCAAATCAAGTGCAAATGAAAGTTCATGCCCGGAAGATGTGTGACATAATGACGTTATACCTGAATGTTTCTATATTTGTATATTTATTCAAGGACTTGGGAAATTGAAGATTAGGGGTGTTCGGGGATATACCCCTAGCTGGTGTAATTTCTAATTGTTTGTCAAAACCCTTTTGTAAAAAAAAAAAAAAAAAGAAAAATCTAATACTAGTGGCTAAATGTGGTAACATATATTTTATCTATTCGGAAATTTCTTTTTGTGCTAGGTATTATAAATGGCTGCTTTTTATCTCATGGAAAAAGGCTGTTAACTATTTAAACACTCATTAGCCCATTGTTACCTTAAATGTTGTCATAGATTTATTGTTATACTCTCTCTTCTGATTAGGACTTAAATATCTTCATTCTGCTGGAATTCTACACCGAGACATCAAACCTGGCAACCTCCTGGTTAACAGCAACTGTGTCCTCAAGGTGAGTGAGGCAGGTTATCTTGATTTACCATAATCAAACTGAGGAGTGTCACATTTAGTAAGTGGTAGGAACAAGTACTTCAGAGTGTCTTCCTGGCGACAGACGGCATCAACTATGCATTGGCCTAATTTGACAAAAATACATTTTTAAATAGCTTTAATCACTTTTCACTGGTTTTCCCCTTACATTAATTAGTTTTAATTCAGAAAGCAATTCCCAGAGTAAGACCAAGTAGACGGGCAAGACAAATAAATGGCTTTCTCGGATCCTCATAATGACAACCAGGAGCTGACAACAAACACCGATAAGCAGATCATTAACCTTAAAGAGTACATCCAAAAGCTCTCTGATAAACTTTGATCTAAGAATGAAATGCTAAATAGCCTGTGGGACTTGGCCCTCCAACAGTCGATGCACATCACCTCACTAAAATTGGCTCTCCAGGATATGATCCCTTAGGATCCAGTCACCTCACCTTGGCCCTCCTCGACTTTTACATCAAAATGCTCACTTCGGTCTGCCGAAAAAAGAGGGCCTTGTATCGTGATAGCCTTGTACTCACCAACCACTTTAAGGTTCTGTTGGCACCGGCAACTGTTGAGGGACCGACTGCAAACTAAAATGTAACTAAAATAAATAAAGAATTCAGATTATCAAGAGGAAGTTTGTATATACGTATATACATATAGTTCCTCTTGACAGAGTAAATTTGCTCAGCATGACACAGCAGACAGACCAACATTCTGCCCACTTTTATGCTGGACGAGACAAGTTAAAATAATAATAATAAAAAAAATATCAGTTCATATTTTGTTTTTATATTTCCCAAAACACAACTTAACATAACATAACCTAAGCCTCTTAATATGGCTCTTTTAAATGTGAGATCTTTTTTAAATACAACATTTCTGATAAATGACCTTATTTTAGATAATATTCTGGATTGTATGTTTTTAACCACAGCATGGCTGAGCATAGATGGCTCACACCTCCCAATTTTATGTATAGATTTTCAGTAAGGACTTATTCGTTTGTGAAAGGACTTATTTGTAAATGTGAGTTTTGTGTTTTAATATTTGCAGGATTTAGATTTGACGGATCCCCTGGGTAATATTGTGTTTTCATCAGTGGCTTGGGAGAGGTAGAGTGTATGTGATCTCAGAATGCTTCTGGTTTTGTTAGCTTTACCATTTTTTTGCTTCTTGACCATAGATACACAGATGTAATTGATTGTATATATTATAATAAATTGGATAGAATAGATTTATGCAAAATAGTCTTGAATTTAACTTCTTAATTTCTCCATGAGGTGATTTCTGTTTATCCACCACTTTCTTGGCGGACCCCGTTCCCATAATCTATTGTGTCGAAATTGGTTTAGCTCTTTCAGCATTAACAATAATGACAAACTACTACTGTTTTAAAAGGTAATACTGCTTCAGAAAAAACTAAAAAATAACATTTTTATTACTCAAACAATGGCCAAATCTCAAAGATGGATACACGGGTTGCATTTTAATCAAAAGAAGACAGAACGGAAAGATTAGTGTCCCATCATCTACTCTAACAAATGAGTTGATCACAGTTCAGGTCTCCGGTTGTTTAGCTCCGTTCATCTCGATCAGGATTCAAGATGTGAAAAATGTGGGTTTCTTTTGGGTCTATTGTTGCTGCTGCATACAACCTTCCTTTTCTGTTTCACTGAAATCTTATAAACTTGATTTTTTTCATTAACTAGTCAAAGTGACAGCTAGCTACAGCCTCTGCTGCTGCCTGGAGCTGCTCGATATTTACTTTGGCAAGCTGCCAAAAAGTCAGTGTTTCTGGCAGAGATCCAATGTAAATAGGATCCTGCAGCAGAGTATTTATGGTTTTATAGTCAATTCCTTCTTTTTTATTGAGCTGTTGGTCCGTGTTCATTTACTTTACTTTACTTCACTGCGGCCATACGTCTCTCTATTCGGTTCTCATGCTGTCCTCTCCAACAGCCGCTTTCTCAAAGTCACAAAACAACACATTACACTTTTAAGTCCACCCTATGGTCATCAAAGCACAGTACAAAATAAAAGATACCTCATGAACTAACATGCACTAATAATCAAAATACTTACGATGTTCTTTGTGCTGCGCTGCTGCAGGTGTCTGATCAGCTGCATAGTGGTATCTAGTTAGACTTCGCCTCTAATTTGCTGCTGATCGTTCGTAGTTCAGATATAATTCTCAATCTGGATGCAGTTCTGTCGGTTTATGATCGGTTTTTCTGTGAATATATCAAATTAAATCGTGCATCTAAAATATGCGTTTTTCCATTCATTTAACGAGGACCGAAAGAGATGACCCGAGCAGGGGAAAAAAAAGGTGTCATGGCGGCCTCCAGTGTTTTGCATGGAAAGTGGTGGATAAGGACAGAAAATTTTACAACTATATTAAATCAAATTTAATCTAACTGTGACTACATATAAGTCATACCACATGGTGTTCAAAATCACACGGTGGCTGATAAGGATGTGAGAGATATCCAGGACTGTAGAGTTTTAGATTAGTGCTGGGAGGGTAAGAAAAAAGGGAGCACACAATTAGAAAACTAATTGAATGACTGTCTTCCAGATCTGTGATTTTGGCCTGGCACGAGTGGAGGAATCAGATGAGTCCCGGCACATGACTCAGGAAGTGGTGACACAGTACTACAGAGCACCAGAGATCCTCATGGGGAGTCGCCACTACACCAACTCTATTGATATCTGGTCTGTTGGCTGCATTTTTGCTGAGCTGCTGGGGAGACGTATTCTTTTCCAAGCTCAAAGTCCCATTCAGCAGGTAACCATGCCCCTGATCTAAAGAATGATTTTTACTATTGTATTTTAAGATAAATCTTGAGATTGTTGGTTATTTTATGTTCATACAAATATAATTAGTTGTACTTAATTGAACAGCAATACTCAGGTAGGCTGTGGTGTTTAAACATCCTGGGTGTTAGTACTAAGGAGCCCAAAATGTGGCAAGGAAATCTCCCCAGCACTATCCCACAACCAAACACAACAAGAAGCATTCATTCAAAGCAAGCTTCCATCTGGCTTTGAATGAATGCTTCTTGTTGTGTTGTATTATCTCTGTTTTTTATGATCTTTTCTCTAAATTCTGATTCTACCATCTAAATATGGAAGTGAAATGGAGACCAATAAGACCAACCAACGTTTTCCATCCTCGATTGTTCAATGTTTGCGAGTCTATGTGAATTGTAGTCTTACTTTGCTGTTCTTAAGCTCAAAGGAGATGTATTTCTGCCTCAAGTTTGGAAGTGTTATGTTCAAAGATACTTTTCTGCATACCATTGCTTATTAGGATTCCTGTTGCTTTTCTATCATCTCCAACCACTTTGCCCATTTTCCTTTGACCCCTGACATCAAGACATTTTGTCCAAACAGACCATCTCTTTAAACCTGACAGATGGCTGTGTGTGAAAATCTGAGTAGATCAGCAGTTCAGACCAACAGCTAAACCATGTTCAAAATAACTTAAATTCCCTTTTTTCCTAGGTATGATGCTCATTTCAATGCTCAGCACTTTGGCAACTTATATTGTGTTAATGTGCTTCATAAATAAAGTTGAGTTATTTGTGATAATTTTAACTGAAGTAAGTAATAAAGTTGCCAATGACTATAAATGGTGTACATAAAATGGCTTTTAAAGATGTGTGAAGTTATATTATTGAAGATCCCAATTGCCACAGATAAAATGACAACTGTTAAAGAGGAACCCTCCCGTGTGTCATCCTGCAGAGGCGTTTTCTTCTCAGTCTGTTCTCTGAGATGAGTGTGTTTCTGTGTGTAGCTGGATTTAATCACTGATCTGTTGGGAACTCCTTCAATGGAGGCCATGAGGACGGCTTGTGAAGGCGCTCGTGCACACATTCTTAGAGGACCTCACAAACAAGTAACATCCTTCTTGATTTTGTATTTCTTTTAACTCATAATCTCAGCTTCCTGCTTCAAAGGGTAGTTTTGTTAAACTTCATAGTGTCTTTATATTATCAAGTTAATGCAACATTACTGAGTAAACACACTCATTAAAACCTAATTGTTGTGCATCAGGAAGTACATGCTGTTTTTCAGCAGTTGTTAGAAAACTGATTATTTTGTTTTTGTCTGCAGCCATCCCTTCCTGTTTTGTACACACTGTCTAACCAAGCCACACATGAAGCAGTCCATCTCCTCTGCAGGATGCTGGTGTTTGATCCAGTGAGTCATTGTTCTTTTTGCACGGTGTTGATTCGTTTGTGAATGGTGCCCATTAATCAAGTAATTGGAGCACATATGGCTTTACATATGGCTTTGCCAAAGGAGGAGCGTATTTACAACCTATAAGAGTGCATTTATTAATCGAGAGTGTGCATTGCTCTGACCACGGGAGTTTTATTTTTTTTTTAATATGTAGGCAGCACGGCGAGAAATTAGTATCTTTAATTATTATTGCTCTCTTTGTGCCATCTTTATGGGCCCATGAGAAATGGAACCACCCATGATCGGAGCCTATACGCTCTCTCTATTTGGGAAAAAAAAGTGGGAGATCACTGTGCTCTCCCAATTAATAAATGTACTCTTATAGGTTGTAAATACGCTCCTCTCAGTATTTGGCAGCGATGTAACGACATAAGTACATTCATGAATGTTTACCATAGCATTCTGTACTGGGTGGAAAGACTAACAAACCCAATTTTACCGTACTGCTTATCCGGGGTCGGGTTTTGGGGGCAGCAGCCAGCCACATCTGCCAGCTCTTTTAGAGGGATCCCGAGGCATTCGCGTGTCCTGAGTGTCCCCCAGGGTTTCTTCCCACAGGGACATGCCTGGAACACCTCACCAGGAAGGCGTATGGGATGCATCCTAACCAGATGCCCGAGCCACATCATTGGACTCCTTTCGATGCGGCGGAGCAGCGGCTCTACTCAGATTCCCTCCCGGATGACAGAGGTTCTCACCGTATCTTTACGGAAGGGCCCAGCCACCCTGGGGAGGAAACTCATTTAGGCCACCTGTAGGGCGGTCGCAATAACCGCATAATCGCAATACCGCACTGTTGACAAGCCTAACTGCAGGACGTGGCAAGCAACTGCTACCACCGCAATCGCCCGTGCCTAAGAATTCTTGCAAATGATTAACTTACACGCTACAGGAGGAGCCCATTGATAGCAACCTGGTGGCGCGATAACCAGAGTAGATTCCCCCTGCTCTTTAAAATAGCCCGTGAGTAGCCTACATGTGCATTTGCGCAACTACCACTTGAGAGACCCCGAGGTACTTGGACTCCTCCATTTGGGACAGGACCTTGTCCCTGATCCAAAGGGAGTACTCCATCCTTTTCTGGCTGAGCACCCATGGTCTCAGATCTGGAGATGCTGATTCTCATCCTAGCAGCTTCACACTCAGCTGTGAATTGTTTAAGCGAGAGCTGGAGATCACGACCAGATGAAGCCAACAGAACCCCATCATCTGCAAATAGCCAACACCCAATTCTGAGGTCACCAAACCAAATCTTTTCAACACCTTGGCTGTGCCTAGAAATCATGTTCATATATGTTATGAACAGAATTTGTGATTAAGGGAGCCTGCCAAAGTCCAACTTACTTAGCTTACAATTGTCAAATATAATGTCTGAAAAGCATTTAGGTTAGGATGGGACAGAAACAATAGTCTGAAAAGCTTTGGTCATATGGCAAGCCTGAACACAGTCAAGATGAGGCGTCAAGGTAAATGCATGTATCTAATCAGTAGAATAGTAATGATAGAATATTAAAATAAATTTGTACATTAAACCAAAGAGCCATCAGATTTATTCGATTTGTATTGAATCATGATTGTTGCTCTGTATAAAGATGCATTATCCCAAATTAGTATTTTATTCCTTCTGAACATCAAACCAACCTGTAGAGGAATGCGCTGTCTCGTGACTTTCACTGTTTATGTCACCATGTTGGACGACAAGCATCCAGTGCTAACAACCACAAGCCAAGCATGTACACACAAGCTAAACCATAAATCCGGTATAAACAAACACTGCTAGTATGGATCTGGTATCAAACGTAAAATATAAAGTGATAAGAAGATATCGCTCGAAGTGTTCCTTACTTTGGATTAATGATTCCTATAATTTCAAAGAAGGTTCTGATCGTGATTGGAAAATTATTTATAAACTTATCTGTAAATGCGCCGGCATCCATCTCCAATACTCCTACTGCGACTTCATATCCACACATTTCTCTGTGCAAACGTTTTGGGCGTTGCTGCACATAATGACACCAGACTCTCCTCTTTTATTATCTTCTTAAATTAAATTACGATGCTGTTGAAAACATGCCAGCTATGGCTGGACAATAACTTTAAAATAGCAAGTTACGCTCCGCTATTAGCCTCGTCATGTTTGCCTCCGGTGTTACAACAAGAGCTGTATCCTTACCCAATTGGGCGCTCGTATAGTATGACATAAGTGAAGAACGCAGCTTTCAATTGAGTTTTTTTAATTCTCATTGTTTCCAAAAAAAAGTGTTTTAAAGGCTTTAGGCATGTTTTAAGAGGCATATGTAGATAAGTGTTAAACTAATGCGCCCTGTGGTCACAGATTCTGATGGGTCAGATTTTGTTGTAACACGGAAAACACAATGACGTCACTCACGTTATTGTATCTTCATGGTCTATTCGCGATCTTTTAATCAAGCAGGTCTCTTTTTACAAATGTGGAATCCACAGCTTATCTGTTATAAAGTGTTCACTGCATAATCTGCTGGTATAGCTGGCTTCCCAGTCCTCTTTCTCACAGCTACAATCCATTTGTCCCGTTTCTCTGTGTTTTCTGGTAATCTGTAGAACAGGCCATTCTTTTGGCCATGTATACATCCGAATGGAGCATGAAATCACCATTTGAAAACCCCAAACACTACAATTTGTCCAAGTTTAACTGGTTTAGAGATTGGTCAGTGCCGTCCAGAGCAAAAGTCAGTGACGTCAGCTGCACATTCTATAAGGGACCGATAGAAACTTCTAATATTCACTTTCCACAAAATGGTCTTTGACATTTCCCGAAAGACAGACTTACTACTTTCTATAGCTCCGTGGACATTAATATAAAATGTACTATTCAGAGAATTTGTGCACTCTTAAACCGGCATGCTTTCATTAGCATGTATAATAGTAAATTTTTTTTAAAAAAATAGTAAAATGATTTGCTTTTTTCCATTGTATTATTTGTGTTAGCACTTAACATTTTTACACACAATTTTTTTGGTCACAAGATTTTGGTCAATATAAAAACATGTAACCTTATTTTTAAAATGTCTAACTAATGCGTTTGATCTCTAGTCAAAGAGGATTTCAGCCAAGGATGCCTTGGCTCACCCTTACCTGGACGAGGGTCGACTGCGCTACCACACATGCATGTGCAAATGCTGTTACACCACTTCATCTGGCAGAGTTTACACCAGCGACTTTGAGCCTGTTACAAATCCGAAGTTCGACGATGTCTTTGAGAAGAATCTCAGCTCTGTGAGACAGGTTAAAGGTTTGTTGGGTTTCTGAGGTTATAATTTTCAGGTTCTGGCCTGAAGGTTTTCATTACTTTAGTCTTGCTTTCTCCAAACATTTTTTGGGTGCTGGTTCAAGTCAGCCATACTTTGTGAAAACTGGACAGTTGCAGTCAAAATAATTCAACCCCCCACCCTGCAAATTTTTATTGAAAAAATATAGAAAATTGCAGCAAGTCACATTTTCTCCTGAATTTGGAGAAACCACTTTGGAGAAATACCACAGATATTAGTTATGTTGAGCTATTTAACATAGCTCTAGTTTGATTTGGTTATTGCAAACAGCTGCTAGTTAGTACATTTTGCCATATATATATATACACTACAAGTCAAATGTTTGAGCACACTTTCCCATTAAATGCTGTGGGAAAGTGTGTTTATATATATATATATGTGTGTGTGTGTGTGTGTGTGTGTGTGTGTGTGTGTGTGTGTGCGCAGACGTACGTGCGTGCGTGCGTACGTATATATCAGAGGTTGCGCTAGACATTTTTGTTATCCGTCATTTTGACTCACGGGGTCATAAAGATCATAATCTATTTTTATCTGTCACTTTAATTTTTAAATATAATGATAATGATAATAATGACACATTAAATATAATTGTATTCAAGTTATTTCTTTTAAATTCAGTGATGTTATCAGGCCAAACAGTGAGACTGCATTCATCAGTAAAAGGCCTTCAATCGGGGAAATCCCGGAGCAGACTCACTAACGCCTCATTTCACATCTGCTCACCTGTTACCTAATAGTCAAGGGTGTGAATTGCAATCAGTCAAAATGACAGACAACCTTCAGATTTTTCTGTCACACCTTTAACAAACCAGTCAATGTCGGGAAATATTCTGTTAATGTGACATCTGAGATATATATGTGTATATATATATATATATATATATATATATAAGTGTGTGTGTGTGTGTATGTATATATAATTTAGGGATCTGATAAATAAATGTAAGGAGTAGATATATTCACAAATATTTAAAAAATTATTTGAATTTTCTTTTGTTCAGAGATCATCCATCAGTTTATTTTGGAACAACAGAAGGGGAGTCGAGTACCACTCTGCATTAACCCTCAATCAGCTGCTTTTAAAAGCTTCATCAGGTAAGTGGCTCTTTAAGTCACATCAGTCATTAAAATACATTGCAGAATTTTAAATAAAGAACACAACAGATAAAGTAAGTGTTCGAGTAATATCTCAACCTCTATTACTGTGTAAAGGCAAGGAGTTTATAAGAGAATAGTGCTAAATTCCATCAAAGTCAGAAAGGAAAGTTACAACGCTCATATAACCTTTGATTAGGAAGTAAGAAATGAGTGTTTAGTGGATTATTTCTTTGTTATAAGAATTCATGTTTTCAATAAATATACTGTTGGAAAGATGGTTTATGTCTAACTTAATTGAAGCCACATAAAAAATGTATTTGTGGGATGAACAGCAGAGGTGAGTATGTTAGTAACTGTCATGAACAACTTTTATGTGAACATGCACTTATCCTGAGTGGAAAGGTCTGTGTTGAGTTAGTTGATAACCAGCTTCGTAGTACAGCTTATCCCACTTCCTCAATGTTTGGCTGAGTCAATCCAGAGAACGGAGATAAGTAAATCACGCTTCACAGTACAGGCCTCTGGGGAGACAGGCTCTTAAAACTACCAATCATCTCTGTACCCTTGGAATCCTGATGTACTCAGATCTGAGCTCTTAGATCCAAAGACTCACATCAATTAGTCCAGACCAGAATCCAGACTAAACATTTAGAAGCAGCATTTAGCTGTTATGCTGCAAACAAGTGGAACAAACTGCCAGTAGATATTAAACTTTTGCCAAATGTAGAAACTTGAAAATCCATATTAAAAACACCTTTTCCCCTGTGGTTATTAATAAAATCTGCACTGTAACTTTTATCTCATCTCGATTTTGTGTTTTTTGCTCTATTTTTTTCTTTTTTTAACATCTGTAAAGCTTGTGATGTTTTCATGTAAAGCACTGAGTTGTACATGAAAGGTGTTATACAAATAAACTGTAATATTTAATACCAAGAAGCCTTGTAACATTGGGCATTAAGCCATTGCACATCTACTCATTTTTTTGTAATAAATGTATATGATGCTAGATCTTTTTCCCTATCTAATCATAGAAACACCATGTTTCCCTATCTACCTTGTCTTATTATCCTGCATGTAAGTGGAGTACATGAAGGAACAGACTAATTAAGTATATTGAATTGTACCCAGACATGGCTGCTAACAAATATGACAGAGAATGAATTTTCCTGAGTAGCATGCTTCCACTAAAGTATAACTTTAATAAACTGTCTTGAGCAAATGGGCAAAAAGCCAGTATTAACTTGTCCACATACTCTGCTTTTGAACAGCTCCACGGTGGCTCAGCCATCTGAGATGCCTCCATCTCCTCTGGTGTGGGAATGAAAAGCTGACAGTTTGTGTTATCCACTTTTCACAAGTGAGAAGCTTCTAAACGGGGAACAAGGAATCATCAAAACATCTATCTACGTAGCATGTCACTGGACAGCAGGACTGGCAGGTCTGCCATGTCTATGCTGGTGTTTGGAGTTAATGAAGAGAAGTCCACTGGTACTTGCTATTAACTGCTTTGGTGTACATTTTGAAGTCCCACCCTCTACAAACTGTTTTAATTCCACACCTTGGAGTTATCTGTATTTTTAAGTTCACTTTCCTGAAATGTGGGGTTTTGTAAATCCCACATTCTTTTAATAGGACAATCAGTTGTAATAGTGTTGGTACATGCTACTGAATCTCCCTGATTGTTAAACATTATCTTATGTGTAAATATATATATATTTTTTTTTTGTTAGCTCTTACACACCCATTTTCAGTCCAGTCTACATATTTGATTTGTACCCATGTTACATTTAATTTGCCAAAGATTAAGAGTCTAATGTATAAATGATGCAATGAAAATTTTATGCTTTTGTTCCCCCAAAAGCTCAATTTCTGACAGCAAAAGGTGAAAAAAGGTTTTTGAGGAACCAGCTCAAACATTTTAACACTCGGCAGGTGTTAGTGCAACTTTAGAAACTCAACTGTGTCCAAATAAACATTTAAAAATGGTTATTTAGAGCTCTGGTAGCCCAACTAATAGATTTATACGAAGCTAATATATTTGCTTTTTTAATGTCATGGATAATATGCAGGAGTGATTCTGATTCTGATTAGTTTTAGTCATATTTCTCAGCAAGCTGACTTATTGTTCTTGATTTTCTATTCAACACTCCAAACTTTGTTATCTTTTAATGCTGCGTTCTTTCCATGTTGAACGTGTATCCAGTCAGTTTAGTCTGCTAAGCCTTATTTGTTTATTGTACACCAACAACATGACACTTTTATCTGTCTGGGAAATATCTCCAAAAATGTTATGATGCTGTGTGTCAAATCAGAATGCTTTCTTCATAAAAAAAGCTATTTTTAATAGAACAAAGTGCAAAAGCGATGAATTAAAATTGTAATCAAAGTTCTGGGCTAATTTTGATTTAGATACAGAGGCAGAAATATGCCTACTGGAAAGGTTGTGATGAGTCAATAAAGAAATATATACTTCCTGGAACATTTTACAACTAAGTCAGTTAATTGGCAGTAAGGTGTTTAATAATAATAAATACAGATGGACTTTCATAGAACAGGTGGGAGCTAATCACAAACAATTTGTCAGGTTTTTAATGCAGATCATTTAGATTTAATCGATCCAAAAAATGGAAAGCAAAAAGTATATATCTTGTTTTGCACATGATGAATGTTTATACATGAGGCCTCAAAATGGTTCTGATAAAATACCTGACCCAATTTATGAACCTTTTTAAAGCTTGTTGCATACTCCATAAGAAGCAAGTTTGTTCTTGCTCTTTTCAGGCTTGTTCTTGATGCAGTAAGAACAGAAAAATGGTCTTTGTGATATTCAAATATTCTACCCGAGAAACTGCAACTGCAACATGGCGGAGATCACTGTGGGTGGTCTGTCAGTGCTTTTATGTGCAATAAACAATTGAACCTGTTATCTAATAAACCGCGAGATAGTGTCTACATGGACGCAACTGTTTCCATGTCAATAATATGTTGTAAACCTTTTTGTACATTCTACCCACCTCGATCAGCTGTTTTATTGAAACTATCTGTTTAACCTTGTATCAGTAAAAATGTAGAAGGGGCAACTGTCCGCTTCATGCTTTTCTCATGTAACCGGCCTCAACTCCAATGTCTAACCAATCCCACAATACTTCTCAGAACCCAACAAGAAACCTTCTGCCATTCCAATGTATCAAAAACTGTCTTCATTCACACCCTCAAGAAGAAAATGACATTATTTTCTTCTTAAGGCCTTGAGAACAACAAAATAGTTCTCGCTTCTCATGGAGTATGTAACGGACTCCGTGACACCCTGAAGTGACATATATAGTCCTACCTTCTACAGGAATTTTATATCTGTATAAAGATGGACAGAACCTCCCAATAGGTTTGTGAAGAGCAAATGTTAACCTCGTTGGGAAGTTCCTACTGTTGTCATCTTGGCAGCGTGTGTTGTTGCTCCAACATGTTCAGAATGTTTTCTGTTTATTGAAAATGTTTAAAATGGTCTAAGAGATGGAGCTGAAAAGGTTGGCTGTGAGCGTGTGGGTAGATACTTGATATATCAAACTTTGACCTCCCAGTAGCTAACTGAGCTAATATAGATTTAATGGGCACTAACCACCTAAAGGTAGGTGGGCTGAAGGTAAGGTGTGCTGTTAGCTAGCTAAAAACTGTGTTTGTGCTACACTTTACCTTCTGAGATTTTAGATACCTATCAATAAAAAGGACACCACCCCCTTATCTTGAATATCAAGAATAAATCAAGTTTAAACAAATAAGTTATATTTTGCAGGTTATGGAGCCCTTAGTGGATGAAGGGGGAACTGCAATTTTTTGTTCTGCATTGGCTTTTTTCCAATGGAGGCTGCCACGTCTGACTTCACCAGGCTAATGAAATTTGTCACTATAGTGACAATAAAAGTCACTATAAAAAAACAAATAAGATTTGTATTAATGTTAATTGTACCTTAAAACAACCCGGGAAGTAGTTTAATTTTTCATCCAGGCATTTTGTAGCTTTATTGCATTGAAAAGAAGGATACGGCTTAGGCAAAGAAACGCCTGACCCCTCTGCTCCGACATGCCACAGAGTCCACCCGCCCCCATCTGAAAACGTTAGCGTGCCATTTCCTCTAGGAAGTGTGCATGTCGCTGCTGCAGACTATATTGCCCATAGGAGTGTATGTGTGTGTGTGTGTGTGCGTGTGTGTGCATGGTTGTTTATTTACGTGTGTTGGCTCTGTGATGGACTGGCGACCTCTCAGGGGTGTGCCATGTCTCTTGCTCGATGCCTGGCTAAAATATTTTTTGTTTATCTGTTCATGTAAACTGAAACATCCTACACAGTACTCACTGAGGAACGATTCATTACTCACCATTAGTTTTTTATTCTATAAGTAGGATGTTAGACTTTAATTTAGGGTAAGCAAACACAGAAGGTTACTGATTACTGATTACTACTGTAATGTTCCTCAGCAAAGAACCAACTGGGTTGGTTGTTTCACTTTACATGATGGGTTTAAGAAAACATTTTAGCCTGGCAATGAGTTGGTACTCAAGAAGTTAAGGTCAATTAAAGTTAAGATGACATGGAATTGCTAAAGCCTTACATCCTTTTTCGTTTTACAAAATTCTGTATTCAATTACATCAGTAACTATTAGGAGACCTGCAACGGACTGGCGACTGGTCTGAAGGTGGGTCTGATCTCAGTAAACACAACAGCAATGGCCAAACACAACTGGATTAATCAGTTCATCCAGTAATGAAAGACAGGAAACAAAGGAATTGTCTTAAGTTCAGGAAGTAGTGGAGCTGTGCATAAAGCCAATTTCTGTCAGTTTCCTGATAACTGACCAGCAGTCCACTATGGATCTAACGTTGCCCATCACAACAGTTGGAAGAAATCTCTACCGTTTACCTCTCTGCCTCACTTCTGCTCTCCATCCTCTTCTCCTTCTTTTCAACTCCATTAGGATTTGAAGTGTTTTTTTTCACTGATAATCTTGAATTTGGAGTGCATTATCAGTTGATCTCAGTGGTAAATAAGTTTCATTGCCATGGAGACTCACCATAACAAGTCTTACCAGTAAAACACTCATGTTTACCCGCTTAATATCTAATGTCACAGGTCTGTGTTCATTTGCGTCACTTTTTTTTTAAAATTTTTTTTTTTTTTTTACAGTGGCCAGTGCCACACTTCCTCCTTTTCTCATGCTATCCTCTTCTACATCTATAGCGAGTGAACGTTAAAGTCACACAGCAGACAGAGCAAAATTGCTCAGCACAATATAGCAGTTAGATCATCATTTTGCCTGCTTAGATGCTGGACAAGACACGTTTAAAAGAGAAAAAAAAAAGTCACACAGCAACACACTAGACGCACCACACCATAAAGCGCACTATAGATTTTGGAGATTAAGTGCTCCTTATAGTCGGTAAAATATGGTATGCACAAGAGGAAAATGGTGGACTTCCAGTAGTTTGTGCTTCTTCTTCTTGGCATGTGGCTTTAAACAATCAAAAATCCACTGTATATTTACAAAGGAGCTTTCCCTTCTTTATTTTTGTCCCTAAGTCACAGTGGAAGTGACAATTCTTTCAAACAGTCAATGAATTGCAGCATGTCAAGATTAATATTTTAGGGGTCGATTTAAGATTGGGAACTTGGGACCCCAAAGGAAGGATTGTTATTAAATAAGACTTCTGTGAAAACAGGGCAATAGTCATTCCAGGTGGAGAGTGTAATAAAACACATCTCTAGTGTAGAGACGCGTGAGTCCAGTGCCAGGCATATTGAGCATATCTTACAGAGTTGCTGCACCACGTCAACAACATTCAAATGATTGATTTTAACTGGTAAGTTAAGATAGAGGGAATTAAACCAGGTGCTTTAGGTCTGAAGTGACAGCCTAAACTAAGCCAAGATGTACCATCTCCTAACCTGATTATAGTCAGACCCAGACTGAGATCATTTCTGGTATCTTAACTAGGGGCAACATCCTTGTTTTTTCTCTAGACTGCCGTCTATCCTATGCATATCTGTGATAATATCATGCATTTTGCAACATGCACCAAACTTCTTTCTAGCAGGAACTGTGAACATCTGGGTCTGTATCTCTCCTTCTCTCTGTGTGTCTTCTGCGGCCCTGCCCCGCCTGCATTGAGCAGACAGAGAGGCACGGTGTGTGATCAGAGTGCAATTACACGTGTCTGTTCAGGGTGCAGCACAGCCACATTACAGTAATTCAAGTTTTGAGGGAGGGGAGGGGAGGGGGGGGGGGACACCACCATGCGTGTCGGCCGATTGCTGTGCTAAAGCTACACTCCTCTTTTTAAAGTAATAAAACTACAAAAACGCATGGATGAAAAATAAAACTACTTCCAGGATCATTACAATAAAAGTACAATTAACACTTGTATAAGGTTAAAAGCTCATAAAAGTCCATTTTGCATAATATGGCCCCTTTAAATCTGGAATGACATTCTTTACTGGTGGTAATTTGTTGTTCAGTCAACTTGAATATATCTATATATTCTGTTACTAATTAATTACATCCATTCAGCCTAAATATCTAAATAAATAGTAATATAATGTAATGATGGCATGGTTTCAACTCTAGGCATTCTAGATGGTTGAATATCAAACCTGGTCGAAAGTCTGCTCTTGTTCCTCCTCATACATGAAAGGAATCTCCAGCAAATAAAAAAGAATATATTTTTTATAATAGTTTTTTATTCCTGTTCTTGTCTATTGCAGCATGCATTGGTTTCACTCCAACTATACAAATGTAAACATGCCAAATAGAGAAGTCAATATACACACCAACCTTAAAGAAAAATGTTACTATGAAGAAATTTTATTCGCCTGTACATTTCAAAGGCTGTGAAGATTAATTTATTTTTCAGATTTGCATACATATATATATATATATATATTGTTTCTATGTCCTTTTGTACTTGTTTGTCTCTTGTGATGGACTGGCAACCTGTCCAGGATGTCCCCCAGCCTTTTGCCCAATGATTGCTGGGATAGGCTCTAGCCACCCACGACCCTTCTTTGAAGTAAGCGGTACAGAAAATGGATGGATTTAGATATTTTCATCTCTTAACTCACAATGAACAGTGTACAAAATATTATTTAACAATTTACAGAAAACACAGTGGATTAAACTGTAAAGTATTGTAGCTAAAATTGTAGCTATATCCAAGCATTGTATTATTCTTGTTTATTTAATCACAAAACAGTGATTTTTAATATATATATATATAAGTTTAATATAAGTTTAATTGTCTTTGGTCTCGTCTCTACCTCTTGATCTTAATAACGTGGCTGTCATTTCTTAATTTACAGTGATATGGAATTTACAAAAATTTCTAAATGTATATTCACGTTTTTCTACTAGATCTACTGCCCCTCCGATACAGTCAGGTATGATTTATTGAATTCCTTATTTTTTTTATTATGAAACCCTAATGTCAAGCAAAGGTTACCTGTTATTTCCCTCTTTGGTAGGACTGTACCTGATAGAGGAGGGAAAGTCATTGTTTCCATCACAACATGAATTAAATCTCCACATGAAGGACTTTAATGGAAGAAAATTGTTTATGACCTTATCACATGGCTTATTGTTTCACTTCTGTTATTTAAAGATGATGACAGTAAGCCTTTTCATCCTTTCAGTGGTGTAATTTATTTATTCAAATGTTTATCCAATTTTTTTATATTTATAACAAAGCTAGAGATATATAGGGGTTCCTCTCTTATAGCTGAGTTAAAATATTGCAAAACGGCTTTGATTAAATTCAAATGAATTGTTTAACATTACCTCTGGTGTTGAAATGAATAAACATACTGATTGAACAGGCAGATTTCCGGTTTACATGTTCAAGGTGAAACGTCTCTAGACAGGACCGTTATTTTTTCATACCTCTACACATCAGGGACAATGTGCTCAGAAATGGATAATGTAATGAATCAGCACAAGTGAATATTGAGAAATACAGTGGTACACAAATGTATTGGCACACTTTCATTAAATAAGAAAAAAATTCAGCTGTCGCTAAAACGAGTTGAAATTGACAAATATTATTTATACAGCTATTGCTATTATACCTCCCTTATTGAGTAAGAGTATGGCTTTAGGTGAAAAAGTAAGAGATCGAAGTTTGTGGACAAACCACATAAGTACCAGGGCTTTGTAGAAAGAGACCTATACAACTACACTAAGCAGCGCCATTTCTGGCCTCGATATAGTTGTAGGTCCATAGAGAATAATACGCTACAGCTAGGTAAGTATTAAAAATTTTTATTTTGTTGAACAACTCAGGCATTCACTGCAGTCAGGTGTTTTCTGTAACTCTCACGTCAGACTTCTGCACCTGTTGGTTGCTATTATATCCCACTCCTCATCAGCAAAGTACTTTGAACCGTCTGGAATAGTGTAGTATACATTTTATCCCTATTGTTTTCAACCACAGTTCTAAACAAGTATAGATTTAGCTAATTTTAATTTATTGTTACTTTTTTCAGCTCATTGTTATTCAAGTGACAGTTGTAAATTTGGTCATTTCTTTAATGGGAAGATAGTAAAATACTTTTTCACAAATCTAGGCATGACATACATGAACTACCAGCATATAAAAGTGCCTCTTCAAACTCTTCTGACTCAATCTCATGACTCATGACAACCTCATGGAGTTTTTTCCACAACACAACATGAACATGGGCAGACAAAAGTGGAAGTGATCATTTGTTAAATGGTTTACTTAATATTAAAGAAGAGAATAAAGTTAAGACACTTTCATATGTTAGTGCAAGATGTGACTTCTCATACAGAACTGTAATCTCATGTGAATGTTGGAATTGCAGAAACAATTTTCACAACTAGCATGCAGTGTCTCCATAAATACAAGCTCAGATGAACAACCAAGACATGACATATTGTACTGTTGCTTCTTTAACAAAAATCCAAATGCAAAAGTAAATCAATCAATATTTATTCATAAAGCACCTTTCATACCATCAAAATGTAGTACAAAGTGCTTCACATTAACAGATAAAAAAAAAACAAGTTTTAAGAAGTCCCTTAAAAATATTAACTTCCCAGCTGCCCCATGTCCTCAGGAAGGTGGTTCCTAAGGTGGGGACCACAAACACTAAAAGATGCTACTCTAAATGTCTTGAGGTTCATTTTTACAGTTTCCTTTTGTAAGGAGGTATGTATCAGCTAGATGATGGCGATGAACACTGAGAATAACAGTCTATCAATCATTGACAAGGGAAAAAAACATTCAAGCACTCTCTAGACTGGATTTTTCACATGCATTGATAAATTGATTGGGTCAATGAAAAACATCTATTGTTTAACAATAAATTTATGTTGCACATGATTGTAAATTATCCTGTTTGTTCTCTGAGCTCTTTCAAGCCAGTGAAGTACATTCCTTTGTCTCTGTCTCCATCACTTTCTTTCTTTTCCTCTGATAATGACGGTATTGTTTGCTGAGTCACTTTTTGCTGAGTCACTAATTGTGCTTGTTTAAAACAGCAAATGTGCTGACATCTTAGTTGCTAGTATAAAGGGGTTCTGTAAAGTAAAACTCAGGTGTGATGCCCCTGGGCTGGGAAGTGGAGGGACTTGCGATGTGTTGTTTGTCAGCCTCGGAATGATGTAGGTCAACGACAGCATCATGAATGTTGGTATGACATTGAAAGAAATCAGAAGCGCAGAGTTTTAAGGTCAGAAAATTGTCTACACCAGGGGTGCTTTTTATGTTGATCGCCAAGGTAGTATTGGTAGATCTTATGACATGGTGCTCATACTGCTAGGCTGCTTGATAAGAGATTCTTTGCAAGCCTTGTGGTATGTTGGGGGATCTATACAGCTCATCGGCTGCCCATTCGTAAATTTATGATACGAATTTACACAGTTTGGCTATCTCCAGCCTCTTAAATAGGGCAGTGCCACCCAAAACCTCTTTAGAAGTCAGGGTAGCTCCTCCTGCTCCTCAGCAGCACCAGCTGGGAAAATGGACACAAGCATGAAACTTATTATATGTAAATATGTATAAAAGCTGAACTTGAAGACTGTCTGTGTCTACATCAGAATATGATGTCAATTAAAAATGGGATCTGCTACAGCAGCAGGAAAAAGATCAGATTATGATCCAGAACCTGCATCCATGGTTGATTCAAATCAGTGCAAGTCATCTGGGTAAGCTCAGGCAATGGCAAAAAATGTACAGTTAATTGTGTTGTGCAATACTGACTCATGGTTATGCAAAGTACATCAACACACATTGTGTATATAAAGAATCAACAGATCTATAAATATATGTTCTGCATTTTTGTAGTGGGTGGATAATTTTGACTCTTTTCTTAATAGCATGCTGAAAAAGTATGTGTACACTTTAGGCATGAAGTAACGACAGCTCCCTACCATAATTCCTCCAATGAAGATAAATAGTTGATGAAACCAATACTGAAAATGGTTCATGGTTGACATTTTGGCTTTGCTTTTATTCCATGAATGATCTATATCTGAGGTACTATTTACATACTTTAATTAAGGATCAGATGGTGTAAAATTGTACAATAAATTGGAGAATTAAGAGAGTGCTCATTTTATTCACTTTTTTTTTTACATGACTTTTTTTTTACGTGGCTACGAGAGGCCTGTAGATTGGGGAAAAACATTATACAAGATCATTGCAAAATACAGATTCATCTTTTAAACATAGGAAATCAACAAATTCACAATCCGTAAAAATGAACTCGAGGCTGATTCATGCACAGTCATGTATTAACAGGTTTTAAATGTCACAACTTGGTTGGAACATAGGAATAAGTTCAATAAATGAAATATTGGAAGTCTACAATTTAGAAATTGGCATGCATTTTATTAACCCTCTCCCAACACAAGTACTAATTGTATACTGTAAATGTAGGAACTAGGACAGACTTTTGGTGGAATGTAATTCCATATTATACATAATATAGTATCTTGTGTTCAACATAACAAGTTTCTTTTGTTTCTCTGAAGGATTAAAACTTCATTGCACGAGTAAATTAAATCTGGTACACAAACACGGGAAAGTCTATGCGGGGGTCCTGGAGAGGAGGGTTCATCGGATAGTCGGGCCTCGGATTGAGGAGGAGCAGTGTGGTTTTCGCCCTGGTCGTGGAACAGTGGACCAGCTCTTTA
>JBAMHX010000010.1:5731212-5750022 GCA_037177515.1 Pseudomugil tenellus | reverse complement strand
CTTTTTAAAATAACGAAGCTTCGACTATTAAATTAGTTGTCGACTATTAAAATAGTCGACATAATCGTGACTAGTCGGCTAATTGTGGCAGCCCTACCCTCCAGAAGAGGTACAAACACCTTAGAGACCTCCCCCTAGAGTCGTTCTCTGGTGTCAGTCCCCAGCTCCTTATTGGCAGTGATCAGACTCACCTAATCACACCTATCGAGCCTGTGCGAAGCGGACCACCAGGAGGACCGGCAGCCATCCGAAACAAACTGGGCTGCAGGGCCCAGCCAGGGGGTTGCCTCAGTACGGTGGGTCACAGAGCTGCCTCTTCACTTCCACCAACCCAGTCACAACTGAGCTTCTTCGTCATGCGGAGCACCTTTGGCAGGTAGATACTTTACCTTTCAGAGATGAGAAGCTGGTGACCAGATCAAAGGAGTGTCAAGAGGCATTAGCCCCGCTGGAGAAGAAGACGGTACTAGTGGAAGTTGGAGGGATCCAGCGTTATGCCATGCCGAAGGAATGCCCCTCACTTCCAAGCTCCCCCTGAAGCCGTGATGCCCAGTCTTGGGAGCACTGAGCAGCGGCTCCTAAAGGATCCTGAGAAGGCAACAGCATAGATTACGGAGATCAGGAAGCTAGACGATGCAGGCTCAGTGGCTAAGCTGACCGACACAGACACGGATGGTGATGGGGAATCATGGTTCACACCCCATCATATGATGCAGCATAACCAAAAGGACTGCATCGTCTTCAACTGTTCCTATGAATACAAGGGTCTCAACCTCAATGAGACGCTGCTCCCGGAACCCACACTTGGACCACTCTTGGGAGTGTTGCTACGCTTTCGTCAACGCAGCGTAGCCATTAGCGGGGAAATAAAGGGCATGTTGCACCAGGCCTGACTCCTGCTCGAGGACAGGCCATCCCTGAGGTTTGTATGGCGTAACCTGGAAAGAACTGCACCCCCTGACATCTACGAGTGGCAAGTGCTACCTTTTGGCACAACCTGCTCACTGTGCTGTGCCATTTACGCCCTTCAGTGCCACGTGGCTGATCACAGATGACGAAGTCAAAGCCTCAGTCGAGAGTTGTTTTTACATCGACAACTGCCTGCAGAGTGTCCCATCTGCAGACGCAGCAAGGCAGTTGTTGGACAAGTTGCGCGCTCTCCTGTCGTTCGGTGGGTTTGAGATTAGACAGTGGACCAGCAACGTCCCATCAGTGGTCAGCCACCTGCCCTCAGAAGCGCTCTCTGATACCACCGAGCTCTGGAGGTCAAGCGGATATGCAGGAGAGCACACTTGGTCTGGCATGGCACTGTCCCTTGGATACCACTGGATACAAACATCGGCCATCATGGACCACCTACCATGCGCAATGCATACCGGGTACTGGCCACTCAGTATGATCCTTTGGGTCTCCTGCTTCCCTTTACAACATGTAATTTTAAGCTAAGTTTTCAGAAGACAGTAAAACCAGCTCCTTTTGGTTAACCAGAAGCAAAATACACCAAGACAGGGGCATTCACCATCTCACTGAGTGCAGGCAGATCACATATTATGCTTCCAATAATTGTCTTAGGTTCCTGCGAGAATAACAGTATATCAGAGGAGAGCAATTAATTCCTTGACAAAAAGAAAAAAAAAACTGAATGAGAATAATTTGCACATTTATTTTGCATCAATATTTCTTGTTTGCAACAGCATCTGCATGTTTGTGTGTAACATTTTAGAATAACATTGTTACAGTGTGATAATGTCCCAAGTTTATTATCTGGATGTCTTTCATAAGACTTCAGTGACAATGGTTTGAGGGGAAAACCGCAGGCCACTATCTCCAGCTACACTACTGCTCCCTGTCTAATCAGTATAATCATCTGTACCCGTTCCCAATTCCCTCACTGGCAACATAGCCTCCAGTTCTCCAGTAACTCCCTGTTGGACATTAACATTGCTTCAGATATTGCTTCGCGGTTCTCCAACGGTTCCCTTCCCTGGCCCCGACTCACCTGTCTCCCCTGTCTCCCCTGAACAACCTTCGGCCTGACTTCCTGGTTCTGACTTTGCCAGAATGATCCTCGGCCTGACTTCTTGGATTCCCTTCCCAGTTCTGGCTCCTTCCTACTACACCATCATCATAATAATCTTTGTTAATCAGCTCTCTGTCTCTAAGGGGTCATTCGTTTCAGAATGTCCAACCTAAGCCGAACAATGGAATCCCAGAATCGAAGACAGGCCGCCTGTTCCGATGATTGGTGAGCCTTATGCTAGGGGTGGACTCAGAACCTGAGCATATTTATTGTTCCCCTTTTAGTGGATTGAGACTGGCAATCCGAGGATCCCCTCTACCTTCTGCATCTCGGTTGGGATTTCCACCTACATATGTTCCTCTTCATCTTTCACAAGCTAATCATATCTGCAGTCAATAGGGTTTAAATAAAATCCAGAGTTAATCTTCCAGAATTAGATTTAAAACCCATACCAAATCCTAATTTAACCAGAGGGCTGTCTTGATGGCAATACAAAACATTTATTTTCATCCATCTTAGCTGTGTTACCTCAAGCCGTTGCTTAATGTGGTTGCTGTTCCAGGATGACGCATTCTTTTGTATCACGCTGAGGATGGGTTGCCAGTTCTCTGAGATCTCAGAACCTTCAGTGACAGAAGCCAAGACCTTAATCCGCCGGCTACCGCTGCCGTTTCTGGGAATGCCCCGTGTGTACAAAGACTGCGTCCCCACATCACTGAGAGAGTTCAGATACAAGCTACAGAGAAACACACAAATGCAGAAAAATAATGGATTACATGTGCAGTGTGATTCAGATGAGAGGATGCAGTGCAAAATTTATGTCACCTTTCAACTTGAATGGTTTCGGTAGTACACATCTTTTACTGCCTTTAGCCAATAAAACCTTCTAGTTAGTTCCAAGTTCCTTTTAGTACTGTTTTGAAAGTATCCAATCGCATGACCATAATCTCTATAAACTTCTCTCTGATTCCAGGGTATAGAGGACATGTAGTCAATGTGGTTCCCATTGTTTATGCCACCATTTTGGATGGCAAGAATCTAGTGCTATCCACTGCAAGCCGACAAACTAAATCATGAATCTAGAATAAATACACACACAGCAAGTGTGGATCCGATATCAAACACTCACAAATTATATCTGAAATAGCTGGAGATTCCACAAACAATGATCTCATTTAGTTGAACAATTGGAAGGTGAAGTAATGAGAAGATATTGCTAGAAATGTTCTCTACTTGGGATTAACAATCCCTATAAACTCTGCATCTCATTAATACAGTATTTCAGAAAGGTGCCGGCTACAGCTGGATAATAACTGTAAAATAGCAAGATATGCTCCGCTGTTACCATTGTGTTTACACCGTCATGTGTACTTCCAGTGTTATAACAAAATCTTTGACCCATCAGAATCCATGACCCCCTTGGGCTAGTACAGTATGACATAAGGGATGAACGCAGATTTCAGTTAACTCTTTTTATTAAACTCGCCATGCGGTCGCTAATTCTGGTGGGTTAGAGATTTTGTTGTAACACCGGAAACATGATGATGTCACTCCCATTATTGTATCTTTACCATGGTTTTTTAATCAAGCAGGACAACTTTTTGTGCCAATAACATTCACAAAGGAGATCACAAACATGTCAGATTTAATTGGAAATGTGAGGTAACTATATTTAAAAAAATGGGATACCACTAAATAATCCGAATTGGGCATTGTATCCTGCAGCCTTTACGTAGAAAGTGCATAATATCCGACTCAATATCCGAGTATCAGCCAGGCTACTTTTTATCATCTGGATTGTGTAATTTTGAACGGTTAAGAAGAAACCTGGTCAACTACAACACTAGCCACAAATGTGAAATCCACAGCCTACCTAATAAAAAGTGTTAACTGCATAATCTGCTGGTAGTGCTGAGTTCCCAGTTCTCTGTTACAATCCATTTGTCCCATCTCTTTGTGTTTTCTGGTAATCTGTAGAATGACAGGCCGTTCTTTTGTCCGTGTATATTCCTACACCCACATGCTGAGGATTAAATCACCACTTGACTCTGAGGAATACCCCCAAAACTACTATCTGCTTGAGGTTAACTGTTTTCAGTGCCCTCCAGAGCAAAAGTCATGTGTTGTAGTGATGTCGGCTGCACGTCCTCCAAAAAACAAATATGACCCAGATGTCAAAGTTTAACTCATTAATTAAATTCATCAAGCTTAAAGATTTCTGTTTAGGAACCACATCTAGGTCACTAAAGCTATTTTTACATGTTCCTTATTTCTGGAGATGACGTGCAGATAGAAATGTCCTCATAATTCACTTCAGATATCTTTGATATAACTTCAGACATTTTCCAGCCATTAAAATGTGTGGGACACCAGCAGGCGAGACTGAGTAACAAATCTTCCACGAGTTGAGTTTGTGTACATAAGGTGAGAGTTTCTACTTAATTATTTTTTTATACTGATCTCCTTGTGAATACATTAAAAAATCATTTACCATTGATATCAGAACAACATATGTCATCAAGGAGCCATCCTTACACTTCTTGATATGTTGTAAAACCTCTTTGTGTTTGAATAACAATGAATAGAAGATGAATGTAAACGTGTTTTGGTGGGGAAAACAATAGCTCAAACCTGTGTACAAGGAGGTGGAGCTTACTGCAAAGTGTGAATGTTGGGATGCTCCCTGCATGCATCGACCAAAGTCAGAGCTGCATCATCTCCAATGTTGTTATAAGCCACATTGAGTTCCTGGAGGCCAGTGTACTGTGGAAGCCTCTCAGCTAATTTCAGAGCCCCTCTGTCCTCCAACCCAGTGTGCATCAGGGAGAGGTGTTTCAGAGATTGATTTGCTGGAAGGGCCTCCAGCAGGATAGAACATCCAGACTCCAACAGTGGGTTGTCACACAACCTAAAGGACACAATGAAATAATGAACTCTTCTTTTACAAGAAGCAATTTTAGTTTTTAAAGGTGTAACTTAGACAAAGGTATAAAAGTTAATTAAGAAAATCCTTAATAGTTTCTAGACTTAGTCCCAGTCTAGAAACAGGACATTTAAAGCAGGACGTTTAACTGGAAACAATGCATTGCATATTTTCCTATGGTCAACAACACATTGAGTTACAGGTGACATTTCCACTTTAACAGTCAAGTGATTTAATCTAATTTAAGACTAAATTTACCTTGACAAAATGTGCACATATATAAAAATTGAGAAATTGTTAAGGAAAAAAAAGAGTAGAAATGAACCCATGAGAGCTCAGCGTGAAATATATGATACATTCTCTTTCAGAGATAGTTGGCATCTTCTATGATGAAAAATTTGCTCAAAATTCTGTTGAACAAAATCTGATTTTTGTCTTCTGGCCCTTAATGGACACCAGAAATTGCAGCATAAGAAGTTTGACATATAACACAGTAATAACTGGTAAATGTCCCTAAAAAATGTTATTTCTTTTTAAACAAAGATTTCATATCCAAAATATGCTTCTGATATTGATGTGCACTATTAGTTAATGTTTGTATGCTATTGTGGTGGAAATTTTATATCATAGCTTATTTACTTTGCTCTGGTGTGATTACAGAATGTTATTTCTCTGTTTCAATTATGATCCTGGTGAAACATCCTTTAATTTTGTGCTCTCCTAAGCTAGAAGACAACTAGACCTCAGTGTTCATTCATTATTTGATCTGTTTTCTCCTGACGTAAAAATGGGGGGACCGGGGTTGTGCACACAATACTTGGTGTTTTTGATCATTTCCTTAATATGTAACTTTGCCTCACTTGAGCACGCGCGTGTGTGTGAAGGCAGGCCAAAGGATCTGAAGCAGGTCATGAGTCAGGTGACAGGAGGACAGGTCCAGCTGTTTGAGGTAAAAACTGTAAGAAAATATTGCACCACAGAAAAAAGATAAGTTTTCAAATCAACATGCAATGCAAGTGCAGATAAAAATATACTACAGTGCAAATGACTTGCTTCCTACGGAGTTACATTCTTCCGTCCGCACCTCTTACATTCCTGCTAAAGGACCACAATCGAAATAAGGGCTTGACTGTTTGGGTGACTTTGAAGAATGTGTGTGTAGCCACAAAAAATATATATTTGTTCTTTTTTGGAGAACTGATCTGAAGCCTGTATGGACATTTATGAGGCTAAAAGGAGCCAGCGGCTTGTGTTGGATTTCTGCGTGTCGATGCCTAACTCACAAGCTGCAGTTACACATGAGAAGATCGTTTTAGTGCATCTATTTCACAGTGATTGTGACCTAATTTTCCAGCTTTGACAGAGATCTACCAGACATTTATGAGCAAAGACGTGTACTGTTTATCAAAGCCACAACAATCTGCAGAACAACTCAATTTAGCGGTGTGCACGGCACACCGAAAGGAGTGACAGCTGACAATGACACACGGAAAGTTTTTGAGGGTGGAATATAGGAATTGATTCGCGCAGCACACAGGACGAAATACACTTAGACATTCAAAATAAAAAAAAAGGTGAGTAAAATCTCAAGTTAATAGTAGATTAATTCGTTTCCCTGCAGGATTACATCTGGCAAAAATTTGTTTGGGAGTTACCAGCAGTGGACACAATAAGAAACAAATGTTTAGCATAAAGACATGTTCATAATGTTCTCTTTGTGCAACCTACTGCACTACACTGCACTTGGCATAATCTTTGTTTACAAACTTTAACAAACTGTAAAAATAGATGACGCTTCGCTCTAGTTAACATATTCAGTGGCATATATGTCTTTCTGTCACCATCCTGAAACTAGGTCAATGTAAACGTGATGTCACTTGTTAATGTGTCTATATGATTATTGTTTCTTCGTTCATCCCAAAAATATGAAAAATGTGTTCTCCACATCTTCCTTTTGATGTCTCCTTGGAGCAGCAATAGCAGCTACATTTGCACAATTACGCTCATAGACTGTTTGCATCCCCTTTTAAAACATTTTAAATATAGGTCAGTTCCTATCTACAACATAGCTTTCAAGTTTTTATAGATATTTTCTGGGTGGTAAATTAATATATTTACATTTTGTCCTGCAAAATTGTCTTTGAATGTTTCACACTGCATTTTTCCATATAGACATGCCATTTTGCTTGAAACTGTTAGTTCACACTGTCTGTAAAGTGTGTTTGTGTGGGCATTATATTAGGGATGGAACTTTAATGTGTTAATTACAATTAATTAATGACAGAGAAATTAACGAGTTTAAAATAAAGCCTTTAATCACAGAACTGTTTTCGGTACACAATATCCTGGTAAATCAATTATTTGTAAGCTTCCGGTGTGTACAACCCAGGAGTGTCTGTTAAATAGTTCCAAATGTTGCCACGCTGCACAGACGGAGACTTTGACGGGTTATTGTCCCACTGATTTTCGGCAATTTCAAACGGATCAGGCAATAAAACATCACAAACATACAACTTCTGTCTGTATCTTTCACAATCCCTATCCGATTAAAGTTCAAGATGTTTCTCTTTTGCTTTTAAAGCGACTTGATTTTAGCTTCTTAGCAATTTCCATTGTGTAAACACTATGGGTTGCGTGGTATCTTTTGCCGCCAGCTAAGGCGCATGCGCAGGATTAACCAAATGTAAACAACAACAATCAGGATAAATCTGGAGACAGGATAAGTCACCACAGTATACCCGCAATGACAAAACTAAAAACTTTTTTGAATTAGGCTCACTCCAGCATATGGTAGCTGTCACAGCTGGGATCCCCCTATTCCATTTTTCAGATGTGCTGTCCAAGTTGTAAATGTCATGTGTTGCAAGATGTGCCATTGTTATTTGGTTTCCAAGCACTCTGCACTCATTAACAGATATCAAACCAGGCTTTTATGCAGTAGCTGGATTTCCCAGAAAAAAAAAAACGTTTTCTGTCCTCCAAGTTGTGTCCTGGCAAGTTTTAGACAGCTGGCTTGTAAGTGAATAAGAATATGAAATACTTCCACTGTTGACATTCTGTTATCGACAGCATTAACATTTTCATAAATTTGCTAGCATATAGTGTTTCTTTGTGTAGCAGTCAGTTTCTATGCTGTCAGCCAATTTTGTTGGCTTCATCACCAACACCTCTAGTTCAACAAGGTTGAATTTCTTTTTGCACTTTCTCTTCAAACATTGCATGTTGAAAAACATGGAATTTGCAAAAACCTTGTTTAAATAGTGTCTCCAACACATTTGCGCCTACCCCCATTTATGGAGGATCTTAATAGATCTGGTACTTAGACTCCTTTGTCATTTCTCCTAATTTAACAGTGGATTGGACAAAATGGGGCCCAGTTGGAGGAAGACTTTGCTGTGATGGGTCAGTTAGGTTTGAGAATTCACAGTTAACTGAAATGCTGCCATTTATTCAAGAATGAATAAAAGGCCTCTCCAAATTATAAAGCATCATAGATTAATAGAGGATTTTTATACAAATAATTAAGTTAACTCAATTACATTACATTACATTACATTACAGTTATTTAGCAGACGCTTTTCTCCAAAGCGACTTACATCTGAGAATTAAGCCAATACTTCACCTTGCAGTGGTGCATGAAAGTACAGAGCTTATTATGAAGCATTTGAGAGATGTCATGCGAATGCCGGTGAGGCAGATGCTTGTGATTGAGGAGAGAACATCTGCAGTCAGTCGGGGATTCTGAAACTCATACAGAAGCACCAGCAGATCCATAAGTTCCTCGGGTGGCAGTGGCTTGCTGAGCTCTTTTATAAAATAAACACATGAAAGAGAAAGTGTCATTATTCACAAAAAAACCCAGGTATCTTTACTGTGTCCTCAGCTTGCCTAATGTATTTAATGTATGTATGAGTGTATGTGGAAAAGAAAAGAAAGAATCTAGTAACATTTATAAACAATTAATGCTATGGACACTTTTGCAAAGGACGTTGCCGTTTTGCATATATACTAACACTTGTAGGTTATTTTGGGACTTAGGTCTTTCAGCTCATTTTTCCTCAACCGTTGTCCTGCATTCTGTTTGTATTAAACCAAATAGATGATATCATTATTAGGAAATACATTTCTGGAAGAATTAACCAATTATTTTTTAAAGGTCAATAGGACACTAGAGACAAATTTACTATCCTTTTGGTTCATAGAAGGACCTGAGAGTCCTTTTCTAAAAACTGCTATGAAAACATAATAATAATATAATAATTCATCCCTAATCTAATTTATTTACTTTTTTATTAGGCGCTGTGTAAAGGAACATAATTGGACAGAGTGAAACACAGAGTGTCAAGGCAACTTTTAAACTAATGAATGCAATGACATAACAAATATTTTAAAAAGTGTGAACTGGTAACATGTTACCTTTGACAAGGTGCCTCCTAAGAGCTTGTGTGATCTGGGCCACGGTAGAGCTCTGAATGTTACAGCCGAGTTGCTTGAGAAGGGCACGGTTACCATAATGCAACAACCCACCCATGAAAATGGGGTAAAGTTCAAAAGGCTTTTCTTCATCATTGTGCTGTGGATGTGGGCCATGGACACCCAGAAGGCTTTGCTCCAGTTGATCCAGAACATCCTCATTATAGTTGTCCTCATTGCGAAACATCTCAGCTGCCATAGTTCTGGCAAGTTTACCTTGGTTGTAGGTGCTCATTGTTGAATAAAACTTTGGAAAAAGCTTTAGGAGATTAAATACAGCAAAGAGTCGGAGGGGGATGAATTTAGAGATGATGTTCACGACAGCACTTACATCCTCACCTACATGTCCAATGGCTGTGGACACCTGCTTGGTTAGCTTCTCTAGAGCTGATTTATTTTCTCCTAAAACTACATAAAGAGCTGCTAGGTACTCCTGCATGACTGGGACAGCAAACACGTACCGCCTTTCATTATTCTCATCGAGGTTCTCTGATGCATACTTTCTACTTTCTACACAAGGAGCCAAGAAGAAGTCCAACACATCAGTTTGGAACATGGCTAACTGACGCAGCTCCTCATCTGTCTTGGTCTCACCGCCTACCCACTGCTGTAGTTCCCTTTCTGAGAAAGATGTGCGTTTGTGCATTACACCGTCAAATGCAAGTTTTCCAACTGTGCGGACAACATACAACATTAGTGAATTTTGTTGCTCCTGAATGGGAACTCCAGTCCCTGCCCTCATGTCTATAACCTCTCCACCAAAGTTAAGCCTGAGGAAACTGGTGTAAATGCCTGTCAGTGTGCGGATGGGCGCCTGAGCATTGGTGAAATGCAGGAAGTGTAGAACTGCACATGTGAGCCAGCAGTATGAGGGAAGGAAACATGCAGCGGCCAGCTGTTTTTTTCTCTGGAAGTTTAAGTAGAGCAGTTCTATCAGAGCCTGTGCATCTTGCTTCATTGGATTCTCTCCACTCTGTTGCAGGAGGCGGCTGGTAAAGTATGCGCGCTGCCGCCCTGGGTCATTGAAGCCACAGATCTGTGCATAGCGACTCACATACTTCGGAGGAATACAGTCCACAGCAGACAGTCTGGTGGTAATCAAGATGTTGGCCTATGAAGCAAGGTAAAAATATATTAAACTTTTGCAAAAATCCAGGCTTAATAAACCTCACGTCATTTTTGTGGTTAAGGTAAATAAAAATATGCTACATGTGACTTTGATGAGCTACTTTTAACTGAATGTTGGTCTTCTAAAGGTCAAGGAAAAATATGGGACTGCTGAAGGGAAACTGAATAAGAGGGTCATCTATTTTAAATGCCCAACCACTGCATGTCATCTATCTTTACGAAATGTGATACACTGCATATCAAGCACCAGTGTTCACCCAGCACACAAATGCACTTCCCAAAGGTATGAGGGGCCGTGTGGGACATTATTCAGAAATACTGTCTCATAGACACATGTGAAATTTTAGTCATTTACACAAGATAGGCAAACCTCTCATACATTATAGTAAAAACATTCACACATTATAGCGAAATAAGTTTCACTATAGTTTGTACATGATTTCACTAAAGTGTATATTGGATATTTCAGTATATAATATGAGAGGATTTTTTTATATTATATGAGAGGTTTTCAGTATGTTGTATGAGAGGATTTCAGTGTTGTATATAAGAGGATATTTCAGTATAGTATATGAGAGACATTTTCAGTGTATTGTATAAGAAGTTTCTCTATAATGTGGGAATGTTTTACTATAATGTATGAGAGGTTTCACTATGTTGTGTGAATGACTTAAGTTTCACATGTATCTATTAGAGGGTATTTATGAATAATGTCCCACACGGCCCCTCCTGCAAAGGCACCCTGATGCTCACACCCAGTCAAGTTGGCCATCCACATGTGGCTACCCTCTTGCCCACTGGGGAGAATCCAAACGCAAACAAGTTGGGCGGGCAAGGAATATACCTACACTACATCAAGCCTCTCACTCCCAATGAGGCTTGATGCCTCTCACTGGGAGTGGAAGAGGGCTCCAGTCCTTCTCGAGGACTTTGTTCCAGAGCCCAAGACATTAGTCAAGGTGAATCTAATTATTTCTAGCTAAACAGGCTCTTTCCCCACCAGAGAGCTGATGTTCCATATTCATAGAGCTAGTTTCTGAAGAAGAATAAAAGACTAACAGGGTCCCAGCCTTCATCTGCTATCTAGCTCACATGATATCCCGCCCCTGCGGTTGGGGGTGAGTCGGATACTGTAATACTTTTTTTTTCTATAAAATTTTATTGCATGTGAAATAGACATAAACATTACAAATTCAGCCTATGAAAACAGAATAAAAAATAGCAGTGCTGTTGGGTTATGTCTTACCTCAGGCAGAAGATACTTTCTCAAAAGGTTCACAACAACTACAGCTGGAGGCAGTGGCTCATTAGGATCACTGCAAAGCTCTGTGGATCCAATTCGGAAGTCTAGTTGCATCTTTTCCATTCCATTCAACAGGAAGAGCACATCCTTGGCTTGGTCTTCCTCGCCACTAAGTAATGGATGTTTTTTCAGATGGACATACTTTCTGCTCACTAGATCCCTTAAGGAAGCCACCCTGTGAGTGAGATAAGCATTTAAACAGCTTCTTGGTTTACCAAATCTACATATCTCAGGTTGATATCTTGCTAGTCGAAAACAGTCATTTTAATATGTAAATAGTGATGTATTTTATGCTGTAAATGAGAAACTAAAAAAAAAAACACCTCTCAATCAAGATGTGTTAGCTAATTATAGAGCAACATCTTACCTCCCCTTCATGTCTAAAATTCTTAAGAAAAAAGTTTTAACTAAGTACTCAGCTGAAAAGAAACAATCTGTTTGAAGAATTTCAGTCAGGATTTAGAGCTCTTCATAGCACAGAGACAGCAATGGTAAAAGTTATTAATGAACTTCTCATGGCCTCAGATAAAGGATTCCTGTCAGTTCTTATCGTGTCAGAGCTCAGTGCTACATTTGACACCACTCATCACAACAGAGGTTGGAACAGGTTACTGGTATTAAAGGAACAGCTTAAACGCTAAGCTGGTATATTGATTTGACAGATTTCAGTTTGTTAATGTAAATGACAAGTCTTCTTCATGCACCAGAATAGGTCATGGTGTTCCTCAGGGTTCTGTACTTGGACCAATACTTTTTACACTATACATAATTCCCTTTGATAGTATCATCAGACAACATGGTATAAACTTTCATTGCTACACGGATGATACTTTTACTACCAGTCAAAAGTTTGGACACACTTTCCCATCGGATTTAATGAGAAAGTGTGTCCCAACTTTTGACTGGGTGTGTAGATTTACTTATCCATGAAGCCCAATTAAATCAATTAGTCCATTAGATTACAAAGATATTTTAAATTGGCTTCAAGTACTACAGTGAGGGTACTTGGGGTTATTCTTCACCAAGATTTGTCATTTTGCTTGCATTTAAAATAGGTTTCTGGAACCGCTTTCCTCCAGCAATGTATTATTGCAAAAATTAAGGACATTCTGTTTTAGAGTGATGCAGAAATATTAGTCCATGCCTTTGTTACTTCGAGATTGGACTACTGAAATTTCTTATTTATGGATTGTCTCAAATATGCCCTGAAAAGTCTCCAACTGATTCAAAAACGCTGCAGCAACGGTTCTGAATAGAACTAGCAGAAGAGATCATATTTCTCCAGTATTAGCTTCTCATCATTTGCTCCCTGTTAAATTTAGGATAGAGTTTAAAATCCTTCTCCTGACTATGACCAAGCTCCATTGTAAATCAAAGATCTCATAGTTCCATATATTCCAATCAGAGCACTTTGTTCTCAAACTGCAGGTCTACAGGTCTGCAGGTCTGTTGTTCCCACAGTCTCTAAGAAAACGATGGGAGGAGGAGGCTTTGGCTGTCAGGCCCTTTCTTATAGAACCCATTCCCAGTGTGGGTGTGGGAGGCTGACACCCTTTCTCCCTTTAAACTTTCATTTTTAATTAATCTTATAGTTAGGGATAGTTTAACCGTCCATTAGTTATGCAGCCATTGGGGTTCCATGATGCACTGAGATCTTCCTTTTATTTTTTCTGCTCCTTATCTTTCATGTATAAATAAAAGACAGTATTGACATCAATTACATTTTGTCCTTTTTCTGCAGGTGTTCCTGGATAAAAGTGTCAGTCCATGTTGATCTGTCTTCCCTCTCCATCCCCAGTCAGTCGAGGCAGATGGCTGCCCTCCGTGAGCTGGTTTTGCCTTCCTGTTAAAAGGGAGTTTTCCTTCCCACCGCCGACTCATGCATGCCCAGAATGGGAGATTTGATCGAAGTAAAGATTCAATGCAATCTTTTGGTTTCCATTAGCTAGGCTATTTATAATGAATTGTCTCAAATTTATGTCTGTGAATAACAAATCAAACTGAATTGAATTGCATTAAATTTAAAACAACAAGCATCTACAAGCAAATTTAAAATTGTGTTTTTCCTTTCTAGTCTGATTTTATTTCCTGAAAACTAAATTGACTAAACAGGAAAGGCATGTCTCAAAAACAAGGTTTCTGAGTAGATAAACGCTACATTTTTATCGATCAGAGTTCTGGAACAGAGTTACTAATTCTGGTCCTGCGAAAACCTCAATGTAGTGGATTTTCAACATTTCCTGGTTAAATGCACATGACTCAAATTAAATTAATGCAACAGTCTATCATTCTGCACTATGATTCAATAATTTGTGCAGTGGTAGAATCAATATCCAGAAATCAGATGTCATGTCTACAATTTTTGCCAAATTACCCAGATTAGTGTTCAGTTATTGTTTAAGTGACTATTTAATAATTATTCTGCTGTCAGATTAAGAGTTAATGCAAAAGGGCCACCTCACAGGTTCTCTTTCCAGGATCAGTGGTTCCACATGCATGGTCTCAGGTCTAAAGCAACCACCAAACTGTTTCTCCTCCTTGGGAAGGTGACTGAACCACATAAACAAATTTCTTAGTGTGAATTTCCATTTGTGGTATGGCCAATGACATCACATATAGGCACGTTTGAGTGTAAGTCGGAAGCTGGGCAATTGTGCGTAACCTGAGTTCTAATTTGGGTGGCATCTGCAGGTGTGATAGGTGAGTGGTACTGCTGTCTGACCACATAGTACTTCTCTGTTGATGGGGTCACCATAGCAAGGGTGCTGTTTTACCTGCTGTAAAACACTGAGCACTTATAAAACTTATCAAAAAAACCCTTTTTTTCCTTGTTCTAATCCTGTTAAGCAAGAAAGAAATGTGCTTAAAGCGCATTATGGACCGGTATAATATAAGTAAGTGATGGAGAGAGATCTTACTTTGTCAACTGGTTGAGATCCTCACAAGCGAAAGGAAGCAGTAGCTTGAAGTGGGCAAAACCTGATCCAGTGCACCAGTCCAGGACCAACTTTCGAACCACGGTACTCTTCCCAGTTCCCACAGCCCCATAGAGCAATATGTTGAGCCCCCGACCCTCTTTCCAGGTATCACCCGGCTTAAACAGTTGCTCCATAGTCACTGGAGGGCTGGAAAGACACTGAGTTTTGAAAGGTGAGATGAGCTGTCCTGCCCTATCCTCATCGCTTCTTTCCAGGATCAGTGGCTCCACGTGCATCGTCTCTGGTGTAAAGTAACCTCCAAACTGTTTCTCCTCCTTGGGAAGGTGACTGAACCACAGGAACAATTTCTTCTTGTGGATTTCTATTGGGTCTGTATTGACAGAGAAAAGTAAATAGTTTTTTCCCCCTTTATTTACCTATTCTTCCTTCTTGTTCCATTACCAAATAGAAATTTAATAAAAAGGAAACATGTATTTATTAAAGCCACAAGCTGTGTTGGAGGTCCTCGCACCTACAGCCGATGCAGCCTATGCAAAATTAATTCTCTAAATGTTTTTTTTTTTTTTTTAAAATCACGGTAATAAATATATTTAAAGTGATCTTTAACCACAAGAGTTAATCTAATCTGGGTATTTGCATTTGTAGGTGAATGTGGTGCTAGGTTGAAGGTCAGAACCGGAGGAAAAGGCAATGGAAAAGGCACCTGAATCTGACGGTACAGAGCTGATAGACCTGCAGTGACAGCCAGTTACTGGGCAGAGAGAGACCTTCATCCTCCTCTTCCACCACAATGATGAATGCAGTTTACATAGCCATCTGGAAAACACAAAGACATTTATTTTATTATTCATTTATTTATTATTACTTCATGGAAAGTTCAGTTAACTACTACGTAATGGATTGCAGCAGCCACATGTCCGACAAGGGCTGTATACAAACATGCTCCTTTAGCTGACTCAGTCTACACTGAAGCTATAACACTCTGCCTTTTACAGACAAAGAAAGTAATAATCCTTCAGAAATGTAATATGCTGTCTCTCAATCCTGTTATATTACATGTTTCCAGACTTTAGAAACCCGTTGTCTGCCCAGTATGCTCAGGAGGTATGTGGGATTAAAGTTATGAAAAGCTTTTTCCCAAGACATGGCCTGTGCGCGGGGCGAGGCCTCTAAATTTGATGTCTCGCCATGAAAAACAAAATTGCTCTACCTCCCACATGAAACAAGATATCTGCACCAAAATTGATAGGTATGATCCCAGTCACACTCTGAAAAGGTGTGTATGTCAATATTTAATTTAATGAATTAGTCATGCCCCTTGGAAGTAAGAAAGGGCATTTTTTTACTAGAAAGCCATAATTTTGGCTAAGTAAATCTAATTAGGGCCAAACTGGGTCAGATAGCAGAAAACATATTGGTGAAGAGAGTCCCCAAAAACTATGGCTCAGAGCAGGACCATGGCGGCAAGGCGAACTTTGATACGCTGCTGTGACATCATCAATCATCATAAATCCCTCAATTTTTAATCAGATCATCATGACATTGACAGGGATTGATCAGGTCCAGGCCCTGAACGTAATGATAAGGCCCTTTCCTGCCTGAGCCTTAGCCCACTTCCTACAGAAAGTGCTTTTTTCTATTCGAGAAGGCCCAAACACTTGAAACTGCATCAAAACATGTCAAAGCCCTTCATGATGTAGCAAAAAACATTTGAAGTTTCTACGCAAAATGTAAATATGGCGAATGATGGTCTGATGCTATGAAACCGGAAGTACCTATAATTCAGCCATGCTGTCAACTCAGTCAAATTGAAACATGTTGCATAAGTTGAAATATGGATGGACAGCACCCCCTAGAAAATTTCAATCAATTAGCCACGCCACCTCAATTAACTGACATGCATGAAATTTGGTACACAAGTGCAACTAGTCAGGCCGTACAAAAAAGCCTCATGGACCTATGGGCTAATTTCACTGGATTGTCAGTCATTTTGAATTTAAAATTTTTTATGCATTTTTGGGCATTTTTTGCCTCTTATGTTTGATCAAACTCATCCTATAGATTTTATCATGTTAGGCTCAAATTTCTAAAGCATGGTCACACATCCTTAGTGATTAAAAGTTATCAAAAGCTTTTTTATACATCGATGGGCGTGGCCGTGGCACCAGCTCAATAGTGATGATGCGCCATCCAGCAGGGATTGCTCTCTCTCTGAAATACCTGATCTGCATCAAACTGATCAGGGGTCACTCCAGTTGCATGCTCATAAACACATGTCTAGATGAAGTCACGACTGTAGCCCCGCCGCCTGGGAGCAGGAAGTGACCCATTTTAAAGCCTAAATGGCCTGAAGTGAAGACAGTATTGACCTGATGTGAAGTCTAGCTGCTTTGAGGATGAGCAGAAGGCGGATCACCAGGGTACGCGGCGGCTGCGTAGGCCGAGCAGCAAAGTAGGTGTGAGGGCCTCCAATGCCGCTTGCGGCTTTAATTATAACTATTATTATTATGCTGTAATGGGACTGCTGCATTTATGTGCTGCAGGGATAAAAGTTATTATTCCGAATCGTTTTACATGTTTCAGGAAGAATATAATAAACTTAAGTCTCAAGATTTAAAAACTCTTACAGCTCAAAATTAAATTTCTTGAGATTGTTGTTCCTTGTTGCTAATTTCTATTCTTTTATTCCACAGATTCGCTGCTGATGTTCAGGATGTTGCAGGAGTCTCTGTTATAGCCACAGTTTAAGGTATACTCATTTATAAAGGGAGAATTAATCAATATATATAGTTAAACTTAATTTACATTTTCAGTCTTTCAGCAAGTCAAAGTCACCCACATAACCCGACTATACCCTGTAGTATAATGACAACCCTCAGTTTTCAACACTCCAAAACTCCTAAAACCTTAGAGACAAGTAAATTTTTATCACCCCCTGCTAGAACAGTGCAAATGATGCAGATTAATCAAATCCTCATCCTCAGTACATGACTTGTTACCGGGTAAAAATGACAGATCGATCATTTTCTTTCAACGTTTTCTTTGTTTTAATGTTTTTATGTAAGGTGCTTTAAATAGTCTTGTACATAAAATGGGATATACAAATAAACTTGCTTAGCCTTGCCTTCCCTAAATAGAGATAAACACTCGTCTACTTTTCAAAACATTCTGTAGTCTAAACGTTTACACAATTTATTTAAGCATATGACTATTCCTTAAAAAAAACATACATTTTTATTACCATCAGAATGCATGGGTTTAATTTGACTAGGATTGCCTGAAAACATTGAATTAGTAAGAAAGAGCACAAGATTTAACCAATGTTGGTTTCCTGATAAATGTCTCCTTTTAAAATCTAGGATTCCCATCTGAGAAGTGTTTAACTTATCCATATTAAATGGTCACTGATCAATACCAGTTTTTCATTAACTGTCAGAAGTCCTGATCAGAAACAGGGAGGGAAAACCAAAATGCAAGACAAAGAAGAAGGCAAATATGAGCCAGCGTATCTTAAAAAATTAATTAAATAAAAAACAGGAAAACACAACTGACAGACTTATTGGTGACAACAAAGCAACTTGTACTAAATAAAGAAAACCTGAAAAATGATACAGTGGCACAAATGTCGAATATCAGGAGACAATTGAAACAATTGAAAGCTGACCAGAATACAGAGAGAGTCTAAGGAAACATAAAATTCAAGACAAAAACTGAAGAACTGAATCAAAAACACAAATTATTCCACCAACCTGTAATGTAAGTTCATCATTTTGCTGTTGGCCGTTTGATGCCAATCTTCTGTCAAAAGAACAAAAGTTAACAAAAAATTAGACAAGGCTTGTTTGTCACTAATGCATTTTACTGTGCAAATAATTGTCTCAGAAATGATTGCAATAAATGACAACATTGGGCTAAGTGATTAATGTCATTTTAGACCGTTTTCAACTCATCCATCCATCCATTTTCTACCGCTTATCCCCGAACGGGGTCGCGGGGGGGCTGGAGCCAATCCCAGCTACACAGG
>JBAMHX010000010.1:5719167-5730075 GCA_037177515.1 Pseudomugil tenellus | reverse complement strand
GTTTGTACTGTAATACAGTGATCTGACTGCTAGCAGTTTATATGATTAATTAACATCAGATGATCTGGCAAATGTCCACATTAACGGAGTCGCTATTTTCTGCCAGCATTACTTCCTGATTTTACTGTAGCAACAGTATTGCTTTTTGCCCGAATTTTATTTTAATTCCTCTATTTTTTGAGAAGTCTACTCATCTGGGGTCAAATATACGCTGCTCTGGATTTGTCCATGTTTGTGATTTGTGAGAACCAGACTGTAAGTCAGAAACTGCGAGCACCACCTCTTGTATGTGAACGCGCATCCATCTTCAGTGGAAAGGAGCAGCCAATCACTTTACTGGTTCCGCCTTATTGGCATTTATTGACAGAGCAAGTCATTATGAAATAAATATGCCATTGTGAAAAAGGACATTATGAAATAAATACACCTCTGTGGAAAAGGGCATTATGAATTAAATACACCATTGTGGAAACGGTTATTATGAAATAAAAACACAAAGTGGCCTTATTTCATGATTTCATTGTCGTATATTTATTTCAAAATGTGGTATTTATTTATTTAATTATGAATCATACAGGTCTCCATACTGTTTAAGCAAGAAAATTACAAACAGTCTATTTTTCTTTCACAATATTTTTTAAATTAAAAGACATAATATTCATCTGTAAAAAACAAACAAACAAACTGAAATAACCATATGTGTTAAATATGTGGTGTTTTATTTTAAGATTTGTGTTGTGCAATTGTTTTTATCAATGGCGGATACATGAATGTTGTTTTGTACTGACTTACTTGATGTACTTTAGAATTAGTCCATGGGTGTATGCCTTATCTAACCAACATTTATGAAGTTGGCAAAATATTAATGAAATCAAAATGAAATTAAATGGAATGAAAAATACTTCATTAATCCCAGAGGAAAATTCAAATTAGTAGTTATTTGGTTCAGCTGGTTGTGTTTTTTTTAGGCACTGGAACAAGGAAGGATGATTTCCACATCAGTAGAATTCTTTTCTGACTCAGACTGGTGTTGAACTGGTGCTAGAGAATCGGACATAGTTGTCTTGAGCAGGTCTTGAGAACTTTGCAACTCCACTTCCCTTTAGTTTTCCACTGATTTTTCATTGCGGTCTGCACTGACCGGTACACAGTCTTAAAGCTGTTTACAAACGCATTACAGTATGGGATATGTTCCGTTAACACCTGGAGCTTGTCAGTTTTGCTAGCTAGCAATGTAACGGTATTCATCACAACAGCTGGAAGAAACGGTTTAGGTATTATTTCACTGATAATCTTGAATTTGAAGAGCATTATCAATTGATCTTGTTGGTAAATAAGTCTCGTTGCCATGGATACTCACCATACCAGTCTGCTTAAAAGAGCCAAAAAATTTCCTGTGTAGCACAGCTTCCTAACAGCATGAAAAGTCTTCTTGGAGAACCCAAATTGACAGTTCATGTCTAAAAAAAGATGCCAATATTACAAAAAACAGGAAAATTAAGACGGAGCTACTACAGTTTGGGGCCACCTAGCGGCACCTTCCGTAATGTAATTTAACTGTAATTTAAATAAAATGATTGTAATTTAAAAAAAATTATGTAGTTTAATATTTTCTTTGCCATGAAAACGGCATGTATAACTTGTGAACCTCCTACCCTCTATATGCACATCTCTCCTCCTAAAATATGCCTGAACCTGCAGCTGAAAGAGGCATGAACAGTTGTTCTGTACTCTCATCTTATATTTTTTAGACTTGACTTTAATTCTGCAACTTGCTACTCAAAGTGTCTGTGACGTGGTTCCATAAAGACATCATTTGAAAGAAGTACTGTGTATTTATTCTGTATAGGCACAAAAAATAAGAATGCATCATTTAAATACACAACCTAAAAATACCTCATTATGCGATGCTTACTGGTTGTACTAGGGTCCAAAGCCGGCACCATTTTGTGACGTAACGAGAGGAACCCACGGATGTAAACAAGCATGGTTTAGTATAGTGAAGCTGAGGAACTTGTGAGTGACTTTAATGAAGATCTGAGCGATATATCAATCATTTTGGAGGACGCGGGTACACCCAGTCAAGACAATGCGAGTACTGATGCAAACTAAGGTGTATTATATTTATTTGAGCCTTATTGGCCTGGTTTTGATGTTATTTTAATTTTAAATTTAGAGGCGTGTCATTTTGATTGATGTGTGTTAGAGCGCTATCACTAGTTGCAGCTGCGTACTTCCTGCTGGCTCCACCGTGACTGAGCCCTCTCAGCTCCACCTTTTTATCCATTCTTGGATTTTCCGAAAATGACGAAACACCAAGATGGCGACAGTAGGACCCGCCAATGGGCTGGGTAACGTGATGGTATACCCTTATACAGTCTATTTATACAGTCAATGGTCTGGAAGCGACAATGACACGAGTATCAAAACTATCATAACTTTTATTCACAAGGGTCATATGATCATGCTGTAAAAATTTTAGCCCAACATAATAAAATCCCTAGGATGAGTTGGGTCAAAAATAAAAAATGCCCAAAAATGCAATTTTTTAAAATTCAATTCAGAATAGCCTACCGTCCAATGACATTAGGCCATGGGTCCAAGAGGCTTTTTTGTAGGCCCTGACTAGTTGCACTATCCTATATATATATATCCTATATTAGGACTTATGTAACATGTTTCAATTTGACTGAATTACCAGTGTGGCTGACATCATCCATCCAAGTTTTGTTGAGATCAACCTTTTAAAGGATGAGTTACAGGTACTTCCTGTTTCATAAAGTCTGACCATCATTCACAATATTTACGTTTGGTGTGGAAAATTTCACATTTTTTTGCCACATCATGACATGTTGTGAAGGAGTTTCAAGAGTTTGTGATCAGTTCGAGAGAAGAACTGCCATTATATGTGGATAAAAGTATTTTCTTTTGAAAGTGGTTGAGGCTTAAGGCTAGAACAGAAAATTGTCATGTTCCAGCTGTTTGGAATATAATAATTATAATAATAATAATAAAAATAATAATAATTTTATTTATAGAGTGCTTTTCAAAACAATGTTACAGAATATAAGAATACAATAAACTCAATATAAAAATCAGAAACAAAAAAGGAAGAAAAAAGGTAAGCTAACAAAAATGCAATTTGGTAAAAATATGTTTTTAGATTAGATTTATATGACCCTCACTATTCTCTGTAAGTTATATGTTGATCAGATTAAGATTGAGTCACAGTAATTTATGTTATGTAAAAACTCTTTCCATGGTAAAAGACAAGTTTAGCAATAATCATTTCAATTTAACTTTTATTTGCACTGCATCCTTTCATTATAGGCCAATCTTGTCTGCAATCCCATCTCCCATCAGAAGCAGCAGTGGGAAAGGAACAAACATCTATCAGTGAGATAAACCTGTGGAGACACAAGACAATTGATTTAAAAAAGCCAAAAGTTTATTAAGTTTATTCATGGAAAATACAGACTTATGTTAAGTTCTTTCTACAATAGTCCATCAAGGTGAGTGAGATTATTGATTAGCAAATTATATTTATGACATTTCATAACACCAACACTTCACACACTGCCATGTTATAAAAAAATGCTACAAAATCATGATAAACAGTCTGGAAAACAGGAATTAACCAAAAATTCCACTTTGAAGAAAAACCATTAAAACTAGTATCAAATCAAGTTTGGGTTCAATGAGGAACCTGAACCCAAACATGATTAAAACACCAAGAAGGTCTACATTTTTTTGTCTTTAAAAATAATTTTGTGATTTTTTTTCCAGATCATCTTGTCTTCTTTTATCTTCTTGTGAATACTAATGAAGGATTTGTAAAAATGTTTGTCATCATTTGATATAAAATAGTTGCTTCTGGCAAATTTCCCTCCTCTAGATTTATATTTAGTTACATGATAATGATCTCTGATTTTATTATACATGCAAACCATTTATATGCTTATTTTGCTGTGCATGTCAGTCTGATTGACTGCTGGTGGCACAGATGGAACATCTACCAAACTTCCTCAATACTAAAAAGCAATGTGGAATAAATGCAACCAGTATGTAATTTAAATTGGCTGTTAATCACATTTTTTTATTTATCTGTTTCAGACTGATACTACTTGTGTATCTCAAATACTACAACTAATAATAATGATAATAATAATAATAATAATTAATATTTTTAAAAGATATTTTGGGGTAAATATGGGTCTGTGGTGATTCATCCCTTCCTGGTTTTCTCCTCATGGTTCAAGGATGAAAAAAATGTGATGAGATGGTTTTTTAGACAGGAAAGCTGATCATTAACAGCTGGTATCGTTATTAAAAAATAACAGCCAGAGACAGCCAGATAACAATGCAGCTACATTTGTGTAACACTGCGGGGAAAATGCAGATGTTTCATATCAGGAATAAATGTTGCTCATAAACACCATCATTCCACAGAGAAACGGACGCTGTGGACTTATTAATATTTTGCGTTTGCTCTCAACCACCTCTGGTGCCATCAAGAAAACAAAATGTTTGTCATTAATTATTGGTCACACTTTAAACCTCCATTTTAAGTTTTAACTTAGTAATGCTAAACATTATTTTACGGGTTCCAACAATTTATTATTCAAAACATAAAGCCTGTTGGTGGTTACCGGGGCTAAAATAGAAGACTAGCTAATTAATTAGCTCAGCTAATGCAGGCACACCAGCCACTAAATGAATAAATACAATTTCACTCACCGAAAACTGGACTAGAAACTTCTTAGACTGCCTTTTGGTGCAATTAATAGCACAACAAGCCATAGTTTTCCACAGTGGAGAAAAAATATGTGAACACACTGCTAAGTTCATTCAAACGAAGTGATGAAGAGGCTGAGGATCTCTGGCCTGAGGCTGTCCTAGTATTAGTCATGCTTGTTGTCATTGTGTTTTTGCCATAAACAGTGTCGTAAAACCGGACTTTTCAAATGAGCGTGAACTGTGTACACTGTTCATTCTTGCCAAAGTGAGCGTCGCTCTCATTCACGTTCACTGAATGAAAACTGTTCACCGTAAATATGAACGTGCTAAGTGAACGCCGTTCATTTAACGCGTTCAGGCACAACACTGAAAACACCAAAATGGCATCTTTGACCGAAATGGCCGACTTCCTGTTTGGGTTAGACCATAGGTCCTTGAGACTTGTTAAGGCCAGAGCATGTAGAACGCGTGTTCAAAATTTCATACAGATTGATGACATGCAGTTCTGCAGACTTTACAAAAGGTGGCGCTTACAGCCCGGCTTGGAGCTGTAACAAAAAAGAGGCAGGCACAAGTGGTAATCTATGATAATAAATATGTAAAACCATTGTATTCTGTGTTTCTTTACATTTTATCAGTGTCCAGCTTTTTAAAAATCTGCATTGTGCAAAATAACTTTTGGAGCATATAATGTCTGCTCCTCAGAAAGATTAAAGCACAAGCAAAACAATTTTAAGCTACAGTTCCTTTTACAAATAAATCACATTGCATACTATTTGATTTATCTTTTTGATTATTTGTGTGTTGTGTGTTTTAATGTAATTTTCTAGCGTTTGTTTTAATTTGTAATAAAAGTTGCTGAAATAAATTATGTTATGTGAAAGTGTGATAATAAAGATTTCTCGATTCTTTATTTTAAATAAGGTGCTAGTAGAGCATTAGTGTCTCTCTTATTATTTAGTTGATCATGCACTCATGGTGCAGCAATCAAGGTGAGTGAGGAGGCTGAAATACTTTGGAAAGTGTTATCATTTTACATTAAAACATGGTTAATTTCTTATAAGTCAAGTTGTTCATATGTAGCATGTCATGTTACTGTATGACCCTTTGTTTTTAAATGTTGGCTCCCCATGTTCATGTTTATTTCTCTTTTCCAGGATGGAGTTATAGTGGGATGGATCTAAACATGGGGAAATGGACAGTCATGCAAGCCCCTGTTCTTGGTCTGGGTCTTCTGCTGTATTTCCTGATCTCCAAGCCACATGCCTGCGACAGCCACAACATCCATGAAGCTCGTGATAATGGATCTAACTTCAAATTCACTCAGCCTGTCTATCACGTTTCAATTTATGAAAACTCAGCAGCACGGACCTATGCCAACACCAAAATTAAAATGGGCATTTTCTTGGACAAGCATTCCTGGGAGATTCGATATAGAATCACCTCAGGAGATGAAGACGGGTTTTTCAAGGCAGAGGATTATGTACTTGGTGACTTCTGTTTCTTGCGCATAAGAACCAAGGGGGGCAATGCAGCAATCTTAAATCGAGAGATTCAGGATAATTATGTATTGACAGTAAGGGCTTTCACCAAGGGCGATTCCCTTCTTGAGACCTGGACTAAAGTCAGCATCCAGGTCTTGGATATGAATGACCTCCGACCTTTGTTCTCACCCACCACATACTCTGTCACTATAGCAGAGAGCACCACTCTCAGGACAAGCATAGCACAAGTTACTGCCACAGATGCAGATATTGGCTCCAATGGAGAGTTTTACTTTTTTTTTAAAGAGAAAATTGACCTTTTCGCAGTACACCCAACTAGTGGAGTAGTTTATCTGAGTGGAAAGCTTAATATCGATGAGCAAAGCCAGTATGACCTGGAAATCTTGGCTGTCGATCGTGGAATGAAATTGTATGGAAATAATGGGGTTAGCAGCACAGCCAAGCTTTTTGTACATGTAGAGCGTGTGAACGAGCATGCACCATTAATGAATGTGGTCACTCTCAGCACCTTTAGGCTGGATAAAAACCCTGTTTATGCCATGATCACCACTGAAGACCTAGATGATGGCATAAATGGAGAAATTGATTCAGTTACCATTGTAGGTGGGGATCCCTCAGGACAGTTTTTTGTTGAAAAATATGGAGAAGGTGAATTTGTTGTAAAAGCCTTAGAGACTTTAAGTTGGGAGAATTTCCCTAATGGCTGTAATTTAACCTTGCAAGCCAAAGATAAAGGAACCCCACAGAAGTTCTCTACTGAAAAAGTCATCCACATTCCGTTAAATAAGAGGCTGAATGAGGAAGCTCATTTTGAGCAGGAGTTGTATGATTTTAGGTTAGGTGAATATTCACCACCAGGCACAATTGTAGGTGCTGTTAAAATTAGGCCAGAACCTGATGATGCAGAATATATCCTTATACCTTGTACAAATTCCGTTTTTTTTCAAATGAATACTTTAACAGGTGCAATCTCCACCACTCGCTGGTTCACTCAGGTGTCTCAGGATGTCTTTAATCTAGAGATACTAGAAACAGTCAGTGATCTCAGAGTTAAAGTGCAGATAACCATTGAAGACGCCAATGATAACACTCCAATATTTGCCAAGAATTCGTATGAAGCTTTTGTTAATGAAAGTGTACCAGTTGGGACCAATGTAATAACAGTATCTGCAGCAGATAAAGATAAAGGTGAAAATGGATATGTAACTTACAGCATATCCAGCCTTCACCCACTACCTTTTGAGATTAATCAGTTTTCTGGTGTCATCAGCACAGCCACAAATTTGGATTTTGAATCCTCACCAGAGATCTTTGTGTTTTCTGTCAGAGCTTCGGACTGGGGGTCACCTTACAGGCGAGAGAGCGAAGTTAATGTAACAATTCAGTTGCAAAATATGAACGACAACCACCCGATATTTGAAAAGGTAGCATGCCATGGGATAATTTCTGCAGATTTCCCAACTGGGGAAATTATAACTACATTGTCAGCAATTGATATAGATGAGTTAGAGCTTGTAAAATATAAGATCATTTCAGGAAATGAGCAGGGTTACTTTGACCTTAACCCAGATTCAGGGGTCCTTACATTACAACATTCTCTTGCCACATCAAGTCCAAAAAATGGTATCTTTAGTTTAAAAATAACTGCCACGGATGGTGAGAACTTTTCTGATGCCATGTTTGTTAATATCTCTGTTGTTCATGGAAAGTCTGCTCCCAAGCACCTTACATGTGAAGAAACAAGGGTAGCCCTAAAACTGGCTGAGAAGTTACTAAAAAAATCCAATTCTAGGACCAATCATAAACTCGAAGAAGGTTTTATTGACCTTTTCTCAGTAAATCGGCAAACACCCCAGTTTGACAAAACATTTCCCTCTGATATCGTTGTACAGGAAGACCTAAATGTTGGATCAAGTGTTTTCAAGGTAAATGCATACGATGGGGACACAGGTTTTAATGGTCAGATTCTATACTCTATTTCAGATGGAAACACTGACAGTTGTTTTATCATTGACACAGTAACTGGCCTGATCAGTGTTTTTCTACCCATGGATAGAGAAAGGAGAGACCACTATCTTCTCAACGTGACTATCTATGACCTTGGCATCCCCCAGAAAATGGCATGGCGTCTGCTTACTGTCCACATAGAAGATACAAATGATAATGAGCCCCAGTTTTTACAAGAAGGCTATAGCATAGTTATTCCTGAAAACACTGCCATTGGTACAGACATTATTCAGGTTGAGGCCACTGACAAAGATCTTGGAACCAATGGAGAGATTTTCTACTCTTTTTTGACCAGCACCACCCATTTTGGCATTAACTCCACTAATGGAATAGTGTATGTTGCTGGGCAACTAGATAGGGAGTTATCGTTTTCTTTTAACCTGAAGATTGAGGCTCGAGATAGAGCAAACAGAGGTATTCCTAAGTTCACTGTGACCACATTGAAAGTTACATTGGAGGATGTAAATGATTGTCCTCCATTATTTATTCCAAGTGTGTATAAAGCCAGGGCCTTGGAAGATATTCCGGTTGGAAGTGTGGTGGCTTGGCTAGAAACCCAGGACCCAGACCTAGGATTGGGAGGTCAGGTTCGGTACTCTCTAGTCAATGACCATGATGGATGGTTTGAGTTAGACCGGATCAGTGGAGCTATCCGTCTGACCAAGGAACTCGACTATGAGACCAAACAGTTCTACAACCTCACGGTGAAAGCCAAAGACAAGGGAAAGCCTGTTTCTCTTCTCACTGTCACGTTTGTGGAGTTGGAAGTCATAGACATAAACGAAAACCTCTATGCTCCATACTTTTCTTACTTTGCCTTAACAGCATTGGTTAAAGAGAATGCCCGCATTGGAACTACTTTACTCCAAGTTAGCGCTAACGATGACGATACTGGTAGAGACGGAGAAATCCACTACTCTGTTCGTGATGGGAGCGGGCTTGGACGCTTTTCCGTTGATGAGGAAACAGGTGAGTTTTCTTTGAAAATGTTTTTTTTGTGTGTCCTGCTTACAATCGAATTGCTCACAGGGACTGTGGTTAGCGCTATAACCTCACAGCAAGCAGGTTGTCGGTTCGACGGTTCGCCTTTGTGTGTGGAGTTTGCATGTTCTCCTCATGTTAGCATTGGTTCTCTCCGGGGTACTCCGGCTTCCTCCCAGACTCCAAAGACATGCAACTTGGGGATAGGCTGATTGGCAACTCTAAATTGCCCATAGGAGTGAGTGTGGTTGTTTGTTTATGTGTGTTGGCCCTGTGATGGACTGGCAACCTGTCTAGGGTGTACCCTGCCTCTTGCCCTGTGTCAGCTGGGATTGGCTCCAGCCCCCTGTTCATGAATAAACAGTAGATAATGGATGGATGGCTTACAATAGAATGTTGCAGAGATACGGTAATAGGTGGATGAATTTCCTAAAGTTGGAAACTAAGATAAAAGTTTTGAATTAAAAAAACGTTATCTACTTTCTAAATCTGAAGAATATGTCATTAAAGACCAGTGTCTTGGCTGTTCACAATATACTGATGCAACCTACTAATTTTTTAGCAAATTAGACAATTTTCCAGTTACAACTTTCTTTTTGGCAACACTGTCACACTATAACGAAATATTTATCTTATTAATTTGATATGCTTTTAGAATTTTTAAATCATTATTTGACAGTCTTAGAACTGTTGAACATTGACCTTTATTTAATATTCAATATGGTTTAATAGGTACTCCTGTATAAGTTCTGGAATCAGACAATTTTTACTTTACGCATAACTTGTAAATAAGCAAGTATTAACATAATAATCACATAGTATTTAAAGAGACTATTACTTTTAAAGCATATCACCACTGAAGAATCATATTGTAAGCACGTTTGATTAAAACAAACAAAAATTCATCTGACATTCGTCACATTTGAATTGATTGTGATGTGGCCTCATTACAACATACAATTCCAAAATGTGCACCACTCAAGCCTATAGCTTATTGCTCAACAACTTTAACTTTTTTTAATCTAAATTTTAATAATCTTAAGCACTGTGATAAATTTTTATATGTTTCCAGTAAGTAAGCTCGGCTGTAGCTCAGGTGGAAGAGCAGTCGTCTTTCAACCGGAAAGTTGTGAGATCGATCCCAGGCTTCGCCTTACTACATGTCCAAGAGACACTGAACCCTAAGCTGCCCCCCGATGTTCCTGTCGGGGTGTGAGTGTGTGTGTGTGAATGTACACTGTGTAGTGTAAAGCGCTTTGAGCGGTCAACATGACTGGAAAAGCGCTATATAAGTACAAGGCCATTTAAGTTAATCCTATCCTAGTCCATTTTCTTGGAAAGTCTGCTTTGTTTATCATGAATGTGGAATCAAATTCTGATTCAATTCAAATAACTCATTCTGCCTACAAATACAGATTTTAATCAGTTTCAAGCAGACAAATGCAGGAAGTGGACATCAAAAAGAAGTGCATTGTCTCTTCAGTGCATGAAATCATAAAAACAACCAAAAAATTTACCATCTGGAATGGAATAACGTTGTGAGGGCCCAGGCCTCACAATGGTAATATAAGTTATTTATTTTGCAATATTCATTGGATAAATGTACTTTAACTTTAAGTTATGCCTTTATGGCTGATATGGGGTGCACACGTACCAGCAATGGAGGGTTCTTTTCTGT
>JBAMHX010000010.1:5680188-5709622 GCA_037177515.1 Pseudomugil tenellus | reverse complement strand
TTAATTGCTCTTAATAGTCCCCCGCACAAGACACGCCATGCGAGAAATCTCGGCAGAACCGGCCTCTAAGTGTTAAAAGTTCATGTCTGTAGTGCTACCACATGAAGAGATGCAATAAAATATTAGCAAATCTGAGAAGTATCTCTCCTCTGTGAAATACTGTATTTACTTTTTTTCCTTGTTTTTTTTCTAACTGATCACCTAACTTGTTTTAAATTTGCTCTATTCTACAGGTGTTTTTTTCTCTATAAACCCAGAAAAAGGAACAAAAGAAGGGAACAAAACCTCATAATGTAGTCAACGTGAACCCTTGAGTCCTCATCTGATACAGAAACTTGAACGAGTGGTGTGAAATTTAAGTATAGTTTTTCTTTTTGTGACTGTTTGATTAGAGATACAATAAGTTCTGACTTTGTTAAATTCCCAATTTATTTTATGGTAATTACAGCACAATATGAAGTATTTGTTTTAAAGTCCTAAAGATGCACTAAGTAACCTTTTTATGATCCAGAAAATTTCGATCTACTAAAGTTACTAAATGAGATCCTTAAACTGTTTTTGCTGAATTTGATTGTGTATTGTGGCAATTAAAGCAATATATGTTGTTTGTTTTAAATGCTTAAATTGCACTGTATAAGTATAGCAAGATAAAACAATGTTGCCTATTCGCTTTCAAGTAAGATGTCTTTCCAAAGAGTTGACGACTAGCTTGGTATGTTGGCATCACCAAATTGTCTCCATCCTAATAGAGAACTTTTATGTTACAGTGACAGAAAGATATAGAGATTCATGTTGCATACATTTTTTTTAAAAAAAGATTGCATCCACTTGTTAACATTTTATGTTGCCTGTTAAAAAAATTGACCAAAAATGATATTGTCTCCTTTTTTTTTCCTGAAGATATATTTTTGCATGTTTTGGTTTAGTTGCAATTATATTCATTTTGCAGATTTATAGGTCAATTTTACATAAACTAGATTGCCAAAAGATTACCATATTATAAATATATTTCATATTTCAGTTTTTGTATTTGATTCAGATTTGAATTAATTCACAATAAATCAAATAAATACATTTACACAATTTGTCAGTAATGTTATCTACTGTGTTGTTTTATTTTTTTCCAGGAATTTTCGGTTTGTTTACTTCCTTAACATGTTTCGACTACATCCGTAATTTACGGTAAACTATGGTAGCTTAGATTAGTTGTGTGTATATTTAGAATTGTAGTTTAGCTTTGTTTTGTTATTTGTTCCATTAGTATTAAAACTACTTGTTTTTTTTTTTCGTTATTTGGTATTTGTTTAATTATAGTTCGTGTTGGAACAGTATTGAGTGTTTTTGTTTGTATTTGGTGTTCTTGTTGCTTCTGTGTTTTGGACGATTGATAGCTTAGTGTATTGGAGCTGCTCTCCATTTTTGTTAACAAGGTTCTTAAGAGGCCTGTTTTGTACTTTGGGGATTATGGCCATCCCAGTTTATGTTCTTTAGGTCTTTTGTTATATTGTTTTGTTATTTTGAGCAGCTTCTTCACCCCCAACTCCTGTGGTTTTTGCCACTTAATTTATACCGAATACCCTTTGTGAAGTAAAAAAATTCACTTTCACCATTTACCATCCTCCCAGTGCTTACATTGTTGCGGCTCAAAAACCCCTGAGTTGGGTCATAGCAGAAACTGAAAATGATTCGCAATGTCAAAAAGATTGCTACTTCAAAGAATCCCACAAGAACACCGGGCAGGTTTTCTACTAAATCAAAGTGTGTGCAACTGAGCTAATCATACCCAGCTGCCCTTAAATAGGGCTGATGAGTAGGGTCAGTTAAGCAAAAAGAAGCAGCAGCCAATTTGCGTCTGGGAATGGAAAGGCCATTCAACAACAGGAATGGAGCAGTACAGCCAATAACCGGATAGAATCGAAACAGCCGGCCAGTGGTCAAGAGGGAAAAACACAATTTTAAATATTGTAGCTGTGGGATGTAGCACTCTAGTATTGCCTAAAATCTGATGCTTTGGGTTAGTTCTAGTAAGAAAGGTATACAGAACTGATCTCTACTTCTACTTGTGTAAACATGTAGACTGTAAGGATGGAGAGCCAGAGCCAAACGGAAGGTTAACAGGATTTATTGTGAGATAATGTGGGATGAATTTAACCTGTAGTGAAGGTGGAGGAGTCCAGGAGGGATCCAGGAACGACGAGCAGGAAGGCAGGCTGTGGGGAATCCAGAATAGGGAAGGCAGCAGGAACAAGCACATGTTTTACATGCAATGTCCGACCAAGAAAAGACTGGTGAGCTGAGGGATTTAAGGCTGTTAGTGAATCAGGAACACGTGCAGGTGATAGGGGATAACGAGTCTGGTGGCGGGTGATGGTAATTGGGCATGACATAGACCTTATGGAAAAAATAGGATAATTTATATCAATACTTGTCATACATTTTAACTTTTGAAAATAAGTGACACTCAAACCATTCGTTTAACATCAGTAATAAATAATTTTCCTTTAGTTTTAGCAGACAAATGTTAAAGCATTAAGTTATATATCTCTCAGTATTAAATCATCTCTATACCGGGGAATGCAAATGTGGCCTGTGTGTATATGTGTGTTTTAGTGCTTTTGACCTTGTATGTGGTTTAAAAAGAGATTGGTGATTTTTAATGGCTTTTTATGTTTTGTCTCTTAGGTTTGATCACTACAACATTGCATAAACTGGACCGAGAGCAACAAGCAGAACATCTTTTAGAGGTGGGGCAGTTGCATCCTTGATTCCTCTCTCCGACTCCTAACCTTAAGTCTTGTCTTTTCCAGTGCACACATGAACATAGAGAAATTTAACAGACATATTTATGTTTATTCATTATTTAAACCAATAACTCTTTTTCTTCTAGTTATCTAGTAATATATTTATCAAATTAATCAATGCTTTTGTCTTTATGATCTCAGGAGTCATCCGAATAAGAAAGCCCTTTGCATGCTTTTTTGTAAAACGCTGGGTTGAAGACAAAAAAAAAGAAATATTTACCCTTCACCTGTCACTTTCACTCTGCTCTTTTGCTCTTGACTTGACTAAATAAGACACCGATACCACATGACATTAAATGAACCCATTAAACCTCAGATAGGAAAAATGTTTAGCTGATTAGATCCTCAGCTCATATTTGAGGGTGACTTATGGTGTTGACTAAATCTAAGTGTAGCGCCTAAAGCTGGAATAGGAATTACTATAAAGTAGGCTTCCTGTATTAGGATCATGTCTGGTTCTCTCATCACTTTTCAGTTACATTACAGACCCATAAGTATCTAAATTTATAGCCGATTTTTGTTAGACATCCATGTCTGCTAACTGGAAAATTCTAATTACAAAGACAATATTGTTGTGTAGCAATCATTTTCCCCATGATTTGTACTGACTTTGAAAGAATATTCATAATTTTAATTTATTAATATTGCACGAAATGTTCTTACATTAATAGAATCTGGGTCATACAGAGTACGGAAAAACCCTATTGTTTTTAAATACACAAAACTAGAACACCAACTAGCTGTCTAATTGGCTAGGGTAGAAGGCAGTGTGAAGGTCTAGTGAACATGGTCGAAAACTCAGCAAATTTTGCATACCTCCCCACACAAATCTGAAATATTCTGCCATTTTGGCTTAAAGTTGTCATTATGGTGTCTTACTCATATTGCATTTGATTGGACTTGTCTTAGGATTTTTATCCAACTCACACCAAAATTTAAACTCACATGCCTGATGAGGCATGTATGATTAAAAGTTATTTCTTCTAATAGGAGAAATTCTTTTGGAAGGGTAGGTTCTCAAAGTCTGATGTCTCACCACGAAAAACCAAATTGATATGTTTGGTGTATGTAAGTGCTGCTGATTTTAGACCCAGAATTTGAAGAAAAACACGTTTTGAGGAAATAGTCTTAAAGTTTTGGATATTAAAATTTCACATATTTATGTAATAAAAACACTTTCTACTGGTATAAAATAAAATCAAATGCATATGTAAAGCACTGCAGAACATCTACAAGCCATCGTTGATGAAAATTGTAACACGTCTTGTCCCATCCTTTAGAGGCGGGAAACACTGCTGTAGTACTGTTGTGATCACCCCTCTGAGAGACTGCACTTTAGAAACAAACTACTACAGAAACAGTGATTCTGTAGCTAGTGCTGCACTCAATTGCTGGACAACGGTTGTAAACTCACTGATCAGCTAACTCAAACATGTTATAAGACCCTTCTGGTTTGCCCACTCATCATCTATGAAGTCACCACACCCTTATTTGCCTTTGATAGTTAATGCACTTTGGTATTTTTTACAAGTTAATGTAACTTTTTCTTTTGTCTTGTGTTTTCTGACTGATGTGGTTCTCTTTTACAACATTTTATTTGTGTTTTGGCTGTTTGACTTTGTAATTCCTTCAAAAAAGCCTAACATAAATTAAGTGGAAAGCATTACGTGACCAATATGAGCTAATGACATACCATCCAATTTTGAGACAAGCCAATAAGAGGCTCCACTTAGCCTAAAACCCTCTCCTTTACTATATAATTTGATTGCTCATACAGGGGCAAATGTTAAGTTTGGAGGAGATAACTATGTAAAGCAGACCTAGAGCTCCAAACAACCTTGATGCAGCGAATTATGTAAAATTTTAGTTGAATTTAGAAGTGATATGGATGCGCTTGCACACAAAGAAAGGTGAAATAAACAATGTGTGTATTTTGACGGTTTCTTTGGACTAGTTTGAAATAGAACATGTCAAGAAAAAAACAGTTAAAATCTTTAAATTGACCAGATGACAAAAAAAAACAGAGTTTGTTTCACCTTAATTATTATTGTTGTTCTTAATTTAAGAACATTGAGCACAATTATGATCCCCTAAACACCCATGAAAAGTGTTGAAATTTGGCACAGACACAAGCCCAGCAAATAATTTATTAATCTAAGATTTACATAGACTCCATTGCAAAAACAGGTTTGTCCAGTGTGAATTATTTTTTGCTTTCATGTTGCTGGCTTGTTTTGTTGGTGAAATTTGCCAACATAACGGCATAAGAGCTGTTTACAATGTAGTCTTAATGTGATTGTGATATTATGTAGATGGCATGTAAGATGCAGAGTTGTAGAGATAAAAGGATAGGTGATTAATGATTTGTTTAGAAAATTGTCTAACATGTGCACATTGCCAGAAACATGCATATACTGTATCTATCAGTGATGTGCTGTGTGCAATAACTACATTGAGTGGATGTAGTTAAACTCATTTTATGTCAGTTTTCACCTGTGTAGTTTGACTGAACTTAACTAAATGAGTTTGAGGTTTGGAATTTTACAGATAGTGAAATTATTTATACACATTTGAACTAAAAATTCTGTATCTGTGCTAATGGAGAAATCCTGTTCCCACTTAGATTTTGGGAGAAAAAGTGAACTGAGTGAACTTACGATGCTGAGTATCTTTTTGAGGTCTTCTGTAATGGTTGCATGGTCCATACTAATAAATGTATAGACAATCATAGACTATACTGTTGAATGTGTGGTTGAAGAATAATGGAATGGAAGAAAAATGGAGTTGAGCTGTATGTACTGACTAATTTATGTTACATTTCTGCATTAATTATCAACTTTTTTATATATATCTATAGTGAATCACTTTTTCCTACTTCCACAGGTGCTGGTTTCAGATGGTGGGCCTAGTCCCAAGCAGAGTACAGTGTGGGTTATGGTTCAAGTTCTAGATGAAAATGACAACAGACCCACATTTCATGAGAAAGTGTACAAGGTGAAACTTCCAGAGAGAGAGCGTACGAGGAAGGGACAGCCCATTTATCGGGTATTTGCGTATGACTACGATGATGGGCCCAACAGTGACATCACTTACAGCATTGTGGATGGCAATGAAGATGGAAAATTCTTCATTGACGCCAAGACAGGAGTAATATCATCACGAAAAGCCTTCACTGCAGGAGGCTACAACATCCTCAATGTATGAGTCAATTATCAATTATGCAGGCAATTTTAGGATGTGTGCAATTCAAATGTTAAGTTTTACAATTAGATATGGATACAAGGTAAATTTTAGTTCCAGACTTGTTGCTTTTTGTCTATTTTTAAAAAAAAAAATATTCAGGAAATACATTTGGGGCTTTGTAAATTGTAAGTGTAAAACCTTAACATTTAGAGTTTAACATGTAAAAATCTGTTCCATTAAATCCTGCTGTGACCACAGTTGGATTAATAGAGAAATTAAGTAAAAAAAAATCTTAGGATACACAGAATATCCTAGCTTAAGTCTTAGGGATGGAATAACATGATAGTGGAATTCTCAATATTATGTAAAATTATGGCCCCGCAGCTATGTCTTCACCTTTGTGCTTTTACTCTTCTATGTTCAGATTAAGGCAACAGACAATGGGCGTCCTCAAAAGTCTGCGACAGCCCGCCTTCACATTGAGTGGATCAGTCATCTACCTCCATCAACTTTACCATTCCTTTTTGATGAGCCATTCTATAACTTCACTGTCATGGAGAATGACAAGGTGGCTGAAATTGTGGGTGTGGTTTCTCTACGACATAACTCAGGCCAGGTGTGGTTTGACATCACAGGTAAATGTACCAATAAGTAAAAATTATACTATTGAAAGTTTTAATTTTGTGAGCTTAAGCTTGTTTGATACTCTGTAAAAAGCAAGAAATTTATTCTCACTCTTGAGAATAGATGTCTCAAGAGTGGCAAGAAAGATAAAAGTGTGTCTGATTTATGTGTTTTTATGTGCGATGAACAATTGACCAGGTTATTTCATATTTAAAAAGAAACATGAACAGCAGAGCGGAGCTGTGTACGCAACAAGTTCTGTATCTTTGAATTCCTCTTGTATACATTCTTGTACTTTCTCACCACTTCCATAAGGCATTTCTTAACATTATCCACTCCACCTCTCTTCAACAAAAGTATATAAGCAGCAACTTTCCACTACAGGATTTTCTACAATAATCATGCCCACCTCAAATGACCAATCACACTTCTCAGAACCCTGCAAGACAAAATATCTGTTTGGCTGATGTGTTGAGAACAAGTGACAAGCTGTCATCAATCATGTCTGCAAGAACAAAATTACATTATTTATTTCTGAATACTTCAGAAACGCTCGGTTACTTTGTGGCTTGAACTTGTTTCTGCGTATAGAGGACGTGCAGCTGACATCATCGAGTCACCGACATTGTAGACGACAACCTGACCAATCTCTAAACGAGTTGCAGTGTGCAAAGTTTAAAGATTGCAGTGTGTAGGGTATTCCTCCAAGTCAAATGGTGATTTCATGCTCTGCATTCGGGTGTAGGAATATACACGGCCAAAAGAACGGCTTGTTGTTCAACAGATTACCGGCAAACATCGAGATACAGGACAAATGGATTGCAGCTGTGATACGAGAGGACTGGGAGTGCATCGCTACCGTCAGATTATGCAGTTAACTATTTATGTCAGGTAGGCTGTGGATTTCACATTTATAGCTAGTGCTGTAGTTGGCCAGGTTTCCTAATAGCCAACCAAAATTAAACAATCCAGACGATACAAATAGCCTGGCTGTAACTAAAGACGGATATTGAACACTTGCTACATTCAGACTACAGCACATAATGCTCAATTTGGATTATTTTCCATTTTTTTAATCAATTTTTTAAAGGTCACATTTCCGAATAAATGCGACATGTTTCTGATCTCCTAGCAGAATGCAGAATCACTAGCAGAACCTTCATATACATTGCTGAGCACCATGTTGATGATGACTCTGTTGTTACTGGACCTGACCTCAGCCTTTGACACTGTAGATCAGGGGTGGGTATCTCCGATCCTAGAGGGCCACACTCCAACAACTGTAAGGAATTTCTCTGCTGGGACACACCTGAATTAAAGCATTCGGTAATTAGCACACTTGTTCAGAGTGTTTACACCTCTTTCCAATTCTTCTATTCAGGTTTTGTAGCAGTGAAAGTCCTAATAGTTGTAGGACTGCATCCCTTAAGGATCGGAGTCACTCATACTTGTTGTAGATCTTGTTAAACAGACTGGAATATTGGGTTTGGGGTGTCAGGATCCATTCTTAAAAAGGTTCTCCTCTTATCTTTCTGGAAGGTCTTTTTCTATGGCTATTGCGAAGTTCAAGTCCTCTTCGTCATCTCATGTTTATGTGTTCCTCAGGGGTCTGTTCTGAGGCCTTTGCTGTTTTTTTTTATATTTGCTCCCTCTGCAGCACATCATTGGCTCTTTTAAGGATATTTTTTACCAGTGCAATGCTGATGACATTCAGCTTTTTATCTCTTTTAAACCTCAGGACGTTTTTTAAGATAACAAATCTTGCTTGGTTGTTTGGATGGTGTCAAGAGTTGGTTAAACAAAAATTTTAAAGTAGTTTCATTTAAATGAAGATAAAACTGAAGTCCTTGTTTGTGCCATAGATAGGTTTTTTTTCCTAAGATTGCAGAGTCTGGGTCCACTTGCGTGACTTATTATGCCTTTAGTACGGAATCTTGGTGTTGTTCTAGACCATGCATTGTCTTTAGATGCACATTGCTTGCTCTTGTTTTTATCACCTTAAAAACATTGCCTCTGAATTAGAGACAATAATTCATGCCTTCATCTCATCCAGACTAGATTATTGCAACTCCATTTTCACCTACCTAAATAAGAAATCCCTTGATCGTCTCCAAGTTGTCCAGAACGCTGCTGCAAGGCTGATTAAAAAATTCCCATAAATTCACTTCCATCACCCCGATACTGTTGCAGCTGCATTGGCTTCCCATCTTTTACAGGGTACGATTCAAAATCCTAGTTTTAACTTATTAAGCACCGGCTTATGTCAGGGATCTCCTTCAACTCTAGATTTCCAGATGGTCACTAAGATCAAGTGATCAGGGTCTTCTGGCTGTTAAACCAACCATGCTGAAAACCAGAGGTGATAGAGCCTTTGCAGCAGTGGCTCCTTTCCTGTGGAAATCTCTTCCTCTCAGCCTGAGAACTGCAGACGTTAGAGGCCCTCACACGTATGTTGCCACTTGGCCTATGCAGCCACTGCATCCACCGCCGACCCACCTCTCACGTTTCACTCACATACAGAGATGATAGACAGGCAGATGGCGTGACACACACGGAGGGACAAACACCCAGACAGATAAACAGCCATAGTGATTTATTTATAGGGCTGGGTATTGATTCAGATGTCAAGAATATATTCAATTCAGATTCTCAAGATTTAAAATCAATTTTCACGATTCAATCCAATCCTCCGTTGATCCTCTTTTTCACTTCGATCAATCACTTCATGACGTAGTTTTGATCTATTTCGATAAAAAATCGATAAAAAATGGAAAACTACCTCTTTGTGAAAATGTACCACTGATGACATTGGGAACAAAAAAAAAAAAAAAACAACAAAAAAAACTATCTCTGCACTACATGCAACACCTGAATTCAACCAGATTTACGCTAGTCTGACTGGCACTTATATATGCTGTCCCTATTGTTTGATTTCTTGCTTGTGTTGTTGTTATTCTCAGGTGTAAGTTGCTTTGCTAAATAGCTGTAGAATAGAATGACTGTAGAATCTATTATCCTCACTAATTTAAGAACTATTTACCATGTCTCAGAAACATAAAACAGGAAAGCTGGATGAAAGGTGAAAATAACAGCCCTCCGTTTGACCGTAATCAGATGTCCCACAGAAGTACAACAATTATATTTTTTAAAAATGAAGAAATCCAACAGTATGTTGCTCTACAGCACATGTATCAAACTCAAAGCTCACAGGCCACATCTGGCCCAGTTTGCAATTATATGTGGCCCGCAAGATAATTTTACATTGTTGCTATTAATGGCCCGGCAATATGTAGCACTGATAAAACAATGACCTACAGATTTCATGATGCAGCGCTTGAGTTACCTAACTGTTCCTACATCCATCAACTGGAGCTTCTGTTGCATCAGGTTATTTCAAAGCTAGCCCCTCATGACGTGCAACGACTTTGTCATCTGCTAAAAGTAAGCCTGAGGTGTATTCCAGAAAGCAGGTTCAACTTAGCATCTGGTAAACTCTGAACTCGAAGTTAGTCAACCCAGAACCTGCCTACTCTGAGCATGTCCGTTCCAGAACACCTGATAAGTTTTAGTTCAACCAACCTGCACACTGAAAACAAAGACCCCACCAATGGATCACTGAATGAGAAGAGAAGCATACTCACAGGCAGCATACTTCACAGAGGAGGATTTGGAGGTTTTAATGATGCTTATGACGAATTCAAGCCCATTTTTATTAATGAAAGACAGCCAACTGTTAGCAGACAGGGTAAATATGTGAGTTTGAAAATATTCTAGCATGTTGGACATTAGTTGGCGGGGCTACCTAGCATGCCTGCTGATGCTGTTACTGTTGCACCATAAGTGAGACTGCTAGAGCAGTTAATAACACTCTTCACAATGTAGAATGGTTTAACTTTAATAAAAGGAATCAAAGCAATAAAGGAATTGTTTCTTTCTTATTGAGATAGTGTGCACAACTTGCCACAGTGTCATACTTCATCAGCTTTCACCAAAATGTTCAATTAAAAAATTGTGCTGAAATAGTCTATCCATTCAAGTATTACTTAATTAACTTTTATAAATTCAGTTTCATAATACTATTAATATTTTTGGGTTCTTGTTAAGATGTAATCTTTCTGGTGCCAGAAGAACAATGTCCCATGTCAAGATAAAACACAAAAATATTCTACGATAAAGTGTTACTGAAACCATATAATTATTACAGATATAGTGGCCTATTAAATCATCGTTGGTTCACTTTCTGTCACTTAAAGGCTTTGTGATTAACAGTAGCCATTGTTTCACTTGTGCACCATGCAGTCTTTTTTTCAGCTGCTCATGTACCTTTAAGTTGGAAACTGAATGTGGAGATTATTCTGTTAGATGATATATCATATATAAAGTAATCAATATAAAACTATTTTCCTTTTTTCTTTCCAAAAATGTGAAAAAACAATATTATGCTTAAGTCAAACTGATTTTGGCAAATCAAGTCTAATTATTCTGCATCTTTGTGGAACCTTTCTTTACCTACAGTGGTTTGTGTCCAGTGAACTGTACAGATTTGATTGGGAGCCGTTTTAGTGCAAGGCATACTGTACGAACAGTTCTACTCACCGTTTCTTTCTCCACATGCGCTGCGTCACCCACATTGTACAGAAATGTACCTGCTGCACAAAAACAAAGAGGAATGCACAAAATGTGTTCTGTGGTGAGAGCTGACAAACAGTTTGTCACATTTGTTGGAGCCATAATCCAAATTTTTGTTTCTTGTTTTCTTTTGTGTTTATTTATTTTGTTTCATGATGTTTATTACCATATTTTAATATGACATATTTATTTTGATGTATCTATGTTAATTAGTAGGAGGTGCCTAACACTGGAAAAGCAGAAAGGCGAGCCAGGTGCCGAATCGGTTGGTATGGGAGGAGAAACAGTTTTTGACCGTGTCAGTGACAGCTTGCCATAGGATGACGTGTCATTAACCCTTTTTATTTTTAGCGTTATGTTTGTTGGAAAGCCAGGATTATATAAATGAAAAGAACTATGAACGGAAACCTGCAAGGAAAATATGAAAATAATAAAGGACTCATTGCACTGAAAACTATTGAAGTATTGGACATTTATGTTGGAAAAGTTGTTGCCAGAGCACGGGTCTAAAGTTCTTCCCACTCAACCACCAAAGCAGATGTAGGTCTTATTGGAAGACTCTACAACATTTAATATGTGAGGTTTCAAAAGCTTTGCAAATGTACGACTCTTCTGAAAGATTGTAGCACTCCTTCCAATATTTGTCGTATCATCTTCTCACAGTGATATAATATACATATACATACATACATATACATATAATTTGTGCTGCATTGAGACCCGTTTTATTCATAATTAAATAAATAAATACAACATTAAATAAATAAATACAACATTTTGAAATAAATATATGACCATGAAATAGTGAAATACCACATTTTGAAATAAATATACAAAAACTGAAATCATGAAATAAGGCCACTTTGTGTTTTTATTTCATAATAACCTTTCCACAATGGCATATTTAATTCATAATGCCCTTTTCCACATGGGTGTATTTATTTCATGATGACTTGCTCTGTCAATCAAAGCCGATATGGCGGAACCAGTGAAATGATTGGCTGCTCATTTACTAAGGCATAAGCAGCTGCACTTGTTGTATCGATTGAAACATACAGATTAAATATATAGCGCTGAATAGTCCGGAGGCCTGTCTTACAAAGTGTGATTAACTCAGCCCAAACTTATATCCATTCTCTGGATTGACTCAACCAAATATTGAGGAACTGGGATAAGTTTTACAACGAAGCTGGTTATTAACTCACTAACTTAACCCAGACCTTGATGGATGCGCATTCATGTACAAGAAGTGGCGTTAGGAGATTCTGTCTTACAGTCTGTGGTTCTGACAAATCACAAACATGGACAAATCCAGAGCAGTATTTGACCATGGATGAGCAGACTATCATTTTCAAAAAATAGAGGAATAAAAAATTTAATTTGGGCAAAAACAACACTGTTGCTGCAGCAAATGCAGGGAGGAATGCTGGCAGAAAATAGCGACTCCATTAATGTGGACATTCGCCAGATCATCTGATATTAATTAATGGGATCATATAAACAGACAGTAGTCAGAGCACTGTATTACAGTACAAAAATGACTGGGAAGGCTTTATTTACATCATATTTCCCAGTTCTTTAAATGATCCGCTTCCATGTGAGCGTGTTATCGCTATGTTGAGCATATTATTTCCAAGGTGTCCTGAACGCAGCACAGCTGCGTCTCATCCAAAGTTTCGTGTTCCATCCTGAGTTACGTGCAACAACGTTTGACACAGTGAATCTTGATCATGTTATCATTTAACTATAGCTGTAGAAGAACACAACAAAATGAGTCTGTCCAGGCTTAAATTTATTTTTAAAGCAAGTAAGTCATCATCCCTCCTGGTAGGAATATTCAGCCAAGTCCAGCAAATTAACAAGTAAAAACGGATAGCCTATATAATTCTCGATCAGTGTTTTTGAGAAGTAAATCTTTCCCTTATCCTGTTTAGTTGTGCTGTTCAACTCTTATCATTCACTGCAGGTGAACATACTTGGTCAATAGAAGTCAATATGGATTGTATTGAGGTTTGAAGAAGACTGCATTTTATTTCCATGAAGAGGCTTGAAATAACAGCTTTATGGACATCCTATTTTACTTTGTTTAAACCATAAAATAAAATATAAAAATATGTTTTTTATTTATTTCTTTATTAGTTACATCAATGCACCAAAACATAATAGGCCTACATTACTATAGTAATGGAAGTCATTAACCATAACCAGTTCCTTATTGTTTGGCTGAATCAATCCAGAGAATGGATACAAGTCCAGGCTGAGTTAATCACACTGCTTAGTAGTACAGAAATCTGCTTCAGAGCAGGTTAGTAGTTCAGCTGTTGCTGCAGTGATACCGCTCGATCAAAAGTTAGCCAGCTTCGTAAAGAAGAAGAAGTATTTACTGTAGTTAGCCCAATAAGCGAAAATCCAGCTTTGTACTACAGGCCTTTGGTGCTCAGTTTCCCTAAAAATGTTGTAAATAGTGACAAATTGTCACGCTTTATTTGATCTGCTAAAATCCCCACAGCTGCAGAAACTCTGCTGAAATCCCTCATCTCTGACTGCATGATGTGTCAAGGAAAACAAATCGATGAACAAGCCACTATCCCAACCCCACAGTTTTTATTGGCTGAGCAAGTCCTTCTGAAATAAATATGCCATTGTGGAAAAGGGCATTATGAATTAAATACACCATTGTGGAAAAGGTTACTATGAAATAAAAACACAAAGTGGCCTTATTTCATGATTTCACTGTTGTATATTTATTTCAAAATGTTGTATTTATTTTTTTATTTAATGTTGTATTTATTTATTTAGTTATGTATAATACGGGTCTCCATACAGTTACCTTTCTAAAGCAAATTAACCTGGAAGGTTATGTTGAGTAAGTTCAGGTTATTTACATATCCTGAAAGTTAATTCTGGTTTTGGAACCGAAAGTTGAGGTTATCAACAAACTTACCCTTAAACTTACTATAAGTAACCTCTGGAACAGTGCCCTGAGTAGAAATAAGGTTGCTGATCGGGTTAGTGAGATGGCCAGTGATTTAAAAGCACAGTTGAGTGAAAGAAGCAAAGACTTTATTGCACACTCTCTTGCTTTGAATGAAAGCATCGACATGACCAACACTACACAGCTGGCCATCATCATCCGTGGAATGAACTCCAATTTGCATACAACAATGACTGGAAAAGAAAACATTAAATTGCCCCTGGACAAACTTATTAGACTGATGAAGAATCTGTTATGTGGAGTGGAAAAAGTGGAGTAGAACCTTGTAATAGCTCATATCTGTGTGAGAAAATTTTCTCAGAATATTTATTCCATAATTTAATTATTCCAGAATAATATTCCTGTTTTTAATAATTTATGTTAAAAATGGGTTTAGTGTCTTCAATAAATTTTGATCCTGTTCGACCTCCAACCTAAAGTCTGTTTTGAAATTTGCCCCCCTGTGCAAATGACTTTGACACTTCTGTTCTACCGTATAGAAAAGTGTTAATGTTAAAAAAAAAACTAAAGAAAAGTGGATCTCTTTTTAGCCATAATACGACTCAGAAATTACCACAATGACGGTAAATTCCTCTAGTTTAGTTCTACGTGATATACATGGCACTCTTACTTACTAACTCTTTACTATACTCTTTACACTGGTGCTGGAGAAATACTCCGGCTGCTCCTTGCCAGGGCTCCAAACTAAATTTTTGCATTGGTTGCACTTCTGAGTACATGTTGAAGTGTCCTTGGGTAAGACACTGATTTGACATATGTGGCCTAAGCTTCCTCCTTTGGCCGGCTTATTATCCCAGCAGGGTATCTGATCAGTGGCAGGGCATAGCTGTTTATTGCCTGGATCTTGTTCTTGCTATTGATCTGACTTCCCAGTACTTGCCTCACTCGTTGCAGGTATTTAGCTGTGGCAGCTTTCTTTGTGGCTTGTTCATGGTTCCCATTCATCTGTGGTATTACCAGGCACTTGTAGCTCTCCTCCACACCTGTTACCCTGCCCTCTGGGAGTGCAATGCCCACCGTATGGATTACCTTCCCTCATTTGTTATCATCCATCCACATTTCTCCAGTCCGAATTACATTCCGATGTCCCTGCGGTAGATCATGGTGGTGTGAGTCAATGTGAGTCAATGTCTCGCTCACTTTTAGCGTACAGCTTGATGTCGTCTCCTATATTCTATTAATACATCAGCCCTACAAATATATAAATAAAATATAAAAAGTGTGGCTATATGTATATTTCTATGTGAATCTCTTAAAAAAAGCTTTGCATTCCTACCACCTTTTAAATCATTGAAAAATGAATAAACCTGCTCCATTGAAATTCCCAACGAGCACCTTACACTGCTCGATCCACACTGATGATGTAACGAGGACTCGGTTGGTGTGGTGTTGTGACTTTTAGTGTGCTGAATCTATGTACTATGTCTGCCTGTCTCTGTGTCAGCTATTATGTTGAAATCACCCCCGATGATTAGTGTGTTATTTGAGTGACCATGGAGTGAAGTGAAAAGGGAATAAAAAAGGATGAATCATCAACATTTGGACCATATACATTTGCAATACACAACTTAATATTTTAAATAGATAAAATAACTATGATAAATCTGGACATATGATTGTACTATCAATGTCCAAGTTTACTCCTTTTTAATAAGGATAGCAACTCCTCTTTGCCTAGAGTTGTAACAAGTTGAATACACATGTGGAAACTGTAGTGCTCAAACTTTATTCAAAACTCAGTCTTCTCAGTAACATACATACTAGAAAAACACTTAGAGAGCCCAAACCTTTGCCAAGCTCACAGTTCCCCCTCATATTATGACTTGCATCCTAAAATATCACACATTTGTTTGTAACTTCAGTTGTAATAATCAGATTATTTGTCTCTGCTGATATCAGACTGTTTTTTTTGTCTCCATACACAAGCAATCTGGGCATTTGTGATAGTTATTTCAACATATGCTAACCCTCTGATGTTGACACTGACAGTGCATATCTACAGAAAGGCTTAAAATTATTACTTACTTTTTTGTTTGTTAGAAAGACGAGACTTCTGTCTACTCAAAGCTACCGCTGTTGCTGACTTCCTGTAATGTGAAAGAACGCCATCTCATTGGCAAAGTTTCTGTCCTATCAGAAAGTGTCATAGTGTCACATGCTGTTGTCATGTCCAATTGTACAGCTTTGTGTCATCGCATGCATCAAAGACTGGAATGATATATCTCTCTCCTCACGTTTTTTGTGTCTAGGAAATTACAAGAAAGACCTTTGGGCTCATTTTGATACATATCTCAGAGCTCAGTCACACATGATCTTTGTCAGAGTGAAAAACAGCAGTCAGAATCAGCCTATATGGGGTGTCAGCTGCCAGCACATGTGGGCAGTGGGTATCTTGCATTGTTGAAGAATTCTTCAAAACATTCCTGGACTGTGATCCAGACCGCCACCAAAATCTAATTATTTGTTGATCTCCCCAACAGCATAATTCCCTGAAAATGTCATCCATTCAAAAGTTTTCAAGTTATTTTGTACACAAACCAACAAATGCCGGCAAGAACATAACCTCCTTGGCAGAGGTATTAAGGGCACATTCACACTGTCACTATTTGATCTATTCTAATTTACGACATATTTGATCTACTGTGGGATGGTGAGGGCGGTATTAGGACTTCTAACCTGTTATAATGTATATTCCATTTGGCTTTTCATTCACTAGTATGTAAAAGCTTTGTGATAAAAGCTACTTTCCTTTGATATAACAAATATATCTCAAGCCAAACAACAGTAATGTTGCATGACACAATAGATTTATCTTTTGTTTTGAGTGCATGTAAAAGGATAAGGCAAAAATGCTTTTATTTCTGAATTTAAAATGGTGAAGTGTTTTTTCTTATCTAGACTTTTATCACTTATATTTGACAACTGTATTTTAAGACAGTGGTCAAATTTAACTCTCCCATTGGCAGAGCAGGCCAAACAAAGTCATTTACCTCTCTGTAGTCTTTGCACATTCTCTGCTTATTATTAATAATTTATCTTGTCCTTGCATATATGTTTATTCTGTTACAACTTCTTCTCTCTTTCCTTAATGCTTCATGGAAGATGTCAATTCTTTCCCTGAGATGTTCTACATTCTACAAAAAGCTTGTATTAGGAACTGTTCATCTGAAGGTATCTTGCTTCTAACTATCACCTATACGCTTTACTGTATCCTCTAGTTTTTCCCTTTTCCTGTGTTTTTCCTTTCCTTTTGATTTTCCTTGCATAGTCCATCCCCATTCTTGTCCTTGTTGTTTTCATATACTTTCAGATGCTGAAAGGAACACATCACATTATCTCAGACTTGGTGGATGTGATTATATGGAAGATTTTATGCTGTCCCATCAGTGTGTATGTGCTTGTGTGAGCTTCATAGTAATAAAGTGAATTGTTTTATCCAATCGGATCATAATTTTTAAAACCTGTTCTGTTTAATAATAATTTACCAACATTTGTATTTTGGAGCAATGTTCACAATGTAATTGTAACATGCATAAATAATCAAACATGGTTTGAGGTAGTAGGAGTCTGAATCTCATTTTCAGTCATAGGTTGCCTTTGGATATGGGCAGAAAGTTGTTGTTCCTGCCTGGGTTGAGAGGGTAACCATTTTTGAAGTCTTCAAGGTTTATGCTCAGTGGTAAATCTTTAAAAAAAATCTTTAAAACACCAAGAGTACTAAATACAAAACAAAAACACTCAAAACCTTAGTAAATGTACAAAACAAGAAATATAAAAAAATATCTACAAATATTAAATACCAAAAATACTATGTACAATTACAAACAAAAGCTAAACTATCCCAACTCAAACTATCATTTAGCAATCAAATACTGAACGAAAAACCAAGTAGTTTTAACACTACTGGAACAAATAAAATTATAATACTCTACACAAAGTTGACTATTCTAAATATACACATAACTAATCTAAACTAAACACCACAACTTAACTCAAAATTACAAAGTGCACCAAATACCAAAGCCGAAGATTCAAAGTCCAAAGTCACCAATCCGAAATACAATGCAAGCTAAGGAGAAGACAGTCTGTTACCAAACAGCTTCTTCAAAAATGAATGATGATGTGTCAATTTTATTTCCTGGTTTGGTTGATGGTGATTGTTTCTGTGATGAATTCTGGAGATGCAGATGAAGGTTGGTCTTGTTTGGGCAATCCACTCCCGGTGAGGGCGCAGGTGTACGGAAGAAATTAAGGGGTAATAAGTGGAATGAAATGCAGACTTAACAAGATGAATTTAAAACAGGGGGACGTAACCATAATCAATTAATTTTTCTTAACCACGACAGTCCGGCTCCGAGTCTGCATTACTGCAAACTCTGCACAGGCCCATTTATCTCTCGGTCCATCATTCCCTCACTTGTGAACAAGTCCCTGAGATACTTTAACTCCTGCACTTGGGGCGGGACCTCGTTCTTGACCCGGAGAGGGCATGCCATCCTTCTCTGGCTGAGGACCATAGTCTCAGATTTGGAGGTGCTGATTCGGATCCCAGCCGCTTCACACTCGAAGCGAATCGCTCAAGCAAAAGCTGGCAATCACCACCAGATGAAGCTAACAGAACCACATCATCCACAAAAGGTCGCCGATACTGAGGTCGCCAAACCGGATCCCCTCAACACTTTGGCTGTACCTAGAAATCCTGTCCATATAGGTTATGAATAGAATCGTGATAAACGGCAGCCTTGACGGAGTCCAGCTCTTACTGGAAATCCGACTTACTGGCGGCAGTGTGAACCAAGCTCTGAAATTGGTTGTACAGGGACCTGACATCCTGTACAACTGGGTCCGGTACCCCATACTTCCGAAGCACCCCCCACAGGAGTCCCTGAGCGACAGTCGAATGCCTTCTACAAATTACATGTAGACTGGTTGGACGAAGTCCCATGCCTCCTCCAGGACCCCGAAGAGAGTATATAGCTGGTCCACTGTTCCACGGCCAGGAAGCAAAACCACACTGCTCCTCCTCAATCTGAGGTCTGACTATACAACGAACCCTACTCTTCAGGACCCCAGAACAGTTCTTTCTGGGGAGGCTGAGGACTATGAGCCCCTGTAGTTAGAGCACATCTTCCATTCCCACCTTTTTCAAGAAGGGTACCACCAACCCAGTCTGCACTGTTGTCCATACATTGCTGTATAGGTATGTCAGTCAGGTCAGCCCCACAGCACCCAGAGCCATAAGAATCTCTGTGTGGATCTCATCCATCCCTGGGGCCCTGCCACCAAGGAATTCTTTAACCACCTCAGCGACCTCAGCCCCAGAGATAGGAGAGCCCACTGCAGAGTCCCCCAGCTCTGCTTCCTCCTCGGAAGGCATGTTGATAGCACTGAGAAAGTCTTTGAGGTATTCCTCCCACTAACCCACGTTGTCTCCAGCTGAGGTCAGCAGCCTCCCATCCCCACTGTTGACAGTATTTGTGGAGCACTGCTTCTCCCTGTTCAACTACCGGATGGTGGACCAGAATCTCCTCAAAGCCATCCAGATGTCATTCTCCAGGGCCTTACTCTTCCCATGCCCATGTTTTTGGCTTAGCGACCACCAAAGCCACATTTTGGCAGTTTTTCAGTTATCTATAAAGCCCATGTTGACCCCTTTCAACCAAGCTGGTTCTGAGCCAGAGCCAGACTAAGAACCAGATTTTTGGTTTTTGACCACCTAAGCACCAGCTCCTGGCTCTCAAAAACTGGTTCAATCTAGGCACCAACTCTTTGCTCGGGCAGAGTTAAGAACTGTTTCACATTGTTTGTGTTGCAGCCAGGGGCAAGGTTACCTGGCTAAAATAACATAGGAACACAATCCAACATCTTCATTAAAGCAAAGAAATGAACTTTAAAAACAAACAGAATTAGTCAGAGGAGAAGTTTCAGTTTCCTGTTTCCTGGCTTCATGATTATCTGCGGAAATCCAAAGTAAATTAAACGGGGCAAATAAAATAAAGTCTGTGTTTGGACAGCAGCAGCTGCAGCTGGGTGCAAACATACCATCTACTAGCTGATCGACAAATAAAAAAAACTTTAAAAAGATTTTAGGCATCAGAAATGTAAGCTGGGATGCAGTGGGCAACCCAAAAGAAAACTACATTTTTCAGACCCTGATTGTGGTGATCGGCTGGCAAATCAGACAAGCGCTATCGCGGTTGAGGTAATCCTCCTGCTCATGGTGCATGATAACGTGGCGAAAGCTCAAAACTCTAACACTACAAAATCTTGTAAGTGTACGGAAGTTATAATTAGTTATTACGCATTAATGATGCAGAACCAACTAGGCTCTTTCAGTCGTAAACAAAATGTTTTGGAAGCAACAGAGTTGTAGCAGTTAAGAACTGGCTCTTCCACCAGCACCTGTTCGATTTCTGGGCACCACCTGGACAGTCAGCAGTTAAAGGATTATATGTGACTGAATATGTCAAAGTCACACATCGTGGCAACATTAACTTTGGTGACCTTGGCATACCCAAGTGCAATTTCTTCCGACATGAATAATAATCTCGCTGTATTTATGTTTTTCCTTAGCCAGCAGTCGTAAATATTTCCCCTGCTCTGCCCCTGGAATGCATTTAACTATGATCCCTGATGTACCTAATGCTAAGTTTCTAACTTTGTATTAGATACTAATTTAGAAACTTATTATCATTTCTCACAAAGTCTCTGTTTATTAGAGTGGTTGGAGACGATTTTGACAGAGGTTTTACCTGAGTTTTTTGCAGTGGTGTAGAGGTACAGACAGGGGACGTGGAGATCTATATCTAATTAATGTTCATTTTTATGAAGAAAAAAATGTTTTTATGTTTGTTTTGTTTAGTCATCAGCTCTGTGTAAGTTCACATGACATGTTTTCACCTGGCCTGGATGCTGCAAGTGAACGGGATAATTCGAACACCACAGATGCCTTTAAATTAAATGGATTGGTCATCTTTTCATTAGCATTACAGGCCAACTGGTATCAGAGTAAGTGGGTTGTCAAATCTACACATGCGCTGATTCGATCAAATCACATTTTATACAAGTTGTACATCATTTAATTTTTGTGTTCATTATACCAAACAGTTTGACATTTAGAATACCTTTATATAATTTAGACTTCTAACAATTACCACTTCTTATTATCTGATGTTCCTTCTTTTGAGCAGGTGGAAACAGTGACAACACATTTGATGTAGAAAAATCTGTCGGTACCATCATAATTGCCAAACCTCTGGATGCTGAAAAGAATGCTTTCTACAACCTGTCGTTGCTGGCCACAGATGGCACTAACATTGTATATTCACAGGTAATGCTCATCCTTCATTTCACCAACTTTTAATCAAATCTGTTTTCTGTGTTTCACATTTTATCATTTTGGAAAAAAACATTTTGTTCTTTCTTGTTTCCCAATAACACACATGATTATAACAAGCAGGGCTCATAAGATATTCTAAAGAAACAACAGACGGGCTTAATGCCATTAACAAATAACATTTATTAATTAGTGAAAAACATAAAATTCCCATTTATGCCTTCTTTCTTTCACCCTTCATTCTTTCATTCATCAATTTACCAGTATGAAGTGCTGAGTTCAGAGTTCACTCTGGTGTTCTGGCATCAATTTCAGACATTGATGGGTGGCAGTAATGCAGTGCTATAAAGTTGTTTGCAACCTCACAACACACCCTACACACTCACAAAGCTGTTATTCAAAAGATCCTGCCATTGCTATAGTTGTCCTCATCATTGTCTTCCAATTCCCCCTACTTCTGTTTATATCTTGTTTGTTCTTTTCACTTGTCAGCTATACTTCTGAAAATGCACCAATTTCACTTATTGATGAAGGAAATTGACAAAAGTGTCTATCCATTTGTATATCTTATATAATAATCATGGATAATTTGACCTCTACAACATCAACAGAACACTAAGGTCCCTCATCAAAAGCCAATTCTACAAGACACCATTCTGTGAGGTGTCTACCAGGAGGATGCCCTGTCACCACACAGAAATCCAACTGTAGATACCTGTTCCAAAGTTAGGCAACTCGTTTTATGGATGGCATCTAGTTGTATGCCAGGACTGAGCCTTTACCAAGATATACAGCATAGACTTGGAATGTAATGTAAACTGAATAAAATGGTGATGTCTAACCAATTGAACATTGTACTGGTGGAAAAATCTAAGAAAGAACGTTGTAGTGATACATGCTGCAGCCTCATATAATGGCTATGTCAAGAGGAAATTATACTGGAAACTGAAGTAGGAAATTGAAATAGTTTTTGAGAGTGAAGGTACTATGTTAGTCATAGTGCATGTATCAGTGATCTCCCCAACAGATCCCATGAATATCATGATGATCTCCTTCAAAAAAAAACTTTAGGAAGTTTAGTTGAAAGTAGCTAACTGCCACAGCCAATTCCTGGCAAATTCTTTGGTACTAAAAGGAAAAACTGAGCTGACACTTTCCTTTTGGGGTTAATTCTCATGCTAACTGGAAAGGGAAAAAGGAAACACCATGGTGCCCTGAATATTTTCACCAATGAGAATTTCAAGGTGGAGTAAATTGATTCTTTATGGAAGCAACTGTCACAAAATACGGCTGTTTACTTTTTAATGAAACTTAATTTAACTCACATAAATAAACAAAGACTGTTATGAAGTTGCAAAATAGAGAGATTAAACTCTTGATAGTTAATGGGCAGCTCACCTCACTAAATGATAGTTCTTTAATTCTACCTTCCTCTTTCCTTTGTTTCTTTTCCATGCCTCTCATATTTCAGATTCACATCAATGTTCTGGACTGCAATGACAACAATCCCATCTTTTCACAATCGACATACGAGGTCACCATTTCTGAAGATACACCACCAGACACGGATGTGGTCCAGATACTGGCAACTGACCATGATGCTCATCACCAGCTCACCTACTCTCTCCAAAGTTCCATAGACCTCACCAGCATGCATCTGTTCCGCATCCACCCTACACGTGGCACCATCTACACCACTCACAGGCTGGACCATGAGGCCTGTGCTGAGCACATTCTCACTGTTATGGTAAGACATTGTTCTGGGATCCATCTCATTGCTCTGCATGTGGAAATGATGTGCATGCCTTCCTTAAGTTTGTGTCCACTATTAGATATCTGGGAGTTGGACTCAGGGTATGATATTACGTTTGGATAACGTTTGGATTTTAGTAGATAACGACTGAATCTTTGCTGATCTCTGCTTAGTGCTGAGGTTCTGCAATAATTCTATTTTGATAAGATTTGATTCTGGTGCCAGTGATCAATGTTATGGTGTCAAATGATTATTAAAACCTAATTTATACATGTGCGCTTGAGTAGGTATGCCCGTATCAAAGATTAGCCGCATTCAGACATATGTTCAGAGAATGCAGTTCTAAGAACAGTTTACCACGAATTCTGTTATAAGAACGGTCTTTCCCCAGGAGATATGTTTCATCATACCTATCAATTTTGGTTCAGATATATTCTTATCAATGTATTTTTTATTGCAAGACATCAAATTTTGAGCCTCTGCCCGTTGCAAACAAAATCACCTATTAGAAGAAATAGCACAACTGTTAATTTACATTTTTTCATGAAGATTATTGACATCCAGTGGCAGGGCACCGAAAAAAGGTGGTGCTCCTGTTCAATTTCAACTGTAGAGTCCCGACCACACCAAATACAAACTTTTTCACATTCCAATGGGGTACACGAAAATTGGTGAATTTTGGAGCATCAGCCCCCCAAAAATGGCATCAATTTGTCAGAAGAATAAGAATAAAATTTTACATTTCAATGGGCCTTTGCACCGCCTTCGGTGTTCAGGCCTAATTAAACACGGCAAATCGGACAAAGCCTGGGTTCAAGCAGCAGTACTGAGACACGGCTGCAGCTGGCTGTGAATGGTGCATCGACAAGCTGATCAACAAATAAATAAACTATTAAAAAAAGATTTCAAGGACAAGAAAAGGAAGCTGGGACACAGCGGCAACAAGCCACCAGAAAGTAACCCACGTTTTTCAGATCCTGAATTCTGATTGTGGTAAACAGAACCAAACAACCGATGAACTGAATTCCGTTGTGGTTGAGTTAATCCTTCTGCCATGGTGGACGATACTATGCACCAACAACATTGTTTCTGGTAAGTGTTATTGTCTCATGTGATGGGTGGAGGCTATGACATAATCATGCTGAACTGACAAGGATCTCTGTCAGTTAAAAACAAAACCAGTTCCTTGGAGTTGAACCAGCCACGCCCTGGCTCGAGCGCCAAAACCCATTATTCCTTTGTCGAGAATTCCTCAGTGAAAGCCATCGAATTCCAGGAGATATTCTACTTTTTCTTCTTCTGTCTCTGGAGCAGTACAGACACTCTTCCACACTCTTCTCCTCCTGTGTGATTTGCTCTGTCTGTCTACTTTGTCTCTTTGCGTTCTACTTCACTCTTAAGAGTACTTCTCCACTTTCTTCTCTACTCCTCAATATTGAACTGGTCAACAGGGCTCTAACAGCTATTGATAAAGTTTTTTCCACTGGTGAGGCAGAGAGAAGAGAAACTGCCTGCCGGACCTGACCTTTCCCGGTGGCGACTCTCAGGACCCGTGGGTCTGTTGGCGTCTTGTGTGCCTCAGGATTCTGTTGGTTGAGGATGTTAAGGATTTGTGTATTTTTGGGTTTATGATCATGAGGTTCCTAGCAGTTAGAGTAAGTGGGTTCCTTGTGTGTTCCAAATTCCTGAAACTGCTGCGTGGAATAGCAGCAGACAATCAGGCCATCTCTGGCTCCGTGAAAACTCTGACTCTTGCCACTGAGGAGCATGGCCGCAGGTTGAATGTCATCAAGGCCCAGGATGGCAGTTCGGGCTCTTTCTAACTGCTTTGAGCAGCATGAGGCTGCTTGACTATCTTATCGGCTGTTTGGCTTCAGATCTCAGCTACAGAACGGAAGTAGCAAAATAATGGCCTTAACCCAGACAATGGCTAATCTCATCTTGCCTTCCCCAAACAGTCTGGAAATGTTCCTGCAGAAGCAAGCTGGATAACTACTCTGTCCCGTTCTTTCCCTGTCTTCAATGGAATGTGTCCTTGCTGGACCTCCTGACAGCGCACTGTTGCCATAGTGACGACCGGAGGGTGACCTGCAAGTAGACTGTGGAACTCACACTTCACAATATATGCACGCACGCACTCATGTCACATGATATACAGACACTTACCTGCTTTCACCGTCTCTGCTCCACTTCCCCACTAGTGAGGGTCATCAGGCTAGACTGTTTACTGAGATGAGGTTGCATCTGCAGTCCTACTGGGGGCTTGCACTCCCCGAACACCTCTGTCACGTGAGCTGTTTTTACATGTGCTTGATGTAAAAGGGTTGTTTTTTGACAGAGTATACTAGTCTGCGTATGAACTATGCTGAATAGGATGTTTAGCTTTTTTTTCTCTCCTCAGATAAATTCTTTGTGTGTTCCCAATCTGCAAGAGGGCACCTTACGGCTGCCTGGTGATTGGTGCTCTGCACCTTATTGCCGAGATAAGTCTATAAATCATGTATACTGACAATGACAATAAAATGTTTCTGATTCTGACCTAAATCATGCATGAAGAAATGAGAGTGCAGCATCTCAGACAAATGAGATGACATGTAAATTTAACTTATTAAAATGTGCCTATCCATGTCCAATGAGTAGATGTATCAAATATCATGTTGCCAAAGGGTGGAAGTACCACCTATAACAAATGTGTTCCTATGGAACCCTGAAAAGACCCTGCCTTGGAGTTGGCGCTAGAATAGTTATAGGGACTTAGGGTCGTGGAACCTAGGTCTAATCTTTACAAATACGTGAAAAATATCTATTCCTGAAAATGTCATAGGAACCTCAAAAGGTTCCTACAAACAGAAAGTGGCTACAGTGCAAAATCACTGCCCACATACCCCAATGCATCTTTCCTATGCAACCTTTTCATTGATGGTAGACAGAGGGCGGCCCAGAGTTTGCAACTGAGTTCCAGTGACAATCTGGGATAACAGCAAATATGCTGATAGTGGAAGAAATCATGATACCCTACATTCTCAATAAACATAAAAAAGGCAGTGTAGGAGCAGTGATTGGTGAGGCGATTAAATAAATCATGGCTTTTCCTTATTAGTTCCTTTCGCTCGTCACACATGTGTATGCATTGACAAAGAAGAATGCAGAAGACAGAGAGAAGACTTTGTTTATAAGGATACATTTTTAAAAAATATATTTGATTATTTTTGCTTTTTAGTAACAAGAACTATTGGAATTGCTCCAGTACTATTATAAGTAGGTACTCAATGTCATTAACACAGGTTTGGTCTAGATGGTCTACAATTGTGGCCAAATTTTGTAAAGTATTGGATACCTTTCTAAGACAGTATGTTATCTTTTCTAAAGGTACACAGTTAATAATTTCTATGTACCATTTTGTCATAAGCAGAGGGGATTCAGACTTCCATTGACAGCAATACATTTTTCGGCTACTGCCAAGGCTATTTCCAAGTATTTTATTGGAAATGTATTCATTGGTTTATCAATTTTCATGAAGTTTCCTAACAAGCAAAATTCTGGATTTAGAGGCAATTAAGTTTGTGTAATTTTAGACAGAACGTCACGAAAATCAAACCAGATTTTTTTTTTAACTTCACACATGACCAGGTACAATGCAGGAAAGAGTTCATGTCTGCGGCACATTGGAAACATCCATTCATCCATCCATTATCTACCGCAAATTTCCTGAACGGGGTCATGTGGGGCTAAAGTCAGTCCCAGCTAACATTGAGTGAGAGGTGGGATACATCCTTGTCAGGTCACCAGTCCATCACAGGACCAACACACATAGACAAACAACCATGCACACACACAAAACATTTACTCCTACTGGCAATTTAGAGTCTCGAACCAACCTATCCCCAAGGCGCATTTCTTCGGACTTTGGGAGGAAACCAGAGTACCCGGAGAGAACCCATGCTAACTAGGGATGGTGAAACTGAAGCCTCATGAAACATTGAGCAATTTTGACACAAATGCCTAAAAATGAACCACTGTGTTACAAACATTTAACTCATCAAAATGGCTCCATCTGCTGGCTGTGGGCTTCTGATGCATCGTGTAAAAAAATAATTAACCAATACTGAAACAATTCACAATGTACTGTGTCTCGAGGCACGAAGACACATGTTGAGTTCCCAGACACAATATAATCAAGGACAGTGTCAGGACACAAATATTTTCTACATGGCATCCAGTATGTAAAAGCAAGTTTATGCTGTGTATAATCAGAATAATATTTGATGCTGACACCACCCCGAAGAAAAGTTTGTTTTCAACTAGTAAATTCTCAGAAATCTCCAAACACACTAATAGTTTCATATTCCAGACATTATAGAAAAGCGACATCAGTGAGATGTGATCGCGGCTCCAACTGCTTCATGCTGCTGGTGACACAGCAGCGGGAGACAAGAGGAGTTCCACTCACCGTCAACTTTATGTATTAGTTTGTGTTGGATATATATATATATATATATATGTGTGTGTGTGTGTGTGTGTGTGTATTTATCAAGCCTTTACTTACAAAAACAAATCTGTTTGAGGAATTTTAGTCTGGATTTAGACCACATCATAGCACAGGGACAGCACTTGTGATCACTATTGATCTTCTTATGGCCTCAGATAAAGGACTCCTGTCTGTTCTTATCTTGCTAGATCTGTGCTGCATTCGATACCATAGATCACAACATTCTGCTACAGACACTGGAATAGGTTATTGGTTATTGGTTATTAAAGGGACCACACTCAGCTGGTTTAAGTCATATTTATATGATAGATTTCAGTTTGTTAATGTAAAAGATGAGTCTTCCTCACACACCAGTGTAATGGTCGTTTTTCCTGTCAAGTATGAGACTGGTTTCTTAGATTGAGAAGAATATAAATTTAATAATGAAAGATAAAAGAAGGTGAACATATTTTAAACATTAAAACATGGAGTGAGACAATACATGAGAGACAGACAGAAAACAAGGTTATAACCTGGGGAGAATCATTTCAGAGATCTGTTGTCACACAGAAGTCCAAAGCAATTCTGCCCAGTCACTTATAGATACCTTCTTTTAAGCACTTTGGGTGTGTGTGTCAGTCTGGAGCCCGTTTTCTGTTATAACAGATAACGAATCAGGTCTCATCTAAACATTTTCCTGATGGAAGGATGCTGGCCTTGCAGATGGTTTACTAAGGTCAGAATGACATCAGTTTAGGAGCATTATGGTCAGACCTTTCAGCCAGACATTAATTAAGAGTAAGGTAATTAAGCTAATATATGAAATTTCCACAACACCAGAGTAAGTCATGGTGTTTCTCGGGGTTCTGTACTTGGACCAATACCTTTACACTATACATGCTTCCCTTAGGTAATATCATCAGACAACATTCCAGATGATACTCAGATTTACTTATCCGTGAAGCCTGATGAAACAAATCAGTCCATTAAATTACAAAGATGTCTTAAATACATAAAGACCTGGATGACTCCTTTTAAACTCAGACAAGACTGTTGTCTGTGGGCCTCAGAAACTTAGGACAAAATTGTCTAGCTTTGTAATTAATCTGGATGGCATTAATTTGGCTTCCACTACTACAGTAAGGAACCTTGGAGTTATTCTTGACCAGGATTTGTCCTTTGGCTCGCATTTAAAACACGTTTCTAGAACCGCTTTCTTCCATCTACATAATATAGCAAAAATTAGGATCATCCTGTCTCAGAGTGATGCAGAAAAATTAGTTCATGCTTTAGTTACTTCTTGATTGGATTACTGCAATTCCTTATTTATAGACTGTCCCAAATATGCCCTGAAAAGTCTCCATTTGATCCAAAATGCTGCAGTAAGGCTTCTGACGAGAACTAGCAGAAGAGATCATATTTCTCCAGTTTTAACATCTCTTCATTGGCTCCCTGTTAAATTTAGGATAGTTTAAAATCCTTCTCCTTGCATATAAAGCTCTCCATGACCAAACTCCATTGTATATCAGAGATCTCATAGTTCCATATATTCCAAAAAGTGCACTTCACTTTCAGACTGCAGGTCTACTTGTGGTTCCCAGAGTCTATAAGAAAACAATGGGAGGAAGAGCCTTCGGCTATCAAG
>JBAMHX010000010.1:5642820-5657692 GCA_037177515.1 Pseudomugil tenellus | reverse complement strand
TTATCATGAATGAACTGTGAAACTTGACTGAACACTGCCCGTTCTAGTAGTTTCGACATGAATGGAACCAGTGAGACTGGTCGGTAGTTTTCAACCTGGGCCGAGTTAAGTGTGGGTTTCTTTAGTAGCGGGGTGACCCGAGCTTCCTTGAAAGCAGAGGGTAAGACACCAGATTTTAGAGAGGAGTTGATGTTATGGGTTAAAGCAGATTTGATTGTGGGTAGGATTATCTGTAAGATACCTGTAGGGACAGGCTCAAGCGGACAAGTGATTGGTTTAGAGTTTGTTAGCAGTTTAAAGACTTCATCCTCATTTAGAGGACAGAAGGAGCAGAGTTTGATATCACTAGTTGGATGCAATGAGCTGAGTTGATCAGGCTCAGAGAATTTGTTGCTAACGCTAGCAACCTTTTCAGTGAAGTATGATGCAAGCATGTCTGCAGTCAGCTCATTGGGTGCATGGGCAGGTGGAGGTGAAAGAAGAGAGTTAAAGGCCATGAATAGCTGTGGTGTGTTGGGAGCATTGTGGATCTTGTTCTGATAAAAGTCTATCTTGGCAGCCTTTAAGCTGGATGTAAAAAGTGAGAGTTGTTGCTCTGAGTCCAGCTCTGTCATGCCTTAAACTGTCAGAGAGCCATGGGCTAGGAGGATTCTGTCTAGCTGGCTTTGTCTCCTAAATGTCTCAGGGGTCTAGCAGTGAACTGATGAATTGCGTTTTGTTTACAATATAAAGCCGCACATGTTCAGTCACAAAGCTCCAACTAGTCAAATTTTTGAACCAGCCCGGTATGACGTCAGGACAGGAATCATCCTGGGGTCATGACCTTTCATTTGCACTTGATTTAAGGTCAGTGAGACAAATAGTTCCAGAGGTATAGCCAAAAATCTGATTTTTGGTGAATAAAGCGCCACCTGGTGGGAAAACCAGAAATTCAAACATCGTGAAATTCGATGCAGGTTGTCTCCCTGGGGATCTAAACAGGTATACAGAGTATCTAAATGAAATTGTAAATCGTTCCAGAGATAGAGTCAAAAATCGGATTATTTTCATGCATAAAACACCACCTATATCTCCGACACTCTGCATTCAGGGATTTAAATAGAGAATGTCGGCCATCTGTTGCAGCATTTAAGAGAAAAAGGAGAAACTCAAACCAAAACCACCTGTGCACTACATACCAAACGACAATTGTGAAGACAACCACCACCAGGGATAGGAGATGCAGCTCCAGGCCCACTGCACCTGCATCAAAAATATATTAAACATTATAATTATTAACCACAAATGAACTAAGAAGGACAATACAATACAAAAAAGGATAAAAGAACCCGATTAAGCTAAAACAGCAAATCAGGCTGAAATGAACCCTCTTGAGCCAGACACCCCATAGAAAAGAAGAACTGGAATAATGTTGCACCACACTAAAAGCAGCAAGCTTGATAGAGTCACGGTCTCTGCCGATCCATAAAGGCTGACCAGGAACTCATGAACCCACCAAAGCTGTGCTGCATGTCATGAATGCAGCACAGCTAAATAAGAAAAAAAATAATTAACTCATAATACAATGGAGTATATGATTCCATGATCTAGAAAGTGAACCCATACAATCACTCCTCCTCTGATCACCCGCATACTGCAATTGAGGAAAACAAATAAAAGAGTCTCAAATTGTAGGCCATACCTGAGTATGGTTCCAATGAAACCCAAACCGCCACCTCAACCAAGCTACGGCAGCATATGTTCCGGCTCTGGCAACACAGTGCCATACAGTGGTGGGGAGTAGCTAAACCATCTAGAGGGCACAAATGGATGGATAGATGAACAGATAGATAGATGGATGTGACTTTCTTTCACTATACCTTTGTATGTTTCTGTTTGCAGCTGGTAGCCAAGGATGATGACAGTCTTCTGAATGGAGCAGTCCTATACTTCATCGTCACTGGAGACCAAAACAGCCAGTTTTTTATTGAACCACTAACTGGAATCATGAAAGTCAACAAGCAGCTGGATCGAGAGACAGTGAGGAAACAAACATTAATTCTCTATGCCCTGTTCCATTAGAGAGTGAACACACACAGACAAATCACCACTCTCATTTTGTAAATCAAAATCCTCCAGTTAACCTAACGTGTGAGTAAGTTGAATTAACTGGCAAGATTTCACACACATACTGAAATCACAAACTCTATAAAGAAATGAACCAACTAGGGATTGAACCATAAAACTTTCTTGCTATAGGTTGAGCCAACATCCATGAATACTGCTTTGGATAAACATTTTTATCCAAACCATTATTATTACCCTGAAATCAAGGCTAAATCAAATCACTTTGGGATCAAAATTATTTTACATTCAGAAGATCTTTTAAGTTCAAAATCAGATATTTATTTTTTGAGCCTGGACTAGGAAATTACAGTTTTATAGTTGCATTATAGAATAAGACAGAGAATTGCAATAAAATTAAGCTATCTGCAAAAATAATATATGTAAAACACAAAAACCATCCAGGTCAAACCAGAAAAGATATGAATAAGAAAAAAATATGCATTAAATAATTAGTGCAGTGCAACTACTTTTTTTTACAGAAATGAGCTTTATTATTTATAAGTCAAATAAAACATCTATAATCAAAATTTCTGCCAGTAATAGTAATGTGCGCAATTACGCACTATCCAGATTAAATAAAGGTCCTCGATGTGGATTTAGAGCACGTTTTCAATCCCAGAAACAATAAACCAGATCGGGGAGTGAATTATCTTGTCTCCTTTACTCTTTGACAAGACACAATGACTCAAAGTCATACAATTAGATTTTGAACAGCATGTGAGAAGCCAAGACTGTGGGACTGGAGGCTGAATTTGCCAATAAGCTGTAAGCACAAAGTCGGTGGAGTTGCCAATGACTCCGATGGCCTGGAAGGTTTTAACAGAAATGTCCTTTTTATATCAGAGCACTGCTATAAAAAGAAAATACAGTCAATCCTGTTTTTCAAACATTAAATATATACACAGCTTTCATTTTTTTCTACACATTCACAATTAAAATGATTTGGCTTAATCTAATTAAAAATTAGTATGATAAAATCATATAGACACAGAAGGATTAAAATTTCCAGATGTTACAAGGGAAAGGTAAGAAGTCAGCGGGATTGATTTAAGTTTTTGGAATTTCCAACTTGTGAAAGACCTTATATAACAGCATGTTTCGGGATTTTTGCTGCCAGGAAAATTTAGAGGTGAATATATAATACCACGTTACAGGGTTCCCATGGGTTGTGTACATTATGTATATTGGCAAGAAAAAACAGAAAAACGCTGAGCTATAGTCTCCTAGCAGGCGGGTTCTGTCTGAGCATGAGGCACCTCCCAGCAACCCACCACAGAAAGCTGCTTATGTTTGGAGAAACTCTCACTGCTCGCAAACCGCAGCTATTATCCACCACTTTCCGAGCAAAACACTGGAGGCTACTAAAGTCTACTAAAGTAATTTTTAAAGCATTTATATATTATTAAATGTAAAAGATACTTAGGCAAATTAACTACTTTAAAACAGTTGCATCTCTTGGTGACAATTTCACTTCTAATAAAATCTCACAAGCAATAGCTTTATCTTGATGCCGAGAGGGCTTATCTATAATTTATATTGACAGAGAAATACTCAAGTTTATTTGTGTATGCCATTTTCAAGCCAAAACCTTAAAAAAATTCTTAGGATCAATTTGCTTAGATATTAGTCATTTGACTCCATCATCAGGTACCATAATTATTAATATATTCACAGTTGGATTTTTATTTAAAAAAATTTATTGGCTTTGTTCATTTAGGTTCCCAACTACTCACTGGTCATCAGAGCCCTGGATACTGGAGTTCCACCAATGTCCTCCACTGCATTGGTTAACATAGACATCTCTGACGTCAATGATAACCCACCCATCTTTTCCCCTGCCAACATCACTACGGTTATACAGGTTAAACAAAACAAGAAAATATCTGATTCTCCCAAATTAAAATTAATGTGATCTGTTTGTTCAGAAAAAGTAATGTAAGTTATGCTACAGTGAATTTAGACAAATTCAGTGTAAATTCACGTTCTATAATCATGTCATTTAGTAATAATATACCCCTTCTTCCAAATTTCCCAACTCCTGCCAGGAAAACAAACCAATTGGCACCAGCCTCTTGCAGTTTTCAGTCATCGATCAGGATTCCTCTCTCAACGGACCACCTTTTTTCTTCAGTATCCTATCAGGGAACGAAGGTGGGGAGTTTATGTTGGAGAAAGATGGAACACTTGTGACCAATCAGGTGTTCAGAAGGGACCTGGCAACTGAATATGTTGTTCAAATACAGGTAGGATAAAATCTGCAGCATTGCTCCAGTCATTCTTGTCACATCAGTTTGAAAAGCACCAAGTGAATCATTACTTCAAGCTTATTAATGTTTTAATATTAAGTATTTCAAATTTATATGCACAACATAAGAAATGCTTATATTTTATTGAATGGTTGTAAAAAATACAGTCAATGCAATGCATGGCAAAAGAAAAAAAGCCTGAACATATTTCAAGTCTTTTCCAATTAAAACTAAACCAACAAGCAAAAACGCCAATCAATAAGCGGCTCATTGTACAAAATGTTTGTATAGCATAGTATTTACAGTTTATACAGCTTAGTAATATACATTTATACTTAAAAACTGTAAGATGAAGATCCAAAAATGAAAAAAAAATCAATTCTTTATCTGTGACATTGCTAGTTTTTTTAATTAGACAACTGTATTTGTCCCCTTACTCCAGGTGTCGGACTCGGGAATACCTTGTTTGTCCTCCACCTCCATTCTTACTGTTAGAGTGATTGAGGAAAGCCTTCATCGGCCAGTGGTATTACCACTGGAAATTCATATTGTTACAATGGAGGACGAGTTTCCCGGTGGGGTTATGGGTCAGTTGCATGCCACTGATCCCGACCCTTATGATGCACTAATTTTCGGTCATGCCACCGCAGCTCAGCGCAGTCTATTTAAGATCAGTCCTCATGATGGAAAAATCATCGCTCTTAGTGGCTTAGATGCTGGCAGATATCTTCTCAATGCCAGTGTTAGTGATGGACGCTTTGTCGTGTCTGTGCCAGTGAGCATACATGTGGAGCAGGCAACACTTGAGATGCTACGCGATGCAATAACGATTCGCTTTGAGAGTGTATCACCACAAAATTTTGTGGCAGTGCATCTTAAAAGCATTTTGAAGGTGATGCAACAGGCAGCTCAATCTCATCAACAGGACACACTGCATCTGCTCAGTTTACAGCCAGTTGAAGGGACACAACAATTAGATATGCTTATCACTGTGGAAAAACCTGGAGGTGGGTACTACAAGGCACCTTACCTTACTCAGAAGCTCAGCACATCACGGTTGAAACTGGAGGAGGTGCTCAGAGTGTCAGCTATTCTAGATAAGAACTGCTCTGGGTTGGAATGCCGTGGAGCTCAGTGTGAACAAAGTATCATACTGGATTCTCACAACCTAGTCACATACAGCACGCCACAGTTCAGTTTCGTCTCACCACGATTTCACCGAACCTCAAGCTGTACATGTAATGGTAAGTGACATAATGTGAGTATGTGTATTACTCCGGGACTAAACAGTAATAGCTATAGATGTCTTCTGTAGTGAGCTGGTCAAAAGAGGAGACCAAAACAGTTGCTTGAAAACTGATCTATATTTATGTCTTATGTGAAACAAAAAAAGTACATGTTACTGAAACTGTAAATGCAGACTACTGAATTACGATGGGAACATTTATTGGTGATAATGTCCTGAAAAAGTAAGGACGTTGAGTGTTAAATGGATTATTTAATTGTTATAATAATGCTTCTGAGAAATAAGTGCGAGGAAATTCAAACAATGATTTGCTTATCCCAGCATCAGTAAGGTAACCAAATTAAATTAATAAATTGCATGTATGTCATCTTTCTTCAGACTCCAATTATGTAGTTCAATAAACAAGCATCAGTATCCTCTTTAGTCGTCCCTGAGGAGGTGTCCAGGAAGCATCCTAACTAGAAACCTAAGCCCCCTCATTGGGCTCCTCTTGATGGAGACAAGAAGTTTCACTCTGATCGAGAAACCCTAAAGAACTGAAGTGAATACACTGGGCATCTTGTTCTCTCACCCAGATCACGTCTGCTTAAGCAGCAGAAGTGTACGTTTCTTTTACTAAGGCCTGATAAGTTTGGTGGCCAAGCGAGTGATAAGTCAGCATTTGGCCTAGTTGTTTCTGTCTAGCAGATCGTTGTGATGGGGCTTGGAAATCAAGCTGAGAGTCTGATATCTGTCTCTCAAGGCATCAATACTGACACAGCTCTGGCTCCCCCTGAGAAATTGCCTCTTGGGTTAACTGAGCATCATGGTAACCTACGTAGGTGGCCCTGCATCTGGTACTGTGTGATTACTGCCTCTCAATTTTAATTGCAAACAACACACATCTCATAAACATCTGTGTGTGGGGGGCATAGTTTTGATTTTGAACAAAGTTTTGATTTTGAACTTACTTTAACACTTGACAAAATGCAATGGAATACACTTTATTGTCATAGCTAATGTCACAAGTACATAACAACAAAATGTTCCAACAGCCCAAAACCAAAATTACAACATAAAACATAGAACAGACTTATACAGACATGCACAGGTAATCAGGTGCTGAGGCGTAACCCAACCTTATGGCAGCACAACTTTACTGATTGGGAAAAATACCACAATGAGAGAAGTTGATGGAGACAAAAAGCTAAGAATTTTATTTGCCATTCTGTAATGCAGAGGAGTATACCTAGGAAAAAACACTCCATAATTAAAGCACATAGAAGAATAATTCACATATTATCAACATAAGAGAGGGGAGTGCAAGACCCACTCGATGGAGGGGGGAGAAGAGGCAGTGAATCCAAAGGAGTGTTTGTGTAAGCTTATGAAATGAGTGTGAGCTTGCATGCTCAGTGCGTTAAATGGAACGTTGCCTGTGCACAGTTGAGTGGTAACCATGCACCCGTCAGGAGATCCAGTCAGGATGTGTCACAGTGAAGTAGGAAAAGGTTGAGGTCAGAGCAGTTTTCAGCTTGCATTCCAAACCTGTAGGGGGGCCGGATTAGATAAAAGGCATGTTTGAGTTCAGGCCTGTACTTTACAACCTGCGGTTCTCCAGCTGGTTCCCGGAGCCAAATCAACCAAATGAGACGGTTTATTTCCAGTGCCATTAGCCCAGCATCCACTCTACGTTGTTGTTAAACCCTCAAATAAGTACAGAAACCCCAGCCAGTCTGCCATTTTGGGCATCTAGTTTGCATCTCACTAATGGCCTCACCAGTAGAGAGAGTCGATGTGTCCAAAGACTGAGAGACGCTTCAAATGTTTCAGGATTTTAAAACACACGAGGAATCCATCCCTCCATCCATTTTTTTAACCGCCTTATCCAGTTCAGGGTTTCGGGTAGCTGGACCCTCTCCCAGCAGTCACCAGGAGAGAGGCAGGGTACAACAGGTCACCAGTCCATCACAGGGCAGCACAAAGAGGCAAACAATCAGACAAACAACCAGGAACACTCACATTCACTTATAAGAATAATATAAAATGACCAATTAACCTAACATGCATGTTTTTGAACGGTGGGACGAAGCCGGAATACCCAGACAGGTAACACGCTACAATAATAAGGTAATACACTAACACCGGGTGCAAACTCCACAAAGAAAGGCGACTGCCCGAGCCAAGGTCGAACCAGCGACTTTCTTGCTGTGAGGCTGCAAAACTAACCACCTTCCCACCATGCAGCCCAAGACAGACTTAATCTAAATAGAAGAAACCCGGTTATCACAAAGCCAAAAATGGACAGATCCTTGACATCCTCAGCTGAGAGAACTCCAAGACACATCAGATCCCAGTGAGGCCCAAGGGTCCTGCATGTACGCTGGAGGGAAAGCCAGATGAGGTGGCTCTGGCATTTGGTCATAATGCCTCCCTGGTGAGATGTTCCAAGTACATTCCTGTGGGAGGAGACCCCAGGGGAGACCCAGGACATGCTGAAAATAATATATCCCTCTTTCTCTTCCTGCTCTTGAGTGAGACTGAAGCTTTTCTCTTCTCTCCCTCCCTCCCAGCTACCCTATTTTTAAGAGCCTCTCTCTCTGCATTCCTTCCTAAATTTACAATCTGTCACCATGGATCTGGTCAGCTGATCTCTCAATGCTATTGATCAAATCTTTTCTACCCAGATTGTGGGCAAAGGTGAGCCCACATGTCCATGGCTGGGTGAATGATGGATCCTTGGCGCAAGTGGAAAGTTGTGTCTGTCGATCCTTTCTTTTGAGGACATGAAAGATGTGTACACCACTGAATTTATTTTGACTGGGTTCCTACAGTTTGGTATTAGTAGGCTTCTGCTGATTCTCAAACTTCTGAAACTTCTGCGAGATAATGCAGGAAGTGTGAACCAGGTTCTGAACACTATGACTCTCTCTCTGCACGAGTAGAATCGCAATCTGGATGCCATACTTGCCCACACTGGCAAATATGTTGAATGAAAAAAAGCTTTTTTAACAATAATAAGAAAAGAAAAATATAAAATCGTCTTGTTCTTTATGCTGATGGCTGCTGGAAGGAATTATCTTCTGTACATCTCAGTCCTACATCAAACCTGAACAAGCCTCTCACTGAACACTGATCACTGTGTTATGGAGAGGGTGTGAAGAATCCTCCATCATCTTCATCAGCTTGTGCAGCATTTTCTTTTGGACGATCAGCTCCAGCGGCTCCAGAGTTACTCCAATCACAGAACCAGCTTTCTTGATTTTTTTCAAGTCTGTGGTTCTAATGCTGCTGCCCCAGCAGATCGCTACAAAGCTGATAGCACTTTCAACAACAGACTTGTAGAATATGTGCAGCCTTTTGGTGCAGACGTTGAAAGATCTCAGCTTCCTTAAGAAGTAGAGTCTGCTGTGACATTTCTTGTAGATGTTCTCTGTGTGGATTTTTTATTCAAGCCTGTTGTCCAGCTCAGCTACCAGGTACTTGTATTCCTTCACCACCTCCACCTCCTATCCCAGGATGGAAACAGTCCTGTGTATGTTCTTGTTTCTCCTGAACATTCTCTGACAATCATCTCTTTTGTTTTGTTTATATTCAAGATGAGATGATGGTTACCGCACCATTGAACAAACTGACCGACCCTTTCTCTGTACTCTGGTTTTTGTCCATCACTGATACACCCAATAACTGCAGAGTCATCAGTGTATTTCTGCAGATGACAGAACTCAGAGTTGTACTGGAAGTCTGAGGTGTACAGTGTGAAGAGGAAGGGTGAAAGTACAGTTCGTTGTGGTGTTCTAGTACTGCTGATCACCCTTTCAGACACACAATCTTTCAGTCTCACAAACTGTGGTCTGAATAGTCTTGAGTCTTGAGCACTTGAGAAGTCAAAGAAAAAGACGCTCAAAGTTCCGCCTAACTGGTCCAGATGAGAGTGGGCTCTCTGAAGCAGGTAGATGATGGTGTCTTCAACCCCAAGTCCATTACCGTATGCAAACTGTAATGGATCTTAAAAGGTGTTGTTGAGTTGAGCCAATTAGAGTCTCTCCAGGACTTGATGACTCATGATGTGAGATGTCAGAGCAACTGGTCTGAATTCATTTGGTTCAGCTGGTTGTATTTTTTCTGCCTTGTCCTGCCAGAACAAGGCAGGATGTTTTCCACAGTATTGGGATTCTTTCCTGACTCAGGCTAGTGAAGAACAGGTGCTGGAGAATCAGACATAGTTGTCTTGAGCAGGTCTTGAGAACTCTGGGACTGACTCTATCTGGACCTGAAGCTTGTTCTGGTTCAGTTTCATCAGTTGTTTCATGATTTGATTACAGGAGACAGCGTGGAGGTGGAGGCAGAGGAGGTATCGGGAGGTGGAGGGAGAGGCTGTGTTCAGGTTCTGTGATAGAAAAGCTGTGGGCTCATGGAGGGTGTGTGGCCAGTTGAGATTTAAGGCAGGAGGTGAGCCGAATCTATCGAAGAACTTGCTCAGTTTATTAGCTCTGTCCAGACCTCCATCAGTTTTATCTCCCTTTAACTTGAAGCCAGTGATCTTCTTCATCCCTGACCACACATCCCCCACGTTGTTCTGCTGAAGCTGATTTTCTAGCTTCATTCTGTAATCCTCCTTGCACTTCTTAGCTTTTTAATTTGTTTCTGTGTTGACTTCAATAACTCCCTGTCTCCATCCGTGAAGCCTTTGTTAATCATCTGAGATAGATCCGGCTCTCTGGTGTTGCACAACTGATTTTGCAGACAAACATTTTAGTTAGGCCCTGTGATAGACTGGCGACTTGTCCAGGGTGTACCCCGCCTCTCGCCCGTTGTCAGCTGGGATTGCGCCCCCCAATTTTTTCTTAAAATTCTTGCCAGTAAAACCTAAGAAACTGCAGAGAAACAGAAGAATATTTAATAAGTCTTCATGGGTTCATCACACATACTCAACTCTGCTGCTTATCCAAGAAATCCATTTTCTCTACAAATGTGGCTCCATTTAAAAAGAGAAATAAACACACTTTCCAACAGCATAGGATGCATATCTAAGTAAGGTTACAAGGTAATAATCCATAAAACACTAATTTCCATACTTTTTGGGCTTGTATGCAAAATTAATAAAGGCAAGTTGTCATGTTTTGGAAATAAAGCATCTGATCAAGATTAGGTTTACTTATACCTCAGTTGACTGTAGGCAAAAAAATTAGGACTTTTTACAAACAAACTTAATCTTTTTCCCCTTTACTGAATTCCAGATAAAACAACAGATGTGAATTGATTCAAAATTCTTTTTGAATTATTTATCTTATCCAAAAGATTTCTACATCAGTATTAAAAAAAAATCAATAGATACTTTGGTTTGAATTTTTATGTAATGGTTGAATAAACTAATTTTTACTCCCAGATTTTCTTATTTGATAATTGTGTGAAGTGTAATTTTTTAATTTATGTCTGTTTGGATGGGCACACAGATGCCAGTTGTCCTGTTTTGCTAGAGCAGTGTGAAGACCAGCTGTGTCCAGCAGACATGCAGTGTATTTCAGTAGGAACCAGCAAGGGACGCTATGCATGCCAGTGTCCATTGGGGAAAGTTGGAACATGTGCAGGTGTGTGCAAAAACAAAGGAAGTCAAAAGACAACATGAAAATGATTCAGTAACAGCATTTAAGCAAAACATTTTGCCATGTTAGTGCAATGCAGACTAACATTAAGTATTGTTGTGGTTACAGGCCATGCATCCCTGAGTTTCTCAGGTAACAGCTACATGAAGTACAGCCTGTCTGATCAGCTACAAATGGAGATGAAGCTTACCCTCAGAATCAGGACGCTGCAGAGCCATGGAGTTATTATGTATATGCAGACAGAGCAATGCATCATTCTCAAGGTACATACACATGCATGCAGTTGCACTGTCACTACATTTACTTGGGGTCGAAAATAACTAGAATAGGAAATTATAATTTGCTGAGATCAATACCTGTGGTAAGTGGGGGAGCGAAGTGTTAAAACCAAAAAACAGGCAAATTGGTCTAATCTCATTTTTTTTTTTTTTTTTACTTGACCCTTGTTGATAAAATACCTTGTTTTCACATAACCCATAGTCTTGTATTTTCTTAAGTAGCCAATCTTTGGCAGCCAGCAATTACGCTGTTATGAAAATTACAGTTACAACTCTTTAGCTAGTCAAAGAATCCATAGACTATGCTATAAAGTCGACCAATCAAAACAGAAAGCCATTGCCACCTGACTTCATTTTAACCAGTATCAAACAAACCACTTTTTCAAACTGGAAACTTAAAATCTGAAACTTTGTTTTATAGGTAATATGTAATCATTTCATTCCCATTTCTCTTTCCTTCATGTTACTGTTCTGCATTTTACTGGTACTCAAGTAATACATCTATTATGGATGTAAGCTTTATGTTATATGTTACAGCACACAGTAGCTTTCTCTTACATTAGGTTGTATTATTAATGTTATGTAACTGCAACTTTTAATTATAACACAACACTTTGAAAACAACAAAGCTGGCCAAAGTGCTACAATGTGCAACATAAAGAAAATTATATTAAATCTGTTGTATTTCACTATTTTGTAACTTAATGAAAAAAAATGCCTAATGAATGCCTAATGAAGAAAAAAGAAGGATTTTTGGATGTTTCTTACATTATAAAGTACATATGAGTAAATTTAATTTGTAGCCTTAATTACTAGTTGTTATTATTTATATAAATTTGATAAGTGTAAAGCTTGGTCAAAGACAGACTCAGACACAAGGTCAAAGTAACTTCTGGGACTTAATTTATACAATCAAAGGGGGAATTATTCTAAAACTGTAGGCAACAATAAAACTCGGATAAAAACTAATCAAAAACATCACTCTAGACGGAGGCACAAACAAAACAAAGAACTCCTAAACTATGACAATGTACTCTGTAAAATTACAACTAAAAACCACTCAGGCGAGGGAAACAACAAATAAATGGAAAACACTAAAATACTAGGCTGCGGCTTACAAAATGCTGGTGAGAATGCATAGGGACGAAAATACTGGCACAAGACAAGGTAAACGCAGACTATTTAAACACATGATGGTAATGGGAAACGGGTGGACACAATCAGGTAATCGGAAGACACATGAGGAGGCACAAGTGACTTAAAACCGAAAGGAGAGTTAACCTTCAAAATAAAACAGGAAATGACGAGACAAAAAAAAAAACCCAAAACCTCATCAGGGTGTGACGATAAGCACACAACTTAGACTTCTTGCCTCTGATTTTCTAAAATCCCCAGTAGAAAGAAAACAACACTTCTTTTTCTTCTTAGATGTTAAAGGAGGCGGTCGCTTTTTTCTATCTCCCTCCCTTATCCACTCTGCTCTGCTGCTCTGTCTTTGTCAGTTTGTCTAAGCTTCTGTCTGCATTCCCTTTCGAATCGAAAACCATGCATTAATTTAATCTGTTATACTTGAAAAACAAACAGTGGTCTTCTTGCCCTGATGGGATGCTAGCAGCTGGATACATGATGGACACAATTGAAAAGTCTGTTGCCTTCATGATTGGATTCATGATAACTGGGTTTCTGCTGTGTGGAACAGGTAGCTTTCTAGTGTATTGTAAAATTTTAAAACTGTTGGCAGCCAATGGCAAGCTACCAGACTTTTGTGGTAATGTGGGCCGTACTCTAAGCACTCAGACTCAAGCATTGCATGAGCTAAATTATGGATGCAATTCTTGCCCAAAATGACAAACTGATTGGGTTTTCTGATCACGTCCATGGGGTAGAAAACAGCTTAGAGAAGCTCGAGGCTAGGAAACTAGGTAGAAACTGACCCTAGATTCAGCCGTTTAGAGTCACCACTGACAGACATGAGGCAGAAATGTCCGCCTGACCCAAAAAATAGCTGTTAATCTGGCTTCTCTATCTTGGATGGCAGGTTATCAAATCACCTGAAATGTTAGGCAGACTGATGCTCATCCCACCTTTTCCCCTTCCCATATTCTTGGGCTTGTGGAAATATACTGAATCAGCTATCTAGAGGTTTTCCTGTTCCATCATCAGGGGGCAGACTAGTGAAATGAACTGGAAGAGGGTTTACAGACTCCCACACTTAACACTATTTTGCACATTCAAATCAAACTTTATTTATACCGCATTTTTTATGCAGTGGCCACACAAATTGCTTTACATGATAAAATCATTTAAATTAAACTAGTCGTTACACACTATAATGCATACAACAATTAACAGACCCACTAGGTCAACTCCATGCCATGGTAACAACCCCAAAACCAAACAGACAGCAGCCCTAGTGTGGAGGATCCCAATAAGGAAAACTATGTAGTTAAAACAAAACTATAAATAAATGAATTAATAAATAACTTATGAAACATTAAACGCAGATTGGAGCAGAAATAATAAAAATACAGATACAGTTTCTAGTAAAATGTGTTAAAAAAACATCCATACATCCATCTATTATCTACTGGTAATTCTCTCAGGCTCCCAAAAATGTGATTGATTTTACGGAAGAAGAAAACAAAAGAAAATGGAATAATAAACACTTACATTTCAATAGGCCTATTTACTTTTGTCATGATCTGGACCAATATATAAAAAAGAGATAAACCTTAACTTGATCTTTAAGAGAGGTAGGGACAACCTTTGAGAGGGTACAATCCTACAGCAATCATAGGCATTTAATCTAGAACCCCATTTAATCAACCAGTCACCCCTTCTAGTTACAACCTGTGTTTATATTTGTATTATTTTAGGTAAACATAATTAATTTTACATCTGATAATAAATGTTTCCAATATAATTCACTGATGTTAATACAGAACATGTGGATATAACATTTTATTGATTAAAAGACAAAAGATCTTGTGAAAAATTAACATTTTTGTGTTTATGTGGTGCAGCTGCAGGAGGGGAAGCTGTGTTTACAGCTAGCCTGCGATTTCCATGGAGATGGTGACAGCCCTGGCGAGTTAAGTCGTCGCATCAATGATGGCAACTGGCATACCGTGGTGATGGAACTAAAACCCAATTTCAGTAGTCTGGTGCTGGACGAAAGCTACATTGAACAACGTCATATACCGGCATTAATACAAACACCATCTCAAGACAGGACTATCTACTTCGGTGCAGTGGTCAGTCTCTAACAGCAATCATATGAAGTTTCAGTTTGGTGTGCAACAGACATTATGCAGGCTCCTCAGCTAGCAGAAATCAACATGTGGTTAAAAGCTGAAAATATTTAAGCACATCTAAACAAAAAGATTAACTGCTTTAGCTACACTATATATA
>JBAMHX010000010.1:5628992-5642720 GCA_037177515.1 Pseudomugil tenellus | reverse complement strand
TATATATATAGTTAAGAAAGTTAACTAGTTAATGTCACAATTATTAAACACAACGAATGTGCAATTGAATTCAATCTGTTTTTATTAGCTTTGTGTAAACGTGAGTAGTTTCTCACCTGTAACATAATAATTATTCATCAACATTGACTTATAGTCATCTACATCTTACTCACTGGTTTTGTAATGCGGCTTCCAGTACCACACTCAACCACTGTTGTTTGGCGAGGCCCGGTGGAATTAGCTTCAGTAGGATGCTTTGCTTTTAGGTGATAAGCCAGACACCAACTACTTCGATGATTACTAAATTCAGCTTTGCAAAGTCTGCAGATTATTCTACAGTAAACGGCTTTAACCAGGCTTTGAATTCAATTCAATTTCAATTCAATTCAACTTTATTTGTATAGCGCCATTTCACAACAATGTCGTCTCAAGGCGCTTCACAGAGATCGGCCAATTCAGAAAAATAGCCTTATATAGAGAACCAGCAAGATTGCATCTAATCTTGACTTTGATCTAGATTTGATCTAAAAGCATATTTAGCAAGTTTTGTAATAAAAAAAGTATTGTTATAAATGTTTACTGTCTAAGACCATGGTTCAAGTGGACTAAATAATTTAATACACGGTGTGGAGAAACATCTCTGTGATCTAGACTCGGTGTCATGCATTGAAATCATGTCATGCACGACTCCTATGTTGTTTAATGCTCACACACACACACACACACACACACACACACACACACACACATATACATATACATTTATACATACATATATGTATGTGTGTGTGTGTGTGTGTGTGTGTGTGTGTGTGTGTGTGTTTGTGCCCATTTCAGACTATTTTTTTAAACTGTCACTTTTTAGGTGCAGTCCCCAAACTCACCCAGTCGTACAGACTCCCAGAAGGACCTGTGGGTGCATCCGAGGTTTCAAGGCTGTCTGGACTCAATTATGCTCAATAACAGAGAGCTGCCTCTTCAGAACAAACATTTGCAGTATGCAGAGGTAGTTGAACTGTCCGAGTTGAAGCTGGGCTGCATCCTCTACCCTGACCCTTGCCTGCATCAACCATGCCGCAATGGTGCCACCTGCACCAGTCTGCCCACTGGTGGTAAGTAATAAGAAGTTGTCCAAGTTACTCTCAACTTTTGAAAGTGCATTTGCTGGCTTGTGTTCAGGTAATAGCATAATAAAGTTGAGTTATTGTGATGTGAATGTTGCATTTACTGCATGTGATTCTTAACTACCTTAATGTTCTTGTTCATCTTCCTGTCTTATTTGTTTGTCAGGGTTCACATGTACTTGCAATCCTCAGTACACTGGAGGAACCTGTGAAATGGAGGTAACGGTGTGTGTTCCCAACCCTTGTCAAAATAGTGGCGTGTGCAAGTCTATCGGCAATGCCTTCCTCTGCAGCTGCAGAAGAGGGTTCATGGGTCTGATGTGAGTTCCAGTACAAACACAAAAACTGAAATTCAGGGGCCATCATGGGAAAATGGGTCTTTGTGTAATAGGTCTGATGTATCAACTAAGGCTAATCACTATGAGCAATCAAAAGCAAACTTAGGAGTCAGTTCACGATTGCTATTAAGGCTTATATTAATGTTTTTGAGCTCTCGATAAAGATTCTATACATCCATTTTCTTAACTGCTTCATCCAATTCAGTGTTGTGAGTAACTGAAGTCTATCCTATCAGGAAAAGGGCAGGATACACCCTGGGCAGTTCATCAGTAAATCACAGGGCAACAAGGAGATATGAAAAAGCAGGAACACTCTCTCCTAAGAATGACCAATCAGCCTAGCATGCATGTTTTTGGATAGCGGGAGGAAACCGGAGAACCCAGAGAGAACCTATGCTAGCATAGGGAGAACATTTAACATCCACACAGTGAGGCCACTGCGAGAGCCAAGGTTTCAACCAGCAACCTTACCGCTTTGAAGCTGTGACGCTACCCATCACACCACCGTGCAGCCCAAAATGGAGGTTCCAAAGTAAAAAAATAAAGAGCAGGGAGACAAAAAGAGAAAATAAATCTAAGTGTATCATAGGATGCACAAAGGAATGGCTAACAGTCAGCAAGCAAACTTTAGCATATACCTAGGCTTTATTGTCATTCAGATATGCACAAAATGTATAGAATTTTATTGCATTGGCTCAGCAACAATGTTAAAATTATGTTAAATATGCCAATAAATAGTATAAAAATGAAATATTGTACATATGGAATGTCCCATTGTTACATAGCCTAAAGATGTTTGCATGGCTAACACTGCACACCAGGACTACAGCTCTGACTGACATCACCCTCATAATCCTTCTCAGCTGTCATCATTCATCTCACCTATCATCAGTTACCCCCTATCAAAGACTTTCATTTCCTGTTGGACTGGCCAGCTCTGCTCTTCCTCCTCCCCAACCAATCAGATGAGCCCATGGACTTTAAAGGGGACATTTCATGTGCTTTATTCCCAATCAAAAACAGTTTTCTGATATATCAATTAAACTTCGGTGCCCTCCCTTGGCCAAAGCGGCGATTAGTTTGAGTGCAGCCGCTTTTCTCTCACCCCCTGGTCAGCAGCCCTCAGGGAAAAGACTCATCTTGTGGGGGCAGAGACAGAGAGAGTCGAGAGCGAGCCGAGCAGACCATGTCTTCAGCCATCTTTCTATTCCGTCTTCCTGAAGGCGGGCCTTTGCTAAGTTGACAACACAGCTCTGAGTTTCCATCGTAACAGCATGTACATTGCGAACTGTATGTTTTCAGGGTTACGGTTCTGCACGGACAGCTTTAGTTATTGTATTGCGAACCAGGGCTTTATTTAATTGTTATAAAACTTTAAATTTGTTACAGTTTGTTTTCTTATTGACCATTCATCCTCGAGACCACAAAAGAGGGTTGTAAAACCCGTACAATATCGTGCAAAAAGGAACAAATCAGAAAAATGCACCATGAAACAGATTTACTGGGGGACAATGCTGTTGCAGAACCTGGTGATCCTGCACATAATGCTGCAGAACCTTTTACTAGAGGCCAGCAGGGAAAAAAGTCTATGATGGGGGTGTATGGGGTCACTGCTGATGCTTTTAGCTCAGGATAAGTAGAACTTCTGTGCGGTGATCTGGATAGAGGGGAAAGAAGTCCCAATGATTTTAACAATGAGCTTTATTGAAAGGGAAAGTCTAAAGAAAGGTAGGTGTTTCTGCAGCCAATGGGTCCCCGTTGGCCTCTGCCCAACTGACACTGCCCCCAACCCCTACGGCCCCTCCTGCAGGTGACGAGACCTCGGGAGTGGGGGCCCATGGAACCCCTTTGCCCATGAGGGCACTAGACACGGCCACTAGACACTTATCTCTGTACCCCACTCCTGGGCCTGGCTCCCGAGGGGAGCTCCAGTAACTGCTTCCAAGCAAGGATGCAATGGTTTTTTTCATCATAGGGGTCTCTGAGCCACACTCGATCAGGACCCTCCCAGAGACACCTGTTTGCCATAGGTGAACCTAGCAGGGGCATAAAGCCACAACAACATAGCTACTATCTGCTGCTCCTCTGAGACAAATAAGGTGGCTCAGGTATCTTGTTACGATGCCTCATAAATGCCTCCTGATAAGGTGTTCAGACATGTTCCTGTGGGAAAAAAAAACCCATGAAAGACCCAGGACACGGAGAGATTATATCTCTCGGTTGGCTGAGGAACCCCTCTGACAGCTGGTGTCTGCTTTCTGAAGACAAAGTGGGAGCTGGTTCAATAAAAAAGGGGTGTAATAACTGAATGTTCTGTCTCACATTTTAGAACCACAAGTAAGCATGCAGTCTGAGTGTGAAATGCTCTGTTGGGAAGAATATGGAACTATGACATCATGAACATCTGATGGAGCTGTCTTACGAAGAACTTTAGAATTGAGAAGAATTTTATTCTCAATTTAGCAGAGAGCCAATGAAGAGAATATTAAACTGAAGAAATGTCATGAGGCCCGGGTGCTCTCTAGACCTAGGTTCCCTGGGGAGCACTCTGCGAATGAACATACAACCTGAGGGCGGAGTTCTGTTTGATTTAGAAAAAAAGGTTTATTAAAAAGGAATTAAAAACTAGAAATGTTTTTAGACTGTGCTTGAGTCCCAACCAGTCTGCTTCCTTGCTGGCGCTCCTCTGACTGTCCACTCTGTTCTCCTGTGCAAGGTCGCAGATGGCACTAGGGATGTGTGGGACATGTCCCCCTCAGATTCATCTGTCCCCCCTACTTTACTAGGCTATGGCAAACATTGCTGATAGAATGGAGGATTAATGGCATTGCTGCACACATTGAGAGGCCGGCGTTTATGTGTTTGGATTAATTTCTATGGTGTTCATTTAGCTGCACAAGGGGCGCTCTTAAAAACCAACCAGCGAAGCGCGCACGTGAAAAGCACTCCTCCGTGTGCGTGTATGCGTGAGCGCATAAACAAGTAGCCTACACGCACTGCAAGGTGCACATGGCTTTTCCGCACTGCGAGGGAATAACACAGTTTATGCAAGCAGAGAGTCAGCCTCTCAAGAGCTGATCGGTCTGTGGACATATATTGTGTGGCTCAATGTTCTCGTGCCAGTGACCAGCACACTCTCAACTCAATGCAGCTCTGCTCAACTGACCTGTTCCTCCACTCTATTTTGATTAGTTAGTTATTTCTGGAAACTGAACAATTTCTGGAAAAAATCAAGATTGAAAAAATTTGTATTGATGATGCTTTTAGCAAACTTTGTCTTAAAGTCAAAGGCAGGAGGTCATCATGCAAATACAGCTTGGAATAAAAAAACATCCTTCTACACAAATAAAAGAAAAGGAAATAGATTTTGCAGCCTATATACCTATTTCTTTCTAACATTGTACCTTCGTCGTAATCTATAACTTGTGTTTTATGTAAAACGTTAAGTCAAAAGTTGTCATTTTTTTATTTCTTTTTTTTTGTTAAAAGGCAGTGAGAAAAACAAAATGCCTCATTTGGGTAAAGTTTTTACACCATCATCTAAGAGTTCCATAATTTGCATTTTCACAAATTGCATAAAGGTTTTACAAATCACAAACTGTTTTAATGAATCCAGATGCTGTCTATATTTTAGTCCAGGTTTAAAGAGTCTAAACCTTGTAGTTCTTGTTAAGGACCTGGTCAAACATTATCTAAATCTAAAAAGTGATCTAAAAAGCATTTTTAAAAAATAGCCTAATTTGCATTTTGCAAATAGAAGAAATGTTTTAAAAAGGTCAATTGAGTTGAAATAATTTGCTTACATCTTGGTCCCCCCAGTTCAAAAATCCTATCTATGCCCATGCACCTGTGTCCCCTCAGGTGGCCTGTACAAAGGGCACAACGAGTTCACTTGGTCGGCAACAGGCAAAGAAATCCTCTGAGCTAGTGTTTGGTCAGGGCATGGCTGAAAACAAACCAAAAGAATAAAACCAAGCATTCACATAAAAAAAGGCCCTGCCACAACACAACCGCTATAAAATTAAAAACAAGCACTTAGCTCAAAGGAGGATAATCGAGGGCTTTCCCTCCTGTTCTTCTCCACCGCATCCTGTTACAAACCTCTAGGCTTCTTCCCTAGGCTAAGTCGAATGTGTTCCACTTTGTGCTTCAAGCTCTAAGGTTTTATTAAAATTGAGCCCTTTTTCTCTCAACACAGCAAACACATGCCTGTTTGTTGATAAAACCAGATATTAAACTAGGGAACATGTCACAGTTATGTTCGAGATATGTATTTCTGAGATGAACGTCTGGGAGATGCTCGTTAATGTTTACCTGCAACGATGCTGAAGACCCACAGCTTGCACCTCAGGGAAAGAATAGCACAGATCTGTTGCGGAAGTCTTCCTTTTCTTTGTTAGTTTCAAAACTCCAATGCAAACCATTACTGTGCATTATAACACACCGCTGTAATTGTATGCGTGAGTTTCCCACATTATAAGAGCTAGGTTTGCAGGGAATTGATTATGTGATTCCTGCAATCCCACAGGTATTCCACAGGCCCTGATACTTGATAGTTCCAAAACCTGAAAATAACTAAATAAATATGTCAATAAAACATTAGGCCCTACAGGAAACCTTCCAGTGGGGTCGCAGACGGAGCAGCTGCTCTTAGCAGCCAACAACTGTCTTATTGCAAGCGCGTTGGGATTTAACACTACCCCTCATTTTGCAGCATGTTCACTCAATTGTTCCTTAGCAACAAGCTATAGCTGTTTGAAATCCCACACGTCTAACCAGAAATGCAAAATTAGGAAAAATGGCCTTTTCCCATTTCTTTGCTTTTAAGTTTCAAGTCAGGATGGTGTTCACCATTTTAAGATGCGCAACCCCTAGACAATCTGGCAGGCTGATCAGACGTTCTTTGTTTTCATTTGTCATGCAGAGAAAATATACATTCGCATCTAATTTTACAGTTACACTACTTAAACAGAGCCTTAACAATTTAAAAATTGAATAACTTGTAAAATCCTGGTTAATACTTTTAAATAATTTTTAAGGGCCTTAATTTTCCCTCAATCAATTGATCAACTTTTAATACTTTTTAAAACCCCGCAGACACCCTGACTCACAGCCCAACTCTGAACTCCACCTCTTTGCTCAATTTAGTATTTTCTCGGAACATGACAACGTTTAGATGGCAAAAGTGGGAACCACCCACCGAGCTTCGTTTTAGCTCTTCAGACACCAATGGGTAACGTGGGCTAGGTTATTGTGAGAGTTAACTTTGTTTTGTTTCATTGATTGTCATTGGGCATAACCTAGTTAAAAAAGGAGTCTAATAATGTGTGTGGTGCAAGATGGGTTAAGTTTTAGGGTTATGGTGTATGAGCTGACAGAAATTCCTGGTAAAATTTGTGCCTATATATCAAGGTTGGGAGGTGGATGAAAAAAAAAGAGCTGTGTAGTTTTTATTCCTAAAGTTTGTACCAGAACCTTCACAATTAAACAAGAAATTTCGCGCAGCTAACTTTCTCTGCTACTTTCCCTGGTGGTCTCTCTTTCCCTCTCCAATTCAGCCAGTCTAAAAGGTGCCACAGTGTTATTTTCTTACAGGTCAGTAAGAACAATGTGTCTATGCAATGACACATTACTTATCCAAACAAAGATAGTCTTTGAAATTAAATTTGTTTTGCATAGTTTGGACCATTTCATTAGTTGATTAGTCGTCCACATTCCCAAGTGCCATCATATCATTTTTACTTTAAACTGTATAGACTTCTGTCCTTCCTACAGCATGAAAAAATGTAATATAACACTAATTTCTTTCCCCCTTTTCTTCAATCCCTACATCCTGCAGTTGCGAGGAAGATGTTAATGAATGTGACCAAGGCAACCCTGAAGGCGAGTGTGAGAATGGAGGCACCTGCGTCAACACCCCCGGATCATTCTACTGTAACTGCACGCAGGGCTTTGTGGGTCAGCGCTGCAGCTTGCGACCTGTGATTGTCCCTGACATGCAGGCTGGTCATGCTGTGGTTGGTAAAGAGGAACTGATTGGCATCTCTCTGGTGCTGTTTGTCATCATTGTCCTCATCTTCCTCTTCATCAGTTTACGCAAGAAGGTTTTCCAGAAAAACTATTCCAGGAGCAACCTGTCCCTTGTTCAGGACCCAGCCACTGCTGCACTTCTCAACAAGGCCAACTGTGTACCATTTAAGACTTTACATTGTGCACCAGGAGAACATATAAACCTGTACTCTGAGACAGGAATAGAGCCTACCTTGGTGGTAGGGACAGGGATAATCGGACCTCCACAAGTTCCTGTGAGGCCTGTGCCCGATGGACTTTGTTTCAAAGGAGACCCACGGGCAGGACTAAAGGAGGTGTCAGATAGCCACATGATGGAGCATATTGAGATGAGCACTTTTCACCCTGAGTTACAGAGATTCCTAACTGGAACAACCGCAATGGGGCTAGTGGTGTGCAGTGGGGCTTCAACCCAACCATCAGGGTCACCTTGTCGCTCAGACTGTGACTCCATACATAAGAGCCCTCTGAGCAGTGATGAAGGTAAGTGTGGTCTCAGCCTGAAGGTTCTGAAAACCTACTCAGAACAACCATTTCACATTCTTTAGAACCTTGTCAACACTAGTAATCCTGCCTTGCTCTACCTAAAAAAAAAGATCCCTAATATCTGAACCAAAAGACTACAGACCAGTTGTTCTAACGTATATCAAGAAAGTTTTGGAGAGACTAGTATTAGCCAACATACATCTTTAAATTCTCAAGTGCTTTGAATACAATAAAACTACCTCATGTGTGAGAAAGTATAAATCTGCAAACTACCTTGAATTTATGACTACCTATGACTACTACCAAACAGACTACAGTTTCCGCGACTGAAAGAGCACCACAAGACACTTTCCTTTCAAATCTACTATACACCTTATACTTCCTGTCATGTGTAGAGCATTTCTATCATTTGTGTCTAGGTCTTTTTTCTTTCTCTTTTTATTTTTAGTCTCCTGTCTGTCCTTTCCTGTTTTCAATCTTTATTTTTTTCCTTTTTGTCCCTAAAATCTTATTTTTTTAACCTTGGCCTGAACAAATGTTGCAATGGGGAGATCCATGTCCACTGACCTTGTGACTTCTTGTTCGACGGAGAGAACAGTCAGATGTTTTGGTCAGAGTGCTGGATCTTCTTCAAGAAGTATTTTGTGCTGACTGCTTATTAGCAGAGTGGATGATGCTGGACTCTCACAATCTGGTGGAACATCATCCTCAAAGCCTGACTGGATCCTTTTGGAACTCTTGCTCTGACAGCACATCCCTGTCTCATTCTGAAAACAAAAACATACAAAACACAGTTTTAGGCTCTCACCCAGTTGTGAACTGTAAGTATATTTACTCAAACTGCAAACTTAGAAATTTAAGGATTTCAGGCAACTTAAAATTTTGCCTGGTCCGCTGTATCTCAGAGGCAAATACAATTTCTACTCCACTATTGTAAATTATTTACAATGCTGGTTACATATTTCAAACCCTTTCTTCTCAGTGGAAACTATTTACCCCACAATGATGATTTGATGGTAGTATTTGTGATAAACTGAAAGTCTTCCTTTGAGGGGTGATTTCTTAGGCCCAAACTCTAAAAATCGTCTCAGGCCTGCTGAAAAATGTTTCATGATAAGAGTGAAAACAGGCTGATAGTCAGAGGAAAGAATAGTGATGCTGAAAGTATAACAGTTACCTAAACAGCCCAGCAGTAAATGAAAACAATTTAATATTAGCTCAACTTTAAACATCTACAGCAGGAAATAATAACATGCATTAAAACAATATTAATACAATGCTTTAACAATGACAGGGATCAATATAAACAAGACTGAGAGGTTAAAAACGTCCTTAAGTTACACAGGTTTTGTAAGGACTAAAAACACCTGCCAAAATTACCTGTAAAACTATGGATGATTCAACGTTAAAGTTACTCATAAGCTTTCCCATCTTCAATGGGGTAAATAAATACTTATCAACATATGGGATGCGGGCGGGGGGGGGATTGAACTCACCCCTTCGACAGTGTTGATACTCACTCGTTTATCTGACGGACCCTCCTCAGCAGGTTGATGTCGTCTCTGCACTTCCTCCTCTTGTTGCTACCGTGGGGGTAGCATCTTTTTATCTTGTATTTCTTTTCATTTTTTCTCTCTTTGCACGGTTTATTTTAATAGATTTTGCTCTTTCTGGATACTTCTGCATATGCGCAGTAAGATGGACTGGTTCAACTTAGTGAAGACTGAAAGGGGGGCCCCAGACACAGAAAATATAAAAAGGATTCTGCAGACATTGTAGCTAAAATTATTTCAGAAACACAATTAATATGCAAAGGTAAATAATAAATGTTATAATGATAAGTGTATGAGAAGTTTTTTGGGCCCTCAGAAACACGGGGCCCTAGGCAACTGCTTAGTTTTGCCTAATGGTAAGTCAGCCACTGCACGCAGGTACCACCAGGTCACCGACTGGGATTCCAAACACAACCATAAGGTTATAGTGCAGGACCCCTCTCCAGCCTGCCAGACAGGGCAGTCACTGCATCACCACTCCTGGAGACTGAGCAGGCTAAGTTCCTGGTGTGGTGGGTCCTGTTGTGGCTGAAATCGTGTCAAGTAGAAAGATATTGGTTTATGAGTGAAAAGAGAAAAGAATGTAAGAAGCCTCAACTTGGTCATAAGTTGTGATTTTTACATCTGGGATGGTACATCCTGTCTGAGACAGAGATACAACAAGGATGCCAGGCGGAGAACCTGGTCACCCAAAGGGATGTTTAAACATGTCTCGTAACAAGACAGCATATGAAACTAATAGATTGATAGCTGAGGTCTGGCAAAGGTCAGCAAAGAATGCACCTAAGGTTAAAATTATATTTTATAAAAATTATATTTGTTCATAACAGATGGTCGCTGTGCAACGATATTGTACCAGACACAAGGAAACTGCATCTTGTCGACATGTCACGCCATAACAATTTAAAATATGAAATTTCCACAGCAATCCCCATGAGGAAACACTGGAGTATCAAGACGTAAAGCAAAGCTCAAATAATTCTAAAGCAAATAATATCAATAAAAGAAAGAAAGTAAAAGTTACTAAAAAAAATAGAAGAATAAATAAAGAAAAATTAAAACAATAAAAACAGTCTCTGTGACCCTGAAGTTCTCTGGCAGGGTGTTCCAGAGACGAGGACCATGGAAGTGAAAAGAGGTTTTAATCCTCGTTCTGGTACCAGACCTCAGGGTCCGCAAAGGCTCATTTTTCAAAATGTGATCAAATAAATAAGAAGGTGCAGGAAAATTAAGACATTTATAAATTATTAAAAGAACTTTAAAATATATCCTGAAACACATGGGGAGCCAATGCAGTGATTTTAAAACTGGGGTAATGTGTTCCCGCCCTCTGGTCCTCGTCAGAACCCATGCTGCTGAGTTCTGGAGTAATTGTAATTAGATGTAGTGTAGGAGACCGTTTTTCCTGTCAAGGTCGAGGACACTGGTTTCTTTAGATTGAGAAGAATATAAATTTAATAATGAAGATTATATATTTAGAAAAAGACAGAAAAATGGGCAGACTGCAAATTTTTTAGATTATAAAATTCAGATTTTTAAACATTTCTAATATGTCGAAAAAAATCTTGCAAAGACTCGAAAAGAACATCCAGATTTCTCACACACTGAGAAGGTTTTAAACTCTGTAATTTTGATATAATAATCCCTTTCTTGTCTTCAGGACAGATAATTAAAACTTCACTTCGGTTCTGTTTAAGCTATAGGAAGATCTCGGCCATCCATGACTTTTCTTTTAATCTAAAACACAATTTAAAAGGACGTTAACCCCACATTGAATTTTATAAGTTCTTGAGGAGCATGTATCCATACTTATAAAAAACTGTTTGAGATAGGAGTAAAAAAATGGTTAAAAAACAACAAGGTTTCTCCTCTTTTATAATCTCCTTAAAACCATGCTATTGAAAATGTGCCTCTACGGCTAAATAATAACTTTAAAATAGCAAGATGCGCTCTGCTGGGACCATCTGTCATGTTTAATTCCTGTGTTAAAACAAAAGCAGTCCCCTGACCCCATTGGGTTGTAGACATAAGTGATAATCGCAGCTTTTAGTTATATTATTTTAATTCACATTATTTCTACAAAAGTGTTGTAAAGACTTTAGTCGTGTTTTAAGACGAATATGTATATAAATCTTAAACTAACGCGCCCTATGGTCACAAATCCTCAGGAGTCCGATTTTGTTGTAACACCGGAAACACGATGACGTGATTCACATTATTGTCTCTTGATGGACTATCTACCACTTTCTGAGCGAAACACCAGCAGTCGCCATGACACCTTTTTTCCCCGGAAGCCGTTTTTTTACTTCAGGTCTTTGCTAAATGCATGGAAAACAGTATATTTTAGAAGGGCAGTTTGATTCGATATATTCACAGAAATGTCTTTTGGGATGACCTGTGCCGTTGTTGGATACATACAAAACTTTAGGAAACTGACAGATTTTATGAATGGAGCTTGTTACGACCATAAAGTCACTTTCAAGATGATGCAGAGAGATGAGGAGATTTCACAACAATGATTCGCAGTACTGAAGGACAAACACCCACCTAAGAGGATCTTAGTTTGTTCTTATTGTTTCGTTGATAATAAACCGACAGAGCTGCATCCAGATTGAGAATTATATCTGGGCTACAAATGATCACCAGCAAATTAGAGGCGAAGGCTAACTAGATAGCATGATGCTATCTATGGCAGCAGTAAAAGAACAAGCGAAGTAAATGAATACGGACCAACAGCTTAATAAAACGGAAGAAATTGACTATAAAACCGCAACTACTCTGCGAGCAGGCTCCGTGTTTACATTAGATCCCTGCCAGATGCATGGACTTCTTGGCAGCTTGCCAAAGTAAATATCGAACAGCTGCAGGCAGCAGCAACAGAGGCTGTAGCTAGCTGTCACATCAACAGGGTAATTAACAAATTAAATTAAGTTTAAAAATATTTCAGGGACCAGAAAAGGAAGGTGGGACACAGCAGCAGCGAGTGACCCAAAAAAAACCCCACATTTTTCACATCCTGAATTCTGATTGCAGCGAATGGAGCTAAAGATCGGTGCCCTGAACTGTCATCTACCCATTCTGTTAGAGTAGACGGATGTGGCAATAATCTGTCTGTCCTGTCTTCTTTTAATTAAAATCCAACCCGTGTATCCATTTTTGAGAAAATGTTATTTTTAAGTTTTTCTGAAGAAGTATTACGTTTTAAAACAGTACTAGTTTTAATCCTTCTTATTTTTAATACTTTTTTTTTCGGGTAACCTGTAGAATGTCAGGCCGGTTTTTGGCCGTGTATATTCTTACACCCGAATGTGGAGCATGAAATAATCATTTAAATAATCCAAACACTACCTTCTGTCCGAGTTTAACAGATTTAAAGATCGGTCGGTGCCCCCAGAGCAAAAGTTACGTGACTCAGTGATGTCAGCGGCATGTCCTCAATATAAAGATCCTATTGATATTTTTATTTATTCAACAGAATTTCCAAAAAATGCTGGACCCGACAAAAAAACAAATACAGAAATGAAAAGGGAAAACAAACATAACAGAAAGAGGGAACAGAAACACACCAAAAAGGACACACCACAATCTAACCACACACACTATATTCAATTCAATTTAACTTTATTTGTATAGCGCCATTTCACGACAATGTCATCTCTAGGCGCTTCACAGAGATCGGCCGATTTAAAAAATAGCCTTATACAGGGAAACCAGCAAGATTGCGTTGAATCTTGACTTTGATCAAGATTTGATGCAATCTCCCATCCTGAGCAACCATAGGGCGACATTGGAAAGGAAAACTCCCTTGTAACAGGGAGTGAGCGGCAAAACCCCGCTCAGTTAAGCCAGCCTTCTGCCTTGACTGGCTGGGGTTACAGGGACAGGAAAGAAAGATAAATATACATTGCAGCTTCCATCCAGGAAGACCTGCAGATTAAGGAAAATAAGAACTAAGAACTGCAACAAAAAGGATGAAATAAGAAAAAAGACCTGCAGAAAAAAGATAAATAGGTTAATGATGCCAGTACTGTCCAATACATGGAAGATAAGCAGCAGAGATAATAATTGGATGTTCTCTGCACATCATGGGATGTCCGGCTAGACTATCCCTAACTGTAAGATTTGTTCAAAAGGAAGGTTTTAAGTTTGATTTTAAAG
>JBAMHX010000010.1:5447159-5457458 GCA_037177515.1 Pseudomugil tenellus | reverse complement strand
TTTTTATGTAAAGCACTTTGAGTGACTAAAATGTATGAAAAGTGCTATAGAAATAAAGTTTGATTGATTGATTGATTTGGTGGTTGCCAAGGCAAAAACTCAGGCATGGGAGAAGTTTGGTGAGACTATGGAAAACGAGTTTCGGACGGCTTCAAGGAGATTCTGGTCCACCATCCGACAGTTGAGGTGGGGGAAGCAACGCTCTGTCAACACTGTTTACGGTGGAGATGGGAGGCTGCTGACCTCGACTCAAGACGTCGTGGGTAGGTGGGGGGAATACTTCAAAGACCTCCTCAATCCTGTCTTCATGTCTTCCGAGGAGGAAGCAGGGCCTTGGGACTCCGTTGGTGGCTCGCCCATCTCAGGGGCTGAGGTCGCTGAGGTGGTCAAAAAGCGATGGCAAGGCCCCGGGGATGGATGAGATCCGCATGGAGTTTCTTAAGGCTCTGGATGCTGTGGGGCTGTCTTGGGTGACAAGCCTATATGGTATTGCATGGATAATTGGGACAGTGCCCCTTGACTGGCAGAGTGGGGTGGTGGTCTCCCTCCTGAAAAAGGAAGATCGGAGGGTGTGCTCCAACTACAGGGGGATCACACTCCTCAGCCTCACCGGGAAAGTCTATTCAGGGGTCCTGGAGAGGAGGGTTCGCCGGATAGTCGAACTTCGGATTGATGAGGAGCAGTGTGGTTTTTGTCCTGGTTGTGGAACAGTGGAAGAGCTCTATACCCTCTTTGGGGTCCTTGAGGGGGCATGGGAGTTTGCCCAACCAATCTACATGTGTTTTGTGGATCTGGAGAAGACGTTCGACCGTGTCCCTCGCGGATTCCTTTGGGGAGTCCTTCGGGAGTATGGGGTACCGGGCCTCGTTTTACGAGCCTTTCCGGTCCTTGTACGACCGGTGTCCTAGCTTGGTCCGCATTGCCGGCAGTAAGTCGGATTTGTTTCCGGTGAAGATTGGACTCTGCCAAGGCTACCCTTTATCACCGATCCTGTATTACCTATATATCATTACCTATATGGACAGGATTTCTAGACGCAGCCGAGGTGTTGAGGAGATCCGGCTTGGTGACCTCAGAATCGGGTCTCTGCTTTTTGCGGATGACGTGGTTCCGTTGGCTTCATCTGGTTGTGATCTTCAGCTCTCACTTAAGCGATTCGCAGTCGAGTGTGAAGCGGCTGGGATGAGAATCAGCACCTCCAAATGCAAGACCATGGTCTTCACCCGGAAAAGGGTGGAGTGCCCTTTGCAGGTTGGGGGCGAGGTCCTGCCCCAAGTGGAGGAGTTCAAGTATCTGGGGGTCTTGTTCACGAGTGACGGAAGGATAGAGCATGAAATCAACCGACTGATCGGAGCGGCGTCTGCAGTAATGCCAAACCAAGGTCTGCCTGACACACATGGATTTCCTGGCCTCTGCTTGAGAGAGAGAGTCCAACACCTCAAGCCACCAAACCCAGTGGGCTGCCCAGTAACTTAGTCCACTGCTCTGAACTTCAATGGTTTTATCTGCCCTGCCCCAGCTGCTTCTCCTGCATAACCTGTGGAATTACAAATGTTGTTTGATTTTCCTCTCTATACATTAAAAAAGAGAGGAAATTCTTAAGTTTGGAAGATGCACCTTCAACATCAGGTTTGCTTGGTGCAGCCCTGTTGCTCTGTTTTTTTCACTCCTGCTTCCGGAAGGAGCTACATCTGCATCACTCCTTCCACACATCCCAATAAGTTGTGGTTTTATCTAGCTCTGCCACACTAGAAATATTTACTGTGGGAATCTGCATCCATGACCAGTGGAAGTTTGAGTCGTTTGGTTCTTAATTTCTGCTGTATCCAATGAGATAAATGTTGGCACACATACTACTACGATATAAGAGACTAAATGCTTGCGGAAAGGAATTTAAAATGGAAATGGGCCTTAATACAAGTTTTTTTTTCCTTATAGGTAATCAGTGGTTTTCCATCTAACATAAAATTACACTTTCTAATTGTGGTTCACATTCCCTAAATTAGAATGTACGTAGTCTCTCTCTATTTATAAATACTTGGATCTTTAATTTAGAAATGCATATTTTCCTTGGAACAAATGTAAAGAAAAGTTGGATATCATTCACTTTAAAGTGATTTTTATTAATTAATTGACTGATTGTTAACTAGTAGATCTCGTTTATTAACGAATCTGGTGGGGTCTGCTAAATGACAGATCCCAGTTTTAAACTTCGTTATCTGTAAATTGTCTCATCAGAAATTTAGTTTTGTGTTTTTGTGCCCAAGTTATGGTTTAGTGTTGGTCACACTCGATTCTTCCCTACTGCCAATGGGGTACTGTAGATTTTAGAGTAGCTAATCTAAAATGATCTAATCAATAGCAAACGGTCCTGGGTACATTTGCCTGTCCGTCCTGGGAGAGGATCTCTCCTTTACCTGGGGCTCCATGAGGTTTCTTCTTTTTTTCCCCTACAACCGGGTTTTTTGAAGTTTTTCCTTACCGCGAAGGAGGGTCTAAGGACAGGAAGTCCGGGATCTGTTTATTTTAATATAGTCACTAATTGTGTGTATTGTAAGTTATGTCTATTGTTCTCTTTACCTGCATGTGAAGCCCTCTTAGACAACTTGTTGTGATACTGGGCTATATAAATGAAACTTGACTTGACTTGACTAGTATTCTTCCCTTCCCTTTCTCCTTCTGGTCCTCCCATTCTCCCATCCCATCCTTCCCTTGTGTTTTCTCTTATCTTGTCTTGTCCTCTGCAGATAACATCTTATGAGGAGTGAGGGGACACCAAATGTCAATGCACGATCAACAGTTAATCATTACAATGTTTAACTGTTCAATAGTCTTTTATATTGGCTTCAATTTTATGTTGACATTTTTTGACATGTTTTTTTTCCTAAATATATGTTGGGGACTTATAAAGGATTTTCCAATGTTTACTTTATTTTAAGCATCATCGGTTGTTTTGTAGCGTCTCCGAGTCTGTCCTCATTTTTTGCTGACAGGCCAGCAAATGTTTTTTTCTTTCCTTTTATTTATTTTTTTTTTTTATTTCTTTTTTATGTTTGTGTTTTTGTTTTGTTGTGAGTTCTTTTTATTTCTTTTTACTTTTCTTTTCATAAAAGTGTTTTGGTTCTGTTTTAAGCTGATTTGTTTCTCTCCTGGTACCTGATGCTGTCATGCCCCTTAGCATAAGAGTATGTCTGATAACAGTCTGATTGGGTTCACTGTCTAGACAGTCGAAGTAATGTGTAGTGTTTTCCTCCCAACTTTAACAGGGAGTTTTTTTCCACACACATGTGCATGGCATCTAGCGGGTACAGAGATATCAGTGAATGCCTTTCATCTGAAATCCCCCTCATTTATTGTGATCTAGTAAAAACTACATCTATCAACGGGGTGGACTGAAGTGGGAAATTCAGATATTACTTCCATTCACTTTGCTTTGTGTGATTTTGCCACATAACCATGCTAAATGTCACATTAACATGTCATAATGCATTCTTTAATCTTGTACCATTTGTGTTTAAGAACAACCAGACCTAAATGATTACTCAGTACATGATATGTTTCTCATATCTGGACATGATTCCTATCCGTTAGTGACACTCATTCTTTAAATGACGATGCTCCCAAGTGACTGGTCAGAATTTTCTCCAAGCTTCCAAGCTTTGTACCAAATCTTCCTGAATTGCAATTCTGTATTTGTCTGTTTTTGTCTTTATGTTTGTCATATTCTTCTGATTGTTTTACTCCTTGTTCAATAAACTTTGCTAATTTTTTTCACTTCCGTACCAGACTCCTCATCTTTGGTAATAGAAAAAATTCCCATCACAGCACTAAAGCAGATAATTGTACACAAACTCAAACTAGACAGTTTGTTGATTCATACATAAGTGGAAGTAATAACCATGAAGTTAATTTATCAGCTTAAAAAACTTGTTTGTTCCTCTTCTAATCAGTAAAACAGTAAATAATCCAAATGTGTGTTTTCCTACCTGAAACATGGTTGGGATACAGGTCGTTGATCATAGATGGATGATGGACCACCTGCATGTACTGAGGTGGTGCTATTATGTGACTGACGTGCGCACTAGCTTCTATACTGCGCAAGACACTCATCTGGATCAGAGGACAGAAGGGGGACAAATTCAGTTACAGCTGATTTCTTTAAGTATTCAGTTATTATCATACTGTCTGGTTGTGGAGAGTTGAATCAAGGCGTCTGGACTTGTAGAGTTTTCTAGAAGACGTTTCACTGCTTATCCAAGTAGCTTCAAAATACACAAAGGAGTTCCTCTCAGACCCAGTCAGCAGCAACAATTCGGTCACCTACAACATTGCAAAACACCTAGCATCCATATTAGCTCCACTAGTAGGTCGGACTCCACACCACATTCACAATTCAGAGGACTTTGTGAGGAAGGTAGAAAGCATCCAAATGGACAGAGATGAGACTATGGTATCACTTGATGCTACCTCTTTATTCACCTGCATCCCCACCACTGAAGCCACAGCCATGGTAAAGAGATGCCTAGCACAAGACATCACACTTCCAGACAGGACCAACCTCTCACCAGACCACATCTGTGAACTGCTGGACCCCTGCTTGACCACTACCTACTTTCAGTACAATGGAAAGTTCTACAGACAGAGACATGGCTGTGCCATGGGATCTCTATCTCCCATTGTGGCCAATCTCTACATGGAAGAAGTAGAGAGAAGAGCCCTGCTGTCCTATTCTGGAACCGCTCCTACCCACTGGTTCAGGTATGTAGACGACACCTGGGTTAAAATCAAGAGCCAGGAAGTGGGGCATTTCACAGAACACATTAATACAGTGGACTGCAACATTAAGTTAACTTGGGAGGACACAGTGGACAACAATCTGGCCTTTTTGGATTGCACAGAACACATTGAGGAAGACAGAAGCTTCAGTGTGGAGGTGTACGGGAAACCCACCCACACAGACCAGTATCTGCTGTTCGACTCTCGCCATCCACTGGAACACAAGCTGGGAGTTATCAGAACCCTGCAGCACAGAGCAGACAAGATACCCACCACCATAGCAGGGAAGAAGAAGGAACAACAGCACCTCAGGACAGCACTAAGAACATGTGGCTACCCAACTGGGCCCTCATGAAGGCAACTAGTAGGAGAACCACCACCACCAACAACAACAAAGACAACAACAGCAAGAGGAAGAACATAGTTATTCCTTATGTAGTAGGAGTATCAGAGAAGCTTCGCAGAATCTTCAACAACCATTTCAAACCCATGACCACACTCAGGCAGAAATTGGTCCACCCTAATGACAAAATTTCCAGGGAAAAACCAAGCAACATCATTTATGCAGTCCAGTGTAATGAGGAATGCTCGGACCTGTACATTGGTGAAACTAAACAACCGCTCCACAAGAGGATGGCCCAGCACAGGAGAGCCACGTCCACAGGCCAAGACTCAGAAGACAAGGAAGAAAGGTGGTTTGAAAGAGGAGTCAAGGAAACCATTTATGTTAAGATAGAAAAACCTTCGCCCTGTGATAGACTGGCGACCTGTCCAGGGTGTACCCTGCCTCTCGCCCGTTGGCTGCTGAGATTGGCTTCAGCCCTCCCGCGACCCCGTTCGGGAATAAGCGGCTGATGAAGCTACGTGGATAAGCAGCGAAACGTCTTCTAGAAAATTCTACAAGTCCAGATGCCTTGATTCAACTCTCCACGATTGGAAATGACCTGGATGACTGAGAACCTTCATAGACATACTGTCTGGTTGTTGCATCCAGTCAGTGTTTCATGGTTTGCTTGAAATGAATATTCTGGTTTGTCTTTTGGGGTCTATCAGAACTCAGTGTATCATCCAACGTTTGACAACTGACCTCAAGGTTGAATTCATTGCTGGTGTAGCGTCCGTTGAGCTCAGAGCAGGTCAGACGAAAACTTCTCTCTCTTAGTTGTCCAGGCTGCCAGTTGTAGTAGCGTACCAGTCGGATCACCTGTTCATAGTTTGCCATGGAGTCCACACCTGAGAACAGGAACAGCCAGAGGATGAGGAAAACATTGTTTCCATCAACTAAGAAGCAGATCTGGAATGGTCACCCTACCATATATGGACATGCCAGATGTGGAGTTGGTGGCATCTAGGTGTTTTCCAAGCAAAGAGCTTCGCTGCAGTTGGAGAGATTCTTGTTCCGGGTTCAGCTCCTCCCCCAACACCAGGATGTCACAGTAATCCAGATTATGGATGATCTCCTCCATCATTCCGGGTTGACGTGCTAAACATAAAGGCACACATGCACATCACCGTCGTTGTCTGTCAACTTTTGTTGCTTTGGATTTTGTCGTTGAAAGAAAGATTTAGCTGTGAAAGGTCAGATTTGTGGTCATTTTCTGTTTTTTGTTTTATTTTGTAACATATGAGCAACAATTTTGTTTTTCTTTTGAGGTCACAGGGAGAAGAACAAAGTTTGCTTTATTCTGGTCAGTTTATACTCCAGGAGAAGTTTCAGTTGCATGGTGGAGATGCATACCGTATCTGTGCTTTTTGTGCAACTGACCTTGTGATATGTAGTATTTGTAGAGCAACTTTGTCCGTGGCAAGGCGGGGTTGTGCTTGCAGCTCTTTCTGTGTCTTTAAATGCCATATATGTTTTATGCATGTTTGTACCCCAAAGTAACAACTTTGGAAGTAACAACTTTCTGCTGCATGCTTCTCTGTCAGTCACATCCACATTTAATGTTTGACCAATCACAGAATACTTTGCAGACTGCATTTAAATAATTAACTTGCATTTTTAGATCATGATTTCCTGGTACATCGATGACACTTGCCCACACATCAGAGCTCGGGAAATTGTGTTCCTAGTCTTCAGAACCTTATAGACACAATGACGAGTGATGTCACGATTATGTGCTCATTGACCTAGTTTTAGGCTGGCGGCAGGAAGACACATCTGCCACTGCTATTAACTAGAGTGTGGCGTCATCTATTTTTACAATTTTTTACATTTTGTAAACAAAGATTATGCCGAGTTTGTGTAGTGCAGTAAGTTGCACAAACAGAACAATAATGATAATAACTTGAAATTCTGTCGTTAGAGTTAAGGGGGTATATCCCAGAACACCAAAAATATTCCATTTCCCCAATCCTTGAGCCCATATACAAATATAGAAACATTCAGGTATAACGGCATAATGTGACACATCCTCAGCTCATGGCCTTTTATTTGCACTTGATTTAAGGTCAATCTGAATAATAGTTTCAGATGGCCAAAACAGTCTTCATGTTTTACCGCCCCTAGTGGCCAAGCTAAAAATGATAAATGGTTTAAAATCGAATCAGTCATCCTCTCTAAACTGAATGTTGTTCAGGTTTTTGTCTGCATGTCTGCATACTTCGAGGTACGGATCCAAATTAGCCTTCAAATTGGGGCACCACTTGGCAAGCCACTATGACTAATGAAGTATGCACACCCTGAATTGACACACAGCTAATGTCAAGCTCTGCGCAACTCTGCTAATTAATTCTGATGTGTGTTACCTATGCTGTGTCAGAGAAACTCCCAACACTTGCAGGAGTGCGGCTCTGTAGGACCGGAGTAGCCAACCACTGCTGTAGGGCACCTAAGGGTACTGAGGGGCCAATAACAGAAACGAACTGGATAAACTTAAAAGATAACAATAATTTATTGAACAAAATTGCCCAGGTTCACATAAAAAACTAAAGGTGTCCAAAAATAAGTATTATTTTTATACGGAAACCGAAATAAATATGTATACATGCAAAAGACCTCAAAAACGTTATACATTATAAGAGTTGCCGACCCATGCCCAAGTGCGCTTAAGGGTTCTAAGGGGCCAAAAACAAAAACAAACTGGATCAACTTAAAATATAACTATAATTTATGAAACAAAATTGCCCAGGGAAACTCCTAACACTTGCAGGAGTGCGACTCCGTAGGACCGGAGTTGCCGACCCCTAGATAAACTCACAAATGTAGCCCAGCCTGCCTGGAAGCAGGTAGTGACCAATTTAAAAGCCCAAATGGCCAACTGTAAAGACTCTAATGACCTAATGCGAAGACTGGCTGCTCTGAGGTTGAGCGAAGTGTGGGAAGCGGGGGACGCATTGCCTGCATACTCCAAGTGGTGCAAGCACTTACAAAGCTGCTTGAGGGTTTAATTTTATGTTTCAGCTGAACACAAACAACATTTTGATACGGAGAAATTTGACCATATCATGTAAAATACAGTATGAGCAGTGATCTGCAGTTGAAAATCATGCCTATTTCTAATGCTATACCATATCTTAACATACACTGTAGATGGTGGATTTTTAAAATCTTCGAAATTTCACACTGACAAACATTTTCTGAAGTTGTTCTAAATTTTTAGATGCGGTTATAACTTCTATCCATCGTTACGAATAAACTATTGTGAAGTCAAACTCAGTGTGGAGGCGGGGCAAGCATACCCGAACTAACTTCCTAGTGCGTGGATCACACGGACATAGTTTCAGGGAGCAGGAAAAGAGAATAGAACTGTGAATAAATACAAAGTACTTTAATAACCATTGTGATCAGGAAACGTCTGAATACTGCAGTGGCAGCCGGTAAAAAAAAAGACTGACTTATGGTGATCGAAGCTGATTATTAAAATACTGTAGCGTTAGCATAGCGCTAATGCGTTAGCTTTACAAACAAGCCGGCTGCTCAAGCAGCCTGAGTATTTCGTTCATTAGAATAATGTTCCACTGACTGTGATTGGTTGCAATTGACGGTAATTTTACTCACGTGAATATGTACATAGTAATTTTTCTATCCATGCTTTGTGGTGCACTAAATGTTATTCAAAATGAAATAATTAAATTTAATAATTCAGTTCTTTACTTTCATCTATTTAAAAGAAAAAGTATAAGTTGTTATGTGGGAGTGGTTTCTTACTTTTGATGTTGATCTAGGAATTTAAACTGTTGTATTGAATTGTTTGATAAACATGCACTTCATTGCCTTAAAAATAGTATCCTGTTTGTTTATAAAATAAAAAGAAAAAAGAATTGAATTGCACAAGGAGAATGCTCAAGTATGATTTCTTAAGTGTTAATTTATTTGTTTGCTTATATGTATAAAGTGTGAGGTAGGCTAGGTGACCAGGTCCAGAAGGTGACTGGGCTGCTGACAGCTCACAGGTTGTATGCTAACAATCTGGCGTCGAGTGAGGGAAGGACTGGAGTTTAAACTACTGCTTGATTGATGAACTGATGATCTGCAGCTGTGTCTTGGAACCTGTCAAAGAGGGAAGGCCATGCCCACATACAGAAAGGAAAGGGAAGAGGAAGTACAAGGGCAAAAAAAAGAGTCTGGGATCCTCATGACATTTTCCCTAATGAAATAAAATACAACCGGGAATAACTTCTTTCAAATACCATTTGTATATTCTCAATGCTTCCATTTTTTTACTTATCCAATTTATTGGTCATGAAAATATGAATATTTTTGTTAAATTAAATGTTTTAGTCAGACCTCTGGGTTGTCTGGGTTGGCTTGGTGCTTTGGCAGATACATAACATACCGAGTTTTTATTTGATCACACACTCTTCATCTTAAGGAGAAGACACCTCCACAATAAAGTTTATTTTAAAAAAAACAAACTGGAATCACAAACGAAAGAATGGAGATGAAGACAGACTGGGAGAGTGGAATGGCTGGGTTTAAAGAGATGACGACTACAGAAAGGACTGTAAACTTTAGAGTCTTAAGTGAAGCAAAATGTAAAAGACAGACAATAACCCTGAAAGCAAACCTATCAAAATGTTGAGCATTAAACATGATGAACTGAAGAAAGCTGTAATGACCTTAGCTTTGAGTAAAGGCATCAGAATAAGCTTTGTGAATTAGCCTACCATGCAGGACTAGAATTAAAGCAATGGGGAGGGGAAGCAGAGGTAGCTGCTTAAGGGAAAGGCAAATGAATGAAAGCGAGAAAAAGCATGGAAAAGGAAAAAAAATATTAGCTGGATCCCAAAGAAACTTATTCCATGCTCTGCAAAAGAAATATGCAATTTATCTTGAATCCTTTAGGCCCCAAGAAACAACCAAATGGACTACATTATAAAACTTTTATTGTTACAACACCCCCCCCCCCCACACACACACACACACACGCACGATCTATAGTGAGAACTGAGTTCTACATTATACAACTGAGTTCTACATTATAAAACTTTTATTGTTACAACACCCCCCCCCCCACACACACACACACACACGCACGATCTATAGTGAGAACTGAGTTCTACATTATACAACTGAGTTCT
>JBAMHX010000010.1:5420486-5441246 GCA_037177515.1 Pseudomugil tenellus | reverse complement strand
TATACATACACAGCACCAGTCAAAAGTGGTCCTTTCTCCACAACATCTGCTTTCTTACCTATGAAGCCCTAAGTTACCACAACAGTTACTGTTAAAAGTTACAATTACATTTAGGTTTTTGCACTTGTTTAATTTGCTTGCTTTTGATTTGAGAAAATAATACACAATGCAATTTTTCTCTGTATTTCTTGCAATAAATATAGTACCATAATATTCACTCATTTGCTTTACTGACACCAAGCCTTTGATGTCCAACTCCTTAATAATGGCTCTGGAATGACTATTACTATTTTACATTTATACAGACATAGTACTTTTTCCAAAATTGTAGAGCAGTAGCCTATTAAGGAAGGTGAGACTTAGGTGAGATACTGAGGCACATGGACTATGAACCTCCCACCCTTCTTTGGAAAAATAAGTTTTACTGTTAAATACGCATTCTTTTCATCACGCCGCATGATTGGCTGTTTTGCTTTTCAAACAACCCATTCAAATTCAAATATTTACATATTATTCAAATAATTAGTTAAAGTAGTTGATGATTGCAGCATTACAGTAAGCCATGTGGTTTCTCATGTATATCATGTTTTGTAGACCTAGTGATTTTTATTTATTTAATGCTACAAAAAAATAAACAGTGGCGTTCAAGCAGGTGACGTCCGGAACTTATACAACACTTTCTCCATGGCGGTGTCGGAGTGCTGTTTGCGTTGCTCCCTGCGTTTAAGTCAGCATGGTATGCACACTTGCTTTTCTTTGCTTAATGGGCAACTTTCACTCGCCAGTAATTAGTTTCGGATGGCACTTAGTATGGCAACGACTCTGCATGAACGCGCAAACTGAGGGGAAGTGCATAGGGGAAGGGAGTGGGGACTCGTTTCTGAAAAGGCCAAAGAGTCTTCCGGGATCCAACCCGTTAGACTTTACAGAATACATGCTGTACCAAAGCTCCAGATTTACATCAGATGGGCTGAGATGCATTTGTCAGCTGTTTATACCAAACGTGACTCAACATAATCAAGCCCTTACTGTCCCGCAGACAGTGCGCACTACATTACCAAGGTTTTAATCCACACAACAGATACAGTAATAAAGCCCTGTCACTGACCTCTCAGAATTATGTTTTTATATTTGATCCTTACTTGCTCCCATGTTCTTTTAGCCCCACTAGAATTGCATCTAAAATGAAGGTTTATAATGGTGGGTAATTGTTTCCACGGAAAACATAAATACAGTACAATGAGTTATGGAACAACTCTCCTCCATTCATGGTGGCATTGATAAATATAACACGCTCACATGGGAGCAGATCATTTAAAGAAATGGTATATATGACATAAATAAAGCATTCCTAGATATATTTGTACTATAATACAGTGATTTGAGTGCTGTCTGTTTATATTGTCCCATTAATTAATATTGGATGATCTGGTGAACTTCCGCATTAAATGAGTCACAATTTTCAGCCATCATTCCTTCCTGCTTTTGCTGCAGCAACATTATTGGTTTTAGTCTGAATTATATTTTTAAATTCCTCGTATTTATGGAGAATGATAGTCTGCCCCTCCTTACTAAAATACACTGCTCTGGGTTTGTCCATGTTTGGAATTGGTCTCTTGAGCACCACCTCTTTTATGTGAACGCGCACTCATCTTAAGTGGAAAGGTCTGGGTTAAGATAGCAAGTTGATAACCAGCTTCATAGTACATTTTATCCCAGTTCCTCAATGTTTGGCTGAATCAATCCAGAAAACAGAGATAAGTGCAGGCTGAGTTAATCATGCTTCGTAGTAAAGGCGTCAGGAGCTCCCTCCATATGTTTTGCATTGGATAGCTATTCACACTTCCACTCAAAGATTTGGACACACTCACACTTTGGATATACTGGGAAAGTGTTTCTAACCTTGTGACTGGTAGCGTATATAAAGGACGCAATGGTCATTTCCCGTGCCTGTTTTAGGATGAAGGGGAGTATCCATGGAGTAGGCTACGGCCAATACAAGGATGACATGAAGTGTCCAAGAACATATCTGATGCGCCACATAAAAAAACTAAAAAAAAACTGAGAGGAATAATAGAAAAGCTGATAGTAGAGTGTGCTGTTATCACGGAGTAAAATGCTGTGCCGTGTTGCTGCCCAGGCAGCAGACTTCAACCTGCACTGTACTGTGCGCCGGCCTCCTGGAATGCCTGCTGGTGTGTGATAGCATGCGCTTAAATGCACAGAATCTGCTGGCAGCCTTGAATGTATGGATACATATTGGCTCTTTAGGATTCAACAAAGCTGCACTGAGAGTAAGCGTTATCTAGCAAACACACAGATTTACTGTGCTCACACACGCTCTTTGACACAGATGAGTTCAGGCTTCTCACATTTCTCTGATACATGAGCTGATCACGTGTACAGATTGTGGGTGAAGACTGCAGATCAAACATTAATAAAATGCAAAAACATGAGCTATTAAAAAGAGAACAGGATGGGAGGGATGGGGTTGCTGCTGGTAGGGTTGTGGAATGGTCAGTGAAAGCTGAAGAAACATGTATGATTTTTGTTTTTACATTTCTCCAAAGGCCTTTCAAGCGCACAAACATGTCAGTGGGAGGGACATCAGAGCTGGCTGTCCCCAGTGAGACTGTGTAATTTGCAGAAAATCTAAATGTTTTTTCTTTGTTTGTTTTTTGTTTTTGATCCTGGACTGGAGACCTGAAAGATTTCAGCTCAGTGTAACTCCTGCTGTAATTATTGTGCTGGATCTCTGTGTGTGGTCCTATATCACACTGAAACGTTTTCCAAGTTCCATGTATCAATACATCAATGAAGCACCTAAAAGCCAGCAGCGGTCCTGTGTCTGCTGCATAAAACAATACTGAAACTCAGAACATTTAGAGTAAAGTGAAGTGCAATTAAATCATCATCACAGAATGCATATAATAAAGCAAAACTGTCTACCTGAAGGTGAGATCTGTTCATATACAACCAGAAATAAATTACATTCTGAAAATTTGCAGTTCCAGTCACATGCAATTAACATATGACTCAAAAATGACCCGCATGAAGGCAACATTTATGATGCAAGAGAATGAAAATATAAATGGTTTTTAAACTATTTTCTTCTAACCATTACTAATTCTAAATACAGCTACATAATTTGATTGGCTTCACTGGTGACAGAGCAGGTAAAAAAATGAAAAACATGGTTATTAACATTAGAAGCTCCATGGAAGCATAACTGACCTACATCACCACCACAGTGAAATGAGATTCAAAATGAGAATCCAAAAAGGAACCAAAACAAGAGTAAATATATACATTTCTTTGCTGAGGAACACCTTTAAGGCTTAAAAAAAATCCGATCGGATGCACAACTTGCTATTTGTTGGAAGTAAAATGTTTGAATTGTTAACACACTGGACACAGTTGATGCTGTAGATTTTCTTTTCACTGATGCCACAGTGGGAACCTTGTCTGAAAAGTACAGTGGTAACTTTTGTTGCCATGTTTGTGCTAAAATTTCTACTTGTTACAATGCGGGGAGGTGGACCCAAACGCAGAATGAAGAAGGCAAGAAGGCAGCCGGATGCAGAATTACAGAATTTATTAATAGAGAACCAAAGAACTAGACATGAACTCTAGAACAAAGGAATCTAATGAACCAGCAAGAGAAAAGAAAACCAAGGGTATAAATACACTGAAAACAGAACAAGAAACAGGTGAAAACAATGACCAAAATCAGCCCATGTGAACTCATGAACAGAACATGAAGCTGAAACCAAAGCAGCGGGCAAAACAGGAAAAACTACAAAATAAAAAAGGAAATCCTAACACTACTTTGTGCTTCTAGTTCTTTTCTCAAGTGCCATTCATAAAATCTGCATCGTAGCTGCTGGTTGCTTCAAATTGTTTTCATTTAATTATTTTGTACTTTTATTGTTATCTTTATGGTTACTAACATTTTAATTCTGTTTTGAAAAACAGCCAATTATAAAAACTACTGAACAAAAAGGTATTTGTTGCACCAACTTGCATGAATTTCTTCAACTGATCGCAAAAATGTTAATTGACTTTATGCAAACTTTAGTGGAAAATATTTTTTTCAACCTATATTTTAATGTATAATCTAAATATGAAGTTACTTTTGCATCAATTCATTTGCAACAAGTCTCTTAAGTTGACTTTCCCTGAAATTGGGACGGGATGCTGATTCCTTATTTAAAAGAAACTAAATTATTTGAGCTATTCTAACTGTTGAATCAAACTAACTTAAAAAATTAACTTGGATAAATTGCCTTTAAATACATTCAAATGTAAACAATTTATTGAAGTTGGTTCAGTAATTTTACTTCACTCAACAAACAGGTTAACATTAAACCAAAGAATGAAGTGGGAATGATGGTATCTAAAAAGTGCATTAGACCGACTACAACCCAATCGACAGTTTTGTCTGTCCCATGCATCAGGTACACCATTAATTTGGTCTGTTGTCAATGAGCTGGCTGTCACTTGAAGCAGAAATGGAGCTGGAAATCACATGGGCAGTGTTGAGATGCAAAGCTGACATGCAACCAGTGAAAGAAACATACTAAAGAAGAAAAATGTTATGAATCGGAGGTGTGGACCCAAATGCAGGATGAACCAGCAGGAGGTAGAAGGACTGAAGTATACAGGTTTTTTTAATTAAGTAGACAGACAACTGAGGAAACTCCAACACAGAAGAAAACAACAATGAACCAGCAAAGTAAACAGAAAACCAGGCAGCATAAATTAAAACAGGTGAAACTGATATACTAATTTAGAAATGATGTTGTAACGGCTAGGGGTAAATCCCCGAACACCCCAATCTTCAATTTCCCCAATCCTCGAATATAAATACAGATATAGAATCATTCAGATATGACACACCTTCATGTCTTGACCTTTCATTTGTGCTTAATTTGAGGTCAATCGGTTGAATAGTTTCTGAGACATAGCCAAAACAGTTTTCAGGTTTTAAACGCCCTGTAGTGGCCAATCTGAAAATGATAAATGGCTCAAAGATATTATTAAACCAGGTGTACTAATTAACAGGAAGCAAACCTGAACATAAAACACAAGGAAAAACTATGGAAATAAAAACAGGAAACCACACAAAGATCCAAAACATGACAAAGAGGAACAAAAAGAAGGCAATGCAGAAACCCAATAAAGATGCAGGAGTGGAGAAGTACAGCAAAATATAGTGGTTTTATCCTTCTACTTCTTCTGTTGGGTTTGGATGGTTGCAAAAGTCTTTATAAGCTACACGCTGCTACCAACCAGTGTCAAAAGGCAGCAGTCTGGACCCCTGCCAAACCTGACCAGTGATGATATTTTTAGCTGCATCTCATCCTTTAACTACAGAATTTGAATTTCCCAAATAGAATTTAGACCAAATAGTTTCTATTAGAGATAAAATCCATGATATGCTTCCCACCACTGACGATGTTTCAACTCCAGCAGTTTCTGTCCTATACAGCTCTCTGAATTAACCAAAATAATAGCCTCATCTAAACCTTCAGCTTGTATATCAGACCCAATCCCAACTAGATTATTCAAGGAAGTATTTTCCTTAGTCAATAAAGCTGTACAGGATCTGATCAATGCATCTCTATCAACAGGATATTTACCTCAATTTTAGAGGCTGGTTCGTCTGAGATTTCCCGCAGACCTCTGCTCTGGGGGGGATTAACACCTCATCAACTCACCGTTCCTATGTAAATTCATGACATGAAGGATGTCAACAGTTAGGCCATATCAGTTAATGGAGTTTCTACTTTTATTGCTTGTGTACCACTAAAGGAATCATATGTTCAGCCTAATAAGATATAATCTTGAGCACTATCTGTCGTCACATGTCCAGTGCAGCGTAGCAGCCGGTAATCAGCTGATCGTGGCAATGGAAAAGCCATTTGATTTAAATGATGCATAAAATAGAATAAAATAAAGTAAGGGTGTAAATGCTTCTTACTATAAATTTTATCCAATAAAGTTTCAAACGTTGCGCTGTGGGCAATGAGACCGTGACGGTGGGACTGCGCATACAGAGCCTCGCATACTGGATTGATTTCACACGGCAGCTAAAATGCTGATATCTCAACTGATATGCTATAATAGAGAATTCCTGAATTATTTAAAGAAAAAAAGAAAATATTTTTTCATACAGTTGTAACACGTCCTATTTAGAAGAAGCAGTGGCGGGGGAAATCTCAATACATTCACCCGTTCAACATCGATTTTTTTTTTTTATATCAAAAATGCATCGCAGTGAACACTCAATTCATTCCTTCACCACATTCATGCACTCTTTTGTATTACAAGAACGCCACAGTGAACATTCTGTTACTGAAGTTTTACATTAGGTTTGACTGCTTACATAAAGTTTGGACTTCATGCACAATCTTGAAAATAAAATATTTTTTCTAGAATTTCTTGTTCTATGCTGTTTTCCTGTTCATATTTTAGTTCATTATACTGTAAAAAGAAATCATAGGTAGACAGCATAGTAAAAACTAGAGTAGTAGAGTAGTAGAGTTGCATTCAAAATGGAAAACGGCATTGATCTAAACACTGACCATCAGAAATTTGAATGAACAATGTAAAATCTGTATTTAGGGAATGTGTTTACATGTGGAAGTGCCTTACTGACAGTGTATGCCAGCAAAAAGAAACAGTCTGTCCGCTGAGCAACATGCATCAAAGTGGAGATTATGAACACTCCAAAACAGAAACCAAACAATGTCCTCAACTAACATATTTGGGCTTATTTACTGGTTCTCTGGTTGAAATAAATGTTATTCCTTTACTGAAGTCATATTGTTTGTTATTTTCTTAGTTGAAAATATAAAAAAAGGAAGAAGATGAAAAAATTATATTAGATACAATGATAAAATAGGATAAAAAGATAAGGCTTATTTGTCACTCAGTGTGCAGTGAATTGTTATTGAAACTGCTTGTCCTGTGTACATTCTCAGTAAGGATGAAAAGTTCATCAACCCTGCCCTACAGATCTGAACTAAAGAGAAAGTTAGATGCTTGCATGCATCTTGTAATCTGGGTGTGGGAAGCAACATGCAGACTATACCACATTGAAAAACAGATCAGTAAGTGGGGTGATTAACTACAGTAGAGGGAGGGGGGTCTTGCTGTAAACCTGAAATTTTGCAGGACTTCTAGTGTTAAGACAGCTGTAATCAAACCTGTACTTAAAAAAAACAACTCTTGATCCAGAAGTGTTTGCTAATTATACATCAATATCCTCTGTAAGTTAGAGAAAAAATAGTCACAATTTCTGGAAAAAATTTAACATCAAGACAGAAAAATTTTGAACGATAATGCTTTTAGCAAACTTTCTTATATAGCGAAAGGCAGGAGCTCATCGCTGAAATACAGCTTGGAATGAAAAAGTAGCCATCTACACTGTTTAAAATAAAACAAAAAGAAGCAGGTGCTGCAGCCTACATGCTTATTTCTTTCTATCATTGTAGGTGTATCATAATATATAACTTGTGTTTTATGTAAAAAGTTCTGTCTAGTTTAGTCAGAACTTATGCTTTTATTTCTTTTCTGGATCAAAAGGCAGTGTGAGTTAGAATTTTTCAGTACAGATTTCAGGATATAGTTTTTGATGAAGTGCTGGTCTGATTGGATTTAGACTAGTGTCTCCCAACCCTGGCCCTCATGTACCCCGCTCTACATGTCTTAGATACAAACCTGCTTTAACACACCTGATTCAATTTTCTCATCAAGTTCTTTGCAGACTGGTAATGACCAATTATTTCATTCAAGAACTCCCTACAATGAAATCATATTGACCTTCATGCATATGGAAAATTTCAGTATACACATGTGTTGACAATACTTTAGAGAAAAACTGGAAAATAATTCTAGAAGCAGTTTCATGCATGTACAATCAGAAGGTTATAAACTGGATGTTAGAACGGCTGCATATGAGAAGAGGCCAGTTTCTACACATTAAAAATCAGAAAATAGCAGGACAGAAAAAATGTATTTGAAATCATGCATTAACAAAATAGTTATTTAATGTTTTTTTAGTGCAGTTCACTGGTAGACTATTACAAAAGTACATGCTTGAGTGCTACTTGAACTCTAAATTACAAAAAACTTATTGAGCTTAAATCATTTGCCGACATCTTGGTCCCCCCCCCCCCCCATTTAAAAATCTTATTTGTGCCTCTGTCTGCAGGTCTTCCTTGCTAGCAGCTACAGTGTATATTAATCTGTCTTTCCTGTCCTGTCCGACCCCAGTAAGTCAAATCAGATGGCTGCCCTCCCTGAGTCGGGTTCTGGTGGAGGTTTTGCCTTCCTGTTAAAGGTGAGTTTTCCTTCCCACTGTTGCCTCATGCCTACTTAGGATGGGATATTGGATCAAAGTCAAGATTCAATGCAGTCTTGCTGGTTCCGTTATCCACCACTTTCCAAGCAAAACACTGGAGGCTGCCATGAAACCTTTTCTCCCCTGTTCGGGTCTTCACTTCTGGTCCTCGCTAAATGCATGGAAAAATGCATATTTCCGAAGGGCGATTTCATTCAATATATTCACGGAAATGTCTTCTGGGATGACGTGCTGTTGTTTGATACATACAAAACTAGAGGAAACTTCCAGATTTTATAAATGGAGCATGACCATAAAGTCACTCCCAAAATGATGCAGAGAGATGAGGTGATTTCACAATAAGTTGCAGCGCTGAAGTTAAAACACCCACCTAAGGATCTTCTAATGCTCTTATTATTTGGTTGATCATAAACCGTCAGAACTGCATCCAGATTGAGAAATATATCTGAACTACGAACGATCAGGAGCAAATTAGAGGTGAAGGCAAACTAAATAGCATGATACCTGCTTCCACCTGAAGCAGCGCAGCACAAATAGCCTGTAAGTAGTCTGATTATTAGTGCAGGTTAGTTCATGAGGTATCTTTTATTTCGTACCGTATTTTGATTACCATAGGGCAGACTTAAAAGTGTAATGTGTTGTTTTATGACTTTGAGAAAGCGGCTCCCAGAGAAGACAGCATGAGGACCGTGTGGAGACATGTATAGCGCTGTGAAGGAAGGTAAAGTGAAGTAAATGAACACGGACCAACAGCTTGATAAAAAGGAATAAATCGACTATGAAACCATAAATACAGCAGGATCCTATTTACATTGGATCCCTGCCAGAAACACAGACTTTTTGGCAGCTTGCCAAAGTAAATATCGAGCCGGAGGATATAGTTAGCTGTCACTTCGACTAGCTAATGAAAATAAATGACGTTTAACAAGATTTCAGTGAAACAGAAAAGGAAGCTGGAATGCAGCAGCAACAATAGACCCAAAAGAAACCCACATTTTAACATCCTGAGTCCTGATTGCAGTGAACGGAGCTAAACAACCGGAGCTTAACAACCGGAGCTAAAGAAGCGGAGCCCTGAACTGTCATCTACTCATTCTGTTAGAGTACACGATGGGGCAATAATCTCTCTGTCCGATTAAAATGCGACCCGTGTATTCGTTGAGATTTGGCCATTGTTTGAGTAATGAAAATGTTATTTCTAAGTGTTTTCTGAAGCAGTATTACCTTTTAAAACTGTCCTAGTTTATCATTATTAATGTAGCTGGAAGAGCGAAACAAATTTCGGCACAATGGATTATGGGAGGGCTACGAGGTGGTTAGCGCTGTAGCCTCACAGCAAGCAGGTTCGATCCCCGGCTCGGGCGGTGGCCTATCTGTGTGAAGTTTGCATGTTCTCCCCGTGTTAGCGCGGTTTCTCACCGGGTTCTCCGGCTTCCTCCCATAGTCCAGAGACATGCAGCTTGGGGGATAGGCTGATTGGGGACTCTAAATTGCCCTTAGGAATGAGTGTGAGCGTGCGTGGTTTGTCTATATATATGGCCCTGAATTGAGCAGTCAACTCTGAACTCAACACTGCCCACTAGTGGGTGAACTGACTTAACTATGGCAATGTAAAGGTGCATGGAAACAATTTGCAACATTAGAAATAGACATCTTATACATGTTATGGGGCATAAGTGAGCATTAAGTGTTTTTTTAATCTATTTGCAATTCTTCAGTTTTCACTGCTGTGAGCTCAAATCAGCATCTTAGTAGTTCTCAGTTGCTGCATTTTTAATTATTATTCATTTATTAATCAAAACTTGAAGAAAGAGGTTACCAGGCAACAGAGTGAATGAAGACTTCATTGTTTGTTGGATAAAAAAAGAAAAACAGAATATATATATTGATCTGGAATGAAAATGTGTACTTTAGCAAAACCTCACTTCCTCATTGTGAAAGCAGAGTTGCTAACCAAAGTTACAAAATCTGTGTAATTGTATGAAAAAAAGACAAATATAAGACAAACAGGTAGATACTGTCATTTAAATTGGCTTTCTTGGAAAAAAAAATAATGCAACACGTTCAGCTTTGTCTGACTGAATGGTGAAAAACTAAACCTTTAATCCTCAAAAGTCAGTTGTCTTAGGGCTGGTCTAGCTGTTTGCAGAGTGGGCATTTATCCATTGTTGTGAGCAGTGAAAGATGACAGGTAAACGACTGATGTGTGGGCTTACCAAGCTAAAAGGAAAAAAAAACACACACAACCAAACTTGGAGTTAGTCCAACTTAATTATAAAGAAACATGAGAAGGGAGCTTAAAGGGACTGTTGCAAAGTCTCATTTTTGCATTTTCCTCACGTTGTATCAAACTCGTCCTAGGGCTTTAATCATACTGCCACCAAAATTGCCCAGGATGCTCAAGAAGCATGTGGGATTAAAAGTTATTAAAAGCTTTTTCCCAAGTCATCGCTTGTGCGAGGTGCGGGGTCTCAATGTTTAATGTCTCGCCATGAAAAACAAAATTTATTTAACTCCCACAGAAAACAAGATATCTGCACCAAAATTGATAGGTGTTCTGCCAGTCCTATTTTGAAGAGGTCTTGTGTCAATATTTCCTTTATGAGTTACCCATGCCCCTGGCGCCCAGAAATAACGATTTTTACTCAGACAGTCATTATTTGGCTAAGTAAACTCAATCAGATCCAGATTGAGTCAGACATCAGAAAACATATCGATGAAGTGACCCCCCCGAAACCTGTGCCTCTACGCCTCAGGGCGGGACCGTTAAGGCACAGCGAACTTTGATATGGTGCTGTGACATCATCAATCACCATAAATCCCACAATTTTGATCTGATCATCATGAAATTTACAGGGATTAATCAGGGTCCGGCTCCTGAACAGAATGATATGACCATTTAATGTGTAAGCCTTAGCCCAACCCACTTTCAACGGGAAGTCCTTTTTTCTACTCAAGAAGGCCGTTCTCCTCAAGTTTTGATCCCAAAGCCCTTTTCCGAAACAAGTCCCTACTTCCTTCCCCTATGTACTTTCCCTCGGTGGTCGCCATATTAAGTGCCATCCGAAACCAATTACTTGAGTGAAAGTGGCCTGTTAAGCCCTCAAAAGTGTGTATACAGACCATGCTGACTTAAAGCATGGAGCCATGCAAACAGCACTCCGACACCGAAGTGTCAAATAAGTTCCGCACATTGGACTGTTTGAACGCCACTGTTTATTTTTTTGTACCATTAAATAAACAAAAATCACTAGGTCTACAAAACATAGATATACATTGAAAAACCACATGGCTTACTGTAATGCTGAACTCATCAACTACTTTAATTAATTATTTGATCAAAATATAAATATTTGAATTTGCAAGAGTTGTTTGAAAGGTGAAACAACCAATCACGCTGCGGGCTGAAAAGTATGCTGTATTTAATAGAAAAAAATATTTTTTTCAAAGAAGGCTGGGAGTAAGTTCATAGTGCATACACCACAGTATCTCACCTACCTTAATATGCTACTGCACCACAAAATTGGAAAAAGTCATCTGTCTGTATAAATGTAAAATAAGGACTTGGGGATCGAAGGCTTGGGGTCAGTAAAGCAAATTGTGTGCATGCGGTGAATATTATTGTACTATATTTATTGCAAGAAATACATAGACAAATTGCATTATGTAATGATATTTTCTACAGCCTCATCCAGTTTCTACCTTCCAGAGCAGGTTTTGGTTGAATATTTGTAATAAAATATAATCTTGGACACTATCTGCATCGTCAGATTTCCAGAGCAGCGTCTCTACCTGTAATAAGCCGATGGCAGTGAAAATTTATATTCTACAGTAATTTAGCAGAAGCAAATGTCTCTGATTTTACTCAACTGTAAAATAAAATAGAATAATTTTGGCAGTGTAAAAGCTCCATATACATTCACACTTTTAATTTGATCAAAATCCTGGGCTTTGCGTTGTGGCAGAGACAGTGCACCAAACACGAGATGGTCACATTTCCAGATCGGCAGAGTTTTTGTCAGTAACCGCTGATAGACAGCAGGTCTGATTTACGTATATTTAAAATTAAATAAAGTACATTTCTGTTGATAAAAACTTTATTTAGCTCTATCCACCAATTTCTGAGCAAAACACTGGAGGTCCAGGTCCAAAAAGATTTAAGGAACCGCAAAAAGGAAGCTGGGACACAACAGTAACGATAGACCCAAAAGACACCCACATTTTTCACATCCTGAATTCTGATCGAGATGAACGGAGCGAAACAACCGGCACCCTAAACTGCTATCTACCCATTTTGTTAGAGTAGATGGATGGGACACTGATGTCTCTGTTCTGTCTTATTTTGATTAAACTGCGACCTGTGTAATCATCTTTGATATTTAGCCATTGTTTGAGTAATGAAAATGGAATTTTTATGTTTTTCTGAAGCAGTATTACTTTAAAAAAAAGTACCAGTTTATCATTATTGCTAATGTAGCCAGAAGAGCGAAACCAATTTCAGCATAATTTTACGCAACGGGGATCCGCCAAGAAAGTGGTGGACAGTAAAGACTACTTTCATCCTACAGGCCATATCAGTCTTCACTCTGTGATGCAGACGAGGACAAAAGATGCAGTGCGCCGCAATCAGAAGAATATAAAAGGGGTTATATATAGGCTACATAGTTAGACTTGCTATGTAAACGGGGCAAACAAGAACCATACACAAATATTCTTGCTTTCTTATTTGGGACAATAGCGAAGCCTCACAGTTGGAGTTTTAAAAATCAGAACTCCAAAACCCAGGAAGGGTTTTGGAGCAAGGTAACATCTAACCCTGCAAGAATGTGGCCCTAAAGAACCGGAGCTGGACACCCCCGTTTTTAATGTTTATACTTTCTCATCTATTACTTTCAGTAAATTTGAAGTTAAAATATCTAAATATGGCAACATTTTTTACTCCAGTTAAAATGATGTAATTAATAATGTGTAATGTGGATTTGTACCACCAGTTCAGTGTTATGGTTTTATTTAATGCAGTTTGCTAGTAACAACGAGATGCAGAGGAGAAACCTCTCTTCAGGTCTATAAGTGGACAGTGTTTGGCACATTTTTCTCACATATCCACAAATAGTGTTTTAAACAACTTAACACACACTCAGGCATGACTGCAGTCATGGTGACTAACTAACCAGTCAGCAGTCTGCAATAAAACTTCGTTTAAACAACATTTAGCAATGATGCAAACTTAGCCTTCATTATCATAATGTATTCCTTGATATCAGTAAGCCTCCAGCTTCAGCGAATTTGCCTCATCTCAGCCTGTGTAGCGCACACGCTAACAACCACATATGCACACAAGTAAAAGCTTCTCCTGTGTTAGTTGATGTCCTCGACCCTGCTGCTGCTCATCGAAGCTGACGAAAGGGAGGAGATAGAACCCAGGGCTGTGCTGCGGGACTCTACATATATTTCAAAAACAATGTTGAATTTTAATGGCAACCCACCAAGGGAGGCTGTTTGCCCAGCCAACCCCTCTTCCTCTTCCTCAGACATACATGCTCACACTCTATTTTGGTGACTTTCTTTTGCTGCCTCCTCTGGCAAAAACTGATTTTCATGACATGAACATGTAAAAACTAGCCGCCGGTGGTCACAGTGTACCAAATACGGTGTGGCAAGGAAAAGGGAAAGACAGAATGAGAACTACTTCCTACCTGCTGTCAACTTCTCAAAATCCTACAATGCGTTGCGTTCCAGACAGCACTGACAACCAGTTTAAAGAATTGATTTCATCATTACTTTTTACAATGATGATGAAATGCATGTGCGAATACAACCGAGCTGCTTTACTACCACTCATGCTGTTTAAAAGCAACAGTTTCAAAAACAGCGCCAAACAATGTGGCTCCTCCAATAACAAAGGTATTCAATCTAAAGAGGCTCCTTAGTTTAATACACACCAACAGGCTTTAAAACAAACCTCAATACAGTTTTTTATGTAGTCTGGAGAGAAAGTTTAATGGTAGGAAAGCTTTACATGAGGTAGAGCTGCTTATTATGTATCATGTATTAGTGAGAATACGAACCAACAAGTTTTTTTCAGTTCATAGCTTTTTAATTTGTATGTAAATGGCGACATTCGTTTCAAGTGTTGTTATATGTCACCGAGTTGTAGCGCTGGTTTCTTGCCAGCTACACAACTCAACACTGCACCCACAGTTTCTGTTGGCATTGTTCATTTTTTTGCGTTGTGACGAATGGCTAAACCGCTTGAAATGGGTCATTTGTAATCAACACAAGAGGTGGAAAAATGACTTCATAGCAGTATATTACAGTTAGTGTAGAAGAATGATTTTATATCAGGGGTCTAACTCAATTCCATAGGAAGCTAAATTTCCAAACACACTTTAGGTCAGGGGCCGAACGGGATCACCATTTATTGAACACACTAACACAGGAATATTATTCTGAAATAAATAAAATTAAACTTTAAATAGTATAAGATATTTTGCACTCTTTAAAATTATATCCTGTCAAAATTATACAAGCAAGAAATATGAACAAAATTAAATAAAACACGTAACTTGCTTTTAGTGTAAGTAAACACTAAAACATCCAATTAAAATATTCAAATTTTTTTTGCTCTTATGTCCTTAAATTAGAGCCAGATGCTTGGGATCTGTTTTTGGCAACAAGTTCTGTTATGCTTGATGTGAGGTCCTGTGTTATGGAGATTCTGAAGATGGACTCTGGACTGCTCATCAGTGTGACGATTCCTGTGTGCTGTTTGTTCATCAGAAAAGCTTCTCACACAGATATGTGCTACCAAGAAGGTTTGAGTCGCATGTAGATGATGTGCAAGTCCTGTGCAAACTCAGTGCACATCAGTTATCAGCAAAGTGCGCATATGCGAACACTGTTGTGCTGATTTGGTTCAACATTACTTGCCATCAGGCAAATTGAGGCAAGTTGTACTGGTGCATTTGTGTCTTGGATAAAAGCAGCTTCATTTGAAATGTCTCCACTGCATCAGACATTTCAATGATCATATGGTCACATCCCTGGAGCTGGAGCTTGAAGACTTTGAGAAGAGCTGTCATGTCAGCCAGAAACATAAACTTGGATTTCCACTTTTCCTCCCGGAAAACAGTAAAACAGTCTTTTCCTTTTCATGAACTTACAGATTTTCTTGCTGGGCTCAAAAACTGAGAACTTTTCCCACAATGCTCCTCTGTATGATGAGGAATGATGGCAAACTGAATCAATCTCCTGCATAAAGGACTGAAACTGGTGATTTTAACTTTTAGTTCGAATGAATTTTATGGTTGGCATTACAGAACTCATTACATGCTCCATCTGCCGGATTTTCACACATAGTGTGTCCTAATGTTGATGCAGTGATCTGTTGGAAACTCACGGGTAAAGTGATCTTACTGCATATTTACTTCCATCCTTTACATCCTTTAAGTCCACTTTTTCCCTGCTACTGCTGGAGCTACTGCTCCATCAGCTGGAAGTCCAATATCTCTGTCCAGTTTCATGTCACTTTGACAGGCATTTTCAAAACTTGTCTTATCCAGTCATTACGTGCATTGATTTAATGTACAATATTTCCTCTAACGGACAAATCAGAGTCTACTCCATGGATGCAGATGTTCAGCTGTGCAGTGTTGATCATGTAAGTACTTTCATTTATAGCACAAACATTTTCAATAAAGTCTTAAATCAGTGTCCATCTCACAATCCTGAAGAGCAACCGTATTATTACTCAGGCTTACAGTAAGCAGAATTAGATCTTGCACATCATGAAGGATTATAATCTGCATCTAGGTAACTGAAGCATTGCATTGTGGGATCTATAGTTTATCCGAGCTTCATATTGTTTGGCCATTAATAACAATAATCTAAAATAATCTTGCGGGCCGGATATATATTTGAAGATGCGCTGCTTTATGCTGGCTGCACCTCATAGCAGTCATCACCTGTTTGGTTTTGGCTGTAATAGAAACATTCCCTCCGGGGATTAATAAAGTATCTGTTATTATTATTATTATTATTATTATTATTATTATTATTATTATATCAATCTTGTCACCCTGCCCACGTTTGTCCAGCTGCTTCTTTTCACACACACACACACACACACACACACACACAACCTACTCTTTTGTTTCTGCATATTACTTGTATTTGGAACAAACAGTATTGGAAAGTCCTTGCTCGGTAGACAAGACACCCTGCTAGTCTAAACCATTCTGACAAAGTAAACCAGGAGGCCTGTTATGGTGTGTTTAGAGGTTTGGTTGACTTTACAAGGTTCTACTGCAACCTTCTTTCTCCTAACTCCTAAAGAGAATGTGTTCTTCCTTGAGCTCTTGTCTTCTACACTACAGTTAGTGCCAAAACACTGGAAGAGAACCCTAAGGTCAACACTGCCCACCAATGCCTCAACTGATAACAACCATGCCAACGTAAAAGGCAAATGGAAGCATGACAGCAGTGACATATGAGACAGCTGAAACAGGTGTACCTATTTCAGTAATTATGAAAGAGAACCTCAAGTGGCCTTTAGAGTTTTGATCCTTGTTGATGCCTTTGTCGTATCCTCAACATCCAAAGTCAGCTGAAACAAATGTTGATTCTGAGTCTGGTTCTGCAGGATGTTTTGTTGTCTACCACCCCATGCATGTTTGAAGAGAAGATTCTGTACAATCCCTTAGTTTTGTCATCTAGGTTCTCAATTCTCAAGCTGTGGTACGCGTACCACTGGTGGTACTCAAGCTCCCAATTGTGGTACTTAAGGGAAAGTCATATATATGGGTACGGCAATTTTGCCGGCAAAATCATCGACTTAGCGCTCTTTAAACAGTGATATCTTAAAAATGATTACTTACTTTCTTGGGTGGAAAAAACGTTGGTATGTTGTTCTTCTGAATTGAGCTTGCTGATTTCCTGGAGATCGTAATCTGATTGGCCAAGTAAATGTCTTCGCAAATCGTCTCGCTCTGTCACATGTTGTTACACGTCCAATTGGACAGCTTTATGTCATGTGACGTATCAAAGATCTAAATGGAACAAGATGTCCCACCCCTCACTATTTTGTGTATCAAAAAAGACTACAAAGATGGAGGATTATTTTGGGTGGGAGAAATCAGTCACACAACATCTTTGGCAAAGTCGTCAGCTTCAATTAGTGGGTATTTCTGCAGTTTTTGTACTGCATGTACATGTGCATATATATATATATATATATATATATATATATACATATGTGTATGTGTGTGTGTGTGTGTGTGTGTGTGTGTGTGTGTGTGTATCGACTCACTGATCCAACAACTGGGATCTACAGCAGCGACATCGGAATGTCATTCGGACTGAAGAGATGCGGGCAAATGGTAACAGAATGATGGAAGGTAATCCATACAGAGGGCATTGCACTCCCAGAAGGGAGAATAAGAGATGTGGAGGAGACCTCCAAGTACCTTGGTATACCACAGGTGAATGGAATCCTTGAGGACGCCACAAGGAAAGCTGCCAAAGCTAAATACCTGCAACAAGTGAGGCAGATGTCCCCCATACTGGAGAAATGGCTCCAACAAATACCTGGGGAAACATCAGACATTTCCATCCAGAAAAAAGCAGTCCTAGGAACAGCTAAGATACTGCGTAGGACTCTCAAGCTCCCCGGACTCTGGTAGAGTATCTGAGCTTGAGATGAACAACCACCCGCTCTACCCAAGGGATGGGGAAGATGGGTGAGGGAGGAATTTTATATATAATAGTTAGACCCTTTGTTTTACCCTATTATTCTTAAGACATTTGTAAACATTTTCAAAGTGTCCAAAAAGTTGTTTATTATACTTTGCTGTGTTTTTTTCAATAGTACATTGATATGAAATTTCTTTTTTGAATTTGTTTTTTCTCTTCATTAGTCCATGGATCTTTTAAAAGTAATTTTACCCAATTATAACATGGATATTATGAAAGCTCAGTTTTTTTCTGAAAAAAAAGTTAAAAATATGATTGTAAGTTGTGACTATTTTCTGAGCTATAATACACCAACAATACCAGGTGAGGATTACTCCCAAAAACCCTTTTAAACTCTGAAGGGTATTAATTTTGAAATATAATCAAAATAGTACAAAACGTTTACAATACACAAAATACGTTAAATTTTTATCTAAAATAAGTGTTGTCTTCCCTTTGTTTTTATTTTAATATCAACCTGTTTTTATGGTTCATGACTTGAGCTCGCCCAGTAATTAACCCTCATAAGAAGCTAACATGTTTTCTTTCTGACGTGGATATACCAAATACCCAAGTATCATCATCCTATTATAAAGTTACAATAGTTCTTGATTAACATGCTCCCATTTAGGCTGCCCTAAAAAAACAATAATGGCTAGAACTGACTTTTTTTCTACCTGAAATATAAGATTTCCATCTTTTAAACTATAACATCATCACACATCTATCCTATAATCAAATTATGTTATGTGAAATGTAATGCAGCAAAATAAGGACAGGAAACTGCGGGAAAGTAGGAGCATCCAGCAGAGTAGCAGCAGCATTATCAGGAGTCTTTGAGGTAGAAAGAGCGAGGGATGGAGAGCATATCTTAGTCTTAGACATTTTATTATAACTTAGTTAATTTTTCCATAGTTTATTCAGTAGTTTTTATCAGTTATTTTGTAGTTTTAGTATTAGTTGCTAGTTTTTGTTATACATCTGCAGTAAATGGTGCAGATCCTTCATCACAATGTTTCCCTGTGTGTCATTGCTGAGAGGAACTGCCATGATGTTTACTGCAAGCACATACAGTACATATAGCACTTGGACAAATGTGATTCTTTTTTGTACAATATAAACAAAAACTTAACTTTTCAATGTTTTTGTTCATTAATAAGTGTTAATTTAATGTTTTTCTACATTTAGTACAGTTTCAGATAAAATATTTAAAATTAGTTTTTATTCAGACTTTTAAGTGTTTTATTATGTTTTTGTTCATGTTCATATTCTAGTGACATTGAAGTAAAAATACTCGGTCAAATGACACTATTTTGTAAAAAAAAAAAAAGCCCATCTTTTGCAGACGAACTTAATCATGTAAAACAAGTTTGTACTCTGGTCCTACAAAAGGAGCGTATCTCAAAAACATAAACAAACAGATTGTTATTATAAGTTAGTGTAAAGAATTAGTTTCCATATTTTTTCACATTTAGAAAAGTTTGAAATCACCTTGTTTATTTAGTCAAATACAATGAAAAATAAACATTTTTTTATTTTTATTACATAATTTTAACATTTTTTAACTTATTATTGTTCATACTTTGTAGGTTAAGTTGTTCAGATTATAGAAATATAAAACACTTGAGACAACACCAACCATGGAAGAACATTTCTATTGTTGGTTTTAAAGGGCCGAAGTGGCTTGAGATGACTTTATCTTGGATCAGTGCTGCACAAATAATGCTGAAGCTGACAGAGGATTTAGAGAAATAAGGGTTAAGTGTGTTTAGGCTTAACAATGTGTGTCCTTAACAATGTGTGTTAAGGAAAGTGTTACTTCAGCTGAGCTGTGTCACCTGCTGTGTTGCTGTAACACTAAATAAAATGGTTGAGGTGTGATAACAAAAGATGCACAGTGGTAGGATGAGGCAGAGAAAATCAGACTAAAAGAAACAAGAAGGCATGCAAACAGAGGAGGGAAACAGATGAAAGCCAACACAGAAACACAAGTTTAAGAAGTAAAGGAAGGTAGCACACTTACTGAACAGTTGTAGAGATTTGCAGGTGCCGGATGCCTGGTGTGGGAAACTGACGAGAGTTGATGTAAGAAATTTTCTTCACAGCAGTGTTCATGTTTTCCAAGTCCTCTCCCTCCATTACGAGGATCGACTGAGCTGGGTTAAAGTGGAACTAGGGAAAGAAAGACATTCTACAAGTGAGGTGAAATAAATGACTGAAACAAAAACATACAATTATGAAATTCTCTATTTTACTTTGACCCTGTCTGGAAAGAGTTTGCACAACAGAATAAATCCACCAATGCTACAGATAAAACTTTTATAAAATGCTAGTTTCTCCCTTGTATAAACCCTGGCCCATGCTTTCCAAAAAATAACATGATCAAACTCATTTTGTTTGAAGGCATGACCTACAGATAAAACAATGGTGAAATCATCAAAAGAACCTTCTAGGCCACTTGAATAATAGGTTGTGAACACAACGCTATAGCATACAGCATCATCAATTTATAAAGTTGTTATAGTGAAACGTCTGGTATTTTACCCATCCAGGAGATATAGACAAAAAAACAAAATTCCTAGTGCAAAGACTTCGTTTGGAGAAATTTGAACATGGCAACAAATCAGGAAAGTTTCTGGCTAATCAACTAAAAACAAACAAGG
>JBAMHX010000010.1:5386979-5415719 GCA_037177515.1 Pseudomugil tenellus | reverse complement strand
AACGAGCATCTCAGTGACTGTGTCGTCATGCAGAACGTACGGGGTGAGATGTGCTCACAGAAAGGTGATCATGCTAAAACAACCCCCACTCACCAAAGGCCAGAGGGAGATCGGGACCGCCTAGACCAGGTCCACCGGCTGCCAGCCCTGAGAAAGAATCCCTGCCACCCACCACCAGGGTAGACCTAGCAGTCTAACCCACACACATACCCCACCACCTATATCCTCACACATAAACATACATATACCCAAGCATCCTCGCATACGTAACCTCCACCTTAAACACTCACAAATACACACACACACAAACACCTTAGAACCTCTGCCCCCCAAAGATTGTCTGTATGGTGTCAGTGTTTAGATGTATTGAGAATTATATCTGAACTAGGAACGATCAGGAGCAAATTAAAGGTGAAGGCTAACCAGATAGCATGACACCTGCTTCCACCTGAAGCAGCGCAGCACAAATAGCCTGTAAGTACTCTAATTATTAGTGCATGTTAGTTCATGAGGTATGTTTTATTTCATACCATATTTTCATGACCATAGGGTGGACTTTAAAGTATAATGTTTTTTTGTGTGACTTTGAGGCTGTCGGACAGGACAGCATTAGAACTGAGTAGAGAGACGAAGTTTAAAATGTTCAGTGAAACTGAAAATGAAGTTGGGACACAGCAACAACAACAGATCCAAAAGAAACCCACATTTTTACATCCTGAATCCTGATCGCGGTGAACGGAGCTAAACAACCGGAGCCCTGAACTGTCATCTAGCCATTCTCTTAGAGTAGACGATGGGACACTAATCTCTCCGTTCTGTCTTATTTTGATTAAAATGCGACCCGTGAGATCTTAGAGATTTGGCAATTGTTTGAGTAATGAAAATGTTAAGTTTTTCTTAGGCTTTATTAACTTTTAAAACAGTACTAATTTATCATTATTGTCAATGTAGCGTGAAGAGTGAAACAAATTTCAGCTTAATTTTACGCAATAGGAGAGAGGGTACACCAAGAAAGTGGTGGATAGGGTGTAATAAGTCCAGTCTTCCTGTATCGTGTGCAGTTGCTTCTTATTTTCTTGTTTTTCAGTTTTTTATTAATCTCTGCACAGTCTGACTGACACGCTCATATTAAACTTTACAACTCATGCATTTAACTTTATTTAACTTGTTAAACGTATATCATCTAATGTCAATCCCGGTGATGTTAGGATATTTGGTAAAATGAAAATAAAATCAGAAAAGAACAATTTGCAAATCCTTTTTTAAACATTTTCTATTGAAAACACCACAAAACAAAGATATTTAATGTTCAAACTGACAAACTACAGTTTTTTAAAAAAAATATTTATTTAATTGGAATATGCTGTGGACAGTGTTTCTGGGTGTTGTGATATGGCTACAGCTTTGCGTGGCAGCTCTTTAACTTGCACCTATAGAAGTAACGATGAACTCTGTTAACTGATGATTGTTTTCTGAAGTTTTCTTGAGTCCACAAGGGAATATCCTAATGTTGGTTTTAATGCAGTGCTGAGGGATCAGAGTTCACAAGGACTGAGTGTTGGCTTTTGATGTTGTAACTTCCTGTATTGGGCCTTTTCCATTAGTACCTACTCTCCTCAACTCGATCAGCTCAATTCTACTCGGCTCTTCTGGTTTTTCGATCTGTCGCCATGATCAGCAATATATGAAGCTGCCAACAATCAGAGCTGCAGAAAGTATGTTGGTGTTGGTTCTGAAGCTGCCACCCGGATCGCTATTAATACCCAAGCTACGGGCTGATTACTACTCCAGCCTTTAGTCACGATTTGAACCCAACCCACTTGTAACCTTAAGGAAGCAGATATCGCAAAAGTATCTAATGGGTATGCAATATTTATAGTGGAAACACCCTGAAGTTTTGGCACTTTCCCTCATCAGTGCAACTTTTTCTACTTGCTAACATCTCCCATTTCCCATCTGCAATTAAATTTGTTCATAAACTGCCTTGCATTGTCTCTGTCCTTGTGCCTGACCCTACAGTGCTGGTCTCGGGCTGAATCACTGGTTTGAACCAAGAATGTTTCTGACCATCGCCTTATGTCCCGCAGCCCCATTCTGGACCTAAACCTGAATGAATCTGATCCATGTTTTAAAAGGACAATCAATCTCACCAGCCCCGATGGTCCTGTGTTGATTACCTGGGTTTTTTTTTTTTTTTTTTAGAATTTCTCAACTTTTCTGATGTTTTTTCACTTCTGTCCCAGCTCTTTTACAACCAGTTGCAGGCATCAACTTTAAAATGAGTGACTTCTTGTGAGAAAAAAAAGTTAATTAGTCAACCAGAATGTAGAAAACTGTATAACTTATCAGAACTTAAACAAACTTAAAAAACAAAATTAAAATTAACATAAATAAATATTGTCTATATAAATAAAGGTGGCAAATATCTAAAATTAAATATGTAACAAGAGCAAAGAACAACAACAATAATATCAATAAAATATTAAGGAGAATAATCAGAGCGCAATAGCACATATCACACATCAAGCATATTGTCATGCACTGCTCCAGACTATTAGCACAAACACCATCACCTGCCACCAGACTTGTTATTCCAGATCACCTGCACCTGTTCCCGATTCCCTCACAGCCATAAAGCACTCAGCTCACCAGTCTTTCCTTGGTGTGACATTGAATGAATCTAATACACATGCCTTCCTGCTCCGCGTTCCTGCATCCATCCTGGATTCCTCCACCTTCCCTACAGGTTTTTGTTCATCCCTCCTTACTTCAAATAAATCCTGTTAGCCTTTCTTTTGGTTCCGGGTCTCCATCGTTACACATATGAAAACACACTAAAGATGTAATAAAAACACTATTGCACTGAGAACACTAAACACATGAACTAAAAGCTGGCCTTGTTGGACAGGAATCTGCCCCAATGTGGTTCAAATGGACACATGCTTTATAGTGTCCCCAGTACAAGCTGATAAGTTTTTTTGTTCCAATTGTGTCAATGATGAGTTTCTTTTGTGGCAGTAAAAAAAACTGCCAGAACAGAAATCTGTCCCAAATGTCCCAAATGAACTTATATGGAAATGTCCTACACTGTCTGACCAGAGTGTCTAGTACAGGCTGACCACATAGAGTTTATTAATATCAGACATCTGTTAATCCTTGTATAGTCACAAGTATCTGATTCAGGTTCTGAATATATCCCACCAAACGCATAAAAGCCGGCCTGCCTGAGAGAGAGGGGCCTTTTCCTCTGATAACTCTGTGTGATTGCAAATTTTTATCTGAACAAAAGTGCTGCTTCTACAACCATGCTGCTCGGAGTAATTTTGTCCCCTACAGCCTTTACTGTATGGCCTTCCTGGATGCAAAATCATCAATAATATCATCATCGACAGCAAGGCCAGTGAGCCTCCTGTGATATTGTTGATCTAAGATACGACTTAATTAACGTGGATTTTGAAATGCTCCTCTCTGCTTGAGCCACAGAAACTGGGAGATTGAGTGCAATCCTAAGAGCAGTCCAAAAGTTGAGGTAGATCTCTGATAGATTATTGTCATGCATGAAGTTGATGAGCTCCAGAAGGCTGTGGGTTTTTGATAGCAGGTCAGGGAAGTCCTTGATTTCCTGCACAAGCTCTTTAGTGCAAACATTAGATGGCTTTGACCTTTTTCTTTGGTCTTGCGCTGGGCTCTCCGTTCTTCATCCATGGAATGAAGAAACTGAATATCTCCTGCTGTTCGATTCTTTTGCTCCTGGCTCTTTCTGTCCACATTTCATGCCTCCATGTAATCCACCTGATTTGATCGTCCAAAATTAATAATCCCTTCATGCAGAGAGAAAACACAGCGACCGCAATTTGCTCCGTTGTTTTATGTGCTCATTATTTTTTGCAAGTTTTCTTTTGTTTAGAAACTGTGCTGAGTAGGCTACACTTCATCACGTAGATGGCTGCGTCACATCAACCCCTACTACGGTACATGTCTCATGTACAAATGCAAAGTAATCCGGTTCTCCTGGGGAAGGACAGTTATTAGAACTTTGTTTATATAACTCATATGTTGGTAAGGGTCTTATATAGCTTCCTTATGGCTTATGGGTACCTTCTCATTCAGCAGGAGCGTCCGCTGAAGCAGGGGGGCACCAATTGCCGGTGACATTTTACAAAATAGAAAAACTTTTCTTTTCCAACCACTCATGCCACCCCCACATGACTTAAATTAATGTAGCCCTGGGAGGTTGCCCTGTTCGCCCATGCCTAAAACCGCTAATGCTTGAATCAAATGAAAAGCTCGTTAGCAGGTCTTTTTAGAGCTGAATAACATGAGGAAATTAAGTCCTTTTATTCAGTTGTGAGGGTTGCAACTAAAAGTTTCAGGATGGCAGTCCTCGAGGACTGAACTTGGGCACAGGTGAAATAGAGGTTAAAAGGATTTGTAAATAACTTTATTCTGTTTTTAAATTTTACACAACATTTCAACTTCACTTGATTTAAGTTTCTATATTTTAAAATATTGACATTCATATGAGTCCGATACGATATGCTATATTAAAGAACAAATTCATAATGTGGATGAGGAAACAAATTTGGAATTTTTCTGAAACGTTAGTAAACATTAAACTATCTTGCTGTTTTTAATATTTATATTCAGGGAGTGTCAGGGATATTATGGTTTCATCACAACCGCCATCCTTCGTGTGAGCGCGATAATTCAAACAATTTTGAAAATTGGATTTTGATACTTGGTTTACCTGTTCAGGTCCCCAAGGGGACACCCTGGCTCAAATTTAATAATTTTGGGATTTACGATTTCCTCACTAGTTGGCACTTTATACATGAAAAAATCAGATTTTTGCCTATATCTCCGGAAAAATTTGCAATTGGATTTTGATACTCGATATACATGTTTATGTCCCCAAGAGGATAACCTTGAGGGAGGCTGTAGCTCAGGAAGTAAGAGTAGTTGTCTTTTAACCCGAAGGTTGGCAATTCGATCTAAGGTTTCCCTTGACTACATGCTGAAGTGTCCTTGGGCAAGACACTGAACCCTACGATCCCAAAAATGTAAGTCGCTTTGGATTAAAGCGTCTACTAAATGACTGTAAACCTGTATCAAATTTCATGATTATTGGATTTTTGGTTTCCCCACTAGGTGGTACTTTATGCACAACAATGAGATTTTTGGCTATATCTCTAGAACTACAGTATTTGTCTTATTGACTTCAAATCAAGTGCACATAAAAGGTCATGACCTCTGGATACATCCTGTCCAGACGTCATATCGGACTGGTTCAAAGGTTCAACACCAGGTGGAGAACATGTGCGTTTTTATATTATTGTATTGTGTCTATTCAGGATTATAGGAATTGGAGGACTGGGGGCATTCAGGGATATACCTCTAGCTGTGTTTCATACTGATTTAACCATCCGCTGAACACTTAACCTTATGGATTGGGGCACAGCCAGGACATAATGCTTCAATGATCATTTCATAAAAGTTACTGTTTCAGGAGAGGGATCTGAACAACATTTTAACAGTAGAAGAAATGTTGCTAGAGCTGCCACAGGAATGCTAAGAATCATGAAAAAGATTTCACATTTTATCCTGTCTACAGATATCACCAAATGTTGCACCCACATCTTATAACTGCCAACAACAAAACAAACCGGCTTACTTATCCTCAATTAAAATAATAATCAAGTTTAAATTTTTCTTGTAACATTTTGCCATATTATCATCTTTTAGATCACTTTCTCTGTCTCCTCTTGGTGTGTGTGTGTGTACCTTTATAGTCTTATCCAGGGTCTCAAGGGAGTTAATGTCCAGTCCTTCTTTGCAGGCTTGCAGACAAGAAATAACTTTCTGACTCTCAATCTTCCCTGGCCGAATGGTCAGTCCTGACAGACTTCCTCGGAAATATTGAGTGAACCGTGGTTTGGTCACTTCTCCACCTAAGAACAAACAAACAGTAAACACACAAGCACATTCAATGTTTATTAAATTTGATGAAATGCCAGTGATGCAAAAATAACACAGATATAGTACTTCCGTATGGAACAGTGGTAATCTTAATGTACATTTTTATTAATAATAAGTCATGTTAATATATTGTGGTGTGTTACAAAGCCAACCAACTAAATGATGAGATGATGAGAACTAGCAGAAGAGATCACATTTCTCCAGTTTTAGCATCTCTTCACTGGCTCCCTGTTAAATTTAGGATAAAATTTAAAATACTTCTCCTTGCATAAAAAGCTCACCATGACCAAGCTCCATTGTATATAATAGATTTAATAGTTCCATATATTCCAAACTGAGCACTTCGCTCTCAGACTGCAGATCTACTCGTGGTTCCCAGAGTCTATAAGAAAACAATAGGAGGAAGAGCCCTCGGCTATCAAGCTGCGCTCTTATGGAACCAGCTCCCACTGTGGGTACGAGAGAAGGACACCATCTCTGACTTTAAAATCAAACTTAAAACCTTACTTTTCAACAAATCTTACAGTTAGGGAGTCTAGCCGGACATCCCATGATGCACTGAGGACTTCCAATTATTATCTCTGCTGCTTATCTTCCATGTATTGGACAGTACTGGCATCATTAACATATTTCTCTTTTTTCTGCAGGATTTATTTTTTATTTCTCCTTTTTTCAGGTTTTATTTCTCATTACTTCCTTTTTTGCAGGTCTTACTTCTTATTTTCCTTTATCTGCAGGTCTTCCTGGAGATGCAATGTTGCAATGTATATTTATGTCTTTCCTGTCCCTGTAACTCCAGCGAGTCAAGGCAGAGGGCTGCCTTACCTGAGCGGAGTTCTGCCGGAGGTTTTGCCTCCCTGTTACAAGGGAGTTTTCCTTCCCACTGTCGCCCCATGCTTGCTCAGGATGGGAGATTGCATCAAATCTTGATCAAAGTCAAGATTCAATGCAATCTTGGTGGTTCCCTATATAAGGCTATTTTTTTAATTGGCCGATCTCTGTCAAACGCCTTGAGACGAGCTTGTTGTGAAATGGCGCTATACAATTAAAGTTTAATCTAATTGAAATTGAATTAAATGGTTGCCCTGCCCTGGACACAAACTTTTCACATTTTTTATGGCCTCAAGAACAAGAACAAAGTTTACATCGAGTATGTAAAACCATGAATGTACACAGCTCACTTGTTTCTTTTATAGAAACCTGTTTATCAACCATTACAGCAGCAACAGAAGCTTTAATACAGACACCAACTACCAACAGATACTAAAGAGCCAGTTAAAATCATTGCAGGAGATGAAAATGCAGACTACTGGATTGCATAAGAGTGACGTTGTCGAGAACTAAAATGCATGAGCCTTGATCAGGAAATTAATGCATTATGTCCCATTACAGTCATTAAGAAGCTTGGTACTGTCATACAAGAGCAAGGGATACTCAGCTTGCCCATTTGGGCTAAATAAAGGTAAGGAAAAAGTCGATACATTTAAAGGCTGTCCTTTGAACTATGTAAAGGGCAGTATCAGCAAGAGAAGTTTCCAAACCATTAATTATCTGAAGGGTTACTGTAGCTGTAGGTATTCAAACTTTACCTTCCCATCCCTATCATTTATCTCTCTCCCCCACTCCCTTTTTTCCTGTTGTTTTCTAAATCTGGCAGTAATCCACTAAAGCACTAAAGTTATAGAACAATACCCTTACAAGCATTTGTCTGAAAAGATAATTGAAAGCTAACTCATTTATCACAAAGATTTGAGTAATAAATCCAGCCATATCCTATCCAGACTGATAGGATGAGTGCATACCAGCAGAGCAACTTCCTCTTGCCATAAATTCTTTGTCCAGTCTCTCTGCATGTCATGTCCTTGTTTGTCTTCTCACACGTAATAAGTTGTAGGGAAACTGTAAAGGGCCTTTGTAATCTTTGTATATTTGTTTTTCCACATTTTGGGATATACAGTAGTCTTTTCTCAGACTAGTAGTCTACAGTAGTCTCTTTCATAATAAAGGTGTAGATACCTGAGTAAATACAGCAATCAAATCAGCTGGTCAAGCACCTAAAAGTCATCACCTGTCACTATGAACCATGACTGTGATGGTCTTCCTCATTTTTCAAATACACCCAACCACCATCATCAATATTTAGTATTTGGTGGACTTAAGCTGCTCCCACAAATTTTGAGCCATATGTTTTCCATCCCTGCAGCCTAGACTAAGTCCAGAAACTGTCCAAATTATTGGAATTTTGCCTCTCTGACCTTGCTTGGGTTACGCCTCAGAATTGTCATCCTCCCACATGTGATGCTTTAGGTAAGTTATCCTCATGGATGGACACATTTTAGAGCCAACTTCTGACAATCAACACTTTTCATCATTGTAACACCTCCAAAAAAGAATGCAACAAATATGATCACTGACCTTGCAGAAAAAACAAAACATGTTTTTCATGCTTATAATAGTGTCACAAAGAATTTGTGACAACCTTATAGGATTATAATTAAAACACGTGTTTTAAACATAATTAGATGACTTTCCCATTGGAATTTAAACATGCTGTTACATGGCTTTAACGTAGCGATTTACATGGGTTTCACATAAGAATCTATGATGTAATATTTTTACATGTGATTAGATGGGTTTCACATGGTATTTACATGGATTTCACTGAATATTTTACATGGGTTTCACATATTAATATATGTAGATAATACACATGTTCTTTATTTATAAGGAATTTATTCATGTTTCCTATATACTAAAACGACATGCTGCCATGGTGTCACATACGTATCTTTCACATGTGTTTTATATACTGCATAAAGCCAAACTGCTTCTCCAGTCAGACCAGCGCAATGGGCTAATCCCGCTGTTCACGTTTTTATTTTAGTTTTTCATGCAACTTCAGTATTAGCAGGATAAAAACAAACTGAAATCTAAATCAAAACTATGCTATTCTCACATGGGTGATGTTACAGGTTTTATCAGGTAGCATAAACATTTGCTTATTGTAAATAACTTGCTCTTCTTAATTCCAAACATATGATGAACAGATAGTTTTAATGTGTTTACTTCCAGAAGTCTCCTTTATGAATGCCACTTGGATAAGCCTGTCCAGACACATTTCTATGATGGCAGCTTGCTTATCATCAAAATGGATGCAGACTAGTTTACAACTCCGAGTGCAAGACATTGTAATGTGGCAAGACATGTAACATACATTTAGCCTTCGAACCATAGCTTTGACCCTAGCTTTTGAAGGTGATAAATCTGCAGTGAAATTTATTACTACCTTACAGGACCTAAAAGGCTCTGTCAGCACATACAGAGTCACAACTGACCACTGTTGGAAACACTTTATCATACCTTTTTCCCAGAGTGTGAAAACAAGGCAGAAATGGAGTGCAGTGACCATAGGCCTTCAAGTTAGAACCCTGGGAATGACTGCTGATCCACAGCTGTATCGTGCACAATGGCTAGTCAGCTGGAGATCTCGTATCACCCTGGGGGCAAACAGCAGCCTTACAGGCTGATGTGATCTCCCTGGGGAATCACATCATCTTACTGGCTTGTCATTTGCTTGCCTACCTGCCAAAATGAGACACAGGTGAAATCTTTTTTTTTCACTGGGCAGATGGAAACACATTGAGGACATGGCTGTGTGTCCAACACTTGAGCTTGCTTCTGCTCAAATCTTTCTTTTTTTACCTTTGTAAGACTCACAGTCCCTAAATTGAATTAATGTAGCTCTCGCTAGTCAGAGCATTGCAGTGTGACACTGCAAGCCCTCATGCACCTGATCTCAAATTAAAGGGAGCATTCTGGAAAAGCAAGCAGAAAATCTATCTACTGTTACATACAGAAAAAGTTTTAATGCAAGTCAGTGTTTCCCAATCTATTTTTTTTTACCACCTAAGACTAATCAAAGTTTATGAAGGATCATGTGGTACAAATGGGACTTTGTCGGAAGACAGTAAGATGCATAGCACCATCCTTCCATAACTTGGATCCCCAGATTCAAGGTATGGAAGGATGTTTTGGAAACATGTTTTGGGTAATAATCAGGGTCGGACAACTTACAGGACAACTTATCATGTTATTACTTTAAAACAGAGACAATGTCGAATTACTATGGAATTACTTTTTTCCGCCTTACTTCTCAAGGCTTTTCATCTTAAAAAGTAGTTAATAAAACTGACTGTCTTCATGTCATTAGCAAACTTATGTCTTTGATACCTACAAATATTGTCATGTACAAAAAACTGTTCCAGTGTTTCAAATGGGGAAGAAATTCAGGCCATCTTAGATTCAAATCTGGCCTGTGGGATTAAATTTTCATAACATGTTAACAAGGCAGGGGATAACTAATATCTTTTCACACTTTTCTTATTTAGCAGATCTGACTTTAGCTTGCATTATGAGGTGGGTCAGTTCATGTGGTGAGGATTACTACACAGATATGGAAATGATATGACCAGTTACTCTGATCATAATGTGAAATACAGTAGCTTTCGGCTCCAGATACTTGAAATCAATAGTTGAGCTTGATGGGACAAGGGTTGCATTGGCTATCTCTCAAATCTGCTTGGACACTGATGTTTTACAAACACGCATGCATATATACAAACTCCACTGTTTATACAAACTGGAATTACATTTAAAGGTCCCATAGTTTGCAAAATAAACTTTTATGAGCTTTTAACATCCTATTAGTGTTAATTCTACTTTAAAAACAATCCCCGAAGTAGTTTTATATTTTGTTATCCATGCATTTTGTAGTTTTATTTCTTTGAAAAGAAGGGTATGACCCCACTGATTGACCCACACAATAGAGAGTCCACCAGTCCCTATCTGAAAACATTTGTGTACCCTGGCTGAATTGGATGAAGTGGTTAAGAAAATGGATGGATGGAGTATTTTTATTGCCTACAGACTCACTTGTGTTGCATTGGACATGTAAATGGGGGATATCTGTTGCAAATGTTGTCATATCACTGCCCACATGCTCCTATGTGTTTTTAAGTTACCACGATTGTTATATCACTTCATCCACTAGTGATCAGTGCCAAGATCAGAGTTCACTTCCGCTTTTTTTTAATGGTTGGAAGCGGTTATTGCACCACAATAAAGTTGTTATACACCAGAAAAAGTATAATAAAACCCTGAAGTTTATTTGCTGTTTCTAAACCTCTTCTGTGTCTTCTTCAGTTGCTTTTTATTTGAAGATTTGTGTATTTTCTTCTTCTTTTTCCTCTTCTTCTCTGCTTTGTTCATTTTGCTTAACACTAATTTCGAGTGGTATTGCTCCATTTTCTGCATTGATGGAAAGCCCCTTAAAAATAGAAAAAATCAGTGTGTAATTGATGCAGGGGAAAGACAAACCTGTTTCTCTGTCTGCGTATCCATCTTTTGATGAGCATAAATGGGTCTTAACCCCAAATTTTTACTGGTGAGAATGCAAAGAAAAGTAAGAAGTTTTGAGTAGGATGTGAATTGTGAAGTTTGTTATTCAAGGTATAATAATGTCTAAGATGTCAACATCGTAAGGAGAGAATAAAATAAAATTAAACGTAAACGTAACATAAATTGATACCTTGCAAATCGGATAACTACATCATATCCCAGCAACATCGGGTGCTAAACTTTGGTTGTATGCTTTGTAGACTGAAAAGCCTGAACAACCAGCAACTTTTTTGAAAAATGAGAGAAAAATAAACTATGTAGTTGCTTGTATTATAAATTAGATTTGTTCAGCCCTAATATAAATAAGTGCTCATACACACAGATTTTCACATATTGTAATGGAGATGGGCCCTGTGATGGATTGGCAACCTGTCCAGGGTGTACCCCACCTCTCGCCCAATGTCAGCCGGGATTGGCTCCAGCCCCCCCACCTCCCCGTTTGGGAATAAGAGGTAGATAATGGATGGATGGATGGGTTATGGAGATGGAGAAGCAGGCAAAAAATCTGCCTCATCTTTCCTTTCAGGTAGCCTGTAAGGGAGTCTTTCCAAAGATGAACAAAACCACATGGCCATGTGTGGATATGATAAATAAGCTATGATACTCAGTATCATCTTCATGCTCCATTTGCTTCTAAGCTATAATTTTTTTTTCCACTTTCTTACCTTTTCCTAAGATGACCACTTATCCAATTATTCTCTCTCTGACAGATGTTATCAATTTAGGCTTTGGCCAAGGAAACTTATAGAGCCCCCAGACAGAAGATTAAAACAGAAAAGCAAAGATGAGTGGTACTGCTAAGGCACTGGGACTGAGAATGATATGGGTAATAAAGCCGCTGACCATTCCTCATTACAGATACTAGTCCTGCAGCTGTTCTTGCTCCTCAGATCTTTATTCTAATTCTTTTGCATCAGCAGAAATGCAGTGATGGGCTTGAAAAAATGCTTTTACTTAAGTAGAAATGAGAGATGTTATTCTGTAATCCCCTGTATAATGCTAGAGTATATGTGTTGCTCTCTGAGGGCTTATATCTACCCAAGGTACTATATGGATATATTGCTTTCAAAGTGTGCATCATCAGTGTTTTACCTGCAAGCTTGTTGCTGTGATGAGGAAAGCTAAGGAGGCAAGGTGGTTCTATGTGTGATTACACAATCAAAGAGGGAGCAGAATGAGAAAGAATGCTTGCCTTTCTCTGACTGTTACACACCTCTGAACATGAACTGGTCAGAGGGTAAATATACGCTGACTGTGGGAGAAATGCACAGCCAGCACTCTCCGATGTGAGGGAAGAAGGATGGATGGGGGAAATGATGTTTAAAAACAAAACAAAAAACAAATAAACAAAAAATCTGTGAAAAAATATAAATACAAATCCACTGACATGAGGCCAAAAATTGTTGCAGGGATTAAATGAAAAAGATTTTTCGACAGTAAGATATCTACTGCAGGCACTAATTGGATTAGGTTCTTTGGGATTTTATTAGGTACGGTTAAATTATCTTTTTTAATTCCGAATTAATTCTGGGATAAGAAGAAAAATATATAGGACTGAATATAACGAAGACGTGAGGCAAACAGGAGGCAGAAGACTGCGTGTCCATTATTGTGGACAGAAACGGTAACGAGAATACGCAGAATGAACTGGAATAAATTTAGAGTGGAATTAAAATTTACATGGCAGACCAATTAATTAATTACGTAAATAATTTAAAAGAAAAAAAACAGCCACTTTATTCAGAATTAAGTTTAATTCCGAATTATCATTTTCATTCGAAATTAGGTCTTACTTTACATGGTTGTTTTTCATCAGTTTAAAGCAGAATGAACTTTTATTCGGAATTAAAGGGGAATTAAAAGTCTCATGCATATTTGCTCATTGTGATTTTTTGGGCTACACTTAAAGCCAGAGCAGCGACACAACATGCTTTGTAGAGGTCTCCTGCTAGAGAACACAGTATTTTCAGTTTTAACAGACAACTTTCTGCATTGGACATTGAACTAGTTTACATGCAACCCAAAAATTCTGATCATCATCCCATTTCTGGAGACAACATTATTAAAGTGATCATATAAAGATCTTAAAGTAATATGCTGAAGTTTGTTCTTGTCGATGTAACAAGAACACTTTTTGCTCTTGCCACCCTGGGTTGAGAGTTATTGCAGCTTGTTCTCGATATTTCTTCTCAGACACAGTTCTGCCCAACCACAGAGTGACTAGTCAAAAATTTGAAGTGGGCATAGTTGATGTGGTAAAGTGTGAAACAGAAAGCGTTTTCAGATCCAACAAGATTGAAAACATAGTTTTAAATTGGGGCTTTAAATTCCATCGGGGTCACAATCCTGCAGCTTCCATGCATTCCTGCTTCATCACACCAAATCAAAGTCAAATGAAAAGGATCAAGCAGCTTTTCAACTTCTGCTCATTAACTATAATTTGAGTCAGGTGTTGGAGCAGAGGCCATTTTTTTATTCGATATGATTTGGTCCCATGACCTCCTCACGCTACGGCACTGATGTGTAAATGCCGAAAAACTTCTTACATATATTTTTTTATTTGTTATGAACCATGAAATTAAATCATTAAATTGAATTAAATACAGGAGAATATCACTGTTCTGTTTTGTCACTGACTAATCATTTTATGTACTCTGCCTTCACGCTCATATCACGTCATATCCTGTATGATCCGTAATTCACCAGGAGAGTTTTTCCAGTAACCAGTGAAATGCATGGCTAGTTCTACAAGTCTCTTCAAATCCGGGTTCTCAGCTGAAGCTTCAAGAGTTATGATCAATATGCTGAACACTTATAGCTTAGCACTTTAAAAAGGCAATTTGCTGTGGCTAATGGCTTATGCTAAGATTTCAGAATTGCCTTTGTGACTTTTTACCAAGGCTTCGCCCCAGCTGTAAGTTACCTAAAATAGTCCCTTTACTCTCTTTTCTATTTAAGGCCTGTTTAATCCTGTCGAATGTCAAGCTGGATGGTGTTCAAAGAAAGGAACAAATGTTGGGGAGGAGAGAAGTTGGCATGGGTGCAGTGGTCTTTTACCACTGATAAAAGCAACATAATGACCCACTCCTTCTCCTTGACAGAGATCTCTTTTTCTGAGACAAAGCATCACTGAGCAGTCTCGTTTGGGATTTCAAACCCACTAGCTGCTGTGCCCTTTCTTCTCTTGTGCAATTACTGGCAGTGATCAGTTTGGAAGATAGTTTAAATATACACCTTCATTCAGACTGGTTCTGTCGTTTGTCAAGGACACAATAAGCACTCTTCAATATAGCATTGTTCATTCAAGGCCAAAGAGCATGATGCCTCACTAGTAATACTTCGGGAAGATTATTCTCCAACTTGTTTTTGTATATGGGGGCAAAAAAAAATCCCCAGTATTCATTAAATTACTTTCACTTTGTGTTAAAACTAATAAAACCTAAAAAAAAGAGCTGCATATCTGTATGACATTTTGTCACCACCATCATAGGCTGTTCCTGGCTCACCTTGCCAGCAGGCACCGACTGTGAGCTGAACATCAATCTGCGATGGGTGGATGGGCCAGTCGTCCGTCACCAGGTAGGGATCGTAGGTGACTCCATCCACGTACAGTGTTACCATTGGAAACTCCACGTTGATGACGTAGTAATGCCACTCTTTGTCACATATCTAAGAGAAGAAAGACAGACAGGGGATATTAGAAATTTATAGTACCATATACCAAAATAATGATGTGAAACTGTTGTGGGCTGGGACTTTTTTCATTTTAGCATCTTTTTTGTTTCCTTTTATATCATTTGTGTACAATTTATTTCCTGATTCATTCTGAAGTGAAGTTTATCCTCGCATGTATTCATTTTACCTCACCTCTTCATCATCTCTCATTAGTCCATTATTCTGTCACAAGTGTTTGTAGCTATAGTTCATCATTCTTCTCATCTGTTTGGGTCACTATGACCGTCCGTCTTGGGTTCTTGCTTGAGGTTTGCTTTCATTACTTTCAAATTCCGTTTGTAATTCATCTTGCTTGAACAGTGTTTTCTCTATTGTTCTTTTACATAAGGTTAATTTAAGTTATTTAAGCATCTTAAAGTTCTGCATTTGGGTCCACCACCTTTTTCCCATGGATTGTGATACAGATCATTGCAGCTGAGCTGACTTGTTTTTGTTTTAGGCCCATCATTCAGTCAGTCTGTATTTCTTTTATTATAGGTTTCATAATAACGGTAATCATGGTTTAGAATCTGGTAAGTAAAGGGACAACAGCATGGCATGGCAATGGCTCAGCACAGGCTACACCTTAGTTGCTGTGTTTAGAGCAGAGTGACAGGGAGGACTCAAAACCTCTTCCTCTTGTCCATTCAAAAGTAGTCATTGTTAAGATAAGTTCTGAGTTTGGTCAGACTTGTCAGATATTCTTCATCCTGATTACAAATTATTGTCCTCCGATAGAAGGTACAAAGTCTTAAAATGCAGGCTGAACCATTTTAAAAATTCATGTATACACATTTCCATCAACATGTTAAATAATGTCTTATATAGCTACATATTTTATGCTATATCTTATTTGGGGCTTTGGGGTCCGTGCCATAACCTCATGTTTTATTCTATTGTATTTTGGTGCTTATCTAGTTTTCAATCAAAAACTGTTATAGTGTAACTTCAGTGTTGTATGCAAGTACAATGTTCTGTTGTGTCGTCTCCTTACTGAGTTAATGTAACAATCATGAAAAATATCCCTACAGGGACCAGATTGTGTATCATATTGCATTGAATCATATTGTATCATGTCGCATCGTATCTTAAAGCATGGTTAATCCATGGTTGTAAGCTATTAGATGGCAGGGTATTTGTCAACTGTTCCCCTCTCTGTCATGAGTGACAGCAGAGTGAGCCTAATGAATGTAACTTGCAGACTGAACCATGTACTGTACATCAAGTTAATTAATGTGCAGTAGAATGGTTAAGAAACATCAAAGTAAAATATTGTTGTGCAGAACAAGTCTAGAACCACTAATGTCTATCAGACTATCCCCTACTTTCCTTTTTTGTAGGCATCTTGGATTGGTTCAACACAGGTGAGGCATGGCATAAAAGCCATCCTGTATTAAGAAAAAGTTGCAACTGTGTAGAAAAATCAAAGTATGGAGAACTATTTGTAATTCTGTCATGTTTTAGGCAAATGAACGAGGCTATAAACTATACCCTGAGAGCTTTCTATATTTTGTCCGTGGGTTGTGACCAATGCAGCAGAACTATGTATTTCACAAATCAGTCAAACAGGAAAGAAACTAGAGCAGGACACATGACCAATTTAGGAGAACAAAAACACCAGCATGCTCCAACCAATTGGCTTTATGCACAGCTCCACTACTTCCTGTACTTAAGACAACTGCCCTGTTTCCTGTCTGTCATTACTGGAAGAGCTAAATAATCCTGGTGTGCCTGACCTCAGTAACCAAAATAGCAATGGCCAGACACACCTGGATTAATCAGTTTATCCAATAATGAAAGACAGAAACTGAAGAGCTGTCTTAAGTCCAGGAAGTAGTGGAGCTGTGCAATTCAGAGCCATTTGTATGACAAAATTTTCAGACTGAACTAAATACTGAAATCTTAACCACATCTTGAACCATAGCTTGTTATAAGTAATCTTTGACTTTTTTATTAAATTTTTTTTAAAGTCAAATTGCAAATTACGTTTTGTTTTCTTACTGCCACTCTCACCCCTCTTTTACCACTTATCTGAGATAAGGTTGTATGGGCAGCAGCTAAATAAGGAACAAGGCATTACCAGGTCAGCCAAGATACCTCTATTTTTATCTAGATGGTCCCAGTGCCTTATCACAGAACACCTTACCATCCTTACAAGATGCCTATGTCACCTAATTTCTCTGCCCTTACTGAATGACTGAGCTTCCCACCCTGTCCCTAATTTCAGAGACCCTGTGGGGGAACCACAGTTCAGTTGCTTCTTTCAGTCACTACAAAAACCTATTAGATTAAAAATCGCTTGTGATGTGGGCCATAAATGAGTTTCCCAAGGTATTCCCTAGCCAGTCAAGACACCCTGTGTAGGAAACTCATTTCAATCTCTTGCATCTTCCTGTCTTTTGTTTTGGCTTCTAGACAAAGCTTGAGATAGTAAGGACAGGAGCACAGATAGACCAGCAAAAGGAGAACTTTGTGTTTTGGCTCAGCTCCTCCTTCACAACATTAGACTGAAGCAGAGCGCACATCACTGCAGACTATGCACTGATCGCTCTGTAATTGCCCACTCAATGATTCATTACACTCAAGACTTTGCAATACTTGAACTACCCCAATTTGGAAAGGACCTCTATCTCAACCCAGCTGCTAATCAACTTCAATACTTCCATGTTGAACTTGTAATTGAAGAGGAGCAGTGTGGTTTTCATCCAGGCTGTAGGAACAGTAGACCAGCTCTTCACCTTTTAGAGCCCTGGTCCTTGGGTAGAAAAGAGTAGGATGTCTTCTCCAGGTCAGGAGTGGGGTCTTGCCCCAAGTGTAGGAGTTCAAGTATCTCGGGGTGAAGGAAGGGTGGTGCGTGAGGTCAGCAGGAAGACTTTGCACCAGTCTGTTGTGGTGCTGGAGCTGAGACAGAAGGCAAAGATAGATCAACTTACCGGTTGATCTATGTTCCCACCCGCATTTATGATTACTAACTGTGGATACAGACCAAAATTATTCCCTCTGCAGGGTGGCCGGATGTGGCTGGGGAGACTGCTATTTAACTGCTGTGTAAATGACTGAAGAATTCTAGAAAGATTGTTTCAATAGATGTCATTGTATGCTTTCTCTTTTGTACACACAAAATGATGACCCATGTGGGTAATACCAAGGACAGGTTAAGCAAGTAAAACTGCCCATCCTGTAACTTTTAAACCCCTTACAAATTCAAAATTCTACTATCAGAGGCAACGGCTAAGGGTATATCCCCAAACACCCCCAATCTTCAATGTCCCCAGACCTCGAATACATATACAATATATTAAAAAAATCAGGTATAACATCATTATGTGACACATCTTCAGGTCATGAGCTTTCATTTACACTTAATTAGAGGTCAGTGGGATGAATAGTTTCAGAGATATAGCCAAAACAGTTTTCAAGTTGGAGCGCCCCTGGTGGCCAACATGAAAATAATAAATGACTCTAAATCAAATCAGTTTATCCTCTCTATATCTATGCATATGCAAAACATGAAAACTCTGAATTGAAAATTGTTCGAGTTATCACGTTAACACGAAGGATCTGTGCGGACGCAGTGGGGATATAAGTAATATGCTGGGATTCAAGGAGATATGTGGAAAGTAAGCTCAATCCACAGGACCCTACCTCAAAGGATCAATTGCTCATCTACTAGTACCAGACTCCTCAAAACATTATTAGATGTTTTTTGATATTTCATTACGTGAATTACTCTAAAGTTTGGAAGCTTTTTTTTTGCAGGTGTCATTGTTGTGGTATCAGCAGGGATAGGGTGGGGGACAGAGGCAGCTCAAACTCCTGTTTTTGGCAAATTTCTTTCTTTGCCAACTACTTCATATGTTAGTGGGGATCCTGAATTTCCTCCAGTAAAGATGGAATTTATTATCCAAATAATTCCTAGTTCAGCTTTTGGACCTATACTCAGTTGGACATGTCATGTAAGGCTCTAAAAGGAGGAGTTCTTATCAGTTGCCTAAACCAATTCAGCTAGCACTACCTCAGTTAGGTCTACTGGGTCTCTCCCACATTCCTGACCTGCTCAATATCTCAGAGGGTGGGAAAGATCCAGACCACTATGCAGAGACAGTTCATTTCAGCTATAAGTCATTGCTTGGGTTTTGATACAAGCCTGCGTCCCATTTTTTTGTGTTTTTTTTTTATGAGGAGAAAAACTGAAAACACATGAATATTCAATGTTAATTCTTGGCTTGAGTCATTAAAATGAAATGGTTTCCTCTGTGCTAAATGCTCACTTAAATGGGTTTGTACTTCACCTCCAACGAAACATGCTTGACTGCAGCACTCCAGCAAGCTGGACTGTGTTTCTGATTCCGCCAGCTCACCTGTCCATAGCTACCTCTCTATCCTACTCTCTATAATGTGTGCTTCAGCAGTGGCAACCCTTAGCAGGTCGTGCTTTGTCTCTCTCTAACTCTCTCTCTCTTTCAGCTCTTCTAATACAACTTGGGACACCCTTTGTAGGCTTAGCCTTGGGTTACCTCCCTTTCTAATGAAGAGCCCTCCTCAGTCTGCTTATTAAGCCCAGATACTATGGCAGATGGGAGATCTAATCAATGTGGTTCATTTTCCCTGTATTAGAGGTGGAAGATACAACATCTGGCCTATTGCTGATTATTCTGCACAGCTGCTTTGCACACATGCAGCATGTCAATTTGCTGAGACACTACTAATAATCATTGATGGGGATAATCTGGTTCTCCAGTCTAATGGTGCTGCAGATGTGACTGAAACTAATGGGATTAATTTTGATTAGGTAGTTAAAATGTTAATAATAATAATAATAGATAGATTCTTTATTTATCCCTAGAGGGAAATTCAAGTTTCCAGTAGAGCCAAAACAAAACACACATTAGACATATACAGACATATACAGGTAATTACTGTTCTGAGGTGCAGCCAGTGTATCACAGCACGCCTTTGCAGGTGGGGGACAGAACACAACACATGTGTAGTAAGAAAAAAAAGCCTAGTATCCCTGGTCTGCCCCATTGGGGGGGTAGTACAGCAATGCTTTGAAAAAAGCATCTCAACACTTAAGCACAGTGATCAGACAGTGACAGGAACACAACAGATTGTGGGAGGGAGGGGGGGTCTCCCAGCACCTCCCAAGCGGTCGCAGCCAATTACAGCGCAGTTCCACCTGAGAGAGTCCGGAAGTGGTGAGACATTTAGGATGAACGAGGCAGGTAAGAGCATCTGTATATAATCCTTCCAGCGGGGAATTTTCAAGGCCGTACGTAGAGGGAGCCAGATTTGATAATAGCATTCTGTTTGGGTTTAGAGTGTTGTTTGCCACTCTCAGTCTTTTAGCTGATCTCTCAGAATCCAAAACAACCGAATGATGGTCAATTTCCAGTATTCGAGCCAGCACCTCTCCCAGCCAGTCTGCCCAGTGGCATCCAGCTTGTGGTTCAGCTCGTTCAGAGCAAGAGTTTAGTGTTCAGCACGGTTACGTGTCTGCTGTCTGTCCAGTCCACAGCGGCTCCAAGTTGGGACTCACCATAAATCCACTAAATTCCAAACAGTGGGAAACTGGTTGTCAAAAGCCGATAAGATAATCATCTAGAGAGATCACAGTAAGACACAGGGCTCTCTATGTAGACCACAGATCCCTCCGGTACCCAGCCGGATTTTCTCCCTCGGACATGCAGGTTCCCCATTCGTCGCTCTCCGGTTTAAAAAGTTTTGGTCAATTTCGTTGTTCGACCAGCTGACCAGATCCAACATGATTTTACCAGGAAGAAGTGCAGAGAGACACTCTTACTAGAGTAATACACATAGGGCCAACTTTACTAAAGGTTTGCGTGTACTAAAACGCGTGCAAACTCACTGCACATGCTAAAAAAAGTACAAACTGATCTACTAACAGCGAGTAAAAGGATTTGCGTCCTCCAAAGGTGCAAAATTGTGCATCCTCCTCGAGTTAGTACGTTTGCCTCAATGAATATGTAAACTGGGGCATTCACACGCAGTTTTGCGTGGAGTGGGAGGAAAACATGTAAATTTATGATTTTAGCACACGCAAAGCCATTTATCAAACCTGAAAGTAATTTTTCTGGTATATTTAGCACGTTTCCAAAAGGACATGCAAACGGGGGCAATGCATTGTTACAATACGAAGGCATAGAAATAATGAAAGACGACGGAGGGAACGCATATTTCCTCCTCGAGTTTTTGTTTGGAATGAGAGAGAAAACTAATTATTAAAACATATTGCCTATTCAGCCTTGCTATTTTGGATCTGTTGGAGGAACTCAGCGCAGATTTGGAGCCAGACACAAGAAGGAGTCATCCAATACCTGCAGTAATTAAACTCTTGGGAGAGTTTTTGGCATCTAGGTCATTCCAGCGTACAGTAGCCAACACAGCAGTGATCTCTCAGTCACGTCTTTTACATGTGTTGACTGAATTCCTAAATGCAATGTTGCGCAGGATCGCAATGCTTATTAGGTTTTTTTAAGCTCTTGAGATTCTTTGAATAAGACAAAACAAGGGGTTTTTTTAGGTGGCTGGATTCCCCGGTGTTATAGGAGCAATTGACTGCACTCATGTGTAGCTTGTGCCTCCCGCAAACTGTGAGCATGTATACAGAAACCGAAAACACACCCATTCGTTGAATATGTAGTGTGTTCCTTTGAGCTGCTGTCAGATTTATTTGTTGTAGCTCTTTGGACATTTTATTGGCTTCTTCCACCAACACCTCTAATTCCATCAGATCAAACTTGTGTTTTCGCTTGCAGTTTTGTAAAGTTGTCATCATGAAAACCAGGACACACGCTAAATCCTCATTTAAATAGGCATGTCTCCAACACTTTGCATCTGCTGTCATTTGCATGAGCAATCTTAGTAGATCACGTACTAATCTCGGCCCTGCCTCACACGCTAAATTCTAGATGCCACACGCAAATTAGTACACGCAAAATGAGATTTCAGTAAATTCAGCCCATACATTCAGCCCAGATATTCAGCCCTCAAACATATACAAACACACAGAAATTGATTTTCTGCAACTTGTAGCTTTTTTCATGCCTTTTATAAAGATTATGTTTTTAATCTTTAATGTCTCTACCAGATGGTAACTTTTTGTCTTTGCTGTTAAATCACATTACTCAGCTGCCTTGTGTAATACAATTTACATTTATTGACATTCACTTACACTAATCCGTCAGACACCTACAGTAAATGATCCTGTCTCATGGGTTAGGATTATCTGGTGTTAGGCATTCTAAAGCAATCCTATGGCCATATGGGATCTGAATGCCTAGTTGGTGACTTCCTTTTGAAGGCTTAACAAATGAAGTAGTGTGGCATTCTTGCCCAAGAAGAACTGGCCTTAGCTGGGTTGTGATTAGGGATGGATGATAATTAAATAGCAACTTATATTTATTGATAGATGTGTGCTGTGACAGAAAAAAAGGCTTGATAAAATGAGTTTCCCTTCCTTTTCATTTTAGCCTATCATGTAGTTTATTACTGAAATAAGATTTGAGGAGGAATCGGTTTTTAAACCTTTACTCAGTAAAACTGTTAGACTAATCAAATATACATAAAATACATCAATATCTTACTGGAAATGCATTAATTGTTTCAGTGTAATCATAAAACGCTGCACATCAGAAAGTATAAAAATACTTAAGGCTAAAGTTAACTGATAATACCATTGGTATGCTCGCGGTTAGCATGCACATCCAGTCTAAAGACTGCCAAGATAGACTTTTATCAGAACAAGATCCGCAATGCTCCTAACACACGACAGCTATTCATGGCCTTTAACTCTGTTCTTTCATCTCCACCTGCTCATCCACTTACTGAGCTGACTGCAGACATGTTTGCATCATACTTCACTGAAAAGGTTGCTAGCATTAGCAACAAATTCTCTTAGCCTGACCAACTCAGCCCGTTGCATCCAACAAGTGATATCAAACTTTGCTACTTCCGTCTTCTAAATGAGGATGAAGTCTCTAAGCTGCTAACAAACTCTAAACGCACCACTTGTCCGCTTGATCCTGTCCCTACAAGTATCCTGCAGAGTATCCTACCCACAATCAAAACTGTTGTAACCCATACCATCAACTCCTCAATAAAATCTAAAATGGTGTCTTTCCATCTGCTTTCAAGGAAGCTCGGCTCACCCCGTTGCTAAAAAAAACCCACACTCAACCCGTCCCAGGTTGAAAACTACTTACTGGTCTTACTGGTTCCATTCATGTCAAAACTACTAGTATGGGCAGTGTTCAGTCAAGTCTCACAGTTCATTCATGATAACAAACTGTTTGATCCATATCAGTCTGGCTTCAGACAGGGTCACTCCACTGAAACTGCTCTTCTGTCTGTTACTGATTCTTTACGGCTTGCAAGATCCAATGGTCAATCCTCAGTCCTTATTCTGCTGGACCTGTCAGCTGCTTTTGACACAGTCAACCACAAGATTCTCCTCTCCACACTCTCTGAGCTTGGCATCTCAGGTTCTGCCCTCTCATGGTTCACGTCCTACCTCACCTTTAAAGTATCCTGGCAAGGTGAAGTGTCCAAATCACATGTGTTGAACACAGGGATTCCTCAGGGTTCGGTACTTGGCCCTCTTCTTTTTTCGCTACATACATCCTCATTTGGTGCAGTCATAAGCTCTCCTATGGCTTTTCCTACCACTGCTATGCAGATGACACTCAGCTTTTCTTCTCCTTCCCACCTGATGGTACATCCGTCTTAATGAGAATATCCGCATGTCCTACTGACATTTCTGCTTGGATGGAGGCTCACCACCTTCAGCTAAATCTTTCGAAAACAGAGCACATAGTCTGTTCAGCCAGTCCTTCCTTACAAATGCCAATAAGTGTGAACTTTGACTCTATAACACTTGTACCTACATTAGCTGCCCGAACTCTTGGAGTCACGATGGATGACCAGCTGAGTTTCAAGGTTCATGTTGCCTCGGTTGCCCGTACTTGCCGATTTGCCCTGTACAACATCAGGAGGATCAGACCCTACCTGACCGAGCTCTAGTCCCTTCTAGTATTGACTACTGCAATTCCTTACTGGCAGGCCTGCCGGCATGCTCTGTTAAACCTCTGCAGATGATCCAAAATGCAGCAGCATGTCTGGTCTTCAATCAACCAAAACAAGCTTATGTCACTCCGCTGCTAATTGCGCTCCACTGGCTCCCAGATGCCGCACAAATCAAATACAAATCTTTGATTCTGGCTTACAAAACAATAGCCCAAATGGCTCCTGTGTACTTTGAGTCATTAATCCAGAGCTACACTCCCTCTCGACAGTTACGCTCAGCCAATGAAAGACGCCTAGCAATACCATCACTACGTGGGGCTAAATCACAAGCGAGACTCTTCTCCTCTGTTGTTCCTCCGTGGTGAAACGAACTGCCAAACTGTTCGCTCTGCAGAGTCGTTATCTACTTTCAAAAGCAGGCTAAAGACGCAGCTCTTTAAGCAACATTTCTGTACTTAGTTGTGATCAACAGGAAATTGTACTAACTTGAGAAATTTGTTCCAGCTCCTTACAGAAACTCATATCTAATGAACATAGGGAAAAAAAAAAAAAAACCTAATTAAAAAAAATTAGTGCACCTAGAACTGCAGGCAACATCTTTACCCAACTACACTACAGCAGTTCGACTGCACTTATCTATGATGTCCTCTACTGTTTGATTTAGTGCTTGTGTTGTTCTTATTATCAGATGTATGTCGCTTTGGAGAAAAGCGTCTGCTAAATGACTGTAATTGTAATTAATTGTAATTATAATAATTAGAAATCTGACTTCTGATATTTATTGATGAAAATAGTATCAATATGCTGTTTATAAAGAAAATTGAGTATTCAACACATGATGCATAGTGATACATCATGTTTACTCAAATTATGTATGTTGAAGTTGTAAATGTGCTGTATGAGGCAATGCCTTTGTAGATGACTGTTATTCATGTCGAGGACTCTGATATTCTTTAGATTAAGAAGAATATAAATTTAATAATGAAGAATAAAAGAAGTTGAACATACATTAAACATTAAAACATGAAGGCACAATACATTAAGACATACAGACACGGTACAAGGTTATAACCCGGGGAGAATCCCTCCAGAGATCTGTCGTCACACAGAAGTCTGGAACTATTCTGCCCTTGTCAGATTGGGGCAGCTTTGTAGACTTTGGTCATGTGCGTCAAACTGGGTTGTGTTTTTAGACTATGACAACAAGACAAAGGTCTCGCCTAAACATTTCCCAGTTGGAAGGACGGCGGCCTTGCAGATGGTTAACTAAGGTCATCAGTTTAGGAGCCTTTTGTTCGGATCTTCCAACTAGACATTAATTAAGAGCAAGGTAATTAAGCTAATAAAGGAAATTCCTCTACACTTTCTTCCTCTTTCCCGCCATTTTGTTAATTGATCATAATGATATATATTGATTGATATATATCTGAAATGTTACAACAGAAATTACAAAACCTTGGCAGGGATGTGCAGTAAATTGTTGCTGCATTGCAGTAAAAGTTGCTTGTGTTGATTACTCTGTAATGCTCCAACCAATCCTTCATCCTTCATCAAAATAAATAACAGACCCTGTGTTGCTGGTTAAAAACAAAATATCACAAAGAAAAATTAACATATGCACTCTTGCATTGAACTTCTGCTTCTATCCTATTTGTTCTGGCTGTTGCTGTTTTTTTAAGTCAATTCTGGGATGCCACCTTTGGGAGGAAGGCATGGAGCAATCTGTCAGCAGTAATGCACAGGGGCTATGAGCATGGAGGGATGAGTACAGATGGTAAATGAAAAAACTACAAGTGGGACTGAAGTCTTTAAATTCCCACTTGTTAAAATAACACTTCATGACAATGGCATGTAAAATCCAGAAGTACCATCCCATGAACGCTAGGAAAGGCTTGTGTCATTCCTTCCAGAAGAGTAATCAGTTTTCAGTGGGGCCAAATGCAACAATTTAAAGGTTCTTAATATCATAAAACTATTAAAACAGTCAGCCACTCCCAGTAAAGGCAAGACAAGGCAAATTTTTTTGTATAGCACAATTCAACTCGGGGTGATTCAAAGTGCTTGTCATTAAAACAATAAAACAGAACCACATAAAACACACACGTGTGTGTGTGTTTTGTGAAATATTGTTTTAATTAATGGATAAACAACATAATTTGCAGAGAACTGGAGCACATCTGTGATGCTCGTACATTTCAAACAGTAGGCGCACTTGGACTGCACAGACTACGCAAACACTTCGTAGCTTATGTACTTAGAAGTATACAGACCCTTAATTGAGACACAATCTACGGCTGGAACAAATATGTATTAAAGAAGTAATTAGTTATGGTTATAGGAGTGTAAAACGTCCTCTCCACCACTTGACTTGTGCTAATTATTTTCTATTTGGCGCGCAAATACGTCTGGGTGATTGGAGACCAAGCTAAGGATAAGCTATTAAGCTAATTCGGCCCCAAACGAAGTGAGCGTTGGAAGTGTGGAACAGAAACACTCTTTGAATTGTGACAACGTGCATCAGTATGATGAATGCGTATTTCATATCCAAACTTAGATGTATGCAGACCATCGAGACACAGCCTGCGTGTTTGTAGCGTGCAGCCAAACCAATGAATGAAACAGACAGCTTAAGCAGAGCACTCACAGCCGGACCACAGTATCCGCCCACACAGCCAATCATCATCACGTTTGCAAGGGTGTCATCATCACAGGCTCTTGCTCTGTTGCAGCTGATGTGTGGCTGTCAGAAAGCCTGACACGGCTGTGCTGAATTCACTCATATCATAGTAACGCAACACGTTACATTGTTAGTAACGGCAACGTCGTTGTAACGATGAGAAATGTAATTAGATTACTCCGTTACCATATAAATAACGCCGTTACTAACGCCTTTATACTTAAACTGATAGTGAATACACTATAGTGAATACATTATTTTACAAACAAAACCCTTTTCTGTGTTGTTTTTGTTAAAATATTGGCATCAAAGTTACTTTTCCAGACAGTTTCATAAAAAGCTAATTTTCTCAGTTTTTTTGGTCAAAGGAACGTTGCAGCAAAAATACCTGCTTATGTTCTACTGCACATTACTAAAGAACTGAAAATGATTAAAACAAACTCTTTATGGTGAAAGAGAGTCTACCTGTTCTTTTGGTGGCTAGAGCTCAATATTATGTGGGTCCTGAAAGATGAGCCAAATTAGTCCAAAATGATGGCAGTATGGGGCTCTCTGCTTAAACAATGGCTGGCAGTGAGTGAGTTAAGACAAAAAAAGTAAAGTAATAAGTGTTTTAAATGCAGTAATTAGTAAAGTCATCTTATTTACAGAAGTACATAGTAACAAATCAAATTATCGCAACATTGGGCCAAAGTTCTCCAACAAGGATGCAAGAGTCTGACAGCATCCTACAGAAAAAAAGGTGCCTCAAAAAAAGTTTTTTTTTTTTTTAAATATAATAATTATCATTTATAGGAACCCACACAGGGCAGCACGGTGGCGCATGGTTAGTATTGTAGCCTCACCGCAAGCAAGTTGCCAGTTTGATCCCCTGTTCGGACGGCAGCCTTTCTGTGTAGTTTGCATGTTCTCCCCGTGTTAGCATGGGTTCTCACTGGGTCCTCCAGCTTCCTTCAACAGTCCAATGACATGCAGCTTGGGGATAGGCTGATTGGAGACTCTAAATTACCCATAGGAGTGAGTGTGTGTGTGTGTGGTTGTTAGTCTGTTTATGTTGGCCCTGTGATGGACTGGCGACATATTGAAGGTGAACCCTGCCTCTCGCCCTGTGCGGGATTGGCTCCAGCCCCAGCTCCACACATGGTAGTTCTCCAATTTAAGGGACTAGATATTTTTTTTTGTCTTTACATGTACAACATTGAAATGAAAAGAGGATTTATTTTATCCCGTTACTGCAGATGTTATGATGTTATCCAGGCCGTGAGAGTTGTTAACTCATACATGGAATGATAATTTATTGTCCAATCAATAGAAGCTGCAGAAATGTTTTGTCATAAAAAAGATTAGAGTTTAAGGGGACAGGTGCACTCATATCCATCGAAGGACACCAGCTGCCTGTAGATGAACTAACAGTTCTGTGTCCATGGGCGTTTTTGTACATGTGTAGGTGAATGAGGTGAAATCGGTATCATATACCCAAGAGAACCGCAACCTTGAAGCCGAACAAAGTTACAGCATGTGTGTAGACTACACTATGCACCAATCTGACTACACCTCTAATAAAACCCAACCACAAGCAGATGCATGAAGTATATTACTGGAAAGTAGAGATAGGCATATCGATACTCTGGAGTCCATACTTCAATACCTGCCAGTCAAAATATCTGACTTGATACTTTTACTAGTATGGTCATATCACTTTGCTGGTAAGAAATATGCCATTTGGTTTCACTATGACAGTTTTTGGTAATAAAATTACAAAGCTACACTGTATTCCTTCTGTGTCACATGATCATAGTAGCCTATCGTGGTAGCCTATCTAACCTTTTTTTAGTGATGATGAAGTTTTCTTTATATACAGTATATATATA
>JBAMHX010000010.1:5333318-5385391 GCA_037177515.1 Pseudomugil tenellus | reverse complement strand
TGTAAACTGTAAAAATATTGGTAAACAAGTTGTTTAAATAGACATATTTGCTTCCTCCTGTGATCGGATCGGTGATCTTTTTTTAAGGTCTCTGATCGGTGATCGGCCCCTAAAATCCTGATCGTGTAAAGCCTAGTCTGAAGTCTCCATGGTGACCTCACTTGTGTTTGCCCATTTGGGTATCAAGTTGGTTCTAAATAGGTTTCAACTGGGACCCATTTAGCCAACCCACATGGGCTTTTCAATTTATCTTGTTTATGCTCATATCAAATGGACCACACACACAGCCAGGCAGCATGGCCTTTATATATGGTTGTAAGTGAAACTATGGTTGTAAGTGAAACTACATACTCATGTGCGAAATATCTCTTCAGCCTTTTAGGCATGTTTATGTACTGGCAAAGAAAAATAATTGCTCTTGTTCTTGATAAGTGAGAGAAAAAGAACATTTATTTATATGTGGAGTGTGACATCACCATTCACTTTTCCCTCTAAGAAAATCAATTATGCCCCCTTGTGGAGGGGAACAGATATACCTACAGAATACATTCAGTTATACCTATTATGTCAACAATGAGAAAAGTCACCCAGATTAAACAAATAAAGAGAAAATACAGTTACAGTGGTATATTCCCAGTAGGTCTTTTAGATCTTGTAAGGTCTAGTAGGTGCCTCTTTTCAGGTTAAAAATCAAGGATGACAAAGTTTTCTCTGTAGTTTCCCCACAAATCTGGAACTTTCTCAGGTCGCTGATTAAGTGGAGCTTTTAAAGGACCAGCACTGCGTGATTGTATATATTGACAGGTGCCTTATAAATCAAGTTTTACCTACTTACTACTGGCCCAGTTGGACAGGAAAAACTCCAAAAAATACTATATATTTGATAAGATTTGAGGAAGAAAGTGGGAGTCAGACATTCAGATCTAGAAGGATTGTGGTTGTAAAAGGTGAGAACATAAAGAAATAAAAGAAGCAAATGCTGGATTCTCAGACCAATCTAAAGAAAATTAGAAAATATACTTGACTGATATCAACATCTTTTATGTGTTACTAGATGAACAGACCAGAAAATTAGTTGTTATATATTATATGGATATGTGTAAATTTGAACCTTATAATAAACACGCTTTGAATGTCCAATTACACAAAACATTGCTGTAAAAATAAAGTTCATATACAGTTGATCAGTATTATTCAGTCCTTCAGCATTTTTCCAAGAGTAATAAAATAAAATAATGACATTCTTGAGGGCAATAATAATACTATTGATAGGCATCTTATCTGGCTGATGAAGTACAAGGTTCAAGAAAACTTCCCAGTTATTGGACTAGAAAATAGTTTTTAAAAAATCCTCAAAGTATGAATGTTGTTATGAAAAGAAACAGACTTAAAGATGGTGGGAAGAAAATGTCAAAGAAGAGCAGGGATAAAGGGGGGAAGCTGGGCCTTCAGGGCATGCTAGAGGAGGGAACTACAACAGAGATTGATGAGCATGTGAAACAAGGTGACTTTACTCAGAAATGTGAAGCAGGAAAAAAGAATGGAAAAGCTGGAATGTTAGGATACAGTCTGGGTAAAAGCAGGAGTAAAAAAGGATTTTTTTCAACTTAATCTGGAAATAATCCTACTCTATAGAAAATAAAGTAACTGATATTTATCAGTGTGAAAGTAGCAGACAGTTTAGCCAAATCTGCTCGTTAAAAGTAACTTTCAGCATATGCACACACACAAACACATACATACATATCAAAATATACTGTATAAATATACTAATATATAAGGCAGCACTGGTAGCAGATAAATGCTAAACTCTTTTTCTAGTAAAAACCCTCGTGGTAATAAGATCTAAAAGCAACATTAATGAATCTACCTTTAAGCATTGTCATTAAAGTGTATCAGTGCTGCAAATGTACACCTGCATGATTGCAACACTTAGCAATGATAAACATCCCTAAACTCTTGATTTGAGTTGAATTTCAACTGTGAAGGATGTCAAAAGACTGCAGCGTATAATAGGTGAACTATGTCATACACAAGATACTGAATGAAGTATTTTTTTTTTCTTTTACTGCATGGAAAGGTGAGACTCCTTTACACAGCTGCAATTAGAAAATAATAATAAGAAATTCCTTTGAATTGACTTTTGAGCTCTCATTTTTAACCCTGTTCTATTTTCCAAAAGCATGTTTTGACAACCTATGCTAGTCACTTAGCAACAAGTATAAAGACAAACTACAAAAACAAGCCTTCTCTTTTTACTTGGTCTCATCATGCGTGTCTCTTTGTTTGGAAAAATTGTACTTACATTATATTATTAGTGGTGTCTGAAAAATGCTTCACCCCAAGATTCATTAATAAAAGTTTGCTAACATAATTTTCAAATCCATTTCAACATGGAAACTATTAATATAACAATTGCTAAAAGTGTCTAAAATGAGAGCTTATACTAATTACAAAAAGAGGGAAAATTTTCCAACATAGTGATGACAAAGTGATGGTTTCTGGTACATGTGTGTATTTTTGTGTGCGCGCTTGCTGAACATGTACTGTATGCTTGTGTTTGTGCTCTGCAGAAGTGTACTTGGAGGTGACTATGAATTAACCGTCTGGCTAAAGTGACTAATTAGAGGAGCAATTATATAACCGCTCTCGGCAGAGACCAAGAGTCAACAGCTAAGTGACCCCTCCACAAGCTGATAATTGGGCCACGCACAGAGACATGTGTGTGAAATACATCCACAACTGAATGCACATACAGACACACTGATATCTGCCATGTTCTCAGTCTTCGGTAGGGTTGCAATATATGAACGATTTGAGACCTAAATGCAAAACAAAATGGACAAACAAATAGAAAAACCTGATTTTTATATTATAGATGTAACTGCAGGAGACCTGTGGACTGAATAGTATTACAACTAGGGGTGTAACTTTACGCTAAAATCATAGTTCAAGACGCACTATGGCTTCACGACTCAGTTCTTTTTCAATGCAGTAGGGGAACAAACTGTGGTATAAACAAAAAATTAGATTTAACTATCTAATTTTCCAATAAAATATTCTTAATAAAAATAATTTTAGCATAAATTATGTATACATCCTCTTTTTTAAAATAATTTTCAGTCTATAATAAAAGTAAAAACTCTTCAATCTTTTGAAATGTTATATTTACTTTTTCAAAACATATATACAAGAAAATACTTTTTGTTAAACACTTTGAAGGAAGCAACATTAAACATGTAGGGAAAAAAGCCCCTCATGCTTTCTGTTGTGGTTTTGGGGTTTGAGAACAGTTCTTCCAGATCAGAGTGTTCGGGAAGAGAACACATTTAAGGAGAACAGATCTCTAACACGGCTCTGAAAAGCACGTACAGACAGCTTTCCTGTTATCCAAAATGCATCAGAGACCTCTTGACCAAGTATGAACCTAGCAAACCCTTCAGGTCATCTGGATCTGGTCTTTTATCAGTTCCCAGAGTCAGAATGAAACATGGAGAAGCTGCATTCAGCTTCTATGCTCCACATGTCTGGAACACTCCCAGAGAGCATCAGATCAGCTAAAACACTCAGTGTAAAGACCCTGCTGTTCTAGGATGAATTTGAATAATAAAAAAAATTATATTACCTTAAGCTTTTATGTTTTGTAATCTTAAATTAATCATGATTTTCATAATTTTTAATTGTTATCTTTTTATCTACATGATTTTAATCATTTTAATTTTAAAGCACTTTTAATCACCCTTTGTTGAATTGTGCTATACAAGTAAATTTGCCTTGCCTTGGCTTGGCTTATCTACTTGGCTTTGTCCAATTACAAACTGTACTGGGAAGCTAAAGCGCTCCCAAACAGGAGATTTTAATGCCTATAGAGGGTCTTCAGACTTCAGTTTCTGCTTATATCTGTTGCTAGCCATTATGTCAGCTAGTCAGAAGCTGCAGGTATAATGTAAAGCAGTGACTCCCCTGCGTAGGAGCTTGATACGTCTCTCTCCTGAAAATGAATATATGTACTGTTCCACCTCCGTCAAAATGGTTATGACATCCTAGAAGAACCAGGAGTTAATCCCAACAGCATGAATTGAAGGCATCCAAACTTGTTTGTGTCTAATTCATCAGTTATGCCTGAAATCCAACAACTTTACTTTCTGACATTCTGACATATTAAAACTAAACCTGTTCTTCTGTAGGAAACACTAGGGACAACGGATCATTTTCTGCATGTCCCAACAAAGTTTCTGTCAACAAACCTTCTGTGATGAGATCATGTTTATTACATACAGATGCAATGACTTGTTTAACAAGGTTTAACTCGAGTCAGTTAGTCATGTATGGGTGTTTTTTGTAAATGTATGGGTCCTAAGATGTGATTTGAATACATAGATTTTGATTATATAATGTTGCAAAACTACTGAACAGAAACAAAACATTGCTATGAATAAAAAATATGGAGTGAGTCCTGTTACACATTAAAGCAAAATACTCTAAAAGCAGTGTTGCATGAGATTGAAGCTCATTTGTGTGACTGCTGTTAATTATGCATCTGAGACGTTCCCTATCAGCTTTCCTAATAATCTCCAAGGAATAGAACAAGAATATTTCTAATAGGGGAACAAGGGAGGAAATAAAGAAGGCAGAACCGACAACCTTATCAGATGGAAACATAAAACAAGACAAACCCCATTTATGTACAAGATAAATGGAAACCAGACTTTTGTTTACAGTCAGATATAGAAAATATGAATGAGCATGTTCAGCAAGCATCTACAGGTAAAAAAAAGACACTTTTATCTGATATTGTTTATGCTCAACAAATCTAAAGCACAACATCAGTCTGTCAGCAAATGCTCTGTTTTCTTTTACTCTCTACATCTTAAAAAAACCTAGAGATACAAACACACACACACTATAGCATGTATCTCTTAGTGTTAGTTTGGAAAACCTTTCCTACAATCGTCAAAGCGTTTTGCTTTGGCTCAGAGTAAAGAGAGAATATTTGGTGTAGAAACAGGGATTACCTTGTTTCACCCTGATAAGAAACTCAGACATCTTGGCAGCACAACACAAAGTCTCACTGTGCTGTACTGCTTTCAGGATCAACTTATGAAAGCTGGTATTCTAGGAAATAGGTAGTGACCAAACTTGTACAGTAATTTGTGTTACGTTGGTGGCTGGTAATGTTTAGGTAGACAGATTCTTTACTCATATCTGAGCTAGATGGTACAACCGCAAGTGGAAGTTAATGGCTTAAAGACATGTCTCCCATCAAAGTTTCACCCTTACTTTCATCATCCTTCCTTTTTATTCTCCCCAATGACTAATATGCAAGCATGCTGCAACACTTAAGCTTACTTTAAACAAAAATCCTCTGATCTGAGTTTGGAAAACGACCAGACTCAAGTGCAGGAAAGTCTGAAATTGGCACCACAGGATCATCAGAGTGTATAATATGTGCTTGATTTAAGTGGGATTTGTAAGGCGGGGGGAGATCAGACCCTTCAGGGTACTTTCAGATAAATCACACCTTTAAGGCCACATTTAAAGGAAAACAAAGCCCTCATCGTTTTTGGATTAAGCCCAAATTTTAAGTGCCATAAGATGCGTTTCCATTGCAAACATTTCTGTCTCCTCTCATGTTCATGTATGCCGTGTTACATATACTTTATATGAAATTGTCACATCACCCCACATTGCGTTTCTTTACTTGTAAATGCAGAAAAAGTGGTTCAATTACATTTTTGTGATATACTGACACATCTGAAAAACTACCTCATGAGAGCGTAAAACCATCCGAGCTATATTTGAGCGGTTCTAATAAATGTGTTTCCATTATCAATTTTTTTATTGCAATATTCAGGTAATATGCATTTCCACAGTTAATGGAAACATAGATATAAATGCTCCTCACATAATGATGGAAACTCTCTCGATAAATGCAAGATTGTCTTCATATGTAGGATTATCACCATCTGCGTTTCCGTTACAGTTTTTCTCCAAATAAAAGCAATATTTTTATATTGTTAATGAACCAGAGTTGTAAATTGCAGGTGTTTCCAACTGAACATTGTGTAGCAATGATGTAAGGAATCTCAACACAAATGCATGCAAGACAATTAACTTCATATGTATGATTGTGATATCAGTGTTTCTCCATGAGCCCGGCTGGGCTCATTGTGATGCAACAGCAGAGATCAGGGTATGCAGGATAAAAAGGGGCTGAATATCTGCAAGGCTTCAGCAAGGCTCATTATAAATGCAAGTGGTGATGCATCTGTCTGGCCAGCACGGTGAGTTTTGTCTGCTGGAGCTGTTTGTTGGTCACTGTTTATCTACATACAGAACAGTGGTACACCAGTACATTTGTAGTATAGATGTCTGGAAGGAAAAGATGGAGAAAAAAATAAATATGTTCTTACACGCTGAAGTGTCAGTACTAACTAAGCACCGTGGCATCTTGCCTGCTGCCACACTATATTAATCACAACACTCCACTTGATAATCTAAACCTGGACAACCTGTGCAATTCAGACACTCCTGCACCAAATTTGCAGTCTGCAGCTTCACTGGCGTTATCTCTTCTTCAATTCATCTCTTTTTGTCATCCTTTTCTCCTGTAACACTTAAGGTCAGGGTGGGATGTGAACGATAAATCTTTGGTGCTGATTCTGACAGCAACCCTCAATCCAGGGAGTGCTTCAGCTAGTTGGACACAAAGGACTGCACGTAAACACCGGCTCTACCCTGTAAAAAAAAAAACAAACAAAAAAAAAAAAAAACTATTTGAGTAGGCAAAAAGTCTGGTTGGAAAGTTTTGAGTTCTATTTGGTGAGAAAGTAAGACAAATTGGAGGGGAGAAAAACAAAAAGGGAGGTGAGGGCGGAGGGTGAAGGGAGAAATTTGCTGGAGGAGTGGATTCAGCTAGTCCATGTTGTCTAGATTATTATGATGAATGGCACCGAACAGCCGCTTTTACTGTGCTATTATTTTCTTTTATTTGGCTTTGGTGCTGCCTTTTACCACAAAATGACATCAAAGATCTCCAATTTCTCTGAGATGTGCTCTCCAACTCCTACACACAAACCGAGGGCACAAAAGGCATGTGAACAAGTGCTTCATATGCATGTGCTATTGTTGTAGAGTAAGGCACTTGACAACAAAAGGACAAACACAATTTCATGGTCTGCAAGTCCTAACAGCAAACATCATAAGAGACCTGTACAGACACCCCTTTTTACCACCAGAATGGCCGGATACACTACAAGACATAGGTGACAGACTGATTTAAGCTTTACTGATTCAGATAGAAGGCTTTGAATGCTCAAATTGATTAATGATAAGCACTTAAGAAGCTGGAAGGACTTGCAATTAAATTGTTCTGCAGCAGGCTATGTGACACATGACTGGATAACTGCTAATGACAACCATCTCAGACGACTTCCCTATTGACTTAAAGTCTATGCAATGAGGATTTCCAGATAAACATAAGTATGACATCTTTTCAAATGTTTGTATTTATATTCTTTTATATAGAGGGCTATTTTATGTCGTTGCCTAATAAAATTGTGCATATTCACTGGACTGACAATTCAACTAGAAATGATGCAGGGGTATATCAAATCAGTTCATCTTCTCTATGCATATAGAAAACATGAAAACTCTAAATTGAATATTGTTCAAGTAGTCGTGTTAAGGATCTGTGGCCAGGACAAAATCATCTCATCCCTGAGACTCTGTTCAGGGATATAATTAGCCTACAATTACCTTATCTTTGATCAGTTTCAGTAATGCATTACGATACATCAGTGTTGCATCCTCAATTTTCTTTATCACAGCACAGTGATATTATCATCACACACACACACATGCCTGTACCTGGGATAACTGACCCATCGTAAGGGCTTTAACATAAACCAAAGAAGGTGTGAAATCTCTTAGAAATTCCTGCACCTAGTCCCCATTACTATCCTGGTATAAATACCCTGTGAAATACATCACAGACATAAAACACTGGTATTCTGTAGTTGTATTGGACAGACTTTAACCTTCAACTAGTCAAACAGTGTGCTAGGCTTTAGCTGAGATTTGAATCTAAGTTTTTCTAAATAACTTTGCAGTTTTTCCTCAACATATTAGGTTATCCGTGAAGTGATCTACCTTTCAGCTCAAGGTCTCGTTATTGATAGGACATGCCACACATACTCACTGTGTACAGTTACACATATCCACACATACACAAGTACATATCCACCTATTCATATTAGCGTCCATATTACCACAATGCAGACATATATCAGCAAAGAAGTAAGAATAAGAAAGGTACCCAGACACTTTTTTTTAGTAATTTATTACTAATCTATTAGTCTAGTATCTGTTAAAATGATTCTCACCTATATAACTTCCTGCACCTGTAGGGTGACTCCAGGTCAGCAAAAGACACTGGATTATTCCCTTCAGGTTTCCCTCCTCCACAGTCCACATCCAACCCCAAAATCATAGACAAGGACTTTGAAGTCCCATCAACCACCTGTCAGTCTGACAATACAGGCCCATCTCTGACTAACAATCCTGTTTAATTCTATCAAAAACTTGTGTAAATTAGAAAATCACTGGGGAAGTGACAACTCTTTGTTTACAACCCCCTTTGAAGCTCACCCCAGAAGATAAGGACCAACCAGAGAGTCCACTCAGCTGTCTCTCATCTCACCTGAGTTACTGAGAACCTCAAACTCAGAACTGTACCATCTTTAAAGTTAAACGTAAAATAACATTATCTTGCTTTAGAATCCCCAAAACTTTGACAGGAATGGACTTGGACGCTTGTGTGAATGTATTTAAGTTTTTGCACCGTTTCTCTAGGGCTAAAATAACATAGTACAGTTCCTGACGGAGTCCGTCTCTGCTGTAAGCAGAGATTGGAAGCAGCGCTGAACGCATTGGTTCCGTTCTGGCAGGCAAACATCGCAGAGCGCTACGATCATCCTGCGCTGAAGTAAGACAGATCCATTACCTCCCACTGTTTGGGCCCATATGCTGGTGTCTGAATCGATAATTTAAGTCCTGGTCCACATCTCAAGGAGACTCTTAGATAAAGGACATATGCCCTGTAAGTTACCTGAGACAGGCCCTCTCATCCTCCACACCACGTGACCACGAGTCGCGGCCTTATCAAATCATAGAATCTATGTAATCCCTCCATAGACCATTTTTCCAGTCTTAAATCATTAAGCTGAATCTCTTAGACAAACTTACTTAATCATACAGTTATGCATATGCTTTGATCTCTCTCTCTCTCTCTCTCTCTTTCTCTCCGTCTCCCACACGGTTTACATTACATTGTGCGCTGATTACATTAGTTAACCTGGTTAACCTGCATCTAAGATTTTAACTGTCTGGATAATAAGCAATATGGTGTTAATAAAGTGTGTTTTTTTTATTAAGAAGTTGTAACAGCTTTTCTTTAAAAAACTTGCCTCTTTCTGTGAAGATCTCACCCCGATCAGATTCATTTGAGATTGATTTTGTTTACATAAATTAAATAAGTGTCTGAATCCCTAAGTGTCACGGAATCCCGTTTCGGCCTTGTTACAAATTGGTTAATTGACGGTTTAAACACCGTCGAACTAAGTTATTTAACCTTCATATTATTAGACACTAGGATTAATATTATTAATCTTATAACCCAAAACACAACAGATATTAATGATGCCCGCGCGTGAGAATTGTATTACACTCCCATAGGGAAAGTGGTACTATCTTGGCATGCTGAGCTGGGAAATAAATAATAAAAAAGGCAAAAAAGCATGGAAAGTTTATTTATTTATTTTTGAGTAATATTGGCTGATTTAATTCACAAAGCAAACACAGCTTGCAGAGTATGAGAGACTCCTCAAAAGAATGTAATGATTCTGTCAGTGATGAATGAGTTGTATCATAGTGAGGACTGCAACCGTGGGCCTGCCAGCTCTAATTACACTGATTAAATTTTTATTTTACATATTGTTTTGTGTCCTTACGCTGCAGATTCTGTGGCAGGATTAATTTTCTGTGCATCTTTCTTTGTGTTTTCTCTGTGTGTGTGTGCGTGTGTGTGTGTGTGTGTGTGTGTGTGTGTGTGTTGGTGAGTGAGGGCAGTTGTTTATTACTTCCAGCACCCCCACATTTTATGATTTACATCTTTCTGTCCTAGTATGAAGTCATTACTAATATTTTTCTCTTACCCGTTTTCTTCTCAACACATTTTCTCTTCTAATCTTGGTCTCCCGAGGTTGTTCTAATGTCCAGCTACTTTTTTTCTCCCTTTATTATTTGTTTTCTTCTCCTGCCCTCTGTCTCTACCCCCATATCTCTCTGTTGTTATCGATTCACCCTGTAAATAAGAACCTTCACATGAATACAAACAAGGGCATATGCATGGCTGCCAGTCAGAATAAAAAGATCCAAAGAAGGCATTCTGCCTTTGGAAATAAATCCACAGGTTTAGTGTGAATATGCTGTGTGAGTATTGAAGAAGAGATGGAAACACTGGTGACAGCTGTGGTTCAGAGAGGTTTTGACAAAGCGACTGCATGCTACATTTGATGCAGGTAGAGAGACATAAACAATCGTCTGTGCCTGTCTCCCATCTTCCTTGAGATGCATCCTGACAGCAGTCACGTTACTGGTAACAGCAGTGATGTCTTGGCCCCAAGCTGGTTAAAACAGCAAGATCTATGTTCCAACCCTAGCGCAAGATAATAGCTCCAAACCCAGAGAAAATCATTTCGAGCTTATGGCCTTGAAAGAGGGAAAGTATATGGAGCTATAAAGGAAAACAAAAATCAGGTTTAAAAGGAGAATGACGATGAGAAATGAGCTTCAGAAACCTGTAAATGTGTGTGTTCACTTTGTTCCATCAAGTTGGAACCAGGCGGTGTTGCTGAACAATAAATTTAGCGTTCTTTTAGATTCAATATAATATTACCCATGAGAAGAGAGGCACTCTTTTCATGTGTGAAGGAAAGGTAAAACAAGCATATATGGTAACAGTCAATGTAACCAGACAGGGCTCCTAATAAGTAGTAAGTCATCATGGCTGAAATTTCTCTGGTAAGAGATGAGATCAGACAACATGTATGCTCAGCGCTAATGACAATTCTGACCACTTGCTGGGTGGGGCTGTATAATATAGGCCAAAAATATACCTGCATAGAGTGTTTACAATGTAATTACACATATTAAACAACGACTGATATCTAGGCAATGTGTAGTTTCCACCACGTTTCCTAGTGCTGTAACTGAGTCATAAGTGCAAAAGAATAACCTCAAATATACAAAAACATGTCTGCTATTTGGGAAACAGACCAGCTTTGGGCGAGAGAGGCAGGGTACATGTTGTACAGGTCGCCAGTCCATCACAGGGCAACACAAAGGGACAAGCAAGCAAACAAACAACCAAACACACTGACATTCATTACTAAGGACAATTTAGAATGACCAAATAACCTGACATGCATGTTTTTAGACAGTGGGGGGAAGCCGAAGTACCTAATTAAATGTGTGCTCCAAGATATTTGAATCTATAATGAATCTATGAATCTATCTACTATGAATCTATAATGAAAAGTTTAAATCACCTATCTATCTGTTGGGGCAGTAGCATCAGAGATTAAAAGAAACTTGACAAACCAATCAAAAAGGCAGGTTCTGTGTGAGGGATGACCCTGGAGCCATTGGAGTGGATTGTCTAAGCATTATCAACATTTTTTCACACCCCATCTCTATTTCACGGCCCCATCTGTATGGAGCTAGATTGGTCTTTTTATTGAATGCAAGAAAATATACAATCTGAGGAGACAAAAAAAAAATATGAAAAGAAAAATATATATTTAATAGTACTTTTTTCACATTGATAATAAATAATGTTTATGAGGAAAAAAAATAATATTCGAGATTATTCTATTACAGAATATATAAAAATTATTTGATATTGTAAATAAAATATATTTATTTCAAAATTAATCTAAAAAAAACATTCTTTACTCTCATTTATTTTCTTTGCTGTCAAAGTGACATTTCTGCTTTAAAAAAACTATTTCTTCTCTTTCAAAACTTTAGGCTCTTGCTTTCAAATCCTAAGTTTTTGCTATCGTCTCAAGTGTTTTTGCTATCGAAATAAAAACTGTGCAAAGGCGGGTTCATGCTGCTATTGATCATTCTGTGCCAGACTGACAGCTGTATGGCGAAGATGGTTCTACCTTCCTCATTCCGTCAACCTGTTAAAACCGTGTCAATTAGCTTCAGACCCGCAGGTCTGAGGATGTTTCTCTTACCACAAAACTGATGTGAAACATAAATACAGATACCAGTAGTGTAGGACTCTTTGCAGGATCAATCATAGCGGCAACACACTAAGTCATTAACTGTCCTGATGTCTAGTACCATGCTAGATTTGCCATCTATCATGGTTGCTGACCTCGTATTGCCGCTTCATAGTTTTGAGCTTTTTAATAACTTGCTGTTTCGTTTCATTTATCTGGTGTTCCTCCAACTTGGCTTTGATGCATTCATAAACAACAGAATCTCACGCTGTTCCATGCAGATATTTTTTTATATTTTCATCAGCTTTTGCTGCCAGGCGTCCTTTGACTTCTTGTCTCACCAGTTGCTTGCTGTTTTCTTATCTCTCGGTTACTCCCGTTAGGTTCTAGTCTTCCATGTTTACATATTGTACGAAATGACGTCATCGATTCTCTCGTTAGCATCCACCCTTTCATCTCCCACTCCCTCCCCAGCATGTTAATGTCCGCCCATTAACCTGCATGTCTGAACGAGATAGTATACCCGCTAATTTAGCAAACATTGTACTAGGTCTTCAAGCAAGTAAAGTCTGCGTCAATCTACCCACTTAATTTCAGAACTTTACCTTTCACACATAAGGGTCCAAAAGGCAATATCTGTGTAATGTCCGGGTAACAGAACAAGTCTAACAGGGGCTATAAAGTCTAAGTCTGGGAAGAAACCAGTGTGTGTAAAAGCGTTATGTATACCTTTTTCACACAGTCTCCTCCCATCTGAACTACACAGATGGTAACTAGCTTATTGCAAACATCTTTGTTTAAAGAGCAACGTAAATTCATCCGGTAAGGTGCTTCTAAATCATCCCAGTAATGTACCAAGTAGAACTTTCTCATGACAGCAGTCAACAGCAGCATGTCAGCTATTTAAAATTACCAGATGTTTGGCATTCGAATGGTGCTTAGCAGGTGTTTATTTTGACAATAATCCACGTCCAGTTAGAAGGAAAGTGTGGGGGGAGATAATGGCATTCTGCTTTCCAACTCTCATTGCCATGACTGAGCATACATCATGCAATTTGATGTGCTGGCACACACAGTTAAATGTGCTTTTTAACTTTAATACTTGAATGAATCTGAGGGAAAACAGCATGAGGATTAAATGTGATGGAAAACTACTTAAATTAGTGGCAGAAACAATTTACTTTCACAGTTTGCTGTATGATCTTTAAACCCTTTTGACAATTTGGGTTTTCACAGGATCTCTCAGGGCAGATTAAATGTAATTTTACTAAAACAGAAATTTGCAGTCCCAAAAAAAGTCACATAGTTTTATAGTTCACTGAGTATAAGTATAGAAAAGTTCCTTCTACAGTGTTTGTCCAAGGACAAGTGTTTCTTACAGAATTTGTGATTAATATGTGTATACTTTAAAGAGCACATGAAACACAACAGATGTATTGGAAGCATTCTCTCATAATGTCTTGGTATTGAATCAAGGCTCCGATCAATAAAGACAGATTTGTAATTAGTCTGAGTTACTCTTGTCTGGGTCAGGGAACCTGCCGTGTTTCCATGGCAGTTGATAAACAAACCTTGGTAGGATTTTTAAATGGTAAGTCTGATATATCTGTGCCAAGTTTGTCATACTTCCATCTCTTTTATATTTCCATGGTGGTTAAGTTAATTCCTCCACTAGTGGCCCATGCAGAGTTCTAAGTTAAGTTTCCTTGTTTTGACACCAGTTGGTGTCAAACCAAGTAACTTTTGACTTGACCAAGTAAAAGAATAAAACCACCAACTTTTTTGAAGTTCTTGTAAACTTCTGCGCTTTTCATTTGGTAGTTTCTGCTTCTTTTATTTGTTCCTTTCACTGTTGCGTGTCAGCTATACAAGTCAGTAATGTCCTCACATTTTCCTGTTGTATTGCTCTGTTTTCTGCATCAAGTGACAGATAGTGAAGCTCCTTGTAAGCACTCTCATGACATATGAAACACTAAATCCTTTATCCTTCTTTACAACTGTATTAAGCTGTGTTGGAACTTTACTTAGAAATTCCTAATTATAGTTAGTAGTTATTTCTCCAAAAAAAAAGTTAGTAAGTTAGTAACTTAGTTAGTAACTCAGTTACTAAGTTAGTAACTTAGTTACTCCACTACATTCACTGAATTCAATTAAGCAAAAAGATATGAGCCTCTGTTGACATAATAGGTATGACTGCATGTATTCTATACGGTATGTCTGATACTTTCCACAAGAGGGCGTTATTTATTTTCTTGGAGGGAAAAGTTAGTGGAGACGTCACACGTCATATATAAGGAATTTTATTTTTCCCTCTCTTTCACTGCTCCACTCTCTGCTCCAATTCACGATATGATGGTTCATCAAGAGCAGTTATTTTTATTTGCCATTTAATACATATGCCTAAAAGGCTGAAGAAAAACTTCGCCTATGTCCTTTCCTGGGTTGGAACTGTCAAATTGCTGCGTGTTAATAGTACACCTGCCAACAGCTTTCTATTGGATTATTATTGTATGGATGATTATATTTCAGCTCGCAACATTTATTTAACAAAAGGAATCTGGGACTGGGACTGAACAGATGTGTAGCTTTAAAACAACCATTAATCAGTGAGGCCAACTGGAAAAAAAGCTTCAGTTTGCTAGGTAGAATGAAGATTGGACTCTGGAGCTGTAAGAAGGTCGTGAGGTCTGATGAATCCAGTTTGACCATGTTCCTGAGTGATGCAGCCATTATGCCTACTGTAGAAGCCTTTGGGGGCAGTGTGATGATCCGGGGTTGCTGCAGTTGCTCGGGTCTCAGTTCAGCAACACTATGTGCTAAACAAAGTCTAAACCTCAGGATAAGCAGACTAGTTTATTTAGTTTCGGCTTAGGAAACAGCAAGCCTCTGTATATGAGAAGGGTAGGCAAGTATCCACTATAATTCGTATGTGAAAAACTGGTGCAGAGTGGGACGTACTCTGCAGTGAGTGGGGGATGGGGGTGGGGTGGGGGGGGGGGGTTGCAGGTGGAGAGCAGGTAGATGGGTTCCAAAATCCAAAAGTTAGAGAAAACAGAAAACTTAGCAAAACAATGCCACACTGAATGCGTTCCGTAATCACAGCTAAAGGAGGTCCCACCAAATATTGTGTATGACCTTTTTATTTGGTGTTGACGGGTTTTTTTGGCCAGGCAATGTACGTGGTGAACAAACAAAAGAAATATACTAAAACCGCTGTTCACATAATAAACTAAATTTAATATGCAAAGTGCAAGTACACATTTAAGTCTACAAATGATAAATGTCAAAGTACATCAGCTAAAAAATACATACTAAATTCCTGCATGATATATGTCTAATATAAAAAGAATATCATTTACACGCAGTACCATTAAATCACATTGTTAATAATCAAAGGATTCACTGCTCTGCACATATTACCAGGACTCTTGATCACTAACACAAGTCCAGCAAAAGCGTTGAATTACTCAGTAAGCACACTTTGACAGAAAGCCATCATCCCATTGCAGCACTACATTATTTGAGGCTGTAACAATCCTCTTTAAAACCAATAAAAGCAGTCTGTGCAGATGTATTTTGCCAAAATTCCGCTAAACAGACAGAGAAATGTTTCAAGGCGTCTCCTGACACTGCCGTGGGTTTCCATTTTTAGCTGTTTGTCTTAGCATGCACAACTTTCTCATCGCTCGCCTTCTGGGAATAAACAAATATCGTCCTGAGATGAAATGTGATTGAACAGTCGAAAAATGAATCAAATACAGGCATAAACAATGCAGCAGACGAACAAAAGTGTCAGTCTGTGGAAGTCTGTGTGTTGTTGAAGAATAAATAGGCAGAGTAGGAAATTGGGGGAAACTGGTACATTAGCTTAATGCTATGTTGTGAAAGTACTGTACAATCTTCTGTTGTTTTTGCACATTTTTGTGCCAGTGAACACAAATAAATGAAATATACTGCCTCCTAGCAGTGTGAAATTATCACGGAAGGAGAAAATAAAAAGCAAACTAAAACAATTATAAATTCATGAAGACTGGATAGTCACTGATTTAATTTCACTGTTCCCACTTTGGCTGATATGAAATCAAAAAGTCTCCTCAGTATGTGGATTGTTTTGTATTATGTCAGGTTGCATTTCTGATGTCTTCTTTACATTCAATTTAGATTCCTGCAGCAAAAACCATTAAAGCTCAATTATCGCAGTTGCTTTTTTTTTCTTGTTTCTTCTTTCTCTTTTCCTTCTGTCAGGCGTGAGGCCTGCAGGTGACATTCCATTGATTTTCTTTCGTTGCTAAGCTTTTTTCACCAAAATGTAAGATAGACTTTGTTCAATCTAATCTGTAAAATTAGCTTTTATGTTTCTTTCAGTCTGGAACTCAAGAGAAAATTTACAGTAATGAAGCATAAATTTATTCTAAAAATAAACATTCTATTCTAAAACTGGAAATCCACATACAATTGCAGCCTAAGAATTATTATCTGTAATCCTAAAATTTGATCTATATAATAATGATCAAGGACATTTACTCTGGGTATAATTCCAGTTATTAGCATTCATTTAATGGTTTAACCTTAAGCTATTAAAATGTTATTGTATTTTGCAGTCTGTGATATTTTCAGGAAAAATTTCACAGGATTTCACAGGACTTTTTATGATTTCACGATAAAAATGTAACAGCAGGAAGAAACGCTCACATAAAGCTCTATGTAACCAAGCTCCATTAAAGAGCTCATAGGTGCAGATCTTGTTTTCAACACTCTCAACAGGTTATTTGAAATGATCACCTTTCCTGGGCCAGAGGCCTTATTAATAAAGTTAGCTTAAGCAAAAAACATTCCTGCATAGGAATTTTACTACGCACACATTGGGATTCACTTTAGACTTTATTTTATTGTAATGAAAACCACAGAAACACGGAATATTATATACATGCTCAAAAACTAAGTTAACTAGAAGAATTGGTGAATGCCTTTTGAGCTGAAATGGTTGAAATATAATGCTAGAGAAAGCTAAAATTATCATGAAACTGTCTGAAATTGTAAAAGCAGATGCTTAAATAGTGTGAAAAAGGTTGAAGGTTTAGCAAAACATAGCATAACTGAGTTGAAAATGGTTGAAACCAACTTGTTGAACAATTTTGTATAACGCCTAAGTCTAAACTTTAAGTCTTCAGTAAAAAGTATCTGAATAAAATGAAAGAAAGCTGAACTAAAACATATTTGTAACAAAGATTTGGAAGCTTAAAATGTGATTTAGTTTAAGGTAAACTTGAGTAAGATTATCTAAAAAGAACATAAAAATTTAAAGGCTGAAATTTGCTTGTTGAACCTTTAGTTGAAGCCGGTAAAAAGCTTAAGTCCTACTTCCACTTGTAGCAGTGCAACACGAATAATCTGTATAAGTGCAGATTAGTTCATGAGCTTTCTTTTATTTCATACTGTAATGTAATGACCATAGGGCACACTTAAAAGTGAAATGTGTTGTTGTGTGACTGAGAAAGCGGCTGTAGGAGAGGACAGCATGAGAACCAAGTAGAGAGAAGTATGGTCGCATTGAAAGAACAAGTCAAGTAAATGAACCAGGACCAACAGCTTAATAAAAAGGAAGAAATTTACTATAAAACCACTAATGTCAAGCAGGCTCAATTTACATTGGATCCCTGCCAGAAGCATGGACTTCTTGGCAGTTTGCCAATCTAAATATCGAGTAGAGAGAGAAAGAGGCTGGAGCTAGCTGCCACATCGACAAGTTAATTAACAAATTAAATGAAGTTTAAAAAGATTACAGGTTCCAATGAAGGAAGCTGGGACACAGCAGCAACGAGTGACCCAAAAGAACCCAACATTTTTCACATCCTGAATTCTGATCGCAGTGAACGGCGCTAAACAACTAAACTGTTATCTACCCATTCTGTTAGAGTATCCATCCCCCATCCATCCATCAGTACTATCCATTTTTTAGATTTGGCCATTTTTTGAGTCATGAAAATTTTATTTTTAAGTTTTTACTGAAGCAGTATTACCTTTTAAAACAAGTTAATCATGATTGCTAATGTAACGAAAAAGGCGAAAAGACTTTAGCATAATTTTACGCAATGGATTATGGGAACGGGGGTCCGCCAAGAAAGTGGGGATACAGTCAGTTCTGAGACTGAGAAAGTGTGCTTTGGCCATAAAAGAGGCTGTGGCCATCTTACCACAGCATATCACATAGGGGTCAGCCTGTGGCAAGACTGCCGACAAGCAAGCCTTGCAAAACTCCGTCATGAGCATAAACTGTATATACAAGAGGTCATGAGCATAGACTGTAAAAAAACTGGATGTAGGGTCACCCATAGGTTTCTGAAGATCTAAATTGAAGCTCATAGGCGGGTCCTACCGTCGCCATCTTGGTGAGTTGTCATTACCGGAAAATCCAAAAATGGGTAAAGAGGTGGAGCTGAGAGGGCTCCGTCATCAAATTTCGAACTGCCTGTGGCTAACAGCTTACCAATCAAGCCAACCCGGAGCTAATGGTGACTAATCAGCTAATGGAGGTGTACGAGGTAAAGCTAAGATGCGCTGTTATCTTCATAAAAACCGCTGTTTTACTATACTCTGCCTTATTCCAGCTGGATATGCAACAGAAAATCATAAATTGATGAGGTAATAATTTATGTACTTAATGCAAGTTTTCAGTAAGCGTTTCAACTGTTTTATGACTGTTATACAAAGCTAAGCTAAGATAAAAGTTTGTGTTCAGCATATTAATTAGACAAAGAAAAACTGCTCATCAGATTGGCAACAGTCTATGTAGGTGATTAAAACTGGTCAATTCTGTAGACTATATGCACATTTTACCAGTGACATTAATCAATATCAGGGAAGGGACATTTCCCATTCATTGAAACAGTTTTATTTACTTTAATAGATGTGTCAGATGCTGCCTGTGATTTCTCTACCACGTCTGTCACACAGAATAGAAACCGTAAGTATCCATCTTGTCCACTTCAGGCTGCATCTTTCACATTGAGATATCTTATTGATATAACATTGATTATCTTATCAAGATAATAACAAACAAACCAATGTGCAAGAACTAATTATACCATGTGCAATAAATAGATCTGCTTATGGATGTCATACATACACTTTCACAATGTCAACTTTATCATGCTCTGCTGCTACTGTTATTTGCACATTATTTATTGTATATTTTTATGTTTTTATTCTGCATTAAGTGAGCAGCGCTCAAATTTCATTGTATGCCCTGTACAAAGAAAATAAAAGCAATTCTATTATATATTAATTATATAAAGAAAAACCTCTCATCAGATTAGCAACAGTCTATATAGATGATTAAAACTCTACTCAGTTCTCCAAACTATATGCACATTTTACCAGTGGCATTGATCAATATCAGGGAAGGGACATTTTCACGTTTATTTCAACAGTTTTATTAATTTCAATATCTTTAATAATAAGATGTGTCAGATGCTGCATGTGATTCCTCCACCACATCTGTCACACAGAACAGAAAGTATCTGTCTTGTCCTCTTTAGATGTCTTTCACATTGAAAAATGTTTTATGTGTTTTTAATTTAGCTGTTGTTTCTTTTTCCCCCTCTGACCTGCAGATGTAGAATTGGTTTTATGCACAGCTCCACATATTCCTCAACTTTTTTCTTAAACATCCCTTTGTTTCATGTTTTTCATTACTGGAAGAATTGATGAATCCAAGTGTGTCTGGCCATTGCTGTTGTGGTTACTGAGGTCAGACACACCTGGATTAATTAGTTCATCCAGTAATGAGAGACAGTAAACAAGGAGCTGTCATAAGTTCAGTAAGTAGTGGAGCTGTGCATGCAGCCCATAGTAATAATACTTCAAACTGATCCACTTTTTCAGCTGTCACCTGAGTCATTCACAATTCTACTTTTTTTTCTCTTTACAGACAGCATTTGGTTAATTTCAGACATCCAACATGATGCTCAGAGCTGCAGAGACTGTCAGAGGCAACAGATCTCCCTGAAGTGCAGGTGTTCTGGTTTGGCTGGGATGGACTGTGATGGAAAGACCTTTCACCCCTTCACCTTGAGCTTTCCTGTATGAAGATCATCTTCTCCATCATTGTTGCACATTGTCATATCAGACATGACAGTCCAGAACTATTTCTGACAGATGAAGTTCATTTCACAAACACAACAAATTATTTATTTTTTAACTACCATTATTATTATTTCCTTTAAGATCCAAACATAGTGAAAGGTTCACAACTGGATGTGTCACTGCTTTTCTATTTGGCCTTAAAAACTTTGTAAAATACTTTAAATAGGTATAGATTTAAAGTATAGATATATAGTATAGTATAGATAGATCCTGACTGTTATGGCTAATGTGTAGTTGATGTAGTAGCAACACTGTTGATAACTCTGTTGTTCTTTTTCCTCATTCCCTGTCCTCTGTTTCCATGTCTTTGTAGCGCTTTGGGCCTGTTTATACAGAAAACTGTTATTTTACTTTTTTAAATTCTTAAATGAAGTTTCTTTTTTTAAAAAAAAATACAGTAGTTGCTTATAAAGAAATGTTTTTCCTCAACAATGACTGGAAATTATTTCCATATTACAAGACAAGTTTAACAATAATTATTTTAATTAAACTTTTATTAGCACCACATCATTTAATTATGACCTCAAACAAACCAGTCTGGATTAAATCTTGTCTGCAATACCATCTCCCCTCCGAAGTAGCAGTGGGATGGAAGAAACCCTCCAGAGAAATTTGGTGAGACAAAGACACAAGTTATTAAAGCCAATATTGTTATACATTTATCCATGGAAAATACAGACTTATGTTAAGTTGTTTCTACAACTGTCCATCAAGGTCAGTCAGATTATTGATTAGCAAACTGTATTTATGACATTTCATAACACCTGGGCTACACACACTATTCACACTGCCATGTTATAAAAGCAAATGTGCTACAAAATAATAATTAACAGTCTGGAAAGCAGCAATACAAATTTATCTTTGAATAAGAACTATTAATATTAGTATCAAATCAAGTTTGCGATGAGAGGTAAGATGACATTTTATTGTCATTTTTGTTAGTGAGGTTTCCCCCTCATTGTTCAAGGATTTAAAAATGCAACAGAAAAGCTGATCGCTAACAGTTGGTATTATTATTAAAAAATAACGTTGAGGATAAAGAGAAGGAGGAATAGGAGGCAGCCAGATTCCAACGCTGCTACTTTTGTAGCAGGGGAAAATGCAGGTGTTATCGGAAAAATTTTGATTATAAAACACCATCATTCTGCAGATCTGTCTCATTACTTCACCAGAAACGCTGTTGACTTATTTTACATCAGTGCTCATCTGTTGTTATAGTGGATGAAGCATGGAGGAAGAGGAGCCAGCTAAATACCAACGCAGCTACGTTTGTGTAACACTGCAGGTAAAATGCAGGTGTTATCAGGAAAAATGTTGCTTATAAAACACTATCATTCCACACATCTTTGTCATTACTTTACCAGAAACGGACGCTGTTGACTTATCAATATTTTACATTCGTTTGGAACCACCTACAGTGCCATCAAGGAAACATGTTAGTCATTAATTATCGGTCACACTTTAAACCTACATTTTCTAAGTTTCAAGTTTCAATTTAGAAATTCTTAACATTGTTTTAAGGGTTTCAATAATTTATTATTCAAAACGTAAAGCCAGTTGGTGGTACCGGTGCTAAAATAGCCCACTAGCTAATTAATTACCTCAGCTAATGCACGAAAACCAGCAACTGAATAAATAAATGCAATTTCACTCACCGAAGACTGGATCATAAACTTCTTGGACGGTCTTTAGGTGCAGTTAATTACACTGCAGGCCATAGTTTTCCACAGTTGACAAAAAATATGTGAATATGCTGGTTGAGTATTCACAGGCTGAGTTCAGTCTGGTTTATTCAAACGAATTGACAGCGAAGCAGAGAGCCTCAGGCCTGAGGGCTGTCTGTGAGCCAAAAGGAAGCACAAAGGTTTTAACATGGGAGTCAACGGAAATTTGCTCTGTTTTGGAGCCTGCTCTTAGCGAATGAGGGGTGAACTGCAAGTTTTTGCAGAACCGCATTGGCCTCATGTTTGATCAAAGAAAATGGCAGAAGATAAATATGCAAATGCTATGGATGCAGCTATGTTTGGGTCACAGGTTATAAACAATATTCACGTTTTAATAAAATGCGCTATATACAGAATAACTTCCCATTCAAAAGTGGTCCGGTCAGGTCATCCATCCAATGCTATGGTACCTACCTCTTCTGGTTTGCCAATTGTAATTTCATTTTGGTAAAGTAATAGTCATTTCAACTAGTTGTTGTGCTTTTTTAAAATTTTTTGTTTTTCAACTAGCTTTTGTGTTTTTCAATTTGTTGTGTTTTTCAAATTGTTGTTGTGTTTTCTTTCACTTGTAATCTTTTTGTAATTCTTTTTAATTTGCCATTGTCATTTTTGATTTGTTTTTTTTTTCTGATTTGTTGTAGTTTTGTTTGTCGTTGTGGTGTGCACTTCAGGGCCACCGTAGAACTAGGACAAACAAAAGCATAATTCTCTTTTAATCTTTTTTTTTTGTACTCTTGCTGGTTCCACAGGTTACTTTTTTATTTCTTATTTATTTTTCCACAACATGTAAATTTGTTTAAGCTATACCACAAACAGGCCACTAATGGTTCATACATAAAGCACTGTCAAAATTGAGTCTCCCTCTGTGCCACGTGTACGATCAGATCTTTTTTCAAGAGAAAAAGAACACACAAAAATGTTAAATGCAATCCCAAAGCAAGTCCTTTCCAAGAGGAAAACTTACGACTCTTAAAACACACGCAGCAGAGAAAGAAAAGAAAATGTACAAATGACAGACCAACACTAAACACAATATTCCTGTGTTCATAAAGCCTTGCTACCTCAAACTGTGTCTGTAATTCCGAGATAATACATTCATTTTTATTTCAGCAGGTAAAGCTAATATCCCTTCCCAGTCATTATGCAACTCACAATGTCTGAATGGATTGTGTGAGAAATTAATTTGAATTTTGTGATAAGCCAATGAAGGGAGATGAGGAGACTGTTCTGTGGAAGGCTTTTCTGTGGAGGTATTCAGAAGTTAATTTTGCTTAACAGACATTAGCTGTTGAGGAGTAAGTGGAGAAAAGGCAAAAATAGATAGCAACTTAATCAAAGTTTCCTTTCAAAACTCTGTTTTTCTGAGACATTTTCTAATGGGAGAGAACAGGCTTTAAAAAGACAAAGAATTGTGTAACCTTTTACAAACGTGGTGCCAGCACCGTCCTTGTAGACTTCTAGGCACATTTGTGGGCAGAAACATGCTCTCACTGATGAACTGTGCAGGAACCACAAAATCACTAGTGAAAGCATGACAAACAAGCACTTAAGATAGTTTCTATTTTAAAGAACCATAATTAAATGAATTTTTGTCATATTTATATTTTCTGAGAACTTTTGTCTTTAATGATAAATTTTATAAAAGTAAATGCAACTTGTAAAAAATTAGGAGGTTTTTTCCTCTAAATAGACTTTACTCACTCAATCGTTACCTATATTTTTCTGTTAACCCCCCCCCCCCCCCTCTTATAACATGCATGTATACAAAATTACCATAGGGACGTGTATTTTCTATTTATACCACATTTACACTTATTTAGGAATGTTTTTATTGGAGATATACAGTCAACAGTTTTTATTTTCACTGTCATTTGAAATGATCCTGTTTACAGCAAAGCACTTTTGGTGCATTTTGTTTTCTAACCAATTAGTGACCTTAAAATCAAGTTACACACTGAACTGTGCTTCTGGCATACCGTTGCAGCCTTATGGTAGTGCATGTGCTCATGCTTGCTCCTTTTTTTTAACTTGTCTTGTCCATCATTAAGGCAGGCAGAATGAGAATCTGTTATTTATGTAATTGGATACCGACTTTTGGAAAACCAGTAAGGATGTAAGGCTTTACCAATTCATGTCACCTTGACCATTAATAAAGTACCAAGTGACTAACTGGATTAAATGTATTTTGTTTATTCCTCCGTATAACTACTATAGGAAACCTGTGATGGACTGGTGACCTGTCCAGGATCTACGTTGCTTCTCGCCTGATGATTGCCGGGATTTGCTCCAACTTCCCTGCAACCCTGAATTAGATGAAGCGGTTGGGGAAATGAATGAATTGCCATGAAACAGGTTTGTGACAACTGCAAGCTGTTTGCTCACTACTTCAAAGTAAATCCAGAATTCACCTGGAGAATTTCTGTCATTTTCCTGATAACTGACCAGCAGACCACTATTAAGGTTGGAGTGTGGGTTTATCTGGAGGGATCCCTCCCGATGAGCTGGCAGATGTGGCTAAAGAGAGAGAAGTCTGGGCTTTCCTCCTTAGGCTGCTGCCCCTGCGATCTGACCCCGGATAAGCAGAAGAAGACAGTATGGTATGTTGTGTGTGGGTTCACCTACTGGTCCATTCCTTCATAACTACGCAATTTTTGTGCACCAGTAGTTCCTGATTATTTCCTTCATAACTTCGCCATTTTTGTGCACCAGTAGTTCCAGATTAGTTCCTTACTATCAAAATTCAGTGTGCCATTAGTTCCTAATTAGTCCCTAACTACTTAGTAACTTACCGGTAACTATGCAAGTAACTACGCAAATTTTGCATACCGTATTATATAGTGTTACTGTTACATCTTAGTTCAACACAATTTTTTGTATTGCTAGACACGACTGGAGAGGAAAAAAAAGGACAAGAAGACAAGGGAAAAGAAAAGAGAACAAAAAAAACATAAAGAAGAGACAGAAACACACCACAAATGAAAAAGCGCAATCTGACCACCCACACTTGCCATCTGTCACACCTGTGGAGAAACTAAGGGGAAAAATGAGATCTCATGAGCTCCCGCAAGGAAAAAAAAATAATAAAAAAGAAGAGAAATCTCAGTGACTGTGTCATCATGCAGAACGTACAAGGTGAAAAGTGGCCATGCTCAGGCAACACCCTTTACCCAAAAAGTCAGAGACAGGCCTGGATAATCCCAAGACTAGGGCAAACGGCAGCCAGTCCCAAACAAGGACCGAAGCCATCCCATCCCTGAGCTGACCCAGCATCCACCCAGGGGGTGGAACTGGGAGGTCCTAGCGTGCCCAGGTCGGAAATCGCAGACCCCGTCGGGTGCCCAAGGCATCCTAATCCCCAGGAACACAAATCTTAATCCCCAGGCACACACACATCTCTTCACACCTACACCCATATGACCACACACATCCAGTCCCCTCACCCATAGTTCACAAACACCCCTATACAAACAGACATACCCACACATAGACAGTGACCCACCAATACTAACCCATCCTCCTCTCTTCACCCAACATCTTCCACACCTACACACACCCACGTACACCTATCCCCTCTCTCTCTGCCCACCCAACCACTTGCACTCTCCCACCCACATAACCCCCTCCTCAAATAACACATTTACACACTCCCATCCATTCACATGCTCCTGCCCTGCTACCTCGACAGCCCTAACCCAACCCATAACCCCCGACCCTTCTGCTCCCCCACCCCCATACTTTTCTTCATTTCCTGTGGTCATGATTTAGGTGATTCTCACGATTTGTACCACCTGAGAAAATATCGAGCTGTCAAAGTACCACCACCATGATCGACCTGAACATACAGTAGTAAAAATAGAAAGCTAAAACTTGCATGACTATTGGTCATAAGCAGTTCATAAAGAAAGCATGTTACCTTCTTATGAGGATTATTTACTAGATGGACTCAAGTCATAAACCGGACCAAGAAGCAGGCTGATATTAAGATGAAAACAAAGGGAAGACACTCATTTTAAATTTGAACTCACGTATTTTGTGTATTGCCAACTTTTTGTACTATTTTGATTATATTTGAAAATCCATACGCTTCAGAGTCTAAAGGGGTTTTTGGGAGTAATCATCACCTGGTATTATTTGTGTATTATAACTCATACCGGATTACATCTGGCAAAAATCAAATGTGTCCACTGCTTGTACTCACGATCACAAACATGTTTAGCGTAAAGATGACATATTCAGAATGTTCTATTTGTGCAACCTACTGCACTACACGAACTCGGCATAATATTTGTTTACAATCTGTAAGAAGCGGCGGCTCTCTTTCTGTCACCAGCCTGAAACTAGGTCAATGTGCATGTAATCATGTTATAGTGACATAATTCGTCAACGTGTGTATATATTTAAACAAACAGCAAACTATAATAAACAACTTTTTGGACAGCCAAAATGTGTCTGTAGTCTTTGCCAAGATACAAAACAGTAAGGAGTGGGACATCTTGTTCCAGTTAGATCTTTGATAGAACATATGTAATAACAACATGTGACAGAGAGAACAGAGACAAACTGATAGAACATTTACTTTGCCAGTCCGATGACGCTCTTTCATCCGTAAGCTAGCTTTGCAAGAACAAAATCTCGTCTTTTTCACAAAAGTAATAATTTTGAACGGTTCTAGAAGTATTGCTGTTTAAAGAGCACAAAGTCGAACATTTTGCCGGATATATGACTTTCCCTAAAGAACCATAAGAGGGAGCTCGAGTACCACCAGTGGTACAAGTACCACAGTTTGAGAATTGAGGATTTAGGTAAATTTAAACAGAAGTTATGAACATAGCAGAAAGAGACTAATTCTTTGAATTAATAACTCTAATGCTTAAAGTTCCCTCTTAGCCTATGGTTCATCAAAGTAAATTTGAATTTACAGGTTCAATTCAATTCAATTTTATTTATATAGCCCAGTATCACAACAAGTTGTCTCAGAGGGCTTCACATGCAGGTAATAACAGAACAATAGACATAACTCACAATACACACAATTGGTGACTACCCTCAACTTAACAGACCCAGGACTTCCCTGTCCTTAGAAAACTCCAAAAAACCCAGCTGTGGGGAAAAAAAGAAGAAACCTCATGGAGCCCCACCTGAAGGAGAGATCCTCTCCCAGGACGGACAGGCAAATTTACCTAGGACCGTTTGTTGTTGATTAGCTCATCTAAAATCTACAGTAATACATCGAAGGTACATACAAAGGGACATACAGGTGGTGTCCCTTTTAAAATAATTATTCATGAGTAATATTAATAATTATATTCATATGAATTTATTCCACATATTCCTTTGATATATGTTACCCAGTGTGGCATTTCACAACATTTTAATTTTGGAAGAGTAATTAGAAATGGATAAATATTGTCCTCTGTCTATTTGTGATTTATATAATGTTTTATAGAATTCTTTAAAAGCATTATTTATCGTGTCTGGAAATGTCAGATTGTGGCTGACATTTCTGTCTAAATCTTTTATGGAGTAGATTGTTTTCTCCTTGTTTGTTTTTAGTTGATTAGCCAGGAACTTTCCAGATTTATTGCCATGTTGAAATTTCTCTAAGCATTAAGAATTAATTATTATTAAGGTCGAGTTTAGCTTTCCCTATATTATCCAGTGTGTGTTGTTTGGGGGAGACATGATAAGCTTCTTCCAGAGATTTCATTCCAAGATTTCTTCTTCTTATGGGAAGAGAACAAAATTATTTTTCCTCTTATCACTGCTTTTTCTGTTTCCCAAAGAACACATGCTGAAGTTTCTGGCAGATTGTTATTTTCTATATATATGGACCATTCTCTTTTAAAATAATCAATAACCTCAGGATCTTTAAGTAAGGATGTATTAAATTTACAGTTTCTAGTAGCTGGTTTATTAGGCCCAAGCACCAAAGGTGGTACAAAGGCCTATTGAAATGCAAGCGTTTATTATTACAATTCTTCCGTGAAATGAATTGCATTTTTGGGGGCCTGCTTAAAAACTCACCAAATGTTGCGTACCCCCCAAAGTCAAAGTTAAAAAAGTCGTAATTTTGTTGTTTTACCCACGTCAAATTTGAACAAACTTGTCCTAGGACTTTTATGCCACTGACACTAAAATTGGTCAGCATGCTCAGGAGGCATGTGTGATTAAAAGTTGTGCTATTTCTCCTAATAGGAGGATTTTTTGTGAGAGGTGGGGCCTCAAAATGTGATGTTTCGCCATGAAAAATGAAACTGATATAACTCCGATATAAAATAAGATATCTGCACCAAAATGGACAGGTATGATGGTAGTCCGACTCTGAAGAGTTGCATATGTCAATATTATGATTATGAATTAGCCATACCCCCTGGTGGCCGGAAATGTCGTTTTTTTACTTGGACAGCCATATTTTTGGCTAAGTAAACCTAATCCGGTCCAAATTGGGTCAGATAGCAGAAAACATGTTGGTGAAGAGATCTCCCATAAACTGTGGCTCTACACCTTAGGGAAGGACCTTGGTGCCACGGCAAACTTCGATATGCTGCCATGACATCATCAATCACTATAAATCACACAATTTTGGTCCAATTATCATGAACTTTACTGTGATTAAGGGAGTGATATGACCATTTCCTGTGTAACACACAGGAATAGCTTTTTTTTCTGCTGAATGTTGTCAATCTTCATGAAAACTTACAGACATGTTCTACATGCTTGGGTGAACAAAAAATCATATTGGAGCAATGCCCAAAACAAACAGGAAGTCAGCCACCTTGGGTCAAAGTTGCCAATTTTGCGTATTTGAAAGAACTCGTCATAGACCTTTTATGCCACTGACACCAATATTAGTCAGGATGGTCAGGAGGCATTTGCGGTCAAAAGTAGTGCTATTCCTTCTAATAGTAGAGTTTTTTATGAGGGGCGGGGCCTCAAAGTTTGATGACACGCGATGAAAATGAAAAGTGATTTAACTCGCACATAAAACATGATATCTGCACCAAAATTGACAGCTATGATAACAGGCCACTTCACAATAAATGTACATGTCAATATTTGGTTTTTGATTTAGCCATGCTCCCTGGAAACAGGAAGTGACTCATTTTGCAGCCTAAATGAGTTTTATTTTGCGCGAAGCGGGGCCTCAAAGTTTGATGTTTCACTATGATTGCTATAACTCCCACATGAAACAAGATATTGGCACAAAATTAATAGGTGTGATGTGAGTCCGACTCTGAACAAGTGTACATGTGAATATTTCGGTTATGAATTGGCCACATCCCCTGGCGGGCGGAAATGACGTTTTTATTTTTTACTCTGACAGCCAATATTTCAGCTAAACTGACTCAATCTGGTTCAAATGAAACAGGAAGTAGGTCTAACTCATCCATTGAATCTAAAAAAAATTGGGCTTGGATGACGACACCCATGTTGTGAACTAGATCAAAATGTTACAAAAGTCACAATCTGTATCAAAAGCACCCCCTAAAAAACTTCAATCGATCAGAGAAAAAGCCTCTGGACCTATGGGCTAATTTGATTGGATGGTCAAACCTTTTTAAAATGAATTAAAATGTTATGCATTTTTGGCCAATTTTTGCCTCTTACGTTTGATCGAATTCCTTCTAGGGATTTTATTATGTTGTTCCAAACTTGTACAGCATGATCACACATCTCTTGTGATTAAAAGTTATCAAAAGCTTTTTCATACATTGATGGGTGTGGCTGTGGTGTATGCTCAATGTTGATGATGGGACATCGTGCAAGGTCTGATATTCAACACCCAATCTGCATCAAACTGAACAGGGGTCACTCCAGTTGCATGCTGACTGCAACCACATTTCTAGATGAAGTCACGACTTTAGCCCGGCCCACCTGGTAGCAGGAAGTGACTTATTCAAAAGCCTGAATCGCCTGATGTGAAAACTGCAATGATGTGATGTGATGTGTGGCTGCCATGAGGTATAGCTGAGCATGGGTGGCGGGTCGCCAGGGGAGGCGGTGGCGACATAGGCCATGCGGCGCCTTAGGTGCGAGGGCCTCCATCGCCGCTTGCAGTTTTAATTTCTCTCGCTTTTCAGAGAGAATGATACTGGTGCGTGATCACTGGTGGTTATAGGATGGATTTTTGTCTCTGAAATGTCATACAGCAACATGCTGCTAGTTAAAAAAATCTAATCTAGAATAGGAATGATGGACTGAAGAAAAGAAGGTGTATTCTTAGTGTGGGATGGTGAGAGCACCATGCTTCGCAAAGAGACAAAATCTTTCATATACTGTTTAACAGTTTCTGGGGATTGCCAACTTTGATAACTTCCTTCAGTGCTGTCTGTCCATTTCTGAGTTAGCAATTATGTTGAAATCACCCGCGATGTTTAGTGTGTTATCTGATTGAAGTAAAGAAGAACTGAAAGAAGGAGGGATCATCAACATTTGGACCATAAACATTTGCAATACATAACTTAGTATTTTGAATAGATAAAATAATTATTAGAAATCTGCCTTCTGGATCTGTTACTGTACTATTGATTTCAAAATGTTGTCTTTTATTCATAAGAATTGCAACTCCTCTCTATAATAGAGTTATACCAAGCTGAGTACACATGGGGAAACTAGGCTGCAGGAAGAAGATCTATTTTTGATTGTCTTAAATGAGTTTCCTGTAATAAGAAAAATATCTGTCTGTAACTCCTGCAGCCGACTGAAGGTTTTTATCCTCTTTTTGCTTGTACCTGCTCCAAGCACAATCCACGTAACAAACTTTAGTGTGTTCATGATCCGACACCAAAGATGTGTCCCACATGTATATTACTGAAGCGTGCGTATCTGTGTGTCCCATTTACTATTTGCGTAGGTGTGTGCATGCTAAATGAATATGAAGTCTGCGAATCAAATGACCTCATATGTGCTTTAGTGTGTGCTTCCTTGTACACTGATGGTGGGTATCTGCTTGTACTTCCTCATCATCCAAAGACATCTGGGAGATTGTGCTGGTTGTGGGAGCAAAACTAGAAATGATGCTGGGGTGTCAGGCGAAACTATATTTTGATGACTGGTGAGAAAGAATTTTATCAAATAATTAGTTTTCTCTCATTTTTTGCCTACAAACTGATTTTTAATTTTATTCATGTTCAATTTGTTCACTGCAGGTCTGAAATGCAAATGTAAAACCTGAAGGAAAACCTTGCACCTGATGCAGGAAGGAGGAAATAATGAAGAAGTAGCCAATGCTTTGGAGTCAGCTGTCAGTTTAGATTTTAACTACAGCAAGTTTGAACAAAGGACTCCTCCTGTGTGTCAAAAACACTGCAGGCTTTGACAAACTGACATGAAGTGATGTTCTCAGAGCGAGAATGGGTTGGCCTGGCCTATGGGGCGGGAGGCACTATACCAATGGTATTTTATTCTTTTCTTAACATGTAAACTGACAGCACAGTGGTAGGCATTCAAATCAAAATGGAAATGTATTTGATTAACTTCATGTAGACCAGTGGTTCTCAAACTTTTTACAGTGAGCACCATCTGAGAAAATAGCAAGCTCTCAAAGTATCACCACCATGACTGACCTGAACACACAGTAGTAAATATATAAAGCTACAATATACATGGCTATTGGCTATAAGCGGTTATGAAAGGAAACATGTTAACTTCTTATTAGGATTAATTACTGGACAGTCTCAAGTGCATGAACCTGGCGAAAAAGCAGGGTAATATTAAAGTAAAAAAACAAAGGGAAGACAACACTTATTTTCAATACGAATTTAACGTATTTTGTTTATTGTAAACATTGTACTATTTTGATAATATTTGAAAATTAATACCTTTCATAGTTTAAATGTATTTTTGGGATTTATCCTCACCTTGTATTATTTGGTTATTTTAGACCATTAAATAGTCAACTTGTAAACTTTAATAAGCTATAATAAACAACTTTTTGGACCTTTACAAATGTCTTTGGGATAATGGGGTAAAATGTAAAAGGTTAAACTCATATATATTTGTAAAAACTGTAAAAATAACAACTCATGTTATTGCAGCTGACGCCTACTACAGGCCGTTTCTATTGACTTTGCCAGAGATGGCGTGACTGAAGTACCACAAGAGGGAGCTTGAGTACTACCAGTAGTATGCGTACCATACTACAGTTGAGAGTCGAGGATGTAGACAGTTGAGCATGGTGTGATGGTTTTGTTCTAATTTTAAGGAGTTTCTTACAATATTGTCCAATTATTCATAGGAAATGTGAAGTAACCTTCACAAAATAAACACAAAGAACCTTTATATGAAGTGATTTAAGCTGTGCATCTTCACTATGGTACTTAAATATATATTGTTCTCGTGTGATACACATAAGTAAAACACACTGGTTTCTCTGTAGAAGTTATTTAAAGGCAAAACATAGAGAAAATTTGAAACCAAAAAAAACTAAACATAAAACAAAACAAAACACATAACATTTATATATCTTCCTCCAGACGATGAGTCACACACATTTTCTGTCAAGACATTGCTGTTTGACCTCTTTCATGTTCTCTCCCTCCAATAAAGACCAGTGATCTGTCTGATCAAATTAGTCCAAGGTGCTCCATCTGTATGTCCAGGCTCAGCTGTGTCTCTTTTCTGAATCAAATGTTCTTCCTGGTATGAGTGTGCGGTCTTGTGAGAAGAGATGACCTGTCTGATATTTAGACAGCATCCTTGATCAAAGGACAGCTACTGCTCTGTTACGGCAACACACACGGACTCATACATAAACTTAATGAGGCTTCTAAATCTCATTCGGATTGATGAAAAAAATTAAAACTTTTGAAAACTTGATAAATAAAATAAAGTTGCCAGCTAATAAATAAAAATAAAATAAAGTTGAAAGTGATAGAAAAAAAATTATATTTAAGGAAAATGTCAAACTCGAACTAACCATAGCTGACAATCAGGTAGAAATGTAAAAAGTTCATTATGCATCTCCATTTTTTATAAATGCACTGAAATGATGCATTGTCACATTTCAGGTTCAGAAATAGGAGTTTGCTCTTTTTGTTTGTTATAAATAACATTTTATTGTTACAAAAACCACCAATGCTTTTGTTAAAGCCGAGATTTTTTTAATATACCTTTTTGAGTTAAAAAAAAGGGCTCAAATAATCATCTAGTCTTTCAAACAATTTATATATTGTTCGAAACTTGAAACTGCTGATGTGCTCTCACCCTGCTGCCTGGGAAACAGCACCACATATGAATAGATTAACTTCTGATCAGACTTTTTGTGAGATTCAGATGTACATACTGTATATGTTTCCAAAACGTTTTGCTAAGGTTGTCTAGATTTGAGCCTTTAAGGGCTGTCGAAATAACATCAGACTGTATTTCTATCCATACTGATCCTTATATGGCTGAGTGATGGTTGCAGGTCACAGCCAGGAAGTTGTATATGCTTAGGGATTCTGGAAGGGAACAGTCTGTAAACTTTAAAGGCACTTGGGTACTCTGTGAATCAGTATAGTTCTCCATCACATGTCACAAAGTAAATCCCACCTTGTGTATTCAGGCCCATGACTTGCCCTCTGCTCAACCCTACAGCCACTACGGCAAATGTGTAGCATTTCTGTGTACTGGCGTGTACCTTTATCCTTATCTGAGTCGATCAACATTATTGCCTTTATTTTCATAATGTAAAATGGATCAGTGGTTAAGATTTTTATTGTTTTAATTTTGTGATTAATCACATTACCTGCAAAATGTCATTTTCCTTTAAAAGTAATGTAATAAAAATCTAATATTTAAGACAATAAAGGATAAAAATGTCATGGTTTACCAGTAAAAAGGTAACAAGTCAGTAAAATGAATTTAAAGGTATGTGAAGCAGCCTTCCTTCTACACTTAGAGGGAACAATTTTTGATTAATTTCAGCCATCAGTACTGATAGCAGGACTAGAATCTCAGCATGTCTAGATTGGAAGGTGAGATAAATTGTTACAAGATACTCAATACGTTTACTTTGCGAAACTTTCATCCATGTGCTTTTAGTTGTACATTATCCAGATTTTTGCATTCCTAGCTTGACAATTTAGCTTAATGTCTTGCTTCCTGCACGCTCACATACTGATGTTCAACGCATTTGATGCCAGTCATTGTGACAGCAGAGAGCATCATACTGTCAGTGTTTTGGAGTATTTTGTCTCATCTTTCAGGATCCACAGAATACTGACTTCTGGGAGTACAGATATGGAGGCCCAACGAGGTCGTGTAGATGTGACTGGGCATCTCGGGATGAGTACATGAAGCATGTTAACAACACGGTGGATTTGTGTATGGAGTGCACTCAGAGTGCGAAGTTTGAGGATGTTTGGATACACGGTAAATCTGTTTTACAGATTAAAACACAGTAAAAATGCAGCAGATGTCTTTTGACGTCTTTGAAAGTAAAGGTTTGGATTTGAAAAGACGTCTGTGACAGCCAGTTACGCAGTCCCATCAGGTTTTACAGATATGAAATAATGAAATATAACTATAGATGTGTATTGTATCCACAGAAAATACAGAAGCTCAGCTAAAAGCTCTTTAAAAGCATTATTATGACCACCAAACAAGTTAAGAATACCATAAACAATTAATAGATCATGTAAACAAATTCAAATACAACAAAGTATGGATTATCATGTTCACAAAATGCATGTACATGGACAAGCACCACCATCTCACAGATAACAAACCTGCAGGTCTCGTCTTTCTATGAACCAATTTAATTAACCAGTTGCAAAAGGAGGCCAAAATTATGCGTCACATTAAGCATAGTCCTATAATATGTCTTACCTGTGCTGTGTTTCCTCCAAAACTTATATACACCAAGATAAAACCACATTTAGCTTTCACTCTGTGCTTTGTAGTTTTCAATTTACAATCACAACTCTTTCTTAAGACAGAAAAATTCTCTTCATATTGATAAATGTGCTCTGTGGAAACTGTTCACAATCTAGGATGAGAGGTCCTCTGAGAACACCCCCCCCCCCCACCTACCAAGTTCATGTGGTCTCTCATGTGCTGAGGCAGTGAGACAGATTAATCAGTAATAGAATAACAGTGTGTACTTCCTGCATTAACATGAAAACAACGCGTTGATTTGCCAGCCCTAAAAATGACCTAAACCTTCCCACTACAGAAGCAGCTGTTTAACTGTTGTAAACCAGCTGTTTTATCAGTTGGAATCACGTTTTAGAGACATGCACATTCTGCAACCATTGTTTCATCCTCTTAAAGAGTTTGGTTACTGAGTGAATTGTATTCACCATAAGCACAACTTTACAAGCTTATTCAAAGCCTTTAATACCTATGTTGTCTCTTTCAAGTCCCTTAAGTGTCATGAACTTCAAATATGGAATTATGGTATTTGTTGATGACTAATAGACCCACGTACATTGTTTCATTAGTTTACAGATTAACAGATTTTGCTTTATTTACATTTTAGTTAAAGGCCTAAATTATGTGGTGATAAATTGTATCATTAGCATCAGATGAAAACATGACATGTCCCACTAAGTGTTTAGAACACATTTAATTCAGGATTCATACTTCAGTTATCTCTGTGTAAGGGTATAAAATCCTACTTATTAAATCCACAATAGCAACTGGAAGATAAAGATGATTCTTTGTCAGGTGTGTCTTAAAAACAGCAGCTTACCTGCTCCAGTTTCCAGTGGAACTCTGCTGGCCTGAAGGTGTCCACCTGGGTGAAGTCCCTTCTCAGCAGGAAAACCAGCCGGCAATTATGAACATACAGCGAGTAGTGATGGCGATTCATCTCTGCAGAAGTAAGACAGAGGATTAGGATTCAGGAACCAACCTCCTCACAAATGTCAGATAAAATCAGTTTGTCATCTGGTTTTGTGAAACCATCTAAAACTGGGGCAGCTGCACTCTTTTGAATGGGGCCAACATTGTTTTTTCACAATTTTCCACAGAAACGTTTAAAAGAAAAAAAAAGATTTTTGCAACCTTGCAAATTTGATTTACAAGGTTGTCATGCACAAAGCTATAAAAAAAGAGCTAAGTTAGGGCTAAATTAGATCCAATCTGTTGCCCCTGATATTGTTTAGTTTGTTTTAGTCATGTGTAATCAATCAGTTAAAGTTCTTTGGCCTTCACTTTGAATTTTAAAAGAAGAAAAAAAAAGGAATATTCCTCATTTGACTGTAGACTTCAAGCTGACTTTACCGTCACTGTGGCAGTTATTTCCTATCTGGCATGCTTTCTGTGTTTTTAAATTCTGAAACTTTGAAAAGGAATGAAGACTGCATAGTCAAGCTGCTGAACAACCCACAGGTATACCTAAGATGGCAAATAGTCCTCCAATTATGTGCATTGCATTTTCTAGAATTTGTTTTATTTTTGTAAGCCAAATATAGACTTCAGATTAAAACATCAGAATTTTATACCTATTATTTATTGGGGCAGACATTAAATGGTTAAGGCTAAAGAATTTGGTGCAATTAGCCCTGATTTTCCCCAAAGGTTTCAGGACAGGATGAATAAGTGTATGCCATGTCTAACACAACAAATCTGTCACACAGCCAGAATGTGCACATGAACTCCACAGAAATCGGGGGTAACCTTACCAGAGATGGGGACTATCACCTGGATGACAAATGGATTCACAATAGATGAATTAGCTAATGTATGTAATGGTGTAATGCTATTGCAGTGCAATACCTCTCTGTCTGAACCTTTTCCTCCCAAATGATCCAGAGGAAAGTCCGGACCTCTTTGGATGGCTAGGGTTTGTTGCTTTGTAACACCATTTTAAACAGATTTAATCAACATAATGAAAATCTGTTGCTCTTAACAAGAAGCCAATTCTGCTTTGTAGATGCTTCACATGTAATGTTTTACTTCAACCAAGGAAAGGGTTTCAGTGCTCCAGCCTTTCGGGTTTGATGGGTTAGATTATTACCACAATCGAAGCGTCACAAAAAGATACGATGGGCCAGGTTGGATATTAGAGAACCCTTGCTAGTTTTTATGTGTGGAAGTGAAAAATCATGCCCTGTGTTATCGATTTCTATATCTCAGCTTAATTACCATTCTCTTAATTAATAACTGGCTGAGGGTCTGACTATCATGTTCCTCAGCTAATGTCATTCTGACCTCAGTAAACCATCTGTCTGAGTTGTGTCCTTCCCGATGAGGAGAATGTTTAGATGCGACATAGGCCCCTATCTTGTTTGTAACAGAATAGCGACTCTAGACCAGGGGATCTCAACTAGATTTGTCTGAGGGCACGCATTTTTACAGACGACACTGTGTGGGCCAGATCCTGTCATAAAGCAAACTAAATTTAAAATATCTTTAGTAGCACATCATATAATAACAATAAAATATATTAATTTTCCTTCACAATATTTATTCCCTTGTCTTTGTTAATGAATTCAGATTACACACTACTGCCAGCCAGGAGAGGGTGACTGCTATATTTTATGGTTAATGTGATGGCGCCAAGCTGTCAGTTTCTCATGCAGTGTCATAAGAAGCCCACTAAGAGAAATGTTCTGGATATATTTCAAGCTTGCAAAATTGCACTTTCAAAGTCCTTAAAGCGAAAACTTGATGGAGAAAATCGCGTTTTTCAAGAAAATTTGCATACATCATGCCAACCTGAAGGAAGTGCTTTATCCACGTCTCATTTGCAATGAAACTGTTGCTGTCATAAAGGAATTTAATCTTAAACATCATCATAACACAAAACATTCAGTGTATCATATCCTGAACAGTCAGACGCCCGGCATAGAAAAATCGCTGCTCTGAAATCCCAATATGTGGAATTATGCCCGAAGTTTAAATGAACAAGAGAGGGAGACAAATGCATCTCTGCAGGCTGCTTGGGTCCTGTCAAAGCAGAAAAAGCCTTTTACAGATGCTGATGTTTTTAAGGAGTGCATGGTCCCTGTTTGGGAGGAACTTGTCGGCAACAAATCTACGGACAGGATAATTGAGTCCATTAAAAAGGTACCCCTTTCGGAGAACAACAGTTCTCCGTGAGGCAGAGGATGTCCAGCAACGTGTGTTTGAGATCAAAGAAGCTAAGGAGTGGTTAGCACTGTAGCCTCACAGCGAGCAGGTTGCCGGTTCGATACCCGGTTCTGTGTGGAATTTGCATGTTATCCCCGTGTTAGCATGGGTTCTCTCCGGGTACTCCGGCTTCCTCCCACAGTCCAAAGACATGCGCCTTGGGGATAGGCTAAATGGGAACTCTAAATTTCCCTTAGGAGTGAGTATGTGTGCATGGTTATTCGTCTATGTGTGTGGCCCAGTGATAGACGAGGGTTCTGTCTGAGGTGTTGTCTTTGGTAAACTGGAGGAGCTTTTTCGAAAGCATGAATTATCATTTGAAAAAGTCAACCCGGTTGTCACAGATGGTGCAGTATGCATAATGAAGACTGCATTTAATGTTTAACTACATTCAGCTTCTTTAAATTTAAATTTAACTTTAAATTTATACTCTTCTCAATCAAGAAACCAGATCCAGCCTCCTTGACAGGAAAAACGCCGATTACATTGGTGTCAGATGTGGGATTCACAAACCCATGCCTTCATAGGAGAATTAAGGCTTGGGTTTGAATCTGGTGGGATGTAGGGATGAGGAATAAGGGTCTAAAATCCAACCATTTGGACAATGTTGGGGGTGTCATTAGTTTCAGAAAGTGGGGCGCTTTGTACCAAATGTTGCTTTGGCTCTAGTTTCAGGAAGACTGCTACAATTTTTTACTAAAATTGTCCACCGAGTATCTGTGGAGATTTGTTTCACAGCTCAATAACCCAGATGTGTAGAATTAATCCATCGCACACAGAGACGTTCAGAAATGACAAATGGCTCACCAGTTTTGTCGGAGTTACAGAGCAGCGTCTCTTTCTCAGCTCGGACCCCAGGGCTGGGCCCGTGCTTCATCCACGTTGCTATGGTGAACTGGTCTGTCAGATTCTGGGGCACCACCCAATCTGGGATTTTTGCTGCCTGTCGACCATCAAACCTGAAGATCAAGTCACTGTCTCTCCCACTGTCAGACACAAGTGAAGCCGTCCAATTGGTGGTGGCACTGGGAGAAGGCAGAAGGTCAGTGCTGCCAGATGAGGCACCTTGGGGTCATCACCGTGGGAACAAAGAACAGCAACAGAAGATGTGTCATTCATAAGAGTTGCGGTGTATATTACCATAACCTTGGGTGTGATTACTGATGTTGTAAAGCAGATGGCAGGACTTAATGTGTAATTCATGATTTGAAATAGATGGAAGATGTGAGTATTAATTATAGCAAATGAAACCAATTTTTGAAGAAGAGAGATGTGTGTCATTGTTCATAAATCCTGAATACAGCTCATACCTTGTAGCTGAAATGTGCCTCTATGGAAACTGGGGAGATATATTGATCAAGCGCCATACACAAAAAGAAAAGATGCCACTCGTGCTTGGGGAGGAGGACAGGCATGGAATGTATCAATCCCACACATTAAATGGTTTACAGCTGACACCTTTGTCATATGATTCCCACACATCCTGACAAACACTAATCATTACTATACAGCATTAAGACATTTTGTCCTCTTTCCTTTTGCAAACAACTCCATCATTCCTTTTTCTACTATACCCCTAATATAACACCTAAGCGTGCTGAGTCCCGAACAATCTATGTTTCCAAACTGTCACCTTGACAAACTGTTTTTCTTTGTCACACATCTTTTGCCTCGACATATTTGACATGGCGGTACCGATCCATCTCTGTCTTTCTTTGGTGACAGTGAAAAATGCCTCCAAACCCCTTTTATGAAACATTCCTAGTTGCACATGGATTCTAATGAATCAAAGTGATGTAGAAACACAAAAAAAAAATCACCACTGTTTGAATTCACCATGCAAACAAATGCTACATACATCTGTTCATTTCTGCTAATAACACAACATTAGCACATTAATTGGTGTTTTTCTCCCATCTGTAAAGCCAATTTTCTCTACTGCAAACTCATGGCACAGTCGCTGTTTTGAAATCAGTAATTAGATTCCCTTAATAAATAAATTCGGATCGCCTCTTTGCCCGATGTCTCACTACATTATCCCAAATTGATTGTGGTTTAAAAAAGCAATAATAATTTATTCTATTTGCAATCAGATAACGATTATGAGGTGCCTGAATAGGGCTCTTTAGTGGTAAACCATGCATGGACTGGGAGCCAAGCGGAGGCAGGCATGGGGTGTTATGCATGCAGATGAGCTGGAGTGTGGCTTGTGAAGGCCGTTAGTCAAAGATTATGACTCCAGCCCCCCTGCTGGCTGTGAGGTATGGATAGGAGAGAGGGTGAAAGCAAGGTGGACTCAACTGCTTCGCCAGTGATCTGGGCACTGACATGGTGGCTCAATTTTTCATCAGTTACTGAGGAGAAAGTGTGGTTGCATCTTGGGTGGCTAACGCCCTCGCTCTGTCACATAATTAGTGATACACCTTTAACTTGCTATTCTGTTCCCTTCATTTAGCGCTGGGGTGTACCAGCCTTAGATGTTAATTCTAAAAAAGGCACGGAAAAATAGCTTCGGGCTACATCTGACCCTGGAACTCAGAGCATGGACTCCTGTGATGTTTGCAGCTTCTGATTTACTGCTTAAAAACACAGCAGAAATGAGACTAACCACAGAGTTTCTGTAGAGACTTCTCAGAGTACGTCTCTCTGTCACAGCCCTTCCCGATGTGGCTGGTCTGCAGCTCCACTGTGGTCCTCACTGAGGACAAAGGCTCCCCACAGGTCTCTAAGTGCATCTTGAGAAACAGCTGCTTGCTGCCTGTTCCAGGCTCATAGTCCACCCTTTTATTCCAACCTAGAAAGGAAAAGAAAAGAGATTGCATCAGCAATGCAAAACATAGTCTGTTCTTTTTGAGAGGAAAAATGATCCAGATGTGGATAATCACTTGTAGTAAATGATTTTCACAAGGTTGCTTTTTGATTTTATCATTTGTACATTTTCAGCCTCATTTAAATTTAGAAAGCCATCAAAACAAGACACCAATTTCAAATTCTTACCTTCTTCAGTATTTCTATTATTATAATTCAATATCCTGGCAGAATGCGGCCTGTAATGAAATTGCCACATTGTTGTTGGAACAAAGTGCAGTACCTGCACCTTAATGGTCATTAAGCTGTCATCGTTCTGTCAGCTGTGAATTGTGTTGTTCAGTCTGGACAAGCTATTATTTTGGGAGGCAGCGGTGATTTTGATTTCTAATCATTTGTCCCCGTCTTTATGGTGTGAACTTGTGTTCTTTTTGCAGTCTACCTCGGAGTTAACTAGACAATGAAGTACAAAATAATGGTCAATGTTCAAACATTTTTATGAGTTTTGCACAGTGTCAATCAATAAATACTGCCAACACAAATTTCCAACAACTGCTTAGTGAGATGCTTGTCACATCAAATCACCTTCCAGCAACCATACTCTTTGAGGTAGCATATGACACCTCTGGATGGCTAAGTGTCAAACACTTTGTCCCTTTCATGCTGCTCATCCAATCTGCAATCTGTAAGTCAGCTTCCAGTAGAAAAAAAAGGCTAGAGGAAAAAAAAGAGCCTCTTTTAAATCTCCCATGTCACTTTCCTCACACACTGTCTATGTCCTTCTGCCATACTGATATTGCATGTGTTTTGTAGCTGATTTACCTCCTCCTGCTGCTGAGGGATACTGCAGCACAGTTACTATGGGATTTTTGGTGGCTGTGAGGAAAATAGGCACAAACAATGGTGCATGCTAAAGCAGAGCAATGGAAGATGCACCAGTACAAAGGAAATAAATATATTAATTTCTTAAAAAGTCCACAAGCATAAAAAAGCAGATTTAACTATCTTTATCTTGTCTGTTACACATATTTCTTGCTTCCTGAAGTTTGCATCCTGTATTAATGGCCATATACTCCCACTTCTGGATTGGAGGTGTTTTGGTAATACCGTAGTCCATAGACAACCGAGAGCAAAATAACCTGTCAGTGATCTGTCTTTAATGCTATGCAGTGGAGAATGGGGCAGGGTCTGGTTAAGGATGCATGAAAAGGACCCTGACACCATGGAAAGATAAATGAGGTGTAATTAGCTGAGGATGTAGCTTGCATAAAGAAATGTAAGGAAGGTTCAGACTGCCCCCAGACAGGAATAATTCGGTTTAGGGCTAAGAGAGCAGTTGAGAATTACAGCTTAACATTTAATTGATGTTTGTTAGGTCTTCATGTAGATCTGTCTTGGGTGTTTTCATGTGGACACAAATCCTGTCAGGAAGACAGGAAGCAGGGCCTGAAATTCATTTTTCAAAATAGGGGGGTGTGGCCTCCTGCATGCTTCACATAGGGGGGGATTTATACACTTTGGTTGGGATATTAACAGCGAGCAAAACGACCAATTTCTCATTGTTGTGAGCAGTGGATTCATCCTGGATAACAAGATTTTTAACCAACTTTTAAACATCTTCCACAGTGCACCTGTAACTCCTTGGTGCATTTCTAGCAAAGCTTTTTCATTCATGTAGTGACCACAACTTGGAGAATACTCCAATTTAAAAAGATTACAAAAACTGGCAGAAACTAAATTACTCAGCTATCAGTTATCTATTTTACCCAAGAAGTTAGTTTGGTTTAAAAATTAATAATAAATTACAGAATTAAAATGCAGTCAAACTAATTATTTTCCCCAGAAGTATGTGCTTAATTAGAGGGTGGCCAAAATTGAATAATGCTCATACTATACTATGATACCTGCGTGAAGTGTTATGGGGCCCCCTCACTGTCGGCTAAATGAATTCAAAATGGTCTGGTTTACATATGCTGCATAAATGTTCAGTTTTTATAATATAGCCTAAATTTATATAACTTTGTCCCTGAGGATTACTAGATACTGTTATATTTAGTTTAATGTAACATGATTGTTATTGTAGAATCACATTTGTAGTTTCATTTATGTTTTTATCAATGACAGTTTTTGTACGTGTAATATATTAACTCTTTCATAAGTTGGAATTTCTGAAAACAAAGAGCTTTAATTAGTCGCCCAGCAATTTGTTGGCTCCATTATCCAGACTAAAATTTAAATAATCTTTATATTTCAAAAACTGACTGAAGCACAAACTTTCCTTTTTACAGCACAAAAGACAAACTATTTTCATAAAGTTTTTTTGAGGATGGTGGCCATCTTAATGCAGGTGCGGATAATGTCTTTTCTACTATGCTGTCAATATTTGGACTTCATGTGGGCGTTTTTGGTTTCCTGTTTCATTTTGTAGTCTTCCTGTTTTTCGCTATGTTTCTGGTTTTGCTTCACGTCTTCATTAATTTTGCCTGGTTTTGATTGTTTATTGTGTTTACCTGTGTCCCGTCTAGTTCAGTTGTATTTAAGTTTTTTGGTTTCTGTTCTGTTTGCTGGTTTATTAGTTGTGTTAAGTCTGTGTGTTCCTAGTCTGTTAAGTCAATGATTTCCGAGTCTGGTTTTTGGGTAAGTCATGTTTAAGTCCTGTGTCAATAAATCAAGTTCATCTGCATTTTGGCTGTCCTCCTTGCCTGCATTTGGGTCCACATCCTCCAGAGCTCGTGACACTATGCAGCCTACATCAGACATATATTTTAAGTGTAGCCCTTTTATGCTCTTACATTATAGGGCTGTGGATCTCAATGGTTTCACAAACGGACTAGTATTATCTTGTCTTTGATCCAATTCAACAGTGATCATGATGCATCATTATGAGTTGCATCCTCAGTTTTTTCACAGTAGCTTGATATGTACTCATCATCAATAATTACAAGCAGTCAGGTCATGATAAAGTCTGTATTTTTAATTGTATGAGAAACTATAAAAAATTATTTTAAAAATTAAAATATAAACAATTATGTTATTTTCAACTTCATTATTTAACTTTATTGTTTTATTGTAGGAAAATCAAGAAATAGCAGCTCTCTGCTGGTGAGATTTCTTGCAGTGCAGAAGCATGTTTTGTCCCTTTAGTTTAGCCAGTATGGACCCATTGCAGACACGTGACCATAATTACGTGACTGTGCCATGATGGAAGGCGGAAATGAGCAGTCTTCACTATCATTTACTATTGCTGTGGACCAGGAAGAGTTGTGTACGAGCGCGAAATTTTAACTTATAGTCACTGGGATTTTTACATTAGTCATGACGACCTCACGTAATTTAAATGTTGTCCAGCTGTCGGTAGAGGTAGGTCATCTTGTAGGAGCTCACAAAGAGCGGTATTTTAAAAAGGAAGCACTAGCAGGGCTTCTGACAGACCCTTACCTACTGCCTTCTACATCATTTACTGATTTAACTAAATCTCTGTCTCTGCCCAACTTCAGTCCACACGATCTTTACCTCTATGTTGTAAATGGAGTAACCCCATACACCGGTGCTGATTTAAAGGCCTACAAAAGTCTAGACGGTTACCAGTTCTTTGTCTCTGGCTGGGTTACTGCTCCATTCTGCTACTCCAATGGTGGAGGAATGTACCTCATAAATGCAAAGGTAAGACATTGTATGCCGGTCCTCTGTAATCTAAGTGTTATTTTTCAGGTCTAGGCGATTATTTGTGTTTTTTTTTTTTCTTTTGCAATTGACCGAATAGCCTGTTTGCAGCTGTAAGTAACAAGCTACAAACCCAGATCCCTGCACTCAGCCACAAAAACAGAGCTAGGATAAAATCTACTAACTGTAAGATATCTAATAACCTCTAGAACCCCTCTGGGCCGACAGCGTCGGCACTTTTTCGAATAACTCAAAGAACCTCACAGCAAAACCTGATGCGCTACATTGCTAACTGCAGCTTACTGTCTAGGCGAACTAAGCTAAACTCTGGGCATTTTGAGTCTTTCCAGGCGGTTTTTAATCCAACCCTGTGGCGGTTTTCCAGCGAGTTTCGCATGTGAATTCCAACTTGACTCATTCAATATTTATTACATTTTGTGATTAAAATGTGTAAATTATGTTAGCGGACTTCGATACTGAAGCTTGATGTAAACAATTGCGACTTGCAGTCGGTGTCTCGACCAATCACATGCTTGACGGTGAAATCAAAGAAGAAGAAGAAATCGAAGTATGTGATTGGTCGAGAAGCTGACTGCAAGTCGCAATTGTTTACATGGAAGTCCGCTAACATGATTTACACATCTTTAATCACAAAAGGAAAAGTATTAATGTATTATGGTTGAATTACCTGCTGAAGTACCCTGAAAAACATATCGCAGCTAAGGGTTGGAATTAAAACCTTTTGGAAAGGCTAGAATTTCACCGAACTCAAAATCGATCACCAAAAGAGTGTGCTACAGTTAGCAATTAGCATTTAGCGTTGTCTGGTTCCTGAAATATTTGGCAAAATACCAATGCTACGGCGCTAGATAATTATGTTAGAAATTATAATTAGCCGTCTACATCATTACCTTATTAGGTGTAAGTGTAAACGTGATGCTACCTTGTAGAAAATGCACGCTGCAAATCTGTTGTTGGGCTGCCAGTCTTTACAATTTATTGCTGCAATCCACCTCCATCTTTTTTCAGCATCTACAGGTATGGGATAAAAAACGACGCCAGGCTTATACCCTTGCCTTTATTGTGCACCCCACCGCCCAACAAGATGTTACCATTTTTGTAAAAACAGATAAAAATGTTTAAAAGTCAGGTTGTCTTCGGTCTGGATTATATACTTCCGCCCCCTGTCATGGCGATGAAGGCGTGTCTCTGTAAAGTGCTACGCGGTGTGCAAAGGGTCAATATCAAAGCAATTCAGTTATTGTGGAGGTAAGCACTTGTTGATGTAAAAAGTTGTTTTAATCCCTCTAGTACATCTTGGCATGCTAATCACCAGCCTCCCATTAGTATTTTTAATTAAAGTTAGTGTTAAGCTAAAACAGATTTTTATGCATCTTGATCTACAGCGTTTTGTGATTTCACTGAGACAATAAATGTATTTCTAGTAAGAAACTGATTAATTTTATGTATATCTGATTAGTTTTACAGTTGTAATAATTAAAGATTTCAAAACACCTTCAACTTTAGAATCAGCAGTAGTCTTTCAACGGGAAAATTGTGACATCGATTCCAGGCTTCAACTGACTACATGTCAAAGTGTCATTTAGCATATGGACTATGCAGTGTTTTGAGTTGTCAACATGACTGGAAAAGCACTATATAAGTACAAGTCCATTTACTATATCATGATAAAGGAAGAGAAACAGTTACGCCTCAATCGAATCATCAACATCAGAAAATAGGTAAAAAATAATAAAACACATAAAAATACAAAAACAGTAAAGACAGAATAATACAACTACGTAGTAGGGCCACACTGAAAAAAAATTGTGGAGGATTTTTTTCCTTCCCTTCCTCACTTCGAGAATAAAGTCGAAATGACAAGAATAACGTCGAAATGACGAGAATAAAGTGGAAATGCAGTTTCAAAAATAAAGTCGAAATGACGAGAATAAAGTCGAAATACAGTCTCTTTAAAGTACGATACTTATTATAATGCTGTGTTTATGTGCTAAAAAGGAAAGAATTTCCTTGTTGATGAAGCCCACACTAAAGTACAAGATCACTAACTCATCCACACCAGGCATTGTGTTTTATAGAGTAGGATAACACTGGTTCACATTAATCTGAAAAAATCGAACTCAACTTTTTTTATAACTAACTATATTCTGAAAATTGTACTTCAACTTTATTCTCGTCATTTCAATTTTTTTCTTGTAAATGCATTTAGACTTTATTCTTGAAACTGTATTTCGACTTTATTCTCGTCCTGTCGACTTTATTCTCGTCATTTCAAATTTATTCTTGAAACTGTATTTCGACTTTATTCACATTCTTTTGACTTTATTCTCGTCATTTCGACTTAATCTCATCATATCGACTTTATTCTCGAAGTGAGGAAAGGAGAGAAAAAAAATCCTCCACATTTTTTTCATCCGTTTGGCCCTAATACTCTGGCCGTAGAATAAAATAGCAGTGATATCAATAATAAAATGTAACTCAGATAAAAATAAAATACCCCTAAAAGTAACCAGGTTAAAATAAATAAATGACTTATCCAAACTAAAAATCATGAGTAAAAACTAAATTAAAAAGGTACGTTTTTAGCTTGTTCTGAAAAACACGAATGTTTTCTTCATCCCTGAGGTCCTCTGGCAGACTGTTCCAGAGATGGGGGCTACGATATCAAAATGATGCCTACCCATGGGTACATGTCCTGACTTTAGGAAGGATTACAAGATCAGCGCTGAAGGATCTCAGGGTCTGCAATGGTTTGTAAGGTAAAAGCAGCTCCACCAGATAATAAGGCCCATTAAGACATTTATAAACTTGTAACAGAACTTTAATTGGTCCTGAAACAGATGAGGATCCAATGCAATAACATTAAAACAGGCATAACATAGTGATTGTTATCCTTTCCAGCAGCCTGGTTAAGCTAAGCATCTGTTGACTCGCTGATAATTAGGTAAGTTCCTGCCTTCAGAAAATCCTCAAAAGCAAATAGTACAAAATTGAATATAAACAGCAAAACTGGAAACCTTTCAATAATCCACATTCTACATGACATATATCCCTCTGGGAAATTTTAGTATAGCAGACTGAAACAAACCTCTAACCTGCAGTAACACCTAAGCCACAGTCGATCTGACTCCAGCTCATCAGGGATTTCTTTATATTGTCATCTGATCCAGTAAAGCTATGTCAACTCTGATTTTATTAATCTGCTTTTATGGAAGGTGTATTACTGGAAGAGCACCATATGTTATGTAAAGAATTGAGGGTGAATTTGTTTTCTGGAAGCACACAGACATCTACTACCTTCCATAGAAAATTGTTATTTGATGCTAAATCAATTTTAAAAATATTGAAAAATGAGGTTTTTGGGAAGCATTATTAGAGATTGAGTGTTGTTTCAAAACAAAAAGTGGAAATTAATAACTGGATTTAATGACAATGTTGTCATCCTGCAGAATCATATGGTTACTGTTTATATTCTGCCGCAGCTGTGACAGAATAAATGGAAGCATGACAGCCACACTAAAATCAGTGTGGCTGTCTAATAAAATCTAATAAAAAATAGATGTCTTCGTATACAGATTTCATTATGTATGAATTAGTTGTTTCTGTTTTCCTGCAGAGCCATTGCTGAGATGCATCTGTTTCCCTGTAGAATAATTCAGTTCTGTTAATGTCTTTGTATGACTCTGCTGTATGCGAGACACTTGGTGAAACATGTGTCCAGAAAATACTAAGCAAAAAAGTACAAACTACAGATGTGCGCTTGAGAAGAGATATATATCTAAACATAAAGCATATTTTCACAATGTGCTCTGCTGCAGAGCTCCGCTGTCTTAGAAGCTGTGTGGGTTTAATAGAAAGCTGTCTGGTCTCTGTTGAGTTGTGTACCTGTCTTTACCCTGAACAGAATTCTCAGGGGGAGGTGGGGAGCACAAGATTTCCTCTTTTTGTGAAATAACAAAAATAAAACAAAGCTGAAAATCAGAAGAAGTGAGGTTGACATGAAACAAGCACGAAGAGCTGGTGTATTCATTCATGATAAATGCAGGAATACAAACACTTCACTGCAGCTGTGATGATAAAGACACGCTTCTGTGTGTGTGTGTGCACAAGTCATTTCTTCTATGTACCGCTGAATCTTCCAAGGACAAAAAAAAAAAAGAAAACTAAATTGTGCTTTAAAAGGAGTGTGTTCTTGCATATTCACATTTCATGTGATGCATACAGTACTGGAATTTATTTTGTTCCAATACTGAGCTGCATGGTGCTAACATCACACAGCATAGCAGCCAGTCTTGCGTTAGGATAATTCCAGAATTAGTGATTTGTAGGGGTTGGCCGATTCCTAAAGTATGATAGTATGTGTGTTTTGAATCTGGACTGATTACTGATTATGTTCACCTGTGGGATGAATGGTTTTCTGCAGGTGTGGCTGCAACAGAGATGATAAATGTGAGAGGAGGAAGAACAGCGGAGAGCACGGACTGCAATTGCTCATGTGATCGCTGATCGTCTGAGCTGCTATCAAAGTGAAGGCACTCTGGCGGGTGAGTGCTGTTCGCAGCCTATATTGCTGCCGGCAGCAAAGACATCTGAGTAGGAGAGCTGCTTTCCTGCTGATTAGGAGGGGAGGCTTGATGCCTCCATTAGGTAGTTAGGAATAGGGACTTAAGAAGTGCCGAGCTGGTGTTTTCAAGCTCCCTTATCCATCTTTGAATCACATACAAGACTCTTAATGCTTAACCTGAGGACCCAATCAGCCAGTCCTATCCTCACTGTCAACTGGGCAACAGCCGTGACTCCTGCAGCGGCTTTCGCTGAGCCCCTTGTCGTCAGAAAGGATAAGTCCCGATAAAGCATGCAAAGTATGTACTTATCTTACCGTCACTGTTCACTAACTATCCATAACAGTTTAAATAGGTTTTACTTATCATTTCTGGGATTTGTTTAGCCATGTGAAACTCAATTTCCAAGATGAGATACAAAGTATTTTGCTTTTTTCAGCATCTATTGTAGTTGTAAGTACTGCTGTTGCTGCTGTCCTCATAGGAAGAAGTAATTTTTTCTTGAAATGAACTGGTTATGTGAACCTCTACATCACATAGTAATGTAAAAAAGTGTTTCCATTACTATTTGTTTATAATTTTAAAATAACCACTTCATCATAGAAACTTTTCGGTAATATTTGACAGATTTATTAAGTGTTTCCATACCAGTTTTTCTCTAAACGTCCACATTGATTATGATGCCACAGCTATACTTTAAAAAGTCCTCCTTTCTCTCTCTCAGCTAACAATGTAAAGTTATTTTGTAATGGCACAACAATTATTTCAATGTTATCTTATAAATTTTGATATCCCACAACTTATAATTAGGGAATAGTTAATTTAAAATGTTCAATATTCTTCAACTTAAAATCAGGGAAAAATTTATTTATAATTTCCAATACCTTAGACTTAAAATCTAGGAGAAATACACCTAAATCTTTCTATATACTCTAAATCAAAATGTTGGAGAGTACACTCAAATTAATTCTAACCTGAAATACTTATTGATGATGGCTCTCTGCACCATTACAACTCACTAATGTCAGAAAACATGAATACAACAACAATGAAAATTTAACACTTTTCATTTTTAGATTAAATCTGCTTTCAATTGGCAAAAATCACGCAATCACGGCTGAAGTGGTTCAGGGCTGAAAATGATGAAAAGATTCAAAAGGGTCCAAAACAAAAGTTGTCTAAAAGCTTAAATTGTGGAAAAATCTAATACTCCTTCGGAGGCTCTACTTAGTTACAAAAAGATACCGTACCGTACCATCTTCTTCCGCTTATCCGGGGTCGGGTCCCGGGGCCGCAGCCTACGGAGGAAAGCCCAGACTTCCCTCTCCCCAGCCACATCTACCAGCCCATTGGGAGGGATCCCAAGGCGTTCCCAGGCCAGGCGGGAGAGATAATCTCTCCAGCGTTACCTGGGTCTTCCCGGGGCCTCCTCCCAATGGGACGTGCCCAGAACACCTCACCAGGGAGGCGTCCAGGAGGCATAAAAAGGTAAAGAAGCTTAATTTACTATCTCGGTTTCTCAGATAATAGTTGCCATGTGCTCTTACCATGTGGGCCATGGTCCTTTGTCCTCTGTTTAGGCAAAGTGGAAACTGCAAGTTGGGACAGAAATCTGTCCCAAATGAACTTATATGGAAATGTCCTCCACTGTCTGACCAGAGGGTCTAGTACAGGCTGACCACACAGGGTTTATTAATATCAGACATCTGTTTAATCCTTATATGTCTAATTCAGGGTCTAAATATAGTAGTCAAAGAGTATAAAAAGTAGGCTCTGCCTGACACAGGGGCCTTTTCCGCCTTCCCCCAGCCTTCCATGACTGTCTGTGATTCTGTAATTATGTCCAACAAATGCTGATTTGTATTAAACCTTTCTGCTGCCCGAGACGGCCACTATAGTCCATGTCTGCCAAATATTTCCCTCCTCGACAGTCTCAAGCAGAAGGGCTCATAAGCAAAAAAGTCCAAGAAAAGTATTCAAAGAGTAATAACAGAAGAGAACTAGAGATGTGTGTGTTGCGTCTTTCAGAGTATTTGGGTTGCTGCCTGGAGGAAGGGTTCTGAGACTGCAGCCAATAAGCTTTCTGTGGGTTTGGCTTAATTTGCTTATCAATTTCTCCATCCGTCATAGAGGTTTGAACTACTAAAGATCCATGTAAATTAAACATTATCAAACCGTAAAACGAAAAATGTCAATAAAAAAAAAAAACAACACAAATCAAATCAAGATGAAAATTAAAGACACATAAAGTAAAACAACGTAAGGTGATTAACCAGATAAGAACTTAGTCTTTAAAATAAATGCCATAACAAGTAACTCTTAGAATGTAATGTTATTAGAGGATAAAAACATCTGTAAAAGTCTTGGTAGATAGCTGTAAAGTTGATGAGATTATAAGACAAGATGTTGTTTTATTAAACTCTTTTTCAATCTGTAATGTAGTGAGCTTCATTTTGAGATGTGCTCAAACAATGCCTCACCCTTCTTGGTCCTTGGTGGGGGAGCAAATGGCTTAGGTGGCATGTTTTTTAAGAGAAATCTGTTTGTTAATAAGGGCCTGTACAGCAGACCCTGTGGATTGGATGAAGTAGTGGAGAGTTGGTTCTCCAGACCCTGTAAAGTCACAGCTAGGGGAACAAAGTTAGCTCAAAGGTCTTGTTCTGGTCTGGGGGCGGGAAGAGGGTGGGGGGGATGAAGTCCATTACACACAAACACACACACACGAACACACACACACACACACACACACACACACACACACACACACACACACACACACACACACACACACACACACA
>JBAMHX010000010.1:5319509-5331056 GCA_037177515.1 Pseudomugil tenellus | reverse complement strand
ATATATATATACATACATGTAGGGGTGGGGAGGAAATTGGTTCAATAAACAGAGGTCGTTTCAGCTGCTCTGTGCATGTATTATTCATTCTTAGAGCATAAAACAATTTTAATTAGTGTAACTTTTTACATCTTTATTTTACAAATACATTTGTCAAGTGCACTGATGCAGTGTGCATGGTGGACGAACAGGAAAAATTTAAAGGATCGGAAGTCGTTTTCTGTGTGTGTCTTACAGATGGGTTTGAGTATTGCAGATACTCTTTTATTTGTTTGATGATGGTCTTAGGCTCTCAAAGTTCCACATTTTTAAAATTCTCGATGCACTGTTATATTGGTTTCAATTGGTCTAACCCTCTCAAAATATTGGTCTTATGACACTCTGTTCTTAGCTTAGACAGTCTTTATTGCACTGACAATTAGCTACTGTTTCTTTATGATCAGGCACGTTTCTATGATCCTCCTTAAAGTTAAAGATGTGTGAGAGACACTGGGAAGACATATAGAGGTGCTTAAGGAAATGATGCATCATCACACTTTGACGCTGTTTTTCATCTCTGGTGGATATGGAAAAGAGTGTGTATGTGGGAAAGTGTGCACCATCAAGTTTTTGCATGCTATTAAATGTGTATGTAATGTGTGAAGGTCTGAATGATGATTATATGAATACTGAGCATGTGTGTCTGCACACGTAAAAATGCTGATACGACATTTCAGTAGCAGAGGGGTACCATCATTACTCATCTCAGCCATCAGCGAGAAACAATTTCCACATTGCTCTTTTCCATCCTCTCCTCTCCACCTGTCTTCCTCCATCTCCCCTGACTTCAGAGAGTGCCATCTGCCTGATTTCTCTCCTTTATTCCTATCTCTCCTTTCCCACAATGCCCTTAAAACATTTATTTGAATGCTTTCATGCTTTTTGTCAGCCTTACAAGAGACTTCCTTTCTTCTTATTTCATCTGAGTGCATAGAGAGCTCTTACTTGTTTTTTTGCTGGAAGATGTGTAAGAGGAAAAACAGAAGTAGAACGAATGAATAGTGGAGCAAAGGGAAAATGTGAAAAGGGGACAAAAAATGGAAGAGCGGAAAGTTTCTTTTTGTGATTGATGGAAGATTTTATGAATCAAACTTCTGGACTGCATGAAACAGATGCACGCAGCCACCAAAGCTTTGAAGCAAAGTCAATGACGGTGTTTTAAAATGCAATGCCACTGATCGCTGGTGGTTTTAAAGCTTTTTTGTTTGGCTATGGTCAGGTTTTTTCCTGTCACGGACTCTTGCCCATGAAATGGTAGACTTAGTAGGGATTCTGGTTTGGTTGGCTATGTTTTGATTTTGTTTAAAAGAAACACCCAAATTTAATTATTTCCTGCCAACATTTTGATTTTTGAATGTAATTGCAATGATAATTGTCATAGGCGTCGCCTGCTGTTTTTCCTAGGGCTTTAGGATCGGATGTTTTGAGTCTAGTCCCAGTTATCAAAACCATGTTACTATAGATGGCGTTATACCTTAACTGGCCGGTTAAGGTATAACACAAAGGCTGGTGACGGCACTACGCGCCCGCTCTGTAGTCTCTCAACTGCTACTAGCACGCAAGCTTATTCAACGGCTGTCAATAATAATTTTCTGCAGGGGCGCATAGCACTTCTGCTCCCAACATTTTTACAACATATAACTGAACTTTAAGACTATGTAGGATCTACTTCTTCCACTGGAGCAGCGCGGTTCACTCATCATGCACGCAGTGATTTCTGCTCCATAAACAGCAAGGATGCACAAAAAACACAAAAATGAATCAGGATGTCATGCCTTGGTTCTATCAAACTCCGACTCCAGACCTAATCAGCCCCATTACCTTCACCCTCGTCATGTCTGATCACCTGCACCTGTTCCTCATTCCCTCACTCCCATATAGCACTCAGCTCACCAGTCATTCATTTGTCGGACATTGTCTACACCACAAGCCTTTTCCTGTCCTCATCACCTGTTCCTGTTTCCCCTTCCCTAGCTCAGACTCTCCTGCTCCTCTCTAGACCTTACAAGATTGATCTCCCATTGCTGATTCTTGCCTGCTCCCTGGGTCTTCCGGCTCCGACTCCTATCTGGTTTTTCGACACTGATTTCAGTCTATCCCACTACTTTATAATAAATCATTGAAATTTCCGTTAAGTTTCTGAGGTCCTATATTACACAGGACATAGAAGTAGAGGTGATGACGTTATGATGGCAGACGCTGCATGGTGGAAACAGCCATACTCTGAGTCCAAGCACTGCAGGCAGGTACAGTCTGGAATGGAGGGAGAGCTGGTGGAGCAGGTGGAGGTGTGTAACATTTGTCTCTGGATGTGTGAAAGTGATTTACCTCTGTCTGCTGGTTTAAGTTGTGTTGATGTTTAAATAACTGATTTCTCTGCAATCTTAAAAATGAGGCTTCCAGTTTTTTTTCAATATTCATTCAAAGCTTAGGTATGATTATGAAATAAGTGAAGAAATAAAATGTTATATTTTTAACAATAAATAACTGCATTGTAATAATACTTCCCCAAGATCAAAACTTATGCAGGTGTCATTAAACTAATCAGGACTTGGGGGGAACTGATTTTTTTTTTTTTTTTAAATCCTGAAATTATATAGGATTGACAAGGATGACATAGGATTGAAAATATTTATTAAAAAGATTATTTTGACTGGTGGTTAGCTGGATAATTATAAATGTAGAAATAAATACATCCGCAATCTTAAGATAAGTGGCATAAAACTTCCCTGATTCCAGCCCCAATCAGGGACACCCAGCCATCTGACATAAAAGCCCCAAAGCTTGAGAGGGACCCATTACTGTTTGGTATCAATTGCGAAGTAATATATTTACTAGGAGGAAAACAGAGCTCTTGAGGTAAGCAAACTAGAGATAATGTGAGTATATACAACTGTTGAAACAGCACATCTGTTACCTTGAAAGTCATATGTAAAATAGCGATGTTAGAGCGGTTTTAGGCAGGCAGTCATTCCACACGATGAAAATGAACATACAAACCTACTTTCACTTTATTCAGGAAACAATCAGGTATATGAGGCAACTTATAGACATATTGATTGTTGCCTTTTACGTTCAGTTCATTTCAGGCATGCAAGCTGGTGGTAAAAGATATGGCGTAAACCATACTGTTTACACAATGGAAATTAATAAGAAGCTAAAATCAAGTCACTTAAAAGTGAAAGTGTCCCGGTAATTTAGTGGACATTGTACTAGGTCTTCAAGAGGGTCGCAGAACTGTAACTTTCAGACATGAGTGTCTCTCTTGTCTACCAAAATTGCCAGCTCTTTACACTCCCGCGACCAGTCGAGCATCATCAGCATTGGACTACACATCCCGCATGTACACCACTGCATCTGTCTAAGCCTTCAGGCATTTGGTCCAACCTCTTCATCCAAGGCCTCCTCTCTCACGTTGCAGCTGTCACTTGATTCTGCTGACTGTGGTTGCCCCGCACTGAATATTCTGGTTTGTCTATATATCGCTGAACTCCAAGTTTTCCATATCCTCAAAAACTTCTCTGTCTTTATCAGAAAACTTACTTGAATCAGCTTTAGTCGCAGCAGTTGTTGTTTATGCTTTGTCCACAAGTCACATCACAACTTGAGTACACAACTTTGTGCCCTGTGAATGCACCCTGTGAACGTGCTATGTTACCGCGCACGAACATGGCTCATAATTTGCGAGGGAAATTCAAATTTTTTTTATGAGGCAGAATTGAATCGGCAAAACAGTAAGGCAGTCTTGACTGGTAGTGGTCAGTGTTTACTGTGATTTTGTTTTTGTTTTTTTGGTGGCATGTGATAATACTCCTTTAATGATTCCTCCTTTTAAATGGCCAGACTAACAAACAGACCAAAAACATTTGGAAATTAAAACACAACTCCATCATGTATATAATTCATTCCACACTTTATAATAGTTCATATATCCATCAATCCATCCATTATCTACCGCTTATTCTCGAACGGGGTCGAGGGGTGGCTGGAGCCAATCCCAATTTACAAAGGGCGAGAGGCAGGGCACACCTTAAACATTTCACCATTTTGATACTTGCCAAGTATCAAAATGGCGAAATGTTTAAGGTGTGCCAAGTATTACTTGGTATACCTGTTTAGGTCCCCTAGGGGACGACCTATATCAAATTTCACCATTTTGGAATTTATGGTTTCCACACGAGGTGGCGCTTTATGCATGAAAAATCTGGTTTACCCCTTCTGTCTACGTTAGCAATAATGATTAACTAGTACAGTTTAAAACGTAATACTTCTTCAGAAAAAAAGTTAACAATAACATTTTCATTACTCAAACAATGGCCAAATATTAAAGATGGATACATTGGTTGCATTATTTATCAAAGAAAACCTAATAGAGAGATTGCTCAAACAATCTGCTCTAACAGAATGGGTAGATGACTAGAAGCAGTGGTCCGAAGTCAGTTACGTTGTCATCGTAAATTACTTAGTTTATAGTGAGGGTGTCGATGGTGATGAACTCCATAACTATAAAAGCACAGAGGCTTATAACTATCTGCATAGTAAAAAATAGGTAAATTATTATGTAGAAAAGAGGGAAGATAAAAAAAAAATTGTGGAATCAGGTCTCCCATCATCTGCATCATGGTGTCTAGTTAGCCTTCGCCTCTAATTTGCTGGTGGTCGTCCATAGCACAGATATAATTCTGGATCTGGATGCAGCTCTGTCAGTTTATGATCAATGAAATAATAAGAGAAGACGAAGACCCTCTTGGGTGGGTGTTTTAACATCAGCGCTGTGAGACATTAATTTGAAATCACTGCATCTCTCTGCATCATCATGTGAGTGACTTTATGGTCGTAACATGCTCTATTCATAAAATTAAGTTTAAGTTAACTACAGCACGTCGTTCCTGAAGACATTTGTGTGAATATATTAAATCAAATCGAACTTCTAAAATAGACTGCTAGTTAGCAAAGACCGGAAGTGGGGGGACCAGGTGTCATGGCGACACCCGGTGTCATAATAGGAAAGTGGTGGGTACTGGGGGTGATCAATATCAAATTGTGGTCAATCGTTAACTAATCACATCTTTTTGGGGCAAATATAATTTAATTGTATTGTATTTAAATCCCATAACTTATTATAGTATTTTAACCAAACTAATTGTTTTCTTAAAAGAAGAAAGAAAAACAATAGACCCACTTGTAGAGGAAACCGACGTCTCCTCGACAAGTGTGCATATTGCATGTTCTGAAATTGAAATGTGAGAAAATGCACTGATGTAATGTACTAAATGTTTTTTTTGGTTTTACAGTCACTAAACTGTAAATTTTGGATGTAGAACTAATGGAGCCTAAGTCAGAATTTTTCCAGTAGGGTCTAGAGCACTGACCCCTGAGGAACACAGGATAAAACATCTATTTCACCCCCTATTGCGTCTATTTTTCAGAGATCAATGCTTAGATCTCATGGGCCGTACCTGAAGGGGCAAGGTTTTGGCTCGCAATCTTACCTAGTGTCATGATAATCAGTTTTTGTTGGTCATGGAAATTCCCTACAAGGTTTTGGAGAAGTCATGGAAAAATCATGGAAAGTCACAGGTAAAAAAGTGTAAGAACTCTTTAATTGGGATATAATCCCTGCACCATGTCTGCCTAAGGGTCACATGTGTACAAGAGTTGTTTCACATATTGTGTTTAAGTTTCTATTCAAAGCAGTCATACATGTGATAGTCAGAATATAACATAGTTGTATAACAGCCAATAAATGACCCATATAAGCAGCAATAACCTGAACAGAGATTCAGGTTTATTTATTAGACCACACTTATTTCCCAAACAAATGCCCCTATAATTGTACCAGGAAATTGTAATTGTAATAATTGTACCGTTAAAAGGAAAATTTGAAGGAGAAAGAGCTGCAAATATTGCAATAACAAACGAGGCCTATATCGTCGGAAGCAATGGCTGGGGTATATTCCTCAATGCCTCCAATCCTCCTATTCCCCAATCCTCGAATAGACACAATACAATAATATGAAGACCCACATGTTCAGTCACAAAGCTCTACCTGGTGTGGAAAATTTGAACCAGCCCGGTATGGCATCAGGACAAGGTGCACCCTGAGGTCATGACCTTTCATTTGTACTTGATTTAACATAGTAATTAGACAAATAGTTTGCATGAATAAAGCGCCACCTGATAAGAAAACCATAAATCAGATAATTGTGAAATTCAATACAGATCTTCCTCTTAGGGACCTAAACAGAAATGCTCAATAACAAAATCCAATAGTAAATAGTTCCAGAGAGATAGGAAAAAATCTGATTGTAAGGAACCATAAATCCCAAAATGTTGAAATTTGATGGAGGTTGTCCCCTTGGGGACCTAAACAGGTACGAGTATCAAATTCCAATTGGGAAAACTTTGAGTTATTGCACTCACACGAAGGATACCCGTCGGCGGCAGAGGGATATATAACCCTTTCATTACAGGTTTCAACCCAATTAGACATGTTAAAGTTTTTTAGATATCAGAACTAGCTATAAAACATAGCATCATATAAATTATTCTCTCACTGATCTGTTGTTTTCACCTGCGAGTCTACAGATTTGGGGATAAATTAGACTTGCATATGTTGCTACACAAGGAAATCAATGTCGTGAAGTATTGGTATTCAAATCCATCCATCTTCTTCCGCTTATTCCCGAATGGGGTCGCTGGGAGGGGGGGTCTGGAGCCAATCCCAGCAGACAATGGGTGAGAGGCGGGGTACACCCTGGACAGGTCGTGGTAGTCGAATCAGTTTACCTTAAAGTTGCTTTCAACAAAAACATCAACTCAAAAAAAATAGTGTGAGAAATGACTGTGATGTTATTTCAAATTACATTAGCACTGTACTGCGAAGCTGGATGTTTGCTTATCTGCATAACTTCAGGATTTACTTCTGAATTTTCTGTACTACAAAGCTGGCTTACTTCTGATGAAGTTGAATCACCACAGCAACGCATGCTAAACGGTTAACCTGCTCCGGAACTGGTTAGGTTCTGGGTTAAGAGATCAGTGAGTCAAAAAGCACTACCTCCTGACTAATCAGATCTCATAAAATACTTACTGACAGTGTGCACCGCATTACCGAGGTTTCATCCACACAACAGATACAGTAATAAAGCCTTATTGTCACTGATCGCTTTGAATTATCTTTTTATATTTGATCCTTACTTGCTCCCATGTTCTTTTAGCCCCACTGGGGTTGTATCAAAAACGGAGGTTTAAAATGGCGGTTAATTGTTTACACGCATGACTTAAATACAGTACATTGAGTTATGGGACAACTATTGGATCCATTCGTGGTGGCATTGATAAATATAACTCGCTCACATGGGAGCCGATCATTTAAAGAATTGGGATATATGACGTAGATAAAACATTACCATAAATGTTTGTACTGTACAGTGAATTGAGCACTGTCAGTTTATTTTGTCTCATTAAATAATATCGGATGGCGTGACAAACTTCCGCATTAATGAAGTCTCAATTTTCTGCCAGCATTCCTCCCTGCTTTTGCTGCAGCAACAAACGTTACTTTTGCTTATATTTAACTTATATTGCAATAATATGTTTTTCGTATTTGTGGAGAATTATAGTCTGTTCCTCTATAGTAAAATACACTGCTCATGTTTGCAATTGGTGGGAACGTCCACGCACCTCCCCTTTTATGTGCACGCCACATAAAAGGAAAGTTCTGGATGGAGTAAGCAAATTGATAGCCAGCTTCATAGTAAAGCTTATCCCAGATCCTCAATGTTGTGAGACAACCCAGAGAACGGAGATAAGCAGAGTTAATCATGCTTCGTAGCACAGGCTTCAGGGGTGTTCATCAAAAGTGGTACCAGTCGATCGCATCACAGTGAAAAATACATCAGATCTGTAAAATTATCAAACAGTGTCATCCTGCATCCCAAAAGCACATACAGAGGCACACAGCTGCACCCCCACCCCCACAACCCCACCCCCGTTGTTACAAAGTGGCAACAGTGCATCCCATGCCCCCGAGGAGCAGTACTGACATGTGGCGCATGTATTTTTGATATTTTGTCACATTTCTGACTCTGCATTTTCAAGGGGTATCAATTTTTTTATTCACTTCTACTCAGACTATAGTTTTACCTTCTGGATCAAAAATTCCATGAATGCTGATGAAGTTTTCTTAACCTAAATGAAGTAATCAAACAATGGTATGCCTTAACATACAAACTGCATTCTAGAAACATTAGGATGATGTGTAAAGTGTAAATAATTCAGAATGCATTGATGTGCAGATCTCATGATCTCTTGCTTTAATCGCAACAGAACATAAAACATACAAACATACGAGATTTTACTGTTTCATGGAACATGAACTCATTTTGAATTTTATGTCAAAAACACATCTGTAAAAACTTGGAATAGGATGATCTTTATAGTCGTTTTGCATCTCCTTCTCTTTTAACATCTGTCTGTAAACATCTGGTATAAGAGGAGACCAGTTGCTGAAGTTTTAGGAGGGAATGTTGTCCCCTTCTGGTGTAATGCGGGATTCTAGCAGCTCAACAGTCCTGGATCTTTGTTATCAGTGAACAGTAAAAAAGCTGCATCAAAGCTGAAGAATCATTAAAGCAAAAATCCAGCAACAAACTGGATGCTCACTCTCCTCTGTTCTCTGTAGGACACTGTCCATGGTTTCCAGACAGAACAGTTTGCCTCATTGTCTCAGAACATTTTAAATGAGCTTTGGTCCAGAGAAGCCTGCAGTGTATCTACATCATGTTTACATATGGCTTCTTCTTTGCATGGTGGAGCTTTAACCTGCATTAGTGGATTTCAGGATGACCTGTGCCTACAAATGGAAATTTCTGGAAGCCATCTTAAGTCTATGCAGAGATTGAAAGTCTGCATTTAATGCATTTTTCCTGGGGGCTGTTACTGTTTTGCCGATTCGCTTCCGAAATTTGCCTTATAAAAAATCCTTTCAACTTTGCCTCATAAATTATGAGCGCACCCATGTTTGTGTGTGGTCACTATGTGTTCACAAAACGCAAATTTGTGCACTTGAGTTGTAACGTCGCTCAGGGACAAAGCATTAACAACATTGGCTGAAATTAAAGCCGATTCGAGTAAGTTTTCTGATAAAGACTGGGAAGTTTTTGAGTATATGGGGAATTTGGGGTTCAGCCATATATAGATGAACCGGAATATTCAGAGGGAGGCAAACAACAGTAAGCAGGATCAAGTGACAGCGGTGACGAGAGAAAGGAGGCCCAGGATGAAGGAGTTGGACCGAATGCCTGGAGGCTTACACAGACGCACATGTACATGGTGTGCATGTGTAGTCAGATGCTGACTGGTCACGGGAGTCACTGTAGTAAAGAGCTGGCAATTTTGTAAGACAGGAGGGAAAACGGAGGTAAGAATATTTTTTTATTTAATATCTCCCCTTTCAGACTTGCTCTGTTACGCAGACATTGTCTGTTTCATCCTAATGTCTGAAAGATACAGTTCAGCGACCCATTTGAAGACCTAGTACAATGTCCGCTAAATTACTGGGTAGACACATTTATGCCATATCTTTCACCACCACCTTGCATGTGCGTAATGAACTGAACGTAAACAGCAACAATCAATAAGTCTATAGGTTGCCTCATATACCTGATTGTCTCGTGAATAAAGTGAAAGTAGGTTTGTATGTTCGTTTTCAGTGTGTGGAATGACTGCCTGCCTAAAACAACTCTAATATCGCTCTTTTACATTTGACTTTCACGGCAACAGATGCGCTGTTTCAACAGTCGTATACTCACATTATCCCTAGTTCGCTTACCTCAAGAGCTCGGTTTTCTTCCTAGTAAATATTACTTCGCAATTGATACCAAACAGTGATGGGTCCCTCTCAAGCTTTAGGGCTTTTATGTCAGGTGGGTGGGTGTCCCTGATTGGGGCTGGAATCAGGGTCCCAGTGAGGATACTGAGTGATACGGGTGCTGGTAACTCCTTTATTGTGGGCTCTGTTCTGCAGTTTTCTGCAGATTCTTTTACAGGAGATTGTCTCCTTATGAGAGGGATGGGGCTCTCAGTTCTGCATTGTCGTGTGCACCAGATGGAGCTCAGCTGTAACCTGGTGCGCGGTGTGGTCCTATTGGGGGTACGTCTGGCATTACCAGTGGTAGGAGTTCATGTAATTTTGGGGATTTTGGGCCGGTGATATGTCAACTCCTGCTGTGCCTTCTAGTTCAGCTGCTGAAAAACAGGGAGATTTTGCTATGCAGTTTCCAGAGGAGTGTTCTGGTTGTGTGGATTTCATTTTGCCAATATTTTTTCAATGATGGTATCAAAGTAAGAAATTGTCAGGAGAAATCAGGAGATCATGGCATCGGTACGACTCAACATGTTCACCTTGAAAGTTCACATCAAGCAACTCAAAGTCTGTCTTTCTCCACTTGAAGGTTTTGTGTCACATTTTGGCTCAATCTGTGGACTAGCAGTCTCAGCAAACACCACATCTTCGTCACTGGACGACCTGCGTCATTGGACAAGTCACTGTCTTTGGAAGAACATTCACCAGCATCACTTTCATGTGGTTGAAACAACATACCTACTTCCTGAAAGATCACTACACCACTGTATTTAGTGGTGTAGTCATCGCATTGCGATGTGAACGATTCTGAATAGATGTGCATCTGTTAAAACACACAAACTGATAATTAGTAACACAATGTTAAGGAATGCAAGAGGCAGAATTCTAAATTTTGGGAGACATCCAGACAGTCACATAATCTCATTAAATATGATCAGCACCCTTTATGTTAAAAACTACCACTTGGGACTGCTCTGGCTTTTTTAGACACTGTTTGAAAACACTGGTTCATTTGGGAAGGTGTGACTGCACAAACTGATTCAGATAAAAATAAATAAAAAAATAAACTAATTCTGGTCCACTTACAAATGTTGCTCACAGTTTACTTCAAGTGAACCCAAAAAGGAAGCAGACAATGTGAAGGGCTTTCTGGGTTTAACACAAGCAAAACATTCAGGCATGTAGGACGAAAGGCAACTCTTTCTAGGAGTGATAGCTCATTTCAGATATGGGATAATGTGGTAACAGTTCTGATCGAAAATGATGAAATTATGAGTGCTGGGATCTGATGCAGCTCTGTTTTATTCTAATGTGGTGGCAAGAGACATTATTCTCCAGTGACTAATAGATGGGTTAGTTTTCCTTTTTGATGTATGTCATGACAAAGAAACCAGATTACATATTTTACACTCAGAAGGTATTAGGCGCACAGTATAAAAAGATTTATCAATAATACTTTTATAAGCACATTACAACTATTTCAATTAGAATCAAATCATAAAGATTTCCACTGCTGGGACTTGGAGAATAAATTAAGCTTCAGACGTCTTCCCTGATCTCACATGTAGTTAGATAAAATTATGTATATAAAGCAACTTCACTTTAATGTGAATATGAAGTTAGTATCAAATCAATCGATA
>JBAMHX010000010.1:5248360-5264021 GCA_037177515.1 Pseudomugil tenellus | reverse complement strand
TATATATATTTGTAATTTCAATTAATAAATAGTTTATATTAAATTGCAACGTAGAAATACAGATAGGGCTGGGCAATATAATCTAAATCTCATATCCAGATATAGTTTAATTTATATCCCCATACCAATATGCATCCCATTATAGACATCAGGGTCTGAAATTCACTGTGGGATTGTGCACAATATAATCAATTTCCTTAAACTTCACAATACACAATTACAGCAGTGTTTAATAAAGTGCAAAGACAGGTTGCATCAGAGCTTTTAACTAAAAAGGGAAAGGAATATTTCCATAACAGATTTGCGCTCTGTCCTTTTCTCCCTGAGCAGATGTGACACAACTGAAACACGAGACTGTAACACAGGAAAACTGCTCTGCTCTCTTAGCAAACCTAGGCAGTCTACGGGTAGAAGGGCAATTACAATATTTGGTTAAACTAAGCTAAATTTTAGAGGTTTACAGCTAATTGTGACAGCTTAATGAATGGCATGGAGGCTCTGTGTTGCCAAAGTACTGTCTTAATAATAATAACAACAATAATAATGATAGATACTTTATTAAGGCATTCCTTATTTTGGGGACTGTTCTTGATTAGGCTGGCCGGTAAACCAAACTGTTGGAATTTATATGACTATGTCAAACTCTTTTTCCAGAGAAAAAGCTGGATGTGTTTGTAGACTGCCTTTGTTCTCCACATGGGGTCCCACATGGGGTCTGGAGACGACCCCCTCACCCATTAACATACTGACTTATTGTGCTTTCTGGTGTCAACTTAGCAAAGCCCTGCAAAGTCCACAGCTCCAGCTATCTCAACAGGAGGCCCCAACAACACTCATCAAATGACAGATGGGGGAAAGGTCTTGCTTCTCCATGTCCACACATCAGGAAAGACTCACCTCGATTCAAAAGGTTGACCATAAGTTTAATAAAACTCAACAGTCTAATTCATGGTCTAATAAACTTTTCTTCCACCACCAGGACTTTCTAAAGACGTCACCAACCTCAATATGACATCACGTTTCGAGAGCTATTTGTTTAATTTCGAATGTCTATGTTTAAAGACTCTTTTTCTCTTGTTGGTTTTAACCTCTTTCATGCTGTTCAATGTAATTGCATTTATTCTTTTGTCTTGATTCAAAGACTTTAATCTGTATTTTATGTTTAATGTGATATCCTTTAATCTTACATTTAATGCACAGTTAGAGGTAATCTATGGTAGGAGCCATGAGCTGAAGTCAACCTTCACAGAACCCTGAATGGGTTGCAGGATCCAGATCTGCCCACTTAGCCAAGCCCGCCAATCGTCAAAAGACCAACACAGACTCTGTTTCATCTTTCTTTGCCTGGATTCTCTTACATACTCTTAGCTTAACTCTTAGCTGAACTCTCATATGCTCGCACTTTTAGCTTGGCTGCTAACTGAGGAACTTAGGATGAAGGATTAAGCTTTCACATTTCTGCAACTAAGTTTGTGCCTCCTGAACAGAAGTTAGATTTTCCACAACTCCAGCTTAAACCACCGTACTTTTGGACATTATTGAACCTTTTCATCTCTAGTCTCAACCCCCAGGATTCATAGCCTCACCACCAGTCATCGACCCGAAATAAACCACTGAAAGCTGTGAACCCCCAGGACCGGCTTCCTCTTGATTCCAGACCCAGGCGACACCATCTCAGCGCCCCAGAACGGATCCGGATCCGAGCCCAATCCACTGTTCTGAACGAACCCCATTTCCCCAGCGAGGAATTACTGGTCTTTTAATGGCGAGTTATCTCGCAAGTTATGACTATTTCACCTAGGCCGTAAGACATGGTTCAATATTTAGACATGATTAAGAACCTCACAGTTTACTTAATACATGTTTAATCCCACAAACATACTTTAGTTTTCCATAGGACTCAGGTTGCCCATCAAGCTTACAGCAACCCTGGTTTATGTTTGTCTAGTCTGTCTTGTTCATCATATGTTTTATTATTTCTCATATTTAGCCATGTAAGATTGGCAAGATTAGCTAATAAATACCCCTTTTTATTATCTGGTCATTGCCTGTCTTGATTTCCTGGGGTCATGATTCAGGTCAATTCAAACTAGAACTCACGACAATAATATTTGAGACTGACTGATTTATTGAGACTGTGATGGACTGGCGACCATTGTAGAGTATTTTAAAAACAAAAAACCGATGACCAAAGTGCTTTAGAAATACATATGGTATGGCATGGTAAACTGAGTAAAAAGGAGTGGAGTGCAAACTGAACTTGGCTATTACAAAAACAGGAGAAAAATATAGTAATATTACAAAAATAACGTTACATTTTTTTCTCGAAAGATTATGTCTGTATTCTTGTAATATTACGATTTTTTTTATTTAGCCCTGATACGCTGTCATAGGCTGAGAGATGCTCATCAATAATATAATTTATGCTTATCATTAATACCCTGGAATTATCTTGCTAGTGTTCTGTAGTGAAATTAAACAAATTTTTCTTGATCTTCTTTCCTGCTGTGAGGCATGGCTACATGTTAAAATACTTAGAAATAGCTTGGTAAGAGAAAGTTAGCTCAGAAAACAATACAAGGATGTAATTACTTAAAACATATACTAATGTGATATTGTGTCACCAACCATTGACTCACCCACCGCCTTTGGATGCAAAGTTTCAGTTTAGTTTTCCATTTTAAAAGGATAGTTTTCTATCCTATCTATGCGATACATAAGACAATGAGAATTAAGTTTGCAGAGATGAGCCTTATGTTAATTTCACCTAACTCACTCAGTAGGCATATTGTGGGGCTTGCGGGGGATATTTAATTTAAACCAATGTGATAAGTCTTTACATACATAAGCCAGAATCTCTGAACAGGTGAACAAGACTACAAGGCATGAAAATAGCTGTCAACTGTGTTCTCAGTGCAATGTAAACAGATATTCGATTGTGACAGACCCATCCTGAACATCCTATGTCTTCTATAATGAGTTCTGTGCAAAATTTTTTAACTGGATTAATTGTACATTTACATTTTTTGTCATTTTAAATGTGTTTCAGCATATTTTTAAACAAACATTTTGTTAACATTTCTGGATGAAATGAAAAACATTTTCATTCGATGCCATTAGCTATTAGTAATAGCTACAACCTATTAGCAGAAGCTAATATCTTTTTATTAGCAGTAGCTAATTGTGTGAAGGACGCAATTAACAATAACAAAACAGAATTTTGTGTCGTTCAGTTCTTCAACACCTTATGTGACACTGGAATTTGAGTAAGATGTTGATATTTTTACATTTCAGACCCTATGCGGCTTTGATAGTCACAGTTACGCACTTAAACGGCAACGCGCCAGACAACACTACTCGGTTGCTTGTAATAAATTATAGCATCACTAGATAAACTAGGTACCACTAGGTAAATCTTACACAATCTTAAACACTGTCCCTTTAAGCTATTTCTATATAGCTGCTAACTCTACTATATTGTATACAAAAGCTGCTTTAAGACATCTATAATTGTTGTTAACATGAGTTATATTTCTATACCAATATTTGACATATTGGTGCAGATAATTTTGCATCCTGATGTAGATCATGTTTGGTTATAATCTCCTGATCCAATAATCAAATATTTACATGGGATAACCAACAATGTGTAAAGAGAGAAACAAAGAGGAAAGAAAAAAAAAGTAAAGTCTTCACAAAAAACAGGCAAGGCAATTACATTAAACACGAAGTGAAATCAATAGTTTCTATTTCCCAGTTCTGTACATGGAAATGGCCTCAGGGGTAAGCATGTGTCCTTGTCTGAGAGAGGCCACTTAGAGTCCAATGTCTTTAAATATCCGTATTAAAGTTTATGACCCTTATTAATACCCTGACGATGTTCTTTTTCTCTACAGCTGAGGAACAGAATGAACCAAAGATCTCAACCTCACTCAGTCTCTTTGATCATAGAATGGGTTTGTTTGACTTTATTAACGCAATCCAATTTGTTTTCACATGTTTTATTATTTTTGTTTCATTCATTCAACCGTATATCACATACTCCAAGAAAATCCTAATAGCTGGTACATTAATGAATTTATGGGAAGCTTTTTAAACATCTGGCTAGTTTTTTATCCTCTTTATTAACATCAGTTTGAGAGAACATATGCTCCTTTATAAATCAGTCTAATTGATTATTAACCCCATTTTTAATCCATGGCTGCAGTGCGTACTGAGATCAAATTAAAATAAAAATATGGATGACACCTGCTCAAAGTTCTGAACCTGAACGCTTCAAGCCACCTCCCACACCCCTCCGTCCACAGCTCCACAGGTGGAAAAAATATTTCTAGTCTATGTTTTTTCTTCATCAATGTAAAATTTTTTATAAGAACTCTTTGTTCACATTGAAACATCCATACAATTAATATGCCTAAGTGCAGAGACCGTAAATAATGATATTACCACAGCATGTCAGGAGCCTGGGAATAATATGACACATCAAGATTAAATTTCTTATTCACAGGTTTTTTTTTTTTCCACAGAAATGTGGCGATAAATACAACGTAAATCTGAATTTGACTGTTGTGAAATCCGGTAATGTGAACCCATTGAAAGTAGACTAAATCATGACTCAATATTACCATTTATTTTTATGATCACTTAGTATTGGGAATTTAAGCAGTTCAAATCAAGAGCCATTTCTTTGGGCGTTTCTTTATTTGAAAATGCTTTAACATGATAAGGTGGAAATGACTCCATGCAGAGAACAATCAGTTCAGACGTTTTAAATGTTAATAAATCCGTTCATTTGAAAATAGCCCCTGATTTAAAATCCAGTACTCATCATTTTTTTCCACTCTTGCCACAATGTGTCATTTATTGGCCTACCTATTGAAAAATTAAGTAGTCCCTGTGATAAAATAATTCCACAGTCCATGGTGTAATAATCCCACACTGCCCAAATACAGGTTGTAATCCTGCCATTAAGCTATTGACTATCTCAGTTCATTCCAGCAGTTCTAGTAGTCAGGCTCAGCTGTTCAGAAAAAAAAAACACTTATCACCAGTGGCTTAGTTCGCAAAGCGCAAGGGATATGTCTCCACTAAGCTTTCATTAATCTGGCTGTCTGTCAAACAACCTGCACCATGGGAACATGGCAAGTTTTTGTGCGGTGCATTCAGTCCTACAATTCAGCAAGAACCAAAATAAATAACAAAAAACAAAGAGGGTCATTATTATAACATATATGCTTCATTTCAGCAATGATATCATACAAAATGTCTAGTATAATGTTTGTTCTGTATGTGTATCCAAGTGGGAGTATTGAACAAAATGTTGGCTCAACATGGCCTTCTGTATATTTGGTGTTAAGATTGCCATCAGTTACATCACCCTGCTGAAAAGCTTCTGCAGCCACACCGTTTGCGAGATTGGAACCAATCTTTGTCTGTGGAGATTCTGGTAATGACTGTGTTAGGCTGATAGCAAGGTAACAGAAAGAGGATTAAATCCTGGAGACCATGAAAGAAAGCACCTCTGATGACACCACTATAGCCTCGATTGGGACTGTTCTCTTCCATGGTGGAAGGAGGAGAAAACTTGTGAAAAAGAAGAAGGAAGAGAGAAGTTGCAGTGGTGCCAAACATGTTCAGGAATCACTGCTGATAAAATGATTCAATTCAATTCAACTTTATTTGTATAGCACCATTTCACGACAATGTCATCTCAAGGCTCTCCACAGAGATTGATCAATTAACAGAAATAGCCTTATATAGGGAGCCAGGAAGATTGCATTGAATGTTGACTTCGATCCAGTCTCCCATCCTGAGCAAGCATGCGGCAACATTGGGTAGCAAAACCTGCAGCAGAACCTGGCTCAGGTAAGGCAGCCATCTGCCTCAACTCGCTGGGGTCAGAGAGGACAGTAAAGGCAGATTAATATACATTGCAGCTGCTATCCAGGAAGACCTGCAGATAAAGGAAAATAAGAAGTAAGACCTGCAAAAAAGGAAGAAATGAGGAATAAGACCTGCAAAAAATGAGAAATAAGAAATAAGACCTGCAGAAAAAAGAGAAATAGATTAATGATGCCAGTACTGTCCAATACATGGAAAATAAGCAGCAGAGATAATAATTGGAAGTGCTCAGTGCATCATGGGATGTCCGGCTAGACTATCCCTAACTGTAACATTTGTTGAAAAGGAAGGTTGTAACCCCTTCAGACCTGATTTTTTTCTCTGGGTAAAAAATATTTTGTCTATTGCTGACAAGATTCAATCACAGTACATATTTATTCGTCCAAACCAATAAAAAAAAATAATGTCCATTCAAATGAACGCAGGGGCTGAAAGGGTTAAGTTGGATTTTAAAGGCCATACTGGGAGCTGGTTCCATAAGAGCGCATGATGTTTCCAACTGATGTCCGTAAAGAAAACCTTTTCCACTCTTTTTTCTGGCAGTATTGGAGACTTTTCTGGTGTTTTGGCAGCTGACTTGAAAACACGTGTAGTTCTGCAGTTACCGTCACAAAAGAGCAGGCGGTTTCAGCTGCAGCTGCAGCTATGAGGAACATGAAGAGCATGAGGAGAGGAAACCTGCATGACTCCACGTACACAATCAAAATGAATAGCGCATGATTACATCCTATCTAACACAGCAGGATGTTAATTTAAAGTTTTTCATTGTCAGGTCACACCAAAATAATAATTACAGATTTTTGACACACAGCCTCAGTCACGTATTCACCTCCACCGTGTGTGTGCCTCTCTGCGACACAAGCTTGCAACAAGTTTCAGTATAAGCTGTATATTTTTCCTTGTATTGTTGGAGAATTATAGTCTGCTTCTCCATGGTAAAATATGCTGCAAATAATGTGCTGGTAAATAATAATGACAAGCCTTCTGAAACACAAATCACTAGATAATGCAATTAATGCTGCACAAGTTTGTGTACAGAATAGCAGGCATTCTTGCAGCATGACAGCATGTGCAAGGTTATTTGTGTGATTTGTGTCAGAATATGAACTCTTAAAGGCCCATTTATCCCATAAGAGCCGAGGGTATGTTAATCACAATCTAATTCTCATCTTTTGCTTTTTATTGGACAGAAAGCATAAGTTTTCACCATAAGAATTTTGACATTTCGCATGGTATTAAATGTCAAAAACCTCTAAACATTTTTACATTTTTATTTAAAATCTGTTAATTAGGAAAATGCACATATATGTCTGTATATGTCTACTACGTGTTTGATTTTGGTTGTACTAGAAACTTGAATTTCCCTCCGGGGATGAATAAAGTATCTATTATCATTATTATTTTTATATATAAATATGAGAAGGACTCGATTACACATTGTGCTGGAACAGTTTGTTATTTGTAGGACTGGCCACAAGAAGGCATCCTTTCCCTGTTTCTCGCATACTGTGCAACTTATCACTTCAGTATCTGCCAATAGTGAGCCACAGGAAGTGATGCATCACGAGCTTCCTGATTTCTTTCTATCGAATCACAGTGACGCATTTTCCGACTGAAGGTGTTTTGCTCTGTTTGTTTTAAGCCCTTTGCTTGGCAATATAAGTAAGTTACTACTTTATATATAATGTTACAATGTATTATAACTATATAATTCTGGAGATACTTACCTTTTATGTATCTGGGTAGTTCTGCTATGCAGTTATAACATTATTGAACGTTGTTACCTGTGAATAGATGTCAGTCTCCATTATATTCAGAGACCAGATATGCTGAATTGTATAAGTTTAATTTGTAGAGTTTATTAAGTGTATCTATGTATTTTTCTTTGTATGTACATTTCACGTTCACACTTCTGAGCATTAAATCCTGTCCAATTACAACACCTGCCTGTTTCTTGGAGGATGCAATGCAATGGAGAATTTAACTCTTCACAAGAGTTCGGTGATTTCATACATGCAACACATTATAGTTTGTTTATTCATAGTAAAGGCATTAAAATGTAAATGTTAAATGCCCAAAGAGTTTTCTGGCTGCCAGTGTTTTCCAAATGGTTCTTTGTATGGAAAAGGTTGCCGACCCCTGGCCTAGGGACAACTTTGAATTCTCTCAAATAGAATGGTAGAAACGGTCTGGAGGAGGCTAGCCTGAACTTCCCTGCTCAAACTGCATGGATGAGTGCCCGGAAAGTAATGGACGGTGTTTCAGTCATGTCTTTGTTTTCATAGGGCCAGATTTTTCTATCAAATGTGCCATATCCCCGTGATTGTTGTGAGGAACATAGAAGGTTATAAACTATTGTGTGAAGTAGGAGTGTCCCTGTGGACATAGCCTAAGCTCGTTGCTTCCAACACCTTTCTTTTTCAAAAGCCCTGTAATACCAGTCACATACATCTGGTTCCACACAAAGTAAAAATGCTTAGAAGCAAAATGTTCTCCAGACTCTCTTGAGAGATGACTATATTAGGGCATGCTGTGAAAAATAGCAACTTTTTTCACTCAGGTCCTCTGACACCTGTGGGTCCCCATTGCTCACTGATACAGTTCAAATTGAGCCAGGCATAAGGCAGCACAAATGAAAGTAGTGTGTGTGAAAGAAATGAAAACATTCTGCAGATTCTGGAAGCAACAATTGGTGCCATAAAATCCCCCATAGACTGTTCACACCTTTCTCTGTTTTGTATGTGTGTCTACGTTTGATTTCTTCCCGTCCTTTTTTTTTTTTTTTACACCTTTCCAAAAACGTAGCTGTGCATCCCCTCAGTGTATTACCATCTCTACCGTCCAGATAAAAAAATCTCTCCATCCTATCATTTATTTCCCTCATCATTTACACTCTCATTTATTCGTTCACCTGCTGTCATTTCTCAAATTCAGCTTCTTATTAAGTGTCTGTTATGTCTATGCCAATTGGCCACAGTACAGCCTTTCTCTGGCCCTCTTTTGCCCTTCATGCTACTCTGTTGCCCTTCAGCTTCACCTTGCTAGAGAATTGAGGCTCTAAAACCCAATTTTTATCCACTATTTACCCAGGTGTGTTAGACAAGGAGGAGACAAGGTTTGATAGACATGGCTATGAGTTCCATATCTAGGTCATCAGAACAATGTTTGCTATTCTTTCTCATTTCATTTTAACTGAATGTGCACTTGGAATGAGAAGTGGGCCATTTTTAGGGAAAGTTATTCTACACACGCACCAGAATTTAATGAGTTGTTCTTTGTCTTTATATTTTGTTGACACCAAATGTATAAGTCATGATGAAGAATCAGTTCTGCATTGTTTTATTTTCACACAAAGGATGTAAGTCATGTGGACGCGCAAGAATAAACAATCATAAAACATGAAGTGCAAATGCGCGTCATCAAGCCATCTTTAGCCTGTCACGGCTGAGTAAGTTGGTGTGCTGGACAATTATCCACAATAGATGTATCATTGTCAGCTACATCATTTTGTGATCAAAGATCCATGAAATCCATTCTTTTAAAACCACAGGTTCCTCAATTGGCTTTATGCCCAGGTTTACTACCTTCTGGATGAACTGATTAATTCAGATGTGTCTGACCTCAGTAACCACAACGTCAATGGCCAGACACACCAGGATTAATCAATTCATCAAGTAATGAAAAACAGGAAACAAAGGAATTGTTCTAAGTTCAGGAAGTAGTGGATCTGTGCATAAAGCCAATTGGGGGAACGTTGCGAATGAAAGGATATCTCGTCTGGACTGTCTGTACTGGGACCTTTTTCATTTAGTTCTGGTTAGTTTTTATCAGAATTGGCCTATTCAGAGATAATTTTACATGTTCTATTATTTAACAGCAGTTTAGAGCTACGGCTGTATGATTGCAAAGAAGTTATTTATTTTATTTATCCTGCCTTTCAGCAGCATGAACACAGGATGAAGCTCTTCAAATCAGTTTTATTTTCTGACAGAAATGTACTTATTATGAATTTGGACTTTTATTTGGAATTTGTATCTTTTATGTGTTTTTTTACGTATATCTCAAAATAACATTTTTACAAATGTCTTTCTTGTTCAATCATCCCAAATCAATGAGAAAGGCAACAGGTGAACAACAGTATTAAAATCAGAGTAAGAATCCATTTTATTTTCTGAAGAGAACACTTCGTATAAGGCTGGAAAAGCTAGAAAACAACAGGATAGGGATTGCGGATAGTAGGTGCACATATTTACAACAAATTAGAGTTATAAATATGTTGCAGTGCATTTAAATTCCACTAATGTTACTTCATAACAAAGAGAAGTATTACTCATTAGAAACTCATTTCATGGGCTTTGTGCTTCATCCGTGGAGCTAGCAGGCTAACTACCGCTAGCCTCCGGTGGGAAAGCAGACCATATGGAAGCTGACTTCACCTAAGTCCCGCCCTTTTACGTAACGAGTATGCATAGCCATCTCCATAAACAAGGATATTCTCTGCTGGCCGCCCACTAAAACATTACACAACATCAGATTTGTTAATCGGGGTGATTACTGATGCCAACCAGGATGAGGTAAATGACAAGGAAGTGCTTACCTTCCATGGAAATTAGCTGTGTCAAAAATACAGATTTTACTCTATATTACTATACTATACTTACTATATATTAATGTTGCCCAATGCCGTAGTCACAGAATGATAATAAACTGGTTTTACCATAAGTTTTCACATCTACACAGTCAACCAGAACTGATTAAATAATCTGGACTGAAATGTAAAACATAGGATTAAATTATATTTCTACTATGACAGAATTCCTTAATTTGATTAAAAATAAGAATGAAGTCATTTTGGAAGATCACTCCACTTGACAGTTCTGCTGGCACTCTGGTGTCAGAAATCTGGCTGTAATTTTGGACAGCTTTAAAAGTGAAGCCCTACCATCCCTTCAAAGACCTTGAAAGAAATGCTTTCATCACCTGTTCATTTGCCCACTGCAATTCACTTTAAAGGCATGATGCTGACATCAGACCCAGCAGATCTGACAGTCGCGCTCTCATCGTGACAGAGTTCAATTCCACGCCGAGATAGATTATGGACTGGGCTGGAATCAGGGAGCTTTTCAGCCAGTTTATGGAGAAACCTGGCTCCATCAGGTGCATTATCAGCTTCCAGGTACCGCCGCTTCGTCTCTGGAGCGCGCCAGCAGAAGAAGGTCGTCCAGATAGTAGAGGACCCTCATTCCTGCCGAGCGCAGTGGGGACAGAGAGTAGCCAAAAGGTAGGCGGTTAAACTGATACTGGCGTCCCATAAAGGAAAAGCGCAGGAACTTCCTGTGCTCCCTTATGACTGGGATATGGAAATAGGCGTCCTTCAGGTCGGGTGACTGAACAGAGTCCTGAGGATGTATTCCAACACCTGCTTGAAATGTGAATGTGAAAGGTCCTGGTCACAATGCACAGATTACACGAAGAGAGATCGAGGATGGGTCTCATCTCTCCCGTTTTCTTGAGAACAAGGAAATAGCGGCAGTAAAACCCCATGTTTTCCTGTCCCTGAGGGACCTTGGAGATAGCTCCTCTCTTTAGGAGCTCCTGCAGCTCTGACGCAAGAGTCAGCTGCTGCTGCTGTGAGGAGAGGACCGTCTCCATGACTCCGCTAAAGGCGGGGGGGAGTGCGCAAACTGAAGCGCGTAACCTTTCCTGATGATCCCGCTCATCCACCTGCTCATTCTGCACAGACGCTGCCAGTTCGGGTAGCGAAGAGACAACTGCAGCGCTGGTGACGGTGGAATCGTCACCGCCATGGACATGAGCCAAGGCAGAGCCCCTGCCGCCGTCGCTGGTCCCGGGTGCTCGACCGGGGCGACCCAAGGGGGGCTTGCCTCGAAAGGGCTGGCTGACTGGTACCGAGGAGCGCTCGGAGAGCTGGCCTCCACTGGGATCTCCAGGTGGGGCGGAGCACAAAGCCCAATGCCAGTCAGACTCCTCCGCCATTTAGGCGGTGGCAGCCGGGCTCAGGCGGAGCGTTTCTTTTCTACTTGGTTAGCCTGAGCTCTGCTTTGGGGTAAGACATCTGGCTCATAGAAGCCTACATCCAGCAGAGAGGTGACGGCCAATGAGCAAGAGTCTGAGGAGTGTGTGTATGAGAGCTGTGGATCAGCAGTGGCTTATTCTGACAGTGTGGGACATGCCTCTTTGGATGTAGCAGCGGCGTTGCTCGGGATGTGAACCTGGTTGTGGAGGAATCCGCTCTTAAGGGGAAAATGTTTGGTTTTAATCGAAAGAATACTATCAAAAACATTTTTCTGCTGACTCAGGTTAACACATGCATTCCCCCCAAAATGTCTTTTAGTTTTGCCCCGATTGCAAGCCAGGGTCGGGGGCAGGAGAGCCCTCTCGGCTGCCCGTGCCAGTGGACGTGTGGCGGTGGCGGCTGGAGCCGCTGGGGGCGGCGGAGGGGCCTGCACCGGGGCTGCCGAAGGCGCAGCAGGGTGACGCTGCTGTGGCCGGTCGCTTCTATCCCTCCAGCGGCGAGCCTGACGAGAGGCAGCTGGGGGAGCCACATGGCATCTGAACTGCTCTGATTCCTCCGAGGTCTTCTGGAAATGATCCAGGAGAGACCGGTACTGGGGCCCCGAACAGCCCGTCTGGGTTGATGGGACCGTCCAGTAAATCCTGTCTAATCTCCTGCGACAGCGAGGAGGAGACATGGAGCCAGAGGTTGCGGAGTGTCATGTAGGACCAGGCAGAGCTGCGGGTTGCAGGGTCAGGATGGTGCTCGCTGCATTAGCTACATCCTCCGCTCGCTCTGCCAGGGCGGAGGGATTCTCTGCTATCTTGGAGGCGCGAAAGCTAGCAGCGCGACGTTATTTGCAGCTGCTGAAGACTGAGCAGCATACTGGCAGGCAGGGACGCCGTCCAGCGTGCGGGCTCGCCTTCACCCCAAACACGGCACACAGGCTCCAGAGGAGGGACGGGAGGAAAACCGTCTTCGGTCAGACCCTCCACCTTGGTTATCAACACGTAGGTGGAGACCGGCGCCCTGAGTTTACCAGGTTCGGTACTTGAACCATCTTGGGCCAGACAAGGTCCCGGCAACAGGTGCCTTCTCCGGCGAACCTACCGACCATGTCGGTGGCAGCGCAGCCTGTGCAGACGGAACGCTAAGCACTTTGAAGGCTGCCGCCATCCTGATTATATCCGTCAGCACTTTATCCAGGGTGCCCATGGCGGGAAGGTTCATGCTCATTGAGACGGGAAGGGGAGGAGGGCCCGGGTGTACCCCTGCGGCGTCCTCTGGGCCTGCTAGCTCCCAATCTCCTGTCCGGGAAAACTGGACAGGGCTAGCAGGTGTTGGCGGGATGGAGTCGTCCGACTCCTGGCGGAGAAGCATCTCACAGAACGGGCAGGTGGCTTGAGGCGTCAGAGTCACCTCGGCGTGATGGGGGCCGAGGCAGCCTTCACACTTCTCGTGTAGGTCTCCCTGGAGTATGTACCCGGTCTGGCACTCCGGGCACGAACAGACTCCATCGAAGGAATTAATTTGCTCTAAAGAAGGAATCGCTCGTGGGAGTTGTTAGTCTTCAAGGCTGAAAAAAATTGGGGAGCAGAGTGCTGGGCTGCACCCCCTTTTATGCAGCCCAGCACGGGCCCATGCTGTGGGTGGGCGTGGAGTAAAAGTCTTCAGTGCTGCGCGCAGCTGCGGCTATCGCTAGTGGATAAACCCACTAGCGATAGCCTTAAAGGGCGAAGCCTATACGAAATAGAACAAAACATGTACTACATGACATGACCAAACAATAAATCTTCGCTGTTGTATATTATTAGTGTTGCTATATATTTTTATATATGCTAATATTATTCTTTTTAGTTTTATAAGCAATTTAGTTATTATTATTATCATACATTTAGGAATAGACCTTATAGGTCAGCCTGCTTCTACAGTGTCACCCCTGACATTTGCTACGTCACAATGTGCTAGTGTTTTATTTAATCACTTCAACATTGCTTTACAACACTAAATGAAAGAGATTACGGTACCAAAGTCCACTGTGGCTGTCTAGCTAACGTTAGGTTGACACATTGACAACTAATAAAACCTTAGGCAATTATGAGATTAAATGCTGTTAACAACCACTCACCCTGCTGTTACAATTTGGAACAAAGTCCTTCCTGTTAATGTTTCTCACCAACATTTGGCGAACTTCTTGATTCTCAGCGGGGCCAGGAAATCGGTGCAGACTGTATGGTAACAGGCAGGAAATCTCTTAGTGCAGCTCAGGCTTGTGAATTTTACATTCTTTCTTCTTCTAAATTTGGACATTTACACCACTGTTGGTGCAGTTGATTACAGAACCTTTATTCCCACTTGACATAGTAAAAAAGTAGGATAGGATAATGTAAAAGGGAAAATTCCATGGAGAAAATACACGCAAACTGAAGGTAGGCGTAACAGTCCAGTAATGGGGGCTGGGTTACTTCGGCTACTTTCCTCGGATTAGTCTATAGAGAGGAAGAGTAAAAGAAGACTAAAAAGAAGAAAGAGCAATTTGCATTAAGTCTGCTTATTTACAAGGGGGGTCAAACCAATTTAACTCCAATTGTGGACTGAATATGTTTGTTCTTATAATGGCAATTTTGAAAGGCTCAATTTTCATGGAGACAAAAGAAGGAAATTCTCATATTTTTAATTAGCAGATTGTGTTTTAGAATGTGAAGGAATTCATCTGCGATTTTATATCTACAGTGTAAACTTGGGAATCAGCCCTGCCCTCATTGTTACAGTCTTCTCCTTATTTGTGTGCATCAGCAGTTACATTTTGTGACCCAGAAATGCAGCTTAGAAGAACCCAGTCTTTCTGATTACTGTTAGAGGGTTTGAGTTATGTTTTTTATGTAAAAAACAATACTATTAATGAATACAAATAAGCCACAGAGATATCACGTAGACGGCAAGCATCATGGTGCATTTAATCTTTCCCCTTGACGAAATCATGCAGTATTCAACAATTATTAATATTTGTGACAAAGATGTCACAAATATTTATCTGAAAATGTGACATGAAACAACTGTACTGTTCAGTCCTTTCATCCAGAATACAGCTCATTTCTTTATTCTCTATTACAGAAAAAAAAAACGTTCCCATCCTTCTGCCTGTCTGCATCCCCACCAGCACTTCACCTGGTTAACATCTGCCAGTCAGCTAATTACCTTCAGCACTTTTCCAACCCTTACATTATCTTTTTAGCAGCTTTTCAGCCTCCACATTAACTGTGGAACAAAAGCTGTCAGCTGTTTCAGCTTAGACACAGGACCTGAACTGTTCTGTGTAACTGCAGATGTAAGAGGTGATGTGAAATAAAGCATTATCTTGTGGTAGATAGCCATGAGCTAATTGCCCACTTAAGCCCATAATATGCACAGTGACAAAGAGACGCACCAATTTAACCTAAAGACCATTTAGTTGAGTTTTCATAAAAACAGAAATTGTTTTGCAAATTGTTACATTTTCAAAGTAGATGTTGGTGTGCACCATGGACAGGTCGGCAGTCCAACACGGAGAAGCAACCAACCAGTCACACACTCACATTCAGTTTTAAGCACAATTTTAAATGACCAATCAAGCTAACATGCATGTCTCTAGGCGATGGGAGAAAATGGGAGTACTCGGAGAGAACTCAGGCTAACACAAGGAGAACATGGAAACCCTACTACATCACAATGCAGCTCTTGTTCACACCTATTTGTGAAATATAT
>JBAMHX010000010.1:5178696-5199369 GCA_037177515.1 Pseudomugil tenellus | reverse complement strand
ATATATATATATATACATATATATATATATATATATATATACATATATATATATACACATATATATATACATACAATGTAGGACAACCAAAACCCAGCTGCCTTCATTAATCTAGTTAGTAGGATAAAAGTATTGAGTCATGAATAATAGGCAAACAATGGAAATATAAATTCCAAAAAGCATCAAATAAGTGGCCACAGTAAATAATACACATACACTTACATACAAAACAACTTTTGGAAAGTATTTAAATTAAACTTTTGCTCCTTTTTAGTTTGTAGCATTAATAATTTAACATGATGGTGTCAGAAAAGCCACATATCCAAAATGCATAAATGTCAATATCTTATATACACTCACATGTGATGATACTGTGACTGAAATTAGTGTCAGCAAAAAAAAGTAGGTTTTGTGTGGATTCTGTGGTTATATTTGTTGCTAACTGCATAGACCTGGTGAAACCTTAAGAAAACATCCTAACGCTAGAGGAATCCATATTCATGAGTGCCAGTTGAGAAAGCATGGCTAAGAGCATAGATACAAGTCAGAAGAGATCATTCACATGGGAAGAGACAGGAACACATTAGTCTATTTGGATGCAATAAATATGCATGAATTTGTTCGAACAGCAAGGGGTAAAATGACTGGATTTGGACTGAAAATGCCAGTTGGTGCCCTTATAACGAGTAGCTCACTGATGCTGTAATGCAAATTATTTTTCTATAGAAAGAACATGATTTTTATGTGTCATTGCTTTGATTCCCACATGTGTAAATAAAAGATACAGAGCTGAAGGGGGAAAAAATTGGCATGGATTTTTTTGTTGTCATCCAGATGATTAAAAAAAAACATAGTTGACACAAAGCTACATGTTATTCAGACAAATTGCTGTTTTCTAATCTAGTATTGTGGCATGACAAAACAGAAATAAATCTAAAAAACATGATGAAAAATACTAATCTGCTAAAAGTTGGGACAAATGCAGATCCATAGAACACATAGTGCAAGTTGTAATTCTGTCTGAACACAATGGCTAATGGGGAGTCAAAAGAATTACAAATCCTTGCCCTTAAATGTATTATCAGTTTAGTCACAGCTTAGGAGCCCTACTAACCCTGTAATTCTCCATGTGCAGTATGCAAGTTATTGTGACTACTTAGTTGTGTCAGGTTGACCCTGATATTGTATCCAGCATTATTAAAAGGTTGCATTGTGGGAGCAAAAATAATGGAGGTCTTCGCACCTACTGTACTGCTCAGCCTACGTCACCACCACGGTCCCTGGCAACCTGCATCCCCCACTTGGTTCAACCTCACAGCAGCCAGACTTCACATCAGGTCATTACAGAGTTCGCATCCGGCCATTATGCTTTGAAATCACTTTTGTCACTTCCGGCTCCTGGGTGGGTGGGGCTACAATCATGACTTCATCTAGAAATGTGTTTGCGGTCAGCATGTAACTGGACTCACCCCTAATCAGTTTTGATGCAGATCAGGTGTTGTATATCAGAGCTAGAGCAAGCCCTGCTACATGGCGCATCCTCAACATTGAGCAGGCGTCACGGCCAAAAACATCAATGTATCAAAAAAATTTTAATAACTTTAAATCACAAGAGATGTGTGATCATGCTGTAGTATTTTGAGGCTGACATGATGAAATACACATGATATAATCCCTAGAACGAGTTTGATCAACCGTAAGAGACAAAAAAAGCCAAACTTGTAAAAAAATGTGCATTAAAATTCCAAATGCCTGACATTCTGACATAAATTAGCCCATATGACTAAGAGGCTTTTTTGTAGGTCCTGACAAGTTTCACATGTGCACCAAATTTCACACATTTCAGTCAATTTAATGGGCAGGGCTAGGCATTTTAAATATTCTAGGGGGCGCTTTTGATCGCTATTGAGACTTATGCAACATGTTCCAATTTGACAAGTCCTCAAGTTTTGTTGAGATCAACCTTTTAATGGATGAGTTACACCTACTTCCTGTTTCATGGCATCCAACCATCATTGGCCATAATTACGTTTGGCGTAGAAACTTCAATTTTTTTTTTGCTACATTCTTAATCGGTTTGACATGAGAAGCAGTTCCAAGTGTTTGTGATAAATTCCTGAGGAGAAGGACCTTCTCGAATAGAAAAAAAAACACTTACTGTTGGAAGTCAGCAGGGCTAAGGCTTAGACAGGAAATGGTGAATGGACCAAAATTGTAAGATTTATGGTGATTGAGGATGTCACGACAGCATATCAAAGTTTGCCATGCCGCCACGGTCCCGCCCAGAGGCGTAGAGCCACAGTCTTCGGAGGATCTCTTCACCAACATGTTTTCTGCTATCTCGCCCAATTTGGCCCTGATTTGGTCAGCTTAGCAAAAATAATGGCTGTCTGAAAAAAAAAAAACATAATTTCCGGCCACCATGGGGAGTGGCTAATTCATAGATTAAATATTGACATATAGACCTCTTCAGAGTGGGACTGACATCATACCTATCAATTTTGGTGCAGATATCTTGTTTTATTTTGTTTTTCATGGCAAGACATCAAACTTTGAGGCCCCACTCCTCCCACATGCCATGACTTGGAAAAAATCTTTTAATAACTTTTAATCACACATGCCTCCGTGCATTTTAGTGGCACTGGGATAAAAGCCCTAGGACGAGTTCGTTCAAATATGACCTGAGCAAAACGCCAAAATGGCGACTTCGAGCCAAAATGGCCAACTTCCTGTTTGATTTAGACCAGTGGTTCTCAAACTTTTTACAGTGTATGCCATCTGAAACAATAGCGGGCTCTTACAACCACCATGACCGACCTGAACATACAGTATATATATGTATGTATGTATGTATCTATAGAAACAGCAAAAATAACCACTCATCTTATTGCAAATGATGCCTCCTATTGGCCGTTTCTATTGACTTTGCCATGCCAATATGGCATGTGACAGATTTGTTCCACCCAAAATAAGCCCAAACGTGTTTGTAGTCCTTTCTGAGACACAAAATTGTGAGGAATGGGACATCTTGTTCCATTTACATCTTTGATATACCCAATGATTATATAAAGCAATTCAATTGGATGTACAACATCATGTGACAAAGCAAGACGATCTAGTAGAACATTTACTTTGCCAATCAGATGACGCTCTTCCATCAGTAAGCTAGCTTTGGATGAATGAAATCTTGTCTTTTCCATAAAAAAAAGGAAGTAAACCGTTCCACACTGTTTAAAGAATGCTAAGTTGAGGATTTCGCCAGATATATGACTTTCCCTCATGTTTCACAAGAGGGAGCTCAAGTACCACCAGTGGTACGCGTATGCAGTTTGTGAATCGAGGGTTTAGATTATAGGTCTTTGAGACATTATTGTAGGTCCGGCCATGTAGAAGGGGTGTAAAAAATTTAATACAGATTGAGAACATGGAGTTCTGGGGACTTTACAAAAGGTGGCGCTCTCATGCAATTTTGCCCGAGCACACACAAAAATGCCAAAATGCAAAGATTTTTAGATTACAAAGGGGCACGCAAAATTTCATGAGTTTTCAGGCATTTTCAGGCACCCAAAAATGGTGCCCTTTTGTCAAAAGAATAAGGAACCTAGAAAAACCATGAATAAATGCTTGCATTTTAATCGGCCTTCACATCATCTTCAGTGATCGGGTCTAATAAAATAAAATAAACATTCTTACAAAACAAGCTCATGTCACTCCGCTGCTAATTGCACTGCATTGGCTCCCAGTTACCGCACGAATCAAATACAAATATTTTCTTTTGGCTTACAAAACAATAGCCCAAATGGCTCATGTCTACTTTGACTCATTAATCCAGAACTAAACTCCCTCTCGACAGTTTCGCTCAGCCAGTGAAAGACGCCTAGCACTACCATCACTATGTGGGGCTAAATCACAAGCGAGACTCTTCTCCTCGGTTGTTCCTCAATGGTGGAACGAACTGCCAAACTCTGTTCACTCTGCAGAGTCCTTATTTACTTTCAAAAGCAGGCTAAAGACGATGCTATTTAAGCAACATTTCTGCGCTTAGTTGTGATCAATAGGAAATTATGCTAACTTGAGAAATTTGATCTAGCTCTTTGCAGAAACTCAGATCTAATTAACATAGGGGGGAAAAATTTGTGCACCTAGCACTGCAGGCAACACCTGTGCCCAACTACACTACAGCAGTTTGACTGCAGTTATCTATGATGTCCTCTACTGTTTGATTTAGTGCTTGTGTTGTTCTTATTCTCAGATGTAAGCCGCTTTGGAGAAATGCGTCTGCTAAATGTCTGTAATGTAATGTAATGTGACAATTCGATTAAAAATCAGAGGGAAGACTTTTTTTTTTTTTTTTACCATGAAGCGCACTACACATCAATGACTCAGGAAAATAATTCACCATTAGAATTTAGGCTAAAGACATCTCCATACTGACAATGACTGTGAGTGCATCTTCTCATCAATTGGTGTGGATTTGCTACATCCCAATTGCCATTTAATGACATCTCAAACCCTTGCCACCCCGTGTGCATGTGGGTTGGAATGGTTTTTCAACAGGCGTGATGAAAGTATTATAGGAGAGTCAGTCTTCAGTAATCACCAAAGAAACTCAATGGTGCACCGCCCACATGTTGACCCCACCCCTATCCGGATAATATGGGTTGTGTAGTCATTTGTAAGAAATTTGATGCCAGTGCTATCTGAACAAAGTGAGATTCATGTATGCACAGCTTGGGACATGCCCTAGAGTCATCAGGAGGAAATGAAATAAATGGCCCTTTGTCTTGGAGTCATGCAGGCTATCGGAGGTTGACTTGGAGTGTAAGGGACAGCAGAGTGGTGGGTGGAGGAATAAAAGAATCAGACAGTCGGAAGAAGAAAAATTGCCGTAAATCACTGTGATTGAAGGCAAGGCTACAAACACTAATGGCCTGACTCTCTATGTTAGATTAATGTTCTGCCATGGTAGCTTAAATCAGAGCTAAACATGCTAAATCCTCCAATCAATAAAAGGAATCAAAACTCCCCAAATGGTTAATTTTCTCCTCCTCATTTCACTCTGTGGGTCAAACCAAAGAAAAACAAAAGTTTCTTTTGTTGAAAGAAGTCTTCAAGCCTTTGTCTTCAAACAGCAGAGCACCAATAAAAAGATTTCCTCTTTCAATGTTTGGATTGAACTGTGAAGTGCTCATCTACCCCTACACCGTCACACATGCAGGTCTTAAACAGACTCAGAGTGAGTGCTTTAAAAACATCAGCAAATTCTGACATACCTAAACACTCTGAGTGACCCCAATTTTTAAAGTAAACACCTTGTGTTGCCAATAAAAGCTCCCAGTAAATGGCATGCAATAACCTGTGTTTGTGAGTGGAGAGGGACGGGGGAGGGGTGACATCTTATGAGTTGTTTGGCAAAATCTGACTGGCAAAGATGCAAACGTCTTTTTACATCTAAAGGCCAGAGCTAAACTCAAACAGATAATTTTTGAGTTTCATGTATTAACAGGCAGAACAAACTGCCCGTATGGGACAGCTATGTTTGCCCATTTAGATCTGAGATGGTTTTCAAATACCATAACCTTTGGCCACCACGTCACACAGTGGGAAAGCAATTGGCTGAATTCTATTAAATGCCTTCAAGGCAAAATGGACATTTGGGAATTGTATGGTATTTATTTGTTTCAATGAAATTTCAATTAATTCTTTGTAGATATTCCATTCTTTTTTGGCATGTAGAAACCAGACTGCATATCAGCATGTTTTTTGTACTTTTGCCTTATTTATCTTTAAATCAATTTAATTACAGGGATGCAGTTATCACCCATGTCCTGGCTAATATAATCAGGTAGTGTGACAGCTGTAAAGCTCTGATGGCCTTTACGGCGGGCTCAGTGGGAAGACCTTCACAATTTCACTGCCAATTAAACTGACAGCCGTGGATTTGACTTGAGGATCTGAGCACGGCAATAGGGGTTATAACAGTGGATAAATCTATGACCAGAAAATGGTACAACGCTGTAACTGTGTGAGCGGGTGCCACCTCTTAGCAGGCGGCTGCCGAAATCTAAGCAGACCCTGAGGGGGGCACAGGGAGGAACAGAGAGGGTCGTAATTAAAAAGACGTCAGTAAGAAATTAAACTCTGATTGATAAGGTCAACAAAAAAGGGACTGTAATGAATACATCAGCATAATGAAAAGTAAACGTTGCAGAGACAGTTAGCCATTACTGCAACCATTACCCAATTACAGCTGCACAGTAAGCCCGGAGCTCATGATAGCTTAAAGGGGCCCAGAAATGTCCATCAGCAGGTCACTGCAAACCATCAAGAAGTAGCCCCATTCTGAAGCTGTCTAAAAGTGTTTCAGCTCACTTTTTCCTTCATTTCCCTCAACCACTCCATCATTGCAGTGATCTGGATCTTCACTGAACCCTGGAGATATTTTCAAACATTAATCTTGTATGCGCTATGTCCTGGTTTAGTGCTTCACAGAGCAATCTGACAGGAAGTATCTGGAGGGAGAGAACTTCATTATATTCAAAAGTGCATTTTCCTGCTTAGATACATGAAGAAATGTATGTTGTGAAATGAGAATGTCATTTGTAAATGAGCTATAGTTGGCAATAAGAAAAGCAGGTGCATTTTTACTGCTTATTTAATAATAAGTATGCTATTGCTTTACTCGTAGTTTTCTTTATTTGTACAGCACGATAATGTCTACAAGGTACTGGAGTCATTTACAAATAAACCTGTCTACAATCATTTACAAATTAACAATTATACAATTTCCAAAGTGCTTCTTGCTTTGCTTTTTACAACATATAAACATTTGTGTCAGGAAAATAAAATAAAATCTTAAGTTCTTGTTCCACTTCCACTACTGATTAAAACTAAACCAGATGTAAAGACACTGAAGCATCTTTCGTTCCCTTGTTTTTTACTTTTCATCTGCCTCTAGTGTTTCACATTTGACACTAACTTAGACACGTTACAGCTTGAGACAAAAACAATATGGATGTTCCAGTAAGCATATTTGCTTAAAGTGGATATATTACAGATGGGATCACCGTAAAATGTATTTTATTATATTAAAGTCGTGTGTGTGTGTGTGTATGTGTGTGTGTGTTCTATGTTTTGGCAAGAGGACAGGAGTTGATTTGATGTCAGCTCATTGTCTGTTTTTATATATACAATTTTCTCCATAGATTTACTATATTGTTTTTTTTTTCCAGACATAAACTTAACCAAATCTATGGGTAATCTAGGGGTCTAAGGGTCTAAATATTTAGGGGTAATCTGTGATTTAAATTTAGATTTTAAACTCCAATCAAAAGAATTGTTCATATCGCTCGTAAAAATTCATACAGTCTACTCTTAGTTTGAACTGTTTTTTAAGGTTATTTTAAAGAACCTTAAAAACAGGATTGTTCATATTATTAAATTCAGTCTGTCAAACTTAAAGCATATAAGACCTTTTCTGACTCTGGAATCAGGAAAGGACTATATGCATGCAATGATATTTTGCCATATAAACTATTGTTTCACCACATAGTCTCAAACCTCAGAGAGTAATATGAGACCTCTCAAGTCTCTTTTCAAGAAAAGTTTGAAAACTCTTGATAAGAAGCCTTTAAGTTATCACTACTGTAATTTTGTAAGAAAGTCTAACATGTTGGATTTTGATAGTTAACAGGTATTTTTTCATACTTGCCTCATATTTGGGTTTGGGTTGGTTATTTGGTTTTAAATGTGCTTGCCACTCCTCCTTTAATCAATTTTATAATTAAAAAAAAGTAATATTGGAGTAAACACAAGAGCACTGACCAGAGGAGACTGTAATGTGCAACAGCGCAGGACGAAATTTAGTCAAATGGTTGTATTAGTCAGAGCTTCACAGTCCTGAAACTGCCTGCCAACCCACGTCAGGAACTGTGCCACTTCACTCTTTAAAAATAGGTTAAAAACCAATCAGTTTTGTACACGGAAATAGATTATTTTGGTAAATACTTTAGACTTTTTGTGATATTGTATCTGATCTGTGTAAAACAGCAATGGTTCTTTGCTTTTCTTGTTTGTTTCTACTTGTTTAGTTTTTTTGTCTTGAGCTGAATGTTCTGGCCTGCCTTAGGACAACAGATGAAAATAAGCAATTGTGCTAACTCTGGCTCATTTACACTGATAATTGTGCTGAGATATTGATCAATGTTCATTGTCCTAACTGACATTCAATAAATAAATAGATGTTTTATTGATGATGAAACAATGGCTAAAAGTAGAAGGAACTAAAAAACAGTTTAGACTTTTCTAAGCTTGCCAGTGTGTTTTTAATATTTTAACTTATCCATGTAAATTAGGTATCACCATAACTAAGTTTTTTTTCTTTTAAATGGTAACCATTATCAGGTGGGACTGAAGTAGAAAGGTTAGTAGAAATGGAGCAGAAATAAACTTAACATAGATTAGGCAACATGCAACTAATGTGACACTTTCTCAGTAATAAGTGATGAATGTCAAAATGTTGGATGTTTTATTTTATGGCTTAAAATTACACTCAAAATTGTTAAAATCTAAAGAAATAAAAGTGCTTATTAAATGTGATGAATATGCCAGAGTTGGATTAAATGCAGTGACACTCTTGTGTTTCTCTGTTTACATCCATTAGCACCCCCCCCCCCCAAAAAAAAAAAAAAACAACAACACAAATAACGTTTCTTGAGTCAAATCAAGATCAGATTTCAGATTTAGCTGGTCATCTATATCATCTGTAATATGCCATTAACATACTGAAAAACCATGTAGTAAATGTGATTTCATATGGAATATTGATTTGTGGAGGACTACAGCTTAAAGATAAAAGGCTGACATAGCATGTGCTAATAACCTTACTATGAGAGAACCTAAAAAGTAGTTAAAAAGTGAATATTTGCTTATTTTTTCTTCCGATCACTGGCAAAGTTAAAATGTAACAAGCAAACCAAGCCAAAAATTAAACTACACCAGCTGCTGGAGCTTACTGAATAAATATGAGATGTTTTTTTTTTTTATCTTTGGAGGGTTGGGCGGGGGGAGGGGGGTTGAGCAGAATACATGCAAGTTCATTAGTCAGTCCAGCCATACAGCAACAGAAAATGTGTTCCTGTCAAAACACGAGGGTCACATTGGGTCCATAGTTCCTCTCAGACTCTGACAACCCCTGACCCTGGTGCTGAGCTCCTTCTGCTGTCCTCTCCTCCCTAAATACCATCTGGAGGACACACAATTGAAAATAAAATCCAAACTTTCTAGTCATCTTCTAAAAACAAAAATGTAGCTGAAAATCACAACCCTGTGGTATTATCACACCTGATGACCCCACATTTGGTTTTTGTGCTTGTTTTGTTTGGGTTTAGTTTGTGATATGATGTAGCCCTGGGTTAGGTGAGATAAACCAGGATTACACCTTACTTTTTTATGCTGCCCAGCAGCCCGGTTAGCATGCATGATATTGTGTACCTAAATCTGTTGGTGTGTTGTATGTGTTTGAGTGTGTGCATCCAGTTCTGTTGCCACTGGCACATTGAATAATTTGGTTGTGACCCTACTGCCTGCTGTCTGTTACGTGGAAGTGTGTGTGTGTTTGTGGTAGAGCTCAGAGGTGCAGTGGAGGGTATTCAGTGGCTTGCTGGAGCAGAGCAGTTTTACAGCAGGACCTCACAGCCTCTGTGCTCAACAAATCCTGATCAGCAAGTGCACACAATGCCAAACCAGCCTGCTGAGCGCTCCGGCGGCAGTAAATAAAAGAAAGAAGCAATAGCGCTCATGCTGAAAGGTTTATACACAAATAGAAAATTCAATAAGGTACATTTCTAGTTCTGCACTACACAAGACGCAAGCGCTGCCACATACATAAAAGTCCTTCCTGAGTTGTGCTTCAGCGAGCAACGGCATTTCGCTTTTGACATTTGTTTCTCATCAACCCCTCAACACTGTCCCTACAGCAAGAAGATAGAGCCAAGACAAAGGTCAGGCTTTTATCATGAGTTTGTTTTTGCTACACCTTGGCTGAACTGCCTAACCTCCCTCTGGAATCACGATGCAAGATTACTGGGGACTGGGGGAGAAAGGTGCCAAACAAGAAAATAATAAATCTGCTTTTTTGTGTTGGCATATCACACAAACTTTACATTCAAAATCTTGCAAAGACAGAAAAAGTCACTGCTCAACCCCCCTCACCACCCTCATGGGAAAAGCTGAAAAATGAACAAAGCGCAAGACGTAAGAGCTTATGCATTAAGACAGTCTCATACAAACATGCATGCACAAACCTAAAAGCATCCATCCAATGCGTCCGGGAGTGATGCATAGGAGCTGAATGTGCTCCTCTAGTGCCATCACCCCCCTGCTATCATGACCCCTCTTTATTAAATGGCCTCACAGTCACAAAATGTTCTTTCCTTGCATCATTTGAGAGCCATTATCTTGCACCATTACTGTACGTGCAACTGGAGATGTGGCATTTGCAGCTTCCTGCTTTCCTCACATACACATTGACTCAGAGCAGAGTCAAGAGACACATGTAGGCTACACAACAAAATATTGACAAAGGACAGCAGTCACAGTGGAGCAAAATGGTGGGTATGAACAGAGAATCAAATACATAAAGACAGATGCAAGTACAGACTGCAGCTTAAACTACATTTCCCTTACAGATCTAAATTTTGCAAACAATTTGGAATTGGTTTTGTTCCTTCATATCAGGTTAGGGTGCAGTTGGGTCTGCTTCCTGTTTTTGTTGTGTCTAACATTTCTCTAGTTTCATGTGTCTTGTCCTGTCTGTCTGCATGGATTGATTTCACCTGGCATCTATTTCCTTCTGTCTGTCTATATATTCTCAGTGATTTCCTTAGCCTGTGCCAGATTGTTAGATCGTGTGAATGAGAAACTTCATAGATGTTTTCCAGTCTGTATGCAACCCTGTGGTCTGGAATAAACCTTTTAGAGTAATCGTCTCAGAAGTCTTGCATTTAGGTCCCCTGCCTGTGCTCACCCTAACAGACTTTTTGGACATCATGTGCTTTTGGAACTCATGTCAAACTCCATATTGACCAATAAGACACAGATATTTTCTAGCAGAGACGCTGTAATGGTGAAAAACCGGAATTTCACATGAATTTCAACTTCAACATAATTTCTGCTAATTTATTTGTTTTATTAGTAGGTTTCTGTTGGTTAAATTCCTCCAACACGTAAGTCACAAGCAATTAGGAGTGGCTGACATATAGCTTTATAACACTCAACGTCTCTTTCAACAAAGTCATTTTCAAATCTGGGAAATGTCAAATGCTTTAGGGAGGCAATTTACAAGAACTTGCAGTTTTGTGTTACCCACAGCTGCTGACATTTCTGTTTGAAACCAAATCTGTCTTCTAATCATGTCTACCTCTGCAGCACTAAGCAGTATTTTATGTCTCATTCAGCTGAGATGAGCAATGTTTGGAATCATGTTAAATGAAAACAGTACATTTGCAAGCTTATTTCATGCCCTAATTGTATTTTTTCAGAAGCTCTTTTTTGTTCTATAAAAACATTGCAAACCTGGCCTGCGATAATTTATAGAATGCAAGCACTTTTTTTAAACTTAGTAGCTGCTTATCAGCCTTGACTGTGCATGCCTTTTCAATAAAATGCCATTAGGAACTATTGTTTGGGTCATTGGTTTACATAAAAGGTGCATAAAGGAGAAGAGGGGGAAAGTTAAAAGTGTGAGATTGCAGATTTAGAGGTGGATCTGAATATTTATAAAAACCAAACACACCATTTACAAGATAGAACCATGCAGCAGGGTTTTTTTTCTTTTGTCCTTCACTGACAATGAAATTTTTGAATAGACACAATGCTATATAAAATATAAAGCTGCACATGTAATATTCTTGAAATTATATTGACAAGTCATCTATCATATCTATTCATTGAGCCTCATGAACTCAATAATGAAGTAACTGTACAATAATTAGAATTTGAACCTGAGATCACAAGTTGTCATTTGCACTTGAATTGAGATAAGTCTAACAAATAGTTACAATATTGTCAAAAAAGTTATTATTTTCAGTTACAAAGTTCCACCTGGTCTTAAAATATTGAACAAGGCAGGTATAATGTGATGAGCGGATACACCCTGATGTCATGACATTTTATTTGCACTTGGTTTGAGGTAAATGAGAGAAATAGTTACAGAGATATGGTCAAAGCGACACCTGGTGGGGAAACCATAAATCCCAGAAACATGGAAATCCAGTTGTAAAAACTGTTCGAGTTAACACACCCACACGAAGGATATCCGTGTGGGAAAAACCAAAATATCCCAGACACTCTGTGTTCAGGGATATAATAAGAAAGTCCCACTCACTTCATTAATACTTGAGTGAGTGGGACAAATTAAGAAATAACACTTTGGAACAAAGAGCAGAAAATTGTATTCAATGGTTTTATTTTCACGCTTTTAATGATAAAGACATTGCACGTAACTCGATTTAGTCTGCCTGTTACTGACGTCATGACCGAGCAGCAGCACGGACAATATTTAAACAACTGCCAAGTTTGGCTTCAACTTCTACCAAAGCTTTTTATTTATTTATTTATTTGATAGGGACAATGCACATTATTGAACATCTATTCAGACAACAATAGTCGTAAATATGCAGGATTATAGCAAAAATGCTAATTTGCATCCATAGTCCCTTTTACAGTTCTAACTATAATGAAGATAAGGCAACCACATTCCTAAACCATCTCAAAGATATTAAGCAAGTAAGTGCTGAAGATATCAAATTTTGTGTTCTTCCAATTTCATTAAAAGTGGTATTAGAATCAATACATCTAAAAAACAATAAATCACCTTGGACAGATGGTCTATCAACAGAATTTTACAAACTATTCTTGAAGGAACTAGCCCCCTTTTTGTTGGCAGTATATAATAAAAGTACAATAAAGGTACCCTCCCTCTCATGATAACAAAAGGAATAATTACACTCCCCAACCAAACCAAACCAAAAAAGGACACATTCCTTTTTCACAACTGGCGTCCAATCAATCTTCTAAATAATGAATACAAAATACTGGCTTCTATTTTTGCAAAGCAATTAAAATTGGTCTTGGATAATACTATCGATGAAACACTATCAGGCTTCTTAAGAAACAGAGATATCTCTAACAACATTAGGCTTTTGCTTGACATTTTAGATTACCAAGAACTACCCAGACAATGACAGCATTATTTTTTTCTTGGACTTTTACAAAGCACACAACAAAGAACACATTTCATCTTTAAAACACTTAACATTTTTGGTTTTGGTTACCTTTTCAGTAAAACAATGAAAACTTTGTACAATAATGAAAAGAGTTCAATTAAATGAAAAAACGGGACCTCCCTAATATTTAATTTAAACTGTGGACAAGGGCGTCCTATTTCTCTTTATCTTTTCCTACTACTATTACTCATCTGAAAAATAGTCAAGTGAAAGGTATATCAATTCTGGACAGAGAAATGATCATATATATATATACATATATATATTCTTATATTAACGCTCAGTTTTCACTGGGAAAAGTTGCCCAAGAATGGGATAAAAATTTATGTATTGGGAAAACTCTAATGATGTCGAGCATCCTGCATATACATGAGCCACAAACATTCGAGCTGACTCAACTCTCTTCCACCCTCCACAGCCACCCAGTAAGAGCCTCTTATGTGCTGATGGCCTACACTGTGAGCTGTTTTTGTGTCCAAGTTCTGGGTTCTTTTTGATCCCTGCAGAATTTTTTGCCAGACAGTTAATATGGCACCTGAGGCCACCTATGAAACAGGGGGGTTAAAATACATGAAGCCAATAAAAACATCCCTGGTGTAATCCTTTTAGAGTGGCTGGGCTTTTGAAGTGAAGGCCACCGACTTAAGGAACACGAGGTGCACTATGCACAGTAATCTGGTTAAGGTGATGCTCGTGTGCGTTGTCACGTACTTGTCTGTGATGACTGGAAGTGCAGCTGCAATGTGACAAACCAGCTACATATGTGGCAACATGACCAGGAAAAATACTTTTCCATGTAGTTCTTCTTGAAAAATGTAAGCGACTTCCATATATACAGTCTGGTCAATCACTCTCTCACTTGCATTAATTCAACACTCTTCAAGCCTTCATCCCTGATTCTTTCTGCACTACTTCCGTACTTATCACATCAGTCTACAAATTCAACGAATATGGGCGCAGAGGAATGATGACACCTGTGTTTAACACACACTCAAGTAGCACATGTACACACAGTGCACATATATCCATATCTTGCACATCTAATATTGCCCTGGAGGAACTGAGGGAAAGAAAAAGTCAGCGAAAAACTTGTGAAAATGCTCTCCATCCGAAACAGAGAATTCAGAAAACGAGGGGGATTAAAGGATGGTGAGGAAACAAGGGAGATTAAAGGAGTAAGATTGTGATGTTGTAAGAGGAAATAAGTTCTAGTTACATAATATTCAGACAGTGTTTTATATAAAAGATAGCTGATCTATGCTGAACTTAGTGATGTTATTGAATATAAAGTTATCATTTAACTTAAATAAAACACTCAGATATGACTATCAGCCTGCAGTCAAACCACAAGCCCCAAACTGATGGGGGGGCAACAATGCTTCATTGTCTCGCTGGACACAAAGCGTCATGCAGGGACACGTTTGAGTACCAACATGTTTTAACAAAGTGAGCATTTGTTTTGTCTTTGTTGTTAAGTCATTTAAAGCATTTTGTTATTAAAAAACAACATTGTGCTCAATTCCACCAGTGGAAAATGAAACTATCGTTCACGAATTTCATTCAATCACAAGTTGTGGTCGAGATGGATTTATTTTGCTGCTGGTCTTCCAAAAAACCATTGGTGCACTGACTTCATAAAACACATTCACCAGATGTTTCCTCCAGATGAGAGTAACGGTTCTCGGATTCACCTGGTTAATGCGGTCTGTAATGAGTAAAGGTGTTACTTTTAATTTTATTCTCTGTTGCAACCTGCGAGCCTGAATTAGATTAGGCGGTAAGGAAAAGGAATAAATGAATATTTATTAGGTGGTGGTTGTTTAACTTCTTCATCTTCTAATATTTTCAAACATTCTATCATCATATCTGTTAATGCTCCTTGTCTCTGTCTCACCTTACTTGTCAGTCTTGAATGATGGCATTATTAAAAAAGTTTTATAAATATAAAAGAAAAAATGCTTCACTGAAAGCTTTTATTATGTTGCAAATTGGTCACAAAAAATATCTGTAACATAAAGATACAACAACCACCTACATCTTTGAAATGTCCCGAGCTGATGGCAAACGTAATCCACAGACACCCAGGGCCCAAAAATATATTATCTCATCTAAAAGTGAATGTATAATTCTGAATGATACTTAAATGACAGTACTGGATTCAGTTACTCACTCACATACTGATGGACTCATCACAGCAGTGAAGGTTATTGTAGCATTGAGGACTTAAGGCAGGTTTCACAGCATTTTTAGGTCAGTTATGCCATAACCGCCATAGACTCTGTGAACATCTCCAGAGTTTTGACTTGCACCTCTTTAAACCTGGCATGCATCCTGGCTAGGTGATTGCAGCTATGTGGAAGTACTGTGTGTGATTGGTTACATTGGGATTAGTTGTTTCTGGATATGTGATTCTGCAGCCTTATTGCAGCCTTATTCTGCATAAACATGGGGAAGTGTGAAGTTAGCAGTGCTGTGCTATGTAGGTCTGTTTGCTAATAGCACCCCATAAAGACCTGTCACTACATGTAATTTGCAATTAGTAAATTTGTTTTGTTGAACTATTGAAAAAACCTACCAGTTGATAGATCTGGAAAAGAAACTGCAATACCACAATTTTACCCTGTGCACAAGTATAAACACATGTTACCTCAGACCCGACCTGACACAGACAGTGCGATGAACTGACCTGTAGTCCAAGTAAGAGGTAAGGACCTGGCTGCAAAGAACCTGTAAGCTCAAGATTTTCAGTCTTTGTACTTCTAGCTTATCTAAATTTGTGGTATTGAAACCCAACATGCAATGCTCATTGTTTTCTTCTGAATACCTAAAAGGATTTATATATTTTTTATTTGAAAAAAACTTTGCTTAGGACAATAAAGTTAAGCTGGGATGACCTAACCTGCAGGCATATTGACCTATGTGTTTTTTTATGTATGAATATTAGCATGTCTGCCTCTTTGTGTCTTGTAACTAACTTTTATGACTGTAGTGTAAAAAATGGCACAGCATTAAACTAAACTGCATTTAAATTATCTGTACCAATAGCTGATGCAACAGCTCACAGAGCCAATTATCTGGCCTCTGTGTGTAATTGGCCCAAACAGAGGCGCACCTCATTATTTCCAGATTGTAGGCTCATCTAATGTGCTGGAGTTGTGTTTGGTTCATGGTGGCCAAGAGACAAGAATAAAACCATGCCCCAGGTAAAAGAAAATAGAAAAACTGCATGCTGGAAATTAATGATTAAAATTAAAAACATTGACATAGTTTCTCCTGTAAAGCAGATCTTAGCAGTGCTGTATAGGGAACATTTATTAAATATGTATTAAATATCACAGGATCTCTAACTCTTTTCTTCTACTTGTCCACTTTTTTTCTTTTTGTTTTATTTTTCTGTGGTTGAACCGCAGTGCTGCAGGTCCTGACTGTGAACTGTAAGAGCAGTGAAGCTGTAAGACAGCGGTGGACATAAAAAAGAAAATTGCTTCAAATGCACTTTAACCTCATCCCTGCTGCATCTGAGACATACAAACCTGACCCAACACAAAGAATGAACACCACGCTGCGTCACAGACACACACCGACTCCCACAATAAACACTGACAAATTAGCCAATCACGCTGCTGGATCTGATCCAGACGTCTGACAGCTACTTCCTCCTCTGAAGGAGACGAAAGTAAGAGGAAAGTTATCGCCTCCCAGGAGACTGATAAAGGTGATATGCACTTGGGTGGAAGTACTGTGAAAAAATACTTCAGCATTTGAGACAGATAAGTGTCTAATAATAAAGGAAAAAATAGTAAAAAAGTTATCTATCATCACGCCCACAATATCCACTTAGTGTTGCATGGCTCACTCATGTCCAGTGGAAATTTGGACCAAGTAATCATCTTACATTTATATATACTGAAAAACTTTCTTTCTTTGTGATATACATCTGCATGGTGGGGTCCAGGCTGCTCTAAGGGGTAACTGCACAGAAGCTGTTTGTTTTGTAGAAGAAGAGAGAAAAAGGGAAAGAAGGGCATTTGTGTGTTACAGTATTCTCTTAATCTCCTTTTTACCCAGCCAAAGATCAAATGGCTACTTTCATTTCCATTATACTAAAGAGAGAGAGGGAAACAAGGGGGAGAACATAATTTTCTGAAAAGTTGCACTTTGTTGTTTTGCTCAGGAAATTAATTTAGGTCAAAGACCCGTGGGGTGGGGGTGTTGGTGGTGGTGTGTGTGTATCGGGGGGCGGGGGTTGCTTGAATGGATTAAGCTCAGCATCTGTTTGTGGTGCACTGTAGTGTAGGTGCTGTGAAAAGCCAACCGCTCTTTAGTACAGGATAATAAAAGCTTCAAGCAGCACTGAGGTAGCAGTAAATGCCTGTTAGTCATGTGTAAAGACATTACAACCCCCCCCCCCCCCACACACACACACACACACACACACACACACTCACACAATTGCTTTCCCATTTAGCCTTGGAATTGATATATTCTTTGCTTGTTTCAGCCTCTACATCTACAGGTTGCTGGTGTTGCTGGCATCCACAACTGGATCATCAATGACGAATGTGTAATGTCACACAGCTGGCAGTATGTACGAGGAAAATTATGAGAGCTGTTCACGTCATTCCACATCCAAATGGTAGTGCCATGAATAAGGTGTATGAGCCTGAGAGGCTACAGATATGTCCCACCTGTTTGAAGATTTTTGCAAATATTTCATACATTTCTTCATCAATAATAATAATAAATTAATGATACTAAATGATGTAAAAGTTGAAAAGATGAGCTCTGATTCTATATTTAATCGGTATAGCTGACCCCACTGGAGTCTTATATCCATTTTTTGTTCCCTTTTTTTCTTTCTGATTGAAGCTCATTCTCCATTTTTCACCACTCTTGGATAATACATTGAGGTGCCTGATCTGCAATCCCATCACAGCCTCCCTGCCTCCAATCTAAACTCCATTGACTTGAACGGCTTTACTTTGTTTTACACACATCTCAACCTAGCTACAATTATTTTGCCAAAACGATGACAGGTCAACAAAGACAATTACATTCCCGTGGCTCAAAGGAGCTACTCTAAACTCTAACAGAAGCTATTAAATTTAAATACCACCCATTATTCAAATATTCTTTTATTGTCAGTCTGAACAGTTTAGATGTTTTATAATTTGACAGTTTCGTTTCAGCTGCTTCACATGAAATCCAGAAAACTATGCAGTCAATACTCACTTTAAGTAACAACTTACAGCAAATAACATGTGCTAAGCACTGGGATTGAGCAACATATAAATAATACTAATGCTGAGTGTTGCAACTTGGGACTACAAAAATAAACCATATTAAATAAAAAAAAAACCATTCAACATGAAGATTGATCGCCTTAATGCATCGTTCTGTGTGGAACTGCAACACTTTGTGTGTTAGAAATACCCTTTGCATGCAGTGGCAACTGTTTGATTGTCATGTAGAATGGCTTTGTTGTGATGTCTGTGATAAATTGATCTGAACCCCACAAGGGGGAAGCTGTTGTGCTATAAACAGCCAAAATGATATTTAGTTATGAAAAATTGCTTTAATCTAGAGTCAAAGTCTGCATAATGGAGCACAACCATACGCAGCATGAGTATTGGTTTGGCGAGGGTAGCATTGTGGTGCTGAGGAAGACAAATGTTTTGCAGAATTAATTAAAGGAGAGGCTCAAATCTTCTTTCAACAAATGCTCATATGAACATGAAAACAGCTTTTCTTTAGTATGGAAGTATGCTGTTGATCAGTAATGAGGGTAGTCCACTGATCTATTGTTGAGAACTGAGCCAAAGGGTGACACTTTTTGTGTTGTGTTCCACAGTGATGATCCTTGTGGAAATATAAGGAAGTAATTTCTCTGTGCAGCATAGTATCCATCATATCTAGCAAAGAAGTGACATAACCTGTTCCAGTGGCAGCTCTGTAACCATTTTTACAGCCAGTGGCATAACGCAGTTCACATTGACCCATGCTTGACACAGCTGCTCATAGTACAGTGCAGAGAACATCGGTGTTCCAGATGAAGTTTGCAGACTTGCCACTGAAACGACGCTGGCCCCAGTTCAAAGGGCAGAACAAATACAGGGCAGGGCAGCTCCTGGCCACCTTGTCCTCTTGCCCACTGGAGGTGTCTTGGGAGGGGCGGTGGGAAGCTGAGCACAGAGGAGGTGAAAATGGGTGTGAATGGATGGGTGGGTGGGAGTAAGCGGAACTGTGTAGGTGGATGGACAAGGGGAGGAATGTCTGAGTATGGGTAGGTGTTTGTGTATATGTTGGCATGGATGGGAGGAGGGAGGCAAGTGGGAGATTTGGATGGTGTGGATGGGATGGGAATGTGTGCTTGCGTCGATGAGAGAAGAAGCTTTGTAGGTAGGGGAGTGGGGAGAGTGTGTGGTTGGGTGGGCGAAGAAAGCGAAGGGATAGGTGTATGTACGTAGGTGGGTGTAGGTTCTGGGAGTTTCAGGTAGGGGGGAAGAGGAGGATGGGTTTGTGTGTATGGGGATGCGGATGGCCTTGACTGAATACGAGGGTGCATGTTCAAGTGGTTGTACGGGTGTGTGTATAAAGGGATGTGTTTGAGGGAGTGTGGTTGGGTGAAAATATTTGTGCATATAGGGGAGGGAGGGGAAGGGTGTGTTGAAAAGGTTAGGGGTGGGTGTAGGTGGAAGGATGGTTCCCTGGGTGAGCAGCTTGTGTACTGGGGCGGTGATGGTCCCCGCTGGGTGGTGGTTTTTGGCGGCCCTGGGGGTTGGTCGGCTCCTCTGTCTCGAGGGGGACTGGGCCCTCTTTGCCCTGGGTATCCGAAGGGGTCTGCGATTGCCGACTTAAGCCCTTTTGGATCCCCCTTTCCTTCTCTCGCCACCTGGAGGGATCCTGAGTTGGCTCAGGGTGGAGTGCCTGGGGTCCTTAGTTGGGGCTGACTGCCGGATGCCCTGGTCCGTTGGTCCACTTGTCTTGCTTCTGACTTTTGGGTAGATGGGGTCACCTGAGCATGTTCACATTTCTGTGAGAACTTTTCACCGTGTACGATCTGCATGTTGTCACAGCCACTAAGCATTAGGTTGATTCACTAACTGCTGGGCCCATGAGATATGCTCTATGTTTATCTTTGAGTGTGATGCATGGTATAGTGTGCATGGTCAGATTACGGCAGTTCCCCCAACTTTCTCTTTTCTTTTCTGTTGTCCTTCTGTTCTGTTTCTGTCCTCTGCTGTCGGGTCCAGAGTGACATGTGATGTATAATAAACATTTAGCTAAAATAAAGAATTCAAACTATGAAGAGGATCTATCTATCTATCTATCTATCTATCTATCTATCTATCTATCTATCTATCTATCTATCTATCTATCTATCTAT
>JBAMHX010000010.1:5166466-5177103 GCA_037177515.1 Pseudomugil tenellus | reverse complement strand
AAAACAAACAATACAGAAAGAAGAGACAGATATACACACCACAAAAGAGAACCGCAATCCAACCATACATACACATATATACACATGTATACACAGAATAAAAATTTGAAGCCCATACCTACGTAGGAAAGATTGGTGCTAGCTGTGCCATGATGCAGAACATACAAAGTGAAAAAATGCTCACAGGAAAGTAAACATGATCAGGTATCCCCCTCTACTCAGAAGTTCAGAGTCAGGCATGGACCACGAGACCAGGACAAACGGCAGGCAGTCCCAATCAAGGACCCCAGCCACCTCACCCCAGAAGCAGCCCACCATCCACCCAGGAGGTGGGACAGGGCGGTCCCGGCCAGAGCCCCCCGCAGCACGGGGGAACGAACACCAGTGGGCCCAGGCCCATTATCACGGACCCCGTCGAGCACCCAGAGCAGGCAGGGCAAAGAACCCAGGGCCCAAAGAACCCCGGAGGCAACCAATGCCAGCGGACGTCCGGGGCCCCAAGCCCGCCACCAGAAAGGTGCCAGCCCGTCCCCCGGCACTCCAGATGCCCCCCATTCACACACATACATCCATCCACACAGTTCTAGCCCCCACCTCTCATAACCCATAGGCACACACACATCTATACTCACACCCAGTGCACCTTTCTGTCCCTCCATCCCACCAACCACCCCCCATACACAATCACACCCAAACACGTACAGTGACCCATCCACACTAACCCCTCCTCCCTTCTCCACCCACTTTTCCACTCACCTCACTCCTGGTCACCCCCTCCCAAAAAAACACACATTCCCATTTACCCACACGTCCCTTCCCCCATGTGTCTTGGACAAGAGAGCCAAAAGACAACCCCCCCCCTCCCACGCACACACTCATACAGCAAGTCCAGTACCCTGCAGGGTCCACATCGGCCTCCACCAGCCAAGCCAGCCCGAGCTCCAGGCAGGCGGGCAATAGCTGGCCCTGAGGCCCAAGCAAGACCAACCCAGGGAATGGGGGCGTAAAATGACCCTGTCACTCTCCACTCCGCCCAACTATCAATGATTGTGAGGTGTGCTGTCTGTAGCTAAAATTGAGGGGCATTGACCATATCATGCTGGGGGCAGGGCAACCTAAGTAGCCCCGCCCACCATACATTCCATGGCCCACCCCTGAAGAGAGGTATGTTTGCTATCTGTAGTAGTTGTGTTTATGTATAAGTCTGATTAAAACTGAGAGGCGATCAGGTACCGAGTGCAGCAACAAGGGCCACCTTAATGATCCCCATTACCACACCCAGCAAACTTAACCGCCCCCAATGTCCCTACTTATGTGTGTGCTGGTGAGTGGAAAGAGTGAGGAGCCCAAGGAGGTAAGACTAGTGGGGGCAGACATGCCCCTTGCACGCGGACTACACACAACGCCTCTGTGGCGGGTAGAAACCTACAACAAAAAAAGAACGGTAATGCAAAACTATAGCATGATACATGTTTCAAAATGCATACTATTATCATGGATGTGCATAGGATAGACTGTAAAATGGCAAAATATAGAACCTTTAAAGATTCACAGTAATCGTTCAATCATTGTTTCATTCCTAGTGTGTGGTCATGTAAATGTATGTGTCATAACCTTTCAGATGATATGATAATCTTTTCCCCTATGACTCACATATTTCCTGTGCTAAATTATGCAAATGCAACATTTGAGCCACAAGTAGTCAATGAGATGGACCCTTTTCTTTTGTATATCTGTATTTGGTGCACGACACAAAAGCAGTTCATAGAAAACAAAGTAAAATGTAAAAAGTAAATGACTACTGCATGCTTGTTTTTAATGACAGTGTTCTGTTTGAATTTGGACAGTGTCATGCCTTGCTTCTTTCACACCCCTGCTCCGGAGCTAATCAGCCCCATTGCTTTCACCTGCCACCAGACTCATCATGCCTGATTACCTGCACCTGTTATTCATTCCCTCACTCCCATTTAGCACTCAGCTCACCAGTCATTCCTTTGTCGGACATTGTCTACACCACAAGCCTTTTCCCGTCCTCATCGCCTGTTCCTGTTTCCCTTCCCTGGCTCCGACTCACCTGCTCCTCTCTAGACCTTATAGGATTGCTCTCCCGTTGCTGACTCCTGCCTGTTTCCTGGACTCCGTGTCTTGTCTGCTCCCTGGATCTTCCGGCTGCGACTCTGTCTGTCTGGTTTCTTGATACCAATTTCAGTCTGTCCCACTACTTTATAAATAATCATTGAAACTTCCGTTAAGGGTCCTACATTACAGGCAGCATAAGGGGAGATTTATTTTATTTTTTTAACTTGTCCAGTATAAAGGCGGGCAGCACTTAACTCGCAAAGTCCAATTAAGCTTATATCAGCTGTGTCTTATTGCCAAATTGTCACCAATTCAGGGATTATCCATAGTTTAACATTTGTAAAATGAAATGAAATAAAAAATAATTTATTCCTTTTCAGGGAAATTAAAATTGTATCTTTTTTTAAAATAATATTAAAAGAAAAATAATCAAATACATATTTACATAAATGTATAAATACAATACCATTAAATCTGAAGAGAAAGTGTGTACACATTTTTCACTTGTAATGAATGTTAAGTATTTGTGCATAAACTTTAATTTTTAATCTTAGCACTTGAAATGTGCATTTTATACGATATTTACTACAGTGATCTTGGACTCTGTTTTGCCATTGACTTATCTCCAAGGGAAAAAAGTTGTAAATTTACAGTAATTCCATCTCTGCACACAATTATTAAACTTATGATCATGAATGTGCTGTATGTTTCATTTTATGAAAATAAATAAATAGGCAAATACCTTATTCACACAGACAGGATCACTTACAATTAAAGGTGTTTACATGGTGCTTTCTTGTATGATTTGCTTTGTTTATTCTCAAAAGAAGAAGAAAAAAGGAACACATGACACCAGAACAATGACATTAAAAGGTCACCATGCTGTTCCCATTCTGTGAAGACTATAGAAGAGGCTTGTGGAATAAATGCAAGTTTTCTTTTCATTTTCATGTTTGCATTTCCGAACTAATGTTTTTTTTTCCATTTCTGGTCTTTTTTGCTAGGTTTTGGAAAAAAATCCACATCATCTTCTGCAAGAATTATCTCCGTACCTGGTGAGTAACTATGCCAAGGGCATAGGATGTCTTGCACTAAAGTCAAATCATAAAAAAGGCTGAAATGATAAGTCATCATTGCTGATACAAGTTGGCTTTGCCCTACAGCAGTAGATGAGCTATGGACAGAGTAAATAAGTAAAGTCAAAAGAAATAAAAATTCTAACCAATATGATTTTACTGAGGCATCCTTCCCAGCACTGTGGAATGATAAGTGTGTGTGAGATAGGAATAGCATAAAAGCAGGCATGTGACTTTTAAGTGAATCAAAACATGGACATATTTAAGATCTTAAGACTTCTAAATTTCTAGTAGAGTCTGTGTGTGGGAACATACAAAAAAGCATGATGTAAAAGCAGAGTACAAGAGATTTGTTGCCGGCAAAGGTCAATGCACAAGAAAAAAACTTTACAGAAGACATAAACAGAGGAACTGAAGACTCAAACCAATACCACAGACACACACAGTCAAACTTAGAGATTTGAGACTTTGTAAGAAACATTTGCCAAAAATGGAAGGAAAAGGAGAAGTAGAACCTTGATTGAGTAGTACCTTCAAGCCTTGTAGTTTTAGACAAAACAACTAGTAAACAACTAAGCTTGAGAAGAGCTACAAACTTTAAGAAAGATAGTAAAATGTTATGGCAATGATGGTGGAACCACCAGCAAGGAAACTTCAGGCAAAATGTGGAGGTTATTCCTTCGTACATGCATACCCTTCATAGGGCATGTTTCAGTGTTATCACATTTCAAAACCTTCACTTACCCATCTCCTCTCCTCTCTATCTGCCTTTCCCAATTCCACTTCTTTCAGAATTACCGGTACAAAGTCTTTTGTTAACTGTTAATGAGATGCATTAAAATGAATAGATTATTTCACTATCGTCATTGCTTCCCCTACCTATAACTCTCCCCCTGCATTTTGAGGCAGAGAACAGAGTTCATTTAGTGGCACTATGTGATCATCATCATACATTGTCCTTCACTTCATATTCTACAAGCATCACCCCATGCACACCGCACTACAACCCTCCAAAGAACCCTTTACAGTAGTTAATCACTGTTTCAAGGAGGTGGTTAGTGTGAAGGCTGGATGAATGTCACACATTATAGTTGGAAATTGAAGTTCTGTTATTACCTTTCAATGTATCAAAATAATGCCATAAGGCAAATTCAGACATCCAAATCAAAAATGAAGAAAAAAAACATTTTAAACCCTTCAGCTGGACCTGTAATCGTCAATATTCCTCAAATGCAAATAAAAAGTTCCGGTCATAGCTCATTAGGAGAAGCTTCCCTATGTATTCACAGATTACTTCCATTTGTTGACTCCCCTTACTCTGTAATAATCATTTACTTGCAGACACCTAGCGGGCCACCTCGTAAAATTCTGCAGTATTTATCGGAGAGGAGACGATGTAGTGATGTAGGATGGACGAGGACGTATTTCCCAGCTGATTAGCAGCAATGTGATCTTACTTTCAAATGAGCTGAAGCATAATTAACATGTGATTCTTTACAAAATATGTGTTGTTTGAATCAAGCTGCGAGGCAGGAAAGTTAGGCTGATGCCGGAGCTACAAGGATTTCTGAAAGTCAAACATAAATGCAGACTTGGTTTTTGAAGATGGCGAGGGCGATTGCTAAAGCTGCACCAAAAAGGAAGACTCCCCCCACCGATGCCATCGCATCTTCAGGCGTTTGTCTTTGAGTAAAACAAACACCTTTACTTTGTATTTATTTATTTTGTAGGTTAGTCATTTCTTCTGACCCCCTCCTCTCACCCATCTCTTGCTCCTCTCTCTCTCAGTGCCTCTTCTGTACTGTCAATTCCTGCCTATCTGTGGCCTAAAAGTGGCTGTGCTTGCCTGATTGTACAGATAAGAGATTTAATGCATGTTGTCCACAGACAGGGAGGGGTAGTTGGGGGGGCGGGGGGGGGGGGGGGGGGGTGGGGGGATGACAACACAAAAGACAGGCAAGGTAACTGAGAAAGGAGAAAAACAACAATCACTTTTTCACTATTGGTTCAAATTTTTTGTAGATTTTAAGTTGATCAATTTACCCTGCAGGAATCATTTCTACAAACATGTGGAGCAGTTGACTTGCCACAAAACAGAACTACTCTATAAAAAGCAATTTTCCTTTTTTTTTTACTGATGACTGATGCTGTATCAGTAGAAGATTATGAACCATTTGTATTTGCATCAAATGTACATGAAGGGAGTGGTAGAGCCAGTGTGGAGGGAGGAAAGAGGAAGGTTAAGGTCATGTTGTTCTTCACAGAAAAGACACTCGCCTCAAGTAAGTGGGGGGAGGGAGGGGCTGCAACCTGTGCTGCACATTAAAGGGCTCTGACGGAGGAATATGATTCTCCAGTTGATCAGCTGGCACATTTAGTATTTCTAGTATATCTTTAATATCTTTCTTCAAGCTCATAAATGCATTTAAATATTCTTTCAGGAGTGGAAAATGGCTTTGGTTAATGTCGATTTTGGTTTCAGCAACAAAATAATAAGTACAGTCCTTCCCTTTTGCCCCAAGGTTATCATCTGAAAAGTAAATAGGCTGCATTTAGGTAGCAATTTATTACTGTTGTTAAGTGTTTAAACTCTCATTTACATGCATCTTCTTACAGCTGTTCAAAGTTTGCACAGTGTGCTTTATTTTAGCCTTTTCCTGCTAACATGCAACTGCAACACCCACTGCATGTATCAGGAATAATACAGGCTTCAATGTCTGCAAAGTAATTTCATCATTGGCCTTCTAATTCATAGGTAGCCGCTCTCTTTCTCATGCACGGACAGCAGGATTAATAATCATCTAAGTGGGTTCTTCATTCTACTATTTAACCCATTATAGCAACTGAATCAGGTCAGACCATAAACATATGAATTTGTTTCATGTCAAGTTAACAGAGCAGCTCACAGAACAGCAGCTGCAGTGGAAAGAATGAATGGAATGACCGTATCTCATCGGTTAAAATCAGCTGCAAACCCCAACCAACAAGTAGTCAAGAGTGCATTTTCTACCCATCCAAGTGGGTTTTACCATCATTTTGTGTCAATTTGCTTGTTATTTATACAGATTCCCTGCTTTTGGCAGGTTATTTAAGGTTGCTAAAGTAGTGCTATGTTGCTCTCTGACCTTTTGACTTGCTTTAATGGTACATTTATTTATCATAAACATCCCTGGAGCTGTTTTTGCTATGCACTTCCCAGGCGATTGATAAACTGCTCTTCCTAGCATTTGCTTTCAGTATGGATTATGTCCTCTTGCATTTCTTTGCAGAATCAGCTATAGTATATGTTCAAAACAGCAATTCTGTTGACATACAGTTGTTGCCATGTGATAAGGCACCATAAAGCAACAGACAGCTGTCATTGGATAAAGTTGGCCAGTGTCTGAGGCAGTGGGCTCTAACAGGTCCTGGACTGTGTGCATAATGAATAACTGTGTGGCTCTAAAACAAATGAAAAACAATCTTAAGGTCAGAAATATAAAGTAAAACACGTTGGATCAAGATAAAGAGAACAACCCCCCGAATCATAGCAATCATTCTTTCTTTTTTGTTATATTGAGAAGATAAGTTGTAAATGTGTTAACAAGGTTAAAACTTATTGGTAGCCGATTAATGAACCCCTCTCTAAATGTTTTCTTCTTGTCCTTGTAGCAAATTAGTGTTTTTCTTGCAAGCCTGATTATTTTCTTTTTAAATAAAACATTTTATCTGTTTAACACCTTGCTCACAATCCCTCTACAACAGTAATTCTCCTGTAGACAGGTCTTTACAGCCTCTTTATCTCTGTCTCAGTGTTACTCCTGTACCTCTTCTGAGAAACTGATCTCAGCCTGATTGCAGCAGGAGTTCAGCCATTATCACTATTAATCATGAGGCTATCCCACGATCATTTCCACTCCATTGCTTCTGCAGCATACAATTTCCCGGAGTTGACATTGTCAGAAAAGCTGGGAAGTTATTTTTATTTAGCAGTTTATTAATTTCTTTTCATTGTCTTCTGTCAGCATTTTTTTGGCTTCTGAGATGGAAAACATCAGTTCATTTTGGAGAAAAGGTGAGAAAAAAATACAGATTTTCAAATTTATCTGCATTGCTGCAAACATAGACCACAAAGACACTGAAACACACAAACACATACACAGACACACAAACATGCACACACATTCTTTGTAATATAGATACAGACCAGTGTGCATGCTGTGAGCAGCCTTTGCGCCCTAAGCTGCATGCCCCCTGTTGTGCAACACAGAGACCCATGCTCTTTTTGCTTCCCATATCCCCAGTGCTCACACATGGTGATCCCTTTAATGACAGCCAAGAGATCAAATCTTTATTTATCAGACGGACTGCTGAACAAACTGCACTGACTGTTTTCACTTTGTGTTTGAGAATCAAATCTTAGCAGATTTCTGCCAACTTTAATCCCCTGATGAACATGATCCTGATGAAGAATCATTGATGAAGTAAAGCTCTGGCAGTGGCACAAATCCAGCCTATGTTACATATGTTGTTGCATAAGTCATTCTTGTTTTGAAAAGTTAAATCAAATTGGAGATTTGTCACGCTGATGTCAGCAGTGTACCAATCCTTTACATGCACTGCATGTGCTGGACCCCTAGACTGACTTCGACTTTAATTAAAGAAAAAGAAATGTTTACTTCTATATGATTCCCCATTTTCATTGTCAGCAGTCCACAAATGCATTCTAAAGTGCACACATTATTTCAGACAACATAAGACTCATAATGACACTCATCTGTGTCTTGAAGGACACAGATGAGAGACTTCACTGGTCTCAACCATTGTCACAACCCCCCCCCATCACACTGATTCTGATTTTATTTTTTCATTGATTAGATCTCAAGATGCTTCAAAATATCTCATCTGGATTTAGGATTCCTGATGAAGAGCTTAAAAGGTAAGAGGTAAGAGGATGGAGGCTGCTTTGCTTGGTGTGCAAGGAAAATAAAATAGGTAGATGGATAAGCAAGTGTCTCCTCCACTCAAGCTAAGTTGACTTCAAACCTTCTCGTTTTCATTAAACCAGTGCCTATCAGTCAATTATATTGTAACTAATCAATTAAAATCCAATCATTGTCAAGCAGCATAACCAATCAGCTTTATGAAGGAAGGTCTAAACATCAGCATGATGGCTCTGCCTGTTTTTCTGCAGATAAAAGATGGAGGAGGACAAAAGAGGTTGTTCCCAAGGACTTCAAATTTAGTTTGCTGCAGTTCAAAACTACAAGCAAGCTCTGTGAATTACAGTAAGTATGCAAGTCGTGTTAAATTTATCTCCTCATGTGATATATTGGGTTTATCTCCCAGTTAGTAGCAGAGATGTACTGCTCACACCATCCTCACTTTTATGAAGACATTGATTCCCAACAGCTGTCTGAAGAAAAGCAACATCTCATGGAAAACCACCTCTCCTCAGATGTCCTGGTGGACTTCTCCCGTTGTACCAGTGAGAGGATCATTACTAACTCCATTATGATGCTGTATAAGACTTGCTCGGTTACTGACACTTACCAGAGCTTCACTTCCTGCTACTGGTGACATCTACGGGTGTCACTGGGGTGAATGGATGGTAACTTACTAGTTCATCGCTTTTGCACTTTTCATTGGATGCTGACTGAATTTGTGTGACATACAATGACAGTAAAGTTGAATCTAATGTAAACTTATTTTGTCATTGTTTTCATTCGAGGAACACTAACTTGTTAATGTTAATAAAGACAGATTAGATAAGATTTAGAGATTCAATTGAAAAAGTGGAATAAAGGGTAAAAACAAAGTGTAAATAAACATGAAGGATTAGTTGAAAAAGATGCTTTTCGATTGTTTTTGACCTTCTGAGAAAGAGAAATTGAGCAATGATAATTAGAAAGCAAAATGTTGCACCACCTTTGAAGAAACTCTGCTTTAGCTGTCATATTCTCAGCGGTGTTTGTGAGGATGAAGCAGCAATGTTTCAAGCCATGAAACATTAACACAAAGAAAAAATAAGGATCGTGTGTATGTGTGAAGTAAAGACAGAGAGAGAAGTGAGTGTTTCATTAAACTGGCGAGAGACTCCATTAGATAGCTGGGAGTTGTAAAGCTAATCCCTTTGTGCCTCAGCTGCAGGACCACATCACCTTCTTATTCTATCTTCCTTCTCTTCCGTCTATCACTTTGTCTCATTACTATAGGACGCGTAATGGTGATGAAGCTTTGGATTCAAGTCACAGGAGCATTTCTAACATTGCTACACAGACGTCCTGGACAAATGGATCTGCGGTGAGCCACCAGGTTTTTACTCTAGATATATTAGGACTGCTTAATAACCCAGCTGGATGTCAGGTCATTTATTTTTGTTTCATAATCTAGGAAAACACTGCAGCTGTATTACCACAAAATAGTAACGCAGTATGCTGATAGTTGAGAAGCTGTAAACACTTATTGCTGTGGTTAAATTACAATAAAATTGTAAGTTTGTCATGATTCCGTTCCTGGGCCTGGGTTTTTCCATTTTTATTTATATGTTCACCTGTGGGTGTTTAGTTCTTGTCTAATCCTCCTGTGTTTTTATTTTTCAGGTGCTTCGTCTGCCCCTCCCTCATGTGTCTTTTCCTCCTACCAGCATACTGATTACCCTCATGTGTTTCATCTGTGTCTCTCCTCGTCACTGGGTATTTAAGGCAGCTGTTTTCCTTACCTACTTGCCAGAACGTTTTGTTATCCCTGCTTCTGACGTCTGCCTTTTACAGTGCCTGTTGGAATAAAAAGTTTATTTTGTCACTTGAACCATCCAGCGTGTGTGTCCGCCTCCTTCCCAGACCTGACAAACTTTTTCCATCTCTTGAATACTTACAAGTCAGAAAAAGCATTAAACTAATCTAAACACTCATTCTAAATATACTCATAATGAGAAGCTTCCCATTGTTTTGCTTGGTGTGTTTGCAAGTTAAATTTGATGTGCTTTCACAAATCACAAAGTATGTCAACAGCTGCGAAACAATGGCAACTTAGCAAACTCGTGAGGTTTAAAGGACTTAAAAAGAGACTGCAGCTGCTGTAGGTTCTCTGAGCTCTGATCAATATTTTACTTCATAACAATCTGTCTTTTGTTTTGGCTTAAGGATAGAATAACCTATCTCACATTTGCTATTAATGCATTGGAGTTTCTATCAAATCACATGATCAATTTACTTGCCATCACTAGGGATGCAACGATACATCCACCTACTCTACATTGATGCAACCATGATCCATGAACCAGTAGATTCCATCCAAACCAAACACAGTAAAGGTATTATTAATAAGATATGCTGATCAAAGAACAACCAAAACATATTATTTTTGCACTACATCTTGTTGTAATATATATAAAATGAAATGGATGGATGTGAATTTCATTTTGAAAACACCGGTGGGATGTCCTGCTTCTTCATCCGTGTACTCAGGCTCAAATAAATATGGTCGGCCATCAAAATGAAA
>JBAMHX010000010.1:5148120-5164060 GCA_037177515.1 Pseudomugil tenellus | reverse complement strand
TCTGAGCAAAGCTGCTAATTGCCCAATGATTTGATTCAGGTGTGTTGCAGCAGAGACATTCCTAACACTCGCAGGACCGCGGCCCTCGAGGACCGGAGTTGCCCATCCCTGAGTGTGAGCATCATGCAACAAATATTTACATGTGATTGCTTTTAGCACCATTAGTACTTATTTGTTCAATGAATAAAAAATATAAGGTGTGTTGAACACCTTACAAGTAGGAACTCATCATCAGTGCTTTTGTCTTTTTTGAAAATATTTTAAAAAATAACATTGAGAGATTTCTTCAAACTTCTGTTTGATAGCTGTGCAGTAATAGGTCGGTCTGAAGCAAGGGTAGAGCTGCAAAGAAACAAAAAGCAGTAAGTGTATACATATGAAATAACTACCGATACAGCAGCCAGCACCACAACTGGAATCTCTTGGGAAGGCGCATAGTTCAACTGGTTAAGCAGCCACTTCAGAAACAAACGCTACTGCCTCTCAAGCTACAGACACAAAAGAAAAAAAAAAGAACTGGAAGTTCATTCAGGGCTCCCCTTGATATTTGAATATAGTTCTTTTTGGTTATTGCCAAGTTACATGTGAAAGCTGGATCCGGGAAGTGAGAAACGGGGGGTATGGTGGCTCTGATGAGGAGATAGGAGAGAATGAGGAAAAGAAAAGTGGTGAAGATACAACAGCAAGAACTGAACAACTACAAGAGATAAACCATCAGCTTAAACTTAACAGAAAACATCCTGTCTGAGAACAGCATGAGCATGAGTACGAACAGAGACATACTAAAGCATTACTGTGGCTATTGATGATAAAACCTGCACAACACAGTAACTGCATAAACATTTGATAAGTGAATGTGTGTGAAACCCAGCTTTTCTACCACAGGGACAATCACGTACCCATCCAGATGTTGGCAGAGGAAGGCCCCAGTCCCCCCTATGGCCAATAGGCCAGTGATGACATGTCCGGCATCTGCGGACATCAGCCAGCCATGGGTCGAGTACACTTCTGACTCAACAATCATCTAACTGAACTGAGCCAAAACATGTGTTTGAAGCAGCTCTCCATCTACTTGCACCTGCCTTACTGCTACTTAAAATGCTGCTTATTAAAGGGGCCTTTTAACATATTCAATTAGTGTTAATTGTACCTTAAAATGATCCCAGAAGTAGTTTTATTTTTCATCCATGCATTCATAGATTAACAGTGAGGATGACGAGAAGGATACCAACGCGGCTACGTTTGTGTAACACTGTGGGGAAAGTGCAGGTGTTTCACATCAGGAAAAATGTTGCTGATAAAAAAAACCGCACATCTTTGTCACTACTTCACCAGAAACGGAAGCTGTTGACTTTTTAATATTTTACGTTCACTCTCAACCACCGCTGATGCCATCAAAAAAACAATATGGTTGTCATTCATTATTGGTTACACTTTAAACCTCCACTTCCAACCTTAAATTTTAACTTGGAAATGCTAAACATTATTTTACAGGTTCCACTAATTTATTATTATTTAAAATGTAAAGCCTGTGGGTGGTTACCAGTGCTAAAATAGTTGACTTAGCTAATTAATTCAGCTAATGTTGGAAAACCAGCTACTAAATAAATAAATGCAATTTTACTCACCAAAAAACTGGACCAGAAACTTCTTGGACGGTCTTTTGATGCAATTAATAGTACAACAAGCCATAGTTTTTCCACAGTGGAGAAAAAATATTTAAACAAAATTCACCCGCCTCAGAGTTGTCATGAAGATAAACTTCACCTATTAAACCAAAAATATTTTTTGTACTAGGCTGTACACGTGTATTTCTGCTGTGAAATCTGCCTTTTTAACATGGTTGTCAATGGAGATTTGCTCTGTTTTGGGGCCAGCCCCAAGCAAATGAGGGGTGAAATGCAATTTTTTTGACATCCACATTGGCCTCATTTTCCTTTGCCTTAGATTGCCGCCTGGTGCCGACGTGGCAAGGTGGAGACTCCCCCTCCCCTACCTGGAAACTTTAGTGCGCCATCTCCACCAGGCTCTCCTCAACAGACACACGTGTAACTGCACCATACTACACATGGCACATCTCTGGCTGCTCAGTGCGGGCGGGGTAGGGGAAAGAGAGCAGGTTGGAGAAATGCATACCCAGACTTTCACAATTCCAGCAAAAAATCTCTCAGCAACAACTGCGTAATATGGCGAAACTATAGGGAGGTTGATGCAATACATCACGATTACGTTTTCATTGACCTAGTTTTGGGATGGCGGTATAAGTAGCTACATATCCGCCGCTGCCATAGAAGAGCGTAGCGTTATCTGTTTTTACAGTTTGTAAACAAAGATTATGCAGAGTTCGTGTAGCACAATAGGTTGCACAAACGTGCCGTCTTTATGCTAAACATGTTTATGATCGTGAGTACAAGCAGTGGACACATCTGACTTTTGTCAGATGTAATCCTGCAGGGAAATGAGTTAATCTGCTGTATGTCCAATGTGCCTCTCCGTATGCGCTTTCAGGATGCAGAATGAGATCTTTAATGATTTTACAGATCTGATGGTATTTTTTTACTGCTGTCTTTCAGTTAATTGAAAACTAACAACGCAGTGTTTTGGTGCAGCACTGTTGTACCGACCACCCTGTATAACAGTAAAGTGGTGAGATGGATGATAGACTGACATATATACATATTTTTACGTTATGCAATCGACTGGTATCACCTGCGCCAATCATTAATTCTTTAATTAATTACAGCCTTAAATACTTTCCGTGTCTCCTTATCAGCTGTAACTCCTTTTGCTGCGCGTGCACATCGCGGAATTGAGTTGCTCTGCAGATGATCATAGCTTTGGTAAACAATAAACCTCCTTGCTCATAAAAGTCTGGTAGATCTCCTTCAAAGCTAGAAAATTATGTGACAATAACTGTGCAATGAATGCACTAAAACATCCACTCTGTCCAATATGCAGCGTGTGTGGTCCTTTAACAGGAACTTAAGAGGTCCGGTTGGAAGAAGTATCTCCATAGGAAGCATAGCGAGTCGTTTGCACTGTACTATAAAACTTCCTGAACATGTCCACAAACGAAAAAAAATATATCCATTCAGCGATTTGTAAGCTTTCAGTGCTTCGGCTGTGTACAACCCAGGAGTGTTTATAAATAGTTCCAGATGTCGCCATACTGCACAAGCAGCCACTTCGATATATTGTCCTACTGCTTTTAGTCCATTTCAAACGGATCAGGCAACAAAACACCACGCACATACAACTTCTGCTTTTATCTTTCACAATCCCTGTCCGATAAATGGTCAAGATGTTTCTCTTTTACTTTTAAGCGACTTGATTTTTGCCTCTTTGCAAGTTCCATCGTGTAAACACTACGCCGGTTGCAGTGTGTCTTCTGCCGACAGCTAGTGCGCATGACCGGGATAAACCAAATGAAAACAACAACAATCAAGGTGTCTATAGTATGGTTCATGTTGCGAAATGCATAATATTGTCATAGATGTACATAGGATAGACTATGAGACGGCAAATATAACGTGATATGGAACCTTTAAGTCATTTAGAAAATATAAATGAATCCAGGTGTATATTTTAAAGGTCCTATAATCTCCCAAAACGTTGACACACAGTAGATTTGCTGGGCTTTATTAATGAATAATTAATCTTCCCTTTTTTAGGTTTGAAGTCTCCGAACTGCTACCACGTCTCCCATCTTTGCTGATTATCAACACAATTAGCTAAAAGCCTCTTTCCCACCAAAATGACCATTTGTGTTTCGATGAGGCGTGTAAACTTTTTGCCAGGCCGTGTAATTATTGTTTCTCTTATGAGGTTTAGACAGCTATTGTTATTCACACCCGCGCACACTAAATTCTACTGTACCCTCTCTGCATCACTGAGTCGTGAAATCGACTCATCGGTAATAGCAGGTACAGAGAAAGAGAGCTGGTGAGAACAGAAGAGGCGAGGAGGAGAGGGAGAGGTGAAATAACGCACAGAAGGGATCAAGAGTGAGCAAAATAAAAGAAATAAAGGCAGAGCGAGACACTCCCGATGAATTCCCAGCAAGCGGGCTGATAATACAGCCTATTATGATTCGCAGTTTCTTTTATGAAATCAAGCTGTATTACAGGCTACAGAATAAAGGCTAGCGTACAAAGAGGAAGAAAGATCCATGCCTTAGACTGTCCTGAGTGTATGAAAGATGGTGTTGGAGACCAGATATTGATTGCAGAATACATCTGCTTAGCTACAGAGAGTTGATCAGATGTCTTGGAAGACGCCTTTACGCAAGCTCACAGTGAACAGCGAGGAATCATTTAGTGTTATTGTAGTTTGGTCCCAATTAGGAGAGGCTTTTTTCAGCCAATGCTGACTCCCATAAAATGATGTGAAATATCACAGAATGGGGAGAAACAGAAAAATAATCCCAGTTCTGAGAATATTGTTAAGAAATTACTGCTAGAAGTCCAGGGAGACTGAGGTTGAAGTCTGAGAAAAACAGAAATTAATCATTGATCCAAGTGTGTCACATCAGAGATGCTGCCAAACATGGATTATTAAAGCAACAAAGTACTGAAGAACATAAGCAGTGCTCTGAAAAGGTGGGGAAAAGTTCCTAAGGATGCTGACTGACAGACTGACTGACCAGTTCAAATGCCCTTTTGTTCAAGTGACCCTTTTGAATCCAACAGTGCGAAAGCGCCTTTGTGGCCGATAGGGGCAATGCTTGTCAATGGGAGTGGTTCTACCAGGTGTGCCACGTTGCATTTCTGAAGCATTCCAGAAGCATTGTCTTTTCAATTTTTGCTGCTTGCTGCTTTGAAACCACATCAATTTAGAGCTGGGCGGATCGTTCAGGCAGGAAATCAGTTGATGAAAACCAAAGTGAATTCGATTTTACTAGTAAAAGACTATATGTCTAATTTGGACCACATTAAAATATAAACATTTCTCATTAATGGGAGCACTGAGGCCAAGCCATCTGATGAGACAGGGTTTTACTTCATAAATTACACTGTGAAAAACATGCATTTATCTTGAGGTGGAAAGCTGCACCACTTTGTAGCCTATTGTTTTGATGCCACATGTACCTACTCTTTACTCTGCTAATTTATTTGGTTTATTGTTCACTTTAAAGCCTTTGTATAATAAAGCATTTTAAGTAGGTCTACACCACCAATGGCATGATGATGCAATCCTCATGTGAATATTCCACTCTAAAACACTCCTGATGGAATAGGGTACCAGTCTGAAAGATCTGCATAGCTGCTCCATAGCATTTCCACAATGCTGCCATGCTCAGAAGAACCAGAGCTATGTTGCTTTCATACAAATCAAAATGCCTAACTAAAAAATCTAAATCATATTCCAACTGTGGCCTAATTGACCATCATGACTGTTACATACACCAGAGCAACATGAGGACATTTCTGTTTTACTCTATACTTACATTCTATCATCTGCAGTGCTACATGTCCACTTTACTCTTCACACAACTAATCCAGCTCTTCTTTATTTCGGTATATCTGCCATCAAAGGTAGTATGTGAGAGCTACTGGGTGAGATCAGTGACTTGAGGCTTATGCTATATAGTTGGATTGTCATTCATGTCATACTGTTAAGGGGGAAGTAGCTTTTGTTTCTAGCTCATTTCTGGTGCATTACTGAATTTTTAAGGGCCTCAAAGGCTAACTCAGCAAGCATCTTGCATCCTGTCTCTTCTCTGACGCATGCGATCGCATCATCATAATAAAAAAATGAAGTGTGGTTTCTGAAGTAATGTGCAGGTAAAAAAAAGTCAGAGGCAGAGAGTTTAAGGTTGTAATATTTTATGCTATTGCTCGAGTTATACCCCATACTCTCTGGATCCTAGTTTTTAGACTTAATTATCCTGAACTAAATGACAGCCTACTCCATTAAACATACTTTTCTGTTTTTATACATGTTTTTTTCCATTTGTTTGACTTTCCTTTATAAGTTATCCAAGAAAAACAATGTCATCAACAGTGCTTCTACTTGAGAGGTGGCTTATCACTAAGACGCCTCTGCTGGTTGTAATGCACTTCCATAAACCTATCAACAATTACCAGACTTTACAGTACATGCACATTTGTGTAGACCTCCAAAACAGATTTCTCTCCTTCCAATCCTGGTGTTCTTAGTGTGTGGCCTTTATTCCATTCGCATATGACCTCAGTCAAAGCAGCTCATGGTGCTCTTAGTGAATACGTTTTGATTGAAGGGATGCAATCAAGCCAAGACTAGGTGATTAGGCTCATTCTCTGCTGTCACCATTACACATACGAATAGAGTAATTAAGGAGGATTGCAATCCTATAATATGCAATTGGTTTGGAAAATAGCAGCGACTGTACTCGCTGAATTCAGTTGAGTTATTTAGTAACACTGAATCCTAACTATGTAGCTGTTTGTTACAGCTGCAGATTGTGGCCGCTCTACTTCAGCTGTAGAAAGTTAATTAAAAATAAAAGGATTTCATGCTTTCTTATTGTGCAACTTCAGCATGGACGTTGCTCTTCTTTTCTGTTATCATTCATAAGCATGTTAGAATTGTTTGCTACTGTTTCACATTTTGAACAGTCTTTGTAACTTCAGCATCTTATTTTTTATGACTCCACTTTTTCATTATTATTTTCTAGTTTTATCTTTCCCATGGCCCCCATCTTTCAAGTATAGTGTTCCCCATACCACCTTTTGACCATTGCTGGAGATGACTGATAGAAGAAGGGTTGGTGGTGGAGTGAAGGCAGAGGAGAATGAGTTCAGGACTGACACAAGCAAACCATACAAGTGGGGAGATGATTCATGCAGATAGTGCATGATGTGAATAAAGGCCTGAACACAGCTCACATGCTCCCTCTGAGTGCATCAACAATGCATGCGGAGGCTGCCGATAATCCACTGAGAGGCTAAAATTACAGGATTCAACTAAAAATGGCACGTATCCATGACAAATTTCACCTAAGGCAATGACCAACAGCACCATCAGTCTCATCTCTGATTTAAAGGTGACCATGTGTGCATGCACCGTATGGGCATGTGTGAGAACCTCTGCATGACAGGGAAAATGTGGATTAGAGAGTGGTCATCGATCAGAACCAGGACAGGACTATGGATGGTGATTATAGCATCAGTTTTTTTATGATAGATCTACCACTCTCCTTGCAGGGTCACAGTTCAAGATTGACCATTTGACACTTTTCACTAGCAACGGAATCCACACTCAGGGTCATCAATCTGCAGTAAAATGTGTATCTGTGTTTAACAGTTGCAGTGTGTGTGAGTCACATGGGTGTGTCAGACTTCCCTCACCCAGATTTCCGGTGCTGCTAAATAATTCAGCAACCTTGGTGCTCTGCCTTGGTGGTATTAGATGAAATGTTGGTATTGCAAGTGAAATTACATCAGGAAAAAAAGGAGGAGGCAAAGGTAAGATGACAGATAGCGATGAGGAGATATGAGACATTTTAATTTTTAATATATGCTCATCTTTAAGATACATGATGAAATAGCCAAAAATGTAACACTATATTTGATGACTTTTTCTAAAGTTACTGCTTCATGTGTGTATCATATGCAGACAGACATGAACAGTTCTGAACATACGGGAGAAAATGAGATGACACATATAAGCACATAAAGTTTACTGTGTGTAGCTTTTAATGGTCTTATTGGGTTATTATGTTGTTCGTTGTACATTGTTATGGATGTCCAATATCCAATACTGCACTGGCTCCTGAATTTAATTTGCAATGCAATAATAAATGCTATCATATTATCTATAACTGTGCTGTTATTCCTTCTGGGCTGTTGCCCAAAGCAACATGCTTTAAGTGCTTGTCAGAACTCTTGTTTAGGCTTTTCTCAGCTATGAGACCCTGTAAAGCATAATGGGGGATTTCAGGATGATTTGGGTGAAACTGTGAAGCTGCTCAGCTCTTTGATCTACCATTGCACTGCCCTCACCAGCCTGTCTGTTTATCCCCCCTCTAAATCAGTCTCCACATTCTCCGCCTGCCTACGGTCTCCCACCCTCCATCCATCTCCTTCTCTCTTTCAAGTGAGCTCCTAGGAGTGGGCTCCCCTGGCTGAGGAAGCTGCAAGAAAAGCAGGCAGCCTCGAGGTCATGCCTCGCATCATCATTTTTGCTTTTGACACTTTCAACCTCAGGCAATAACATTCACTCTATGCCACTCTGCTCTTAATCTAGTGCTGTCTTTAAGGCTCATGAATCTCTGTGTTTTACCTACTCTGACGTTCTTCTTCACTTCCTTCCTTCTGCTGCCAGCTGTTGTCTTCTGCATTTCTGTCTAGTTTTACCCCTCAAACTTATATTGAAATGTTCCTTCCAACGACCATCCCATCTTTCATCTCTCCTTCAGTCCCCAATCCCCATACATCCTGATCAATAACTCTCACATGGCAAACAAACAGCTGCAGCCAAACAATTGGCAGACTACAGTGCAGAGGGGTGTACTTCCTCACAATCTAATGCAATGACTAATTGGATTTAGAGATTGATTTGGAGATGGGTGGGGGATTTGTCAAACAGTTTGGAGGGAGGGAAAACATGTGAGGTCTAGAGATGATGCCTAAATGCTCAAGAGCCCTGACAGGCATATAGCTCAAGAGTTTTAGATGTTTCTACAACATGCACCTGTAACCTCTGATGTCCTGAGCAGAAGGTTGGTGTGATCTCATTCATACCCTGAGATATGCTGGCGGAAACCATCTTAATGCTTTTACAGGGAAAGGAAATTGTAAATTGATTAACAATTTTCAGATATCAGCATGGATTCTGTTCAGCAGGAATTTGAGTGTAACTTTAAAAACAAAGTATTATCTATATTCATAAGAATAAAAATTTTTGCAAAGAAGACGCATTCAATAGTGATAGTGATAGTGATCTGAGATGAATTGAAAGAGGTCAATCGGTAAACTTTGCGGTGTGGAGTCTATGTTTAGGTATTATTTATTTGTTTTTTTGTTGCTGAATGTCATCGAAACATTTTACACTATTCCATCTAGAAAATGTTTTCACTATAACTCAGAGGAAAACCTTTTACCTTCAAAGCATACGTTTGGGATTTTTCAGGAAATTCTACTCAGATCACAAACGTCAATCAGCTGCAGGATTCCCCCTCTAAGGAACACACATGTCTGTCAACCTAGAAAAGGTGGTTTACTGTGTTTTGTGCCAAACTGCCATATGTGATAATACTGTGTTTTACTTTGGAGGCCTTCACCACAGTTAGCGAGTCATTAAAAAAACCCTACATATCTGTAAATGAACTTCTGTCACATCAGACGAGTGGAATCTAATTAGAAAAAAGGAATCGGATAATGCATACAGAAACAAATCAAACTTACACGTTGCATGAATACATCAACATACACTGTGTTTGTGTGTGTCTCTGTGATAATGTGTGGGTGGGGGTGAGTTTATTGCCAAAAGTATCTGTTTGCATGCAAGCTCATTATACTGATGTGCTGAAACTGTGGATTTAGATTACAGTTATTGTGAAGGTGAACAATCTTCTCTTGGACAACAGATTTAGCTAACAATAGCAACTGATTATACCCAGCACTTATCTCTGCAGAAGTGAAGTCCTTCTCCCTGTTTTTCCTGGTGTGTGTGTGTGAAATGCAAATTAAGAAAAAAAATACTAGTGTATAAAAATGACTTTTAAAACTCATTGTTACTGTGAGGTGTGTGTGACCACAAAATCCCCCGCATGTGTCCAGACTGGCGTCCTGCAGGTTTGAAAAGGTACTGACAGAACAAGGACATTATACTTAACCTTTCACTACTGGAGAGATTTTGGCCAGCAGCCAGGAGGAGGATAGTGTCATTTGGCAGTTGCTATGGAGATGATGTGCTGGTCAGAGCTACATCTATGGATGCCCACATCCACGGTGCCCACTGAGGGGCAAGTGGTTTGGCATGGCATGACACGGCACACTGGGCGCTGGCAAAGAAGCTTAAGCTGCTTGCGTGTGTTCAAAGGCTGGGAGAAAAAAGGACTTGCAGTTTATCCACACAGCAGAGATCAAGAAAATCTTGTGTATGCTTATGTATGATAAATAAAGAAGGGTATTGAGAAAAATAAAAACTTCAAACAGTAGGCTCTGTTGTTTAAAACAACAAGTAAAGGTCACTTTTACTTTCTAACGACTCGACTTTATATGAATAACATGTCTTGCCAAAAGGAACTTTTCAGATATTTTCTCTGTTGTCTATAATGAAACTATGTTTGGCATTTTTCCAGCTCCAACTCCATTGATTGACAGCTTTGTGTATATTTGAGCCCGGTGCTTATATACCTCATCTAATCTTGTTTTCTCACCCATCTTTGTTTAGCCAGAAAGAGCTGCCTATATGTGTCTGCTTAAGGTGAATGGCTCTGACATCTCCTGGAGTCCACTCGCCTCCTTGGCCTCATCTATCATCACCTGCTGATTCAAGCCAAGCCCAAACAATGCCTTGTTTTTGTTTCCCACCAAAGCAAGTTCCTTCTCCCTTGATATCGCTGCACCTCCAGTAATGCTTTTAAACTTGCGTAGCAACACTGTGCATGGGTGTTTGGGGTAAACAGAGCATCCCGTGTCAGCCTATCCCATAAGTGCATGCTTGAATACAATGCAGCCTGCAGGATTACACACACAAAACAAGCTATCTGTCTTTATCGCTTGTGAGTGGAAACATCTCGGCACACTTGCATGGACACAAACGAGAAAACATACATTCAAGTAGAGGGAGCGAGATAAATAAACATCAGGAATAAAATAAATAAATTGAAATGAACAACATGCTTGGATTGCCGATATGTCCAACACCTTGCTTCTTATCTCAAACCTCGCCTCCAAAGGAACACACAGGCTGATTTGCAATTCCATAATAATGGGGAGTGGTGGAGAGAAATAGGAGGAAAAAATGAATTGGAATATATAGATACAGGTTGTGGGGTTCATCCAGGTTACACTCACTCACTTTTCTTATCAGCTGCTGTATTAAAGCTGCTGTTTTTCTCCTCACTCCCACAATGTTACCTCCCTCCTTCCTCTTCATGCTCAAGCAGTCGCGGGGCTCTTCTCACTGCAATATTGCAGCTTGGTGATGAGATGCCAGATAAATGGGTGCATCAGGAGTGTGTTGTCATCCACCCTTTCCTTTGAATAACAGTGTGCCAGCATGTGTGTTTTCTGAACTTGATGGGAAAGATGAAGTGATAATGATGAATGTTTGCAGAGGGAATAATTGTAGGAAATAGGAAAATGAGCAAAAGTAACAGTGTGCAGCTGTGATGGCAAAGCAAAACCCTTGACATTTCCATTCATGGAGGTGAGCTCGGAATGCGATAGCAGGGATTATTGTCTCGAACAGGGAAGAGATGATAACACAACTAACTGTAAAGAGAATGTCATTTACATGTGGGACTATCTGCCTCCTCTTAGCCGTTCAGTGTCAAGTATATCAAACGTGAAGAATGTGATGTAAATTAATACGAGGTGACCAGATAATGGCTTCAAAAAGATGAATGCTGTTTTAAATAATGTAGATCATAAAGTGATTTAAGGTCCTATTAACAAGCACAACCATGACAGTTCACGGTACCTCACTGCTTTGATTCCCGTCAGGCCACGGTGGGGCCAGCCATCACTGTCAGCTGCCTTATGAAAGCTAATAGGATCAACAGTTTGACCTTTTCTCTATGATGTCATTTTATTAGCTTCCATAGCATTAAGCTAAATCTTTACACATGGAAATGACTGATCTCTTGTACACAGTAGGGTGAGGAGCAAGCTCGAGTACCAGTCAAAATCATAAGCACACTTTCCCTTTAATATATTGGAAAAGTTAAGCCATACAAGCTCCACAGTTTTCAAACATAACAGTTAGTGTTCTTGCCTGGATTCATTTTGCTGGTGCAACCAATCTGTGTCACATTTCATTTAGACAGGATTATAATTTATTTGGAGATATTCTGGAGCTCCTGGTAAGATGCAGAAACCAACAAAATAAAGTTGTTTATTGGCAGCTGGTGTGCTGTGACTACTTCTGTTGTATGTATCTGTGAGGGTTAGACTTCATGGAAAATGATATAAAGAAGTTTAACAGAGTAACCATTCTCTGCAAGTCCTGTTTCATGATTTAATAGTTCATGTTTTCTCACTTTTCGTATTTAACCCCTTCTTTGACTCCTCCCTCGCTGTTCATGTACCAACAGTTTTTAGTCCTGTTTATTTCTCCAGTAGCAAACGTTGCCATTCTTTATACGGCATGATGTATTACAGGAAACATCCCAGTCATGTGTAAACAGTTTTTGCAAGCATTAGGTCATTTCACCATGTCAGTTTTCAACTGATTCCATTCACATCGCATCATATTGCATCGCATCAATTGCTTTTTGTATGATTTTTCCAGATTCTTAAGCTTTTCTAGTTTCTTTGATGACTTTCAGGATCATAATTATGAAGCTCTGATGTGCAATGTGCATACCTTTTTAATCTGTTGAGCAGAAAAGCATGGTAAATGGATCCTCATCTCTTATTGTTACATTTGTAATAATTAGGTAGAGCTCCCTCATGCTACTACAGTCTAAAAATGTAATTATGAAACAAATCTTATAGAATTATTTTGATTTTTTATAAAAAGCAGCACTTGTTCTTTTTGTTTTGTTTTGTCTTTGTTCTTTTTAATTTTAATTGTCTATTAAATTCAACTTGAAAATTCATCTCAGACACACGGCTTTGTATTCCATGCTGAGTACATTTGTGCAAGCTTGTAAGTCCAGTATGAAATGATTCTGAACTCTTAACCTTGCAGAGTCTTGATAGAGTGAAGCATGCAAATGGTTTGACACCCATGCAGTCGTGCGAAGAAATTACAATTACACCCAACAGCCACAAGAGACGCCAACAACTCATGATTGATAAATGCTTGACTCTGATTAACTGGCTGCTTCTGAAAGGCAGATTTGTGTGTGTGTAAAGTGTTGAATTGCTTTTATCACATTTTCATTTGTATATTGGACATTTTTAAACTGATTCTTACTTTGGTCAGTAAGGCTTTTCTAAATCATGTTTTTTTACATCATTTAGTACAGAAACAGTTGCCAGAGGGCTCCAGTAGACAGATCGTACAGCTTTCAGGAGTAGAGGAATTTTGTGTCCGGGCATGTCGTTACAAATATCCTTATCAGGGATGAGCACTCTTACAAAAGTCTATATTTAAATATCTGCTCAGATGTTTATTTGTAAGTCACTTTGACTATATATTTTGAAGTAAAGAGGTAAGTTAATCAACAACAGTTAGCTTGAAGCTAATGCTAACTGTGTCACCTGTGACAAATATTCCCCATTTAAGTCTTTTACGGGTGCAGTATGAAAACAAAACAAAACATCTATGTTAGGGCCACACCCCTTCCACAGGTACGCCTACAGCTGCAACTAATCACCGCTCATAATCACCAGACCTGAATGCAATCTGCCCACTGGCCTTAATATTCTCTAGCTCCTCAGTCAATCTCCGTCTGACCTTGTTCGTGTAACATAAACTAAGCCTTTTGACCTTCTCGGTCCCGACTCACCTGATGAATCTCCACGCTTTGGATTCTCCCATGCCAAGAAGTCTTTAAGTACCAATTCATTCTGATATTAAACTTGTTTAACTTGACTTGCTGTATGAGAGGTCCTTCATAACAATCTACACCTCCTTATAAACATATTCTATACAGATTACATAAGTGGGTTTTGCTTATCTGAAAAAATGGCACTTTACCAAAATACTATTATGAAAACTATTACATACTTATACTTCATCCTTGATTCTTAATAAATTCTTTTAAGATTTAATCAGCATTTTATATTTTAAAGTTTGAAACCACATTCAGATGTCATTGGTTAGAACATTTTGTCAGCTTAAAAAGCCTTGGATTACACAATTTTATCAGATATGATGGTAACAGTAATTAATTTAATGAACTCCTAAAAAATGGCAACACAGATTTGGCAAATACAGTTTTTGTTAGATACTCTAAAAGAATTAAGAATGATTAAGTATTTTAATAGTTGAATGGCTTGAAGCAATGAGTTTTTCACACAGATTTTTTACTGGCAGATATGAACTCAGATCCATACATAGGTCAAATAAAAACCTGTCTGAAGACTTCTGTAGTATGCATATTTCCTTTATGCATGCATTTCCTTTTTACATGCAGCTGATTGGATCATTTTATCCAGCCTCCATGTAAACATGTCAACTGGAATCTCTTATCAGACTGGTATCAACAGGATCAGGTGAAGATAGTCTGGATGAATACTGTTAAGATGTCATTTCTGCAGAGAATGCTGTTGTTCCGACCTCTGTCCTTTTCATAATATCCTGCACACATTTATAGTTAAAAGTCTGATGTTTTTATTCCAGAAAGTTTGTTGAAAAGCTGCTTAGCTGTGTGGAACAGCAAGTATCCAAAACCTGAAATGCTGCTTCTGATGTTATGACTGTGCATAATGTAAAGATCTCATTTAGTTTTAGATTTGCTCTTGTGGCATTTTGCAACCTCCCAACTGTCGAGGACATTGTGATTTCCTCTGATCCACATAACCCAGCATACATTTGGTGTTGGAATCATAATGGCTGCTTGCCAGCAACAAACAGCTGAAGGTAAGAGCAGCCATAGTCAATAATGTGATAAAATGATTATAAACTCTCATTACAGTTCACTTTGCAGTAGTATTTACAACCCGACTGAGGAGCAGAGTGAAAAAGAGGTTTGGTTAAGATGAGACTTTCTTATAATGTGGATTATAAGCATATTTATTACCGCCAACATACAAAGTACATTTCTTTTCTTGCTTCCTGGAACTTGAATAAGATTGAAGGACACACTATAGCAGTTGTCTTACAATGGAGAGTAATTAATCCAGTCTGGAAAGAAAGGTTTGTAGGTGCCCGAGTTGCCTCTCTTGAGGTAAATAAAGTGTTATCGCTCCTGTTCAGCTGCAACTGCAGTTGTTTTACAACAGTCTGAGAAGAGGGCAGTTCATTTTAATGTCCAAACATTGCATTTATAAATATGAGTATCTGTCATTTATGGTGGAGATTACTCATTTGTTTAGTTTGTTATTCCAAAGAGAACACAGATGTACACACCCTGAAGCAGATATGGAGACAGTTTTCTAATTAGCGTTTAGACTGATGACCCGTCTAAATAATAAGCCATAGCTTGGTGTCGGCCCCCTGGTCATAAAAAGCAGAGCCAGTAAGGGGTTATAAATGAATCGCCCATCTTGTTTTTTTCCTAACTGGGCACTATTGGCAGAGCTTTCTGAGGCCAGTCATCTTGGCATGTGTTAAATTGGCCCTATTGACAGCATGCTCACCCCTCTTGTTCTAATCACTGCAGGCACAACTTTGGAGCTGAGGCTTGTATTTGTGATAACATGTTCTGAAATAAAAGCAAACAGGTCTCTGGGGGGGAGACAGCAATACGGCAACACTTTTAAATGTTATAGCACCACAGCAGTGCCTGTTTTTGAATTTTAATTCAATTTAAATTAGATAAATTTGTCCCTGGTCTTCTGTTTTTAAAGACTGCGGCCTCTGTTACTTACTGAAGTCAGCTGAATTGGTTTATTACCAAGTCGGAAACTTCATCCTGCTGCTGAAGCAAATAATCCAAATCAAATAGCAGGAAGAGTTTATTTCCCAAATCTGGAATTGGAAGTGAACCCATCTTAACAGGCTCGCTAACAAACTCTAATTAAACCTGATCTGATCTTCTGTTCTTCTGGGGCCTCATCTATAAAAGAATGCGCAGCTTTCACACTAAAAGTTGGCGTAGTGGCAAATTTAGAAAAGTGCGCCGCACAAAAAAATTCAGATGTATAAAGCCGTGCGCACGCATGAAGCTGCGCAGTCT
>JBAMHX010000010.1:5123840-5138214 GCA_037177515.1 Pseudomugil tenellus | reverse complement strand
TATATATATATCCTTCTTCCTGATTCAAAAAAGACAAGTCATTTCCTTGCAATCACAGAGGCCATATACACACTGATGCATATTTACAAATGTGACATATAAACTCTGGATACAGTGGGATGCAGTGGGTTTGTACTTTTGAGGGATGTAAAAGTAACACCGGACTTTTTCCTTTTCCTGCTGGTAACAGACAGGAGCTCAAATGGCAGCAGCAGCGTTCTCTCCTGCTGCCTCAACCTGCTGTGAGCCAGAGCTGGAGGTACAAACTAGTGCCAACGGCTCAGATTCAGATGGTTCTGGATCACCTTGTTTTTCCACCACTGTGCTATGAACCCTACGGGAAGAATCTTCCACCTCACACACTGTTGCTTTGAGAACATTTTTTCATCTTGCTAGCAGCCTAAGCTTCTGTCTAGCATTCAGGACTTTCTCTCTGTGTATTCACGACCCCCAACTCTCTTCTTCCTGATCTTCCCACCCACCATTCGATGTAATGTTACACTACTATCTATTGATCACTGAAGAATTTTTGCAAGGCTAACGTTGTTGCTTACTGTGAAAAAGCTGAAAATAAACTAATTTATTCTACTATCTATTAACATTTTTATTCCTCTGAGAAACTGGAAACCTGTTTTACTTTTGCTAAACATTCAGATCTGAGTTCAGTCACTCTGAATTTACTGACTGAACCATATTTGTTCAGTAAACAAAACGAGCCCAGAGGAGCACAATGTGCCAGATAACTGCAACGTGTTTGCAAGTAGCCTACTTTAAGACTTTTAATTAAAAGCCTGTTTTCTGACAATGGCAAACTGAAATGTCTTTCATGATGTCAACACTTTGACAGAAATAGAATCAATTAGGTGAAACAAACACTTTCACTCAAATGTTTATCTATTCATTATGCTTATGCAAAAATAATGACATTCATGGCTTCTTCATTGGAAATCAACTTTTAAAATTCCATCTTTGTGTTGGGATTAATTGTAGGTGATTAATAAATGAGAAACTCTTCAAGTCACAATTGCTGCTTTCTTTTTCAACTCAAACTATAGCAGAAAGTCTCAACGAAGATGTTTTGATTTTTCAGTGTACACCCAGAAAAGTGCAACATCTACTAACATCCCAACCCAATGTAAAAAAAAAAATAAAGGCGTGAAACCCACACATTTCTAAGACCAAACAAATGTGGCGTATAGGGAGATGAAGGGGAACAACAGGTCATTGTGGTAAAAGCACAAAGAATGAGGGAGAGGGAACAAATGGGAGCAGATGAAAGTGAACTTTCTTTTCGTCATTATGCAGGCTGACACCTACACCTGCTGAAGGGCAGCTCCAAGACAAACACATGTGTTTTAAAGTCCTGGCTTCCTTTGAAAAAATACCTCTAAATGCAGTGGAAGTTGATGGAAGTCAATTTTCCTTCATTTCAGTCTCTCAATGTAATTTTTCTTCAGTGATGGGCTTAAGGACCATCTATTTCCATCTCAGCAGTGACATACATGTGGTAACTATGCAGAAATACTCCACGCTGTGAGTTCTGAAGCTGATGTGTGGGTGAAAGATGAAAAAATCTCCAAGATATATAAACACATATTTGTAATATGAAAAAATAAGGCATATAACAAAAGAAAGCATCTATAGCTGTTTTATAACATAAAAGTCAGATCATTATAGAGAACAACAGCATGTTCTATGAGCGGTGAGCTGTGATTGTGCTAATGAAAATTATTATCAAAGGGTTGCAGCTGCTTGACAACTTCTATGAAACTGGGTGTTGAGGTTTCAACCATGGAACAATATTTCTTTTAGATTTGATAAATAATAGAATCCAAGGCCAAGAATCAATGCACAAAACAGTTGTTTAAGGAGCTGCTGCTTCTTTTTTTTCTTTTAGATGGATACAGTGTTGGAATATTTATCTTTTCACATCCTTTTAGCAGTGGCAATCTTTTAACACAACCTTGAAATAATAAAAACTGGGGGAAGAAATCTTTGCAGACTTTGCAATTTATTTTAATCATTCTGATCTACAGTCAGTTTACAGTCTATCTACTGAACTGCAGAGATGCATTGGAATGAAAGGAAAAAAAAGTTGAGCTCTTTTCTTTTGTATCCACTCCTAAAACAATTTTTCTGACCTGTGTCACAAAGCTTAAGATGAAGCTGGATAGCTTTTTGATCAAACAAAAGTATCTTCCAATAAAATCCAAGCCAAGTGCTATGTGTTAACAGAAAGCTTTTCAGACACTTCTTTCACATACACTCCTATTTCCATCTATGCAGCTGCTACACTGACTCGTGTTTTGCTCAGGCTAAAGACAAACCCAAATGTATTTTTATGCAAACTTATTTTCTTCTACTTTAGAAGAAGGTTATGTGTGAGGTTTTTTTTTTTTGCAAACACTGACATGTTCTGCTCTGTTAATATTTATAGCACCAAAGCTACATCTGTTTATCTCAAAACACAGTAAAAAAAAATGTTTAGCCATGTAAATGGGCTGTTGTCATCTTTCCAGTGTAAAAAAAACCTGAGAGGAATGGATTTGCTGAGCAAAGTATGTGCAGCATATCTGCAAAAGTTGGTGATGTGCCCTTATTCTGGTTGTTTGTATCCAAATTTTTGTGGTTGACCCATTACCTTGCATTCAAATACAACAATTAGACCATTTACTCAAGGAGAAATGTGAAGTATTATTGTTTAAAACTTGTATTTACATACATCTTGCAAGTTTCCTTTTTCTGCGTAGAAGTCCTTCTGTTCCAAGAAGGAACTATTCTGATTTGTTAAGCATGTGCAGAACACCTTCGTTAGCTAGTTCCTTTAACGAGAAATACAAGCCAGCCTCATAACAGCGCTACAGAATCGCAGTGATGCTAGCATTGGCATGCAGCATTGCATAGGATGAAAGGCCCCTCATATCATATCTTTACTTAGTCATTACGGTCCATTTTTGCTCAACGTCAAGCACAGAAAGACACAGCCTGCTATCCGTTTATGTACATACATTATGTGCGTATCTCAGTATGTTTTCAGAGAGCTAGCAAATAGGTAACCAACCCAGCACACACAGTAGTACCAACAGAAACAGTGCTGGCAGTGTTGTACAAATGAAAGAAAAAAGAAGCTGTGATCTATTTATTGTCATACTGACTACTGTTTCTGGGAATAATCTCATTTTCTCTGTAATCCAGTTGCATATAAAATGTCAGCTAAAACTCTGATTGTACTGCTTATACATATTTGATACATGGTTGATGCTGTTTAAGTTTTGGCATTTATAAGTCACAAGACACTTAATGCACAAGGAGCACCTAGGCATGGTTTATGTTTGGGGCCAATTAATTAAATGGGGTGGATATTAGCCAATTTAACGCTGATTTCCTTCCCCAATTTCTCATAAAACAGTCAATGCTGTTTAAGTTTCAGGAGTTCTGCAGAATAACGTCCTTGCGGTGTTTGACCAATAATTAGAGCTCTGACTCCATTCAATCCTCCGTCCTCACCGTTGTTTTCTCAGTAACATACAGGAGCTTCACAAATAAAACTAGTTTCAACTCACTTTACCTCTGAGTCTAGGTTGGTCTGTGTGTCTGCACCTTGGGGTTCCTAATAGTCATCTGCCTGAACATTCATAACAGACTTGGCATAAGATATTCCACAGTGTGTCATGATGCATCATTTATGTGTTGCATCCTCAAATTCCTTTATAACTGCACATTGCTACTGTACAAGCAGATAACTATGAACTCCCTGTTTATTTATATTTATTTCAGAAATCAATCTCTATATCCTGATATTGTCAGACATGACTTAAAATGTAAACAATTATGTAGTTTTTAGTTTCAGTGTTGAACTTTATTGTTCTGCCAGGAGATTAAGATACAGCAATATTGACTTTCTGTTTCCAAAATAGCTGATAAGATTTGGTGTTTCGTCTCTTCAGTCCTTCTGTAATCAGATGCTTTTCATATTCTTCTTCATAACCAGAAAATATTTGCTTGCGAATTCATTTGTAAACTAACACAGATAATATTGTTTACATAAACATTTGTTGATGGACAAAGTTGTTTTAATCTCTTTTAAATCAGTTTGTACATGCTAACTGCTAATTGCCAATGGTGTTTTCTATATAGATTAGCCTTAATCTAATTTATTAGTTTTTATACATTTTTGTATGTAATGTTACGTAATTTCAAGGAGACCGTGGATATATTACCAGTGAGATACTGATAGATTGTTTGTATGTATGCTTAGTTTGATTGATTCAGCCTGAATATTTCTTTTGACACTATCTGTTTAGCTGTTGCAGCAGGCTGGATTACACCACATGCATGCAAGCGGGAGAAAAATATACAGATTATATGGCAAGAGGGAAGGGTCTGAGGCAGTGCAGCTTCTCTTTGAGAATAATTAATTTATGTGTGTGTGTATGTTTGTCAATTGTATGTATCATGTGTGTAGAGGCTTTTATCATGGAAAGCACTTTGTGTTGCCTCTGCATGGAAAGGGCTTTATAAATAAAGTTTGATTTGATTTGATTTCATATGATTTAAGAATGATTAAGTGTTTTCACATCAGACAAGTCTCTGGATGCTCCTGTATTTGGCTAAAGCTGCTTGGTTTTTAGTCGGTTGTGACATATTTAAGAGTCTCCATCTGTATGTGGTAAGATATGCGATCGTGTCCAGATGATGGGCAACTGCATGCTTGCATAATTAATACTTAATCCTTTATGTTCACAACAAGAACAAAGCAAGAGAAAAGTGTTTTTAATTAGCACTTTTTTCTTTTGCTTTGGAAAATAATAACATGAATATATGTTTTCTTTTTTTGTTGTTGTTATTAAAGAAATTGCCGAGCTGTTAGTCAAACATCTACTAACAAAATTTACATAGTTGAACACTTATTTTGACAGTAGAGATGACGGGCAGGTTTATTTCAATAAAGTTTGTCTAAAACGCTTTTTCATCACTTTAAAATTTCCATTACTAAATGGCAGACCAGGCTGTTTAAAGTTTAAACCAACAAACTATGAGAAACACCTTAGTAGAAAAGGGAAATGACTGGATGGTGCTAAAATCTATCTAGAAAAGCCAAAAGCCTGATTTCAAGGCTCCATTCTGCTCTCTCTGTTTGGTAAACGATAGGTAATGTGATGTGAGAATCAAGACAAAAGAGCAAACATGAATTTTCTGAGGTACATGCAATGCATAATGGAGACATGTCATTATTTATAAGGCAAACTGTTGGGGGGTTTCCCTTTATTGTACAACTACAATGTCACAGCGGAGTATTATTATTTCCATTCATTTCAAAGTCGGTTGTGATGTCGAGAGATATTCCAGCATTTTGTTTTTCTCTAAAACAATTTTTTAAAGAAAAAAAGTAAAAAAAAAAAATCAAATAAAAAATGCTGGTGTAAGCCTATTATGAGCATTTAATCTAAACCTAACAATACATCTAAGTCATATGGTCAGAACCTAGGACCAAACAAAAGACCAAACAATTCCCCAAAATAAGGCAAAGTTTAATCTCTTAACTGTGCTTGTCGATTCCAATCTTAATTGAAAAGCCTTCCCCTCTCACTTCCTCTCAGTGTTCTCTTGTGTATAAATGGCTCCATTTCATTGTCTTTAGCAGCAGAGGCCTGCATTTGAGGACAGGTTGGCATGATTGATGGCTGAGATACCGTGAAATGAATTGCTGATAAAAGCCCACAGCAAGGAAGGTTGGAGCAAAGTGGTGTGCGTGTGTGTGTGTTTATGTGCTTCTGCTTAGGGAACAGCGACTCAAGGCGATGGCATGATGACACGAGAAGCCAAGCATTATCTGCTGTACCGAGCATTCATATCTCACCATGAAACCTTTACACATTCTTACGAAGCTCCGTTCCTTATTACTCCTTTCGAATTGAGGACTGACAGGGTGATAACATGACAGATGACAGACTGATGAAATGTCACATACTCATAACACAGGCAAACACACTTAAGTCCACCCGCCTACTCATTTTCAGAAAGGTTTTACAGATTTTACTCTAATCATTAGCCAATTTATCAGCTTTCCAATTAAACTGAGCTGCTTACTCATTATTTGGTGGAAACTGCCAGTTGCAGAATTTTTCCTTTTTAAATTGGATCTCTAAATAAAACGTGAAAGTTAATTTGCACATCTGTAGAGGAGTTTGTTAGTATGGATGCTATGGATATTTACATTTAATTACTTGTGGACATTGACTTTAAATAAATACTGTATCAAATAGAGACAGAAAAAAGTTGTATTTCAGAAAGAAAAAAGCAATAACATGATATTAGAGTCTCAGTCACTGTGATATTTAAATAAATTGCAGAGGGATGTGTGTCTCCGCAGGCAGACATCCAGACCAGTTTCAGCCATGAGTCACATTCCTGCACACTCATATCTGCTTCATACAGCTGCATGTATTAGACCTGTAATAAAACACAAAGAAATTTATTGACTATGAGACAGAGTCGTCGGAAATGCCTGAAAATTATGTTTTGAAATTACTTAGAATCTCCATTTTTGTGTGTGTGTGTGTTTAAAGAAGCTTTAACTTAATAACACAGTTAACACCTTTCAAATACATGCCATCGGATTTCAATCTTCTCTATTAAGATAGTAAAAATCCCATTTGTGCAGAAATGACTTTGGCTGAGGACTGCCTCACACAGATGACAGGAAGAGTAAATAAAGAAAGATAATAAAAAGGAAAACGGACCCAAAACAGAGCCTAAACAGAGAGCCATGTGCTGCTTTGCGGACCCAACCTGGCTTTTTTGGCACCTCTGTTCATGATTTTGAGAAAGCAGCAGAACCAAACAACAGATACAACTTCTGGTGTTGAGTGACAAACAACGATGAGCCACCAGAACAAATAAATAACATAAAATCTGTGTTTATTTTATTTCTGCCTGGTGCATTCCATCGAAAGAGAGAGAAATGAGCGACAGTGATAGAATGGAAAGAAAATTAGAGCACCAGTGAGAGATAACAAGGTGTTTATGGAAGACGGCGCTCTGCTATTTCCCCCCAGCTCACATTAGGGTAAACAGAGCGTTGAGCTGAAAGGAGTGCACAGGGAAATGCTCTGCTGATAATGGCCATGATGGGAGACAATGATAGCAATCACAGTGGCCACAATAATCACAGCCAATTCTCCTGGGACTTTTAAAGCATCTCAGTGGGATGTGTGTGTGTGTCCAGGTGGGTGTTCTGAAATATGTGTCTATAGTTTGGCTCATGTAATGATGTTGTTGCTATAACGAGTCTTGTCAAGCTTACGGGTAAAACAGAACTGAAAATGGAAATTCAAACAGATTCTGCCAATGTATTAGAAGTGATACTTGTTCAAAGCCCTCTGGCTTTTAAGAAGTCCCCCCACCTCCCCGAACCGAATCGAGGGCATCGAAACCTAATAAACCACGCCATCCGGCGGGACATTGCATTTAGCAATTCATCATGTGAAAGACGTGACTGAGAGATCGCTGCTGTGTTGGCTACTGTACGCTGGAATGACCCAGATGGCAAAAATCAGCACTGAGTTCATCCAACAGCACCAAAACAGCAAGGCTGGATAGGCGATATGTTTTAATAATTAGTTTCTCTCTCATTCCAAACATGATAACAGGAGGCGGAAATATGAGTTCTCTTCGTCGTCTTTGATTATTTCTACGTCTTCGTATTGCAACAATCACTGCAGTCATGTGTGCGCAATTACGCATTGAACCCGTTTGCATGTCCTTTTGATACGCGCTAAATATAGACGCAGTTTCTATTAGCAAAATTACTTTCAGGTTTGATAAATCGCTTTGCGTGTGCTAAAATCATATATTTACATGTTCTCCTCCCACTCCATGCAAAATTGCGTGTGAACGCCCCGATTTACATATTCATTTAGACAAACGTACTAACTCGAGGAAGAAAACATAAGAACATTTTCTTCTCTCTCACTGTGTTGAGTTATGCACCTCCAACTAAAATGAATAATATCAACTGTTTCACTCACTCTATTGCAAAATCTTTAGAATTAGAACTTACACATTTGAAACACAAGCATAACACTGTGTGTGAAAGCACTGCTGTGCTGTCTATGGTACAGCTGGGCTAATTGAAGCAACAGTCTCTAAACAGTTTATTAATAACAGCAATTTAAAATATAATTTAATTGATTTCTCAGTGTGAGAGAAGCGGAATGTGCATTTCACCTCATTATGACAACTATTAACTTGCAAGTTGTCATAAAAGGTTGTCATAAAAAGATAAAACTATAACGTATGTTTGGGAGGAATTATACTTTACACTAAGCCTAAACAGTTGTCCTGTTATATAAAAGGGGTAATAGCTAAAAGGTTAAATGATTTATTGTTATAAAACCAACTATGTTCCTGTTATTACAGTTTTTATGGGTTTAAAAAATACTCAAAACACACTGATTGGTGCAAACACTGTTTAGCTCTGGTCCTAAAGGGGTGCAGTCATGTAAGTGTTCAGAGTTTCCTTGCTGGACACACCTGATACACATCAAACTTAGCTAGCAGACTGGTGTGGAGCTTGACATAAAACTTTGCCAAAGTCTGTTAATTCCCCTAAATGTGCTAAATGTTATAATGTTGCTTTTATTACTAATTCAGAGTGTAATGTAAGCATTTCTATGCTTACATGATATAGAATGATAATACAAGATCACATACTGCACGTTGTGCCAGTGTCGAGTGGAGTAATCAATTTACTAACTCTGTTACTTTGTGAATAAGTAGCAACTGTAACTAATTAAATTAAGTAATTAGTGCCTTTACTTTTCAAACTGACCACTCAGGTTACCTTTACATGAAGGACACTGTGTCAAATAAACTGCAATATGCCACTACTTAAGTAAATTTGAAGCCCTTGAGGAAAAGTAAATGTAAGGTTTACACCCACTCAGCTGATCATGGAATAAATCCTGCTTTTGTGTGTTTGCATTCCACTCATCGCTTATCGCTCTTCTCCTCTCAGCCTCTTGCGTTTTTCAAAATATTGCAAAAAGTGGAGTTAGTCAAAAAGCAGAGGGTGTAGTTACACATAAAAAATCTTGATTGGAAGAATGGGAATGGCAGTTTCAGCAAGCTCAGTATACATTCTTGTCTTCTACTCTCACTCAGCTCTGCTAAAAGTAATTTCACTGCATGCAGATAGACAAAGGAGGGATGCACCACATATCAGCATTAGCATTGGTATGGCAGATTTTTTAATATATACGTATTGGTCTGATAGATAAAGCTGGGCTGATATTAACTTTTTTTATTTCTGGCTGTTTGGTGGGGCATGTGACATGACAGTAATGCGGCACAGCATTGTGGTGTTTTTAACTGAAGGAGGTGTGGTCATTTTTCATGGTGGTGAAAGAAGAAAATGGAATCCGACACTTACAGCACTTGTGAGGATGCCACATCAAATTAAGACCACCAGCTTGGTATGTCATCTGAAAGACCACCATCCAGAATTTCACAAGCAATGATGGAAAGCTAAAGCTGCAGATGCTAACTTTCATTTTGAACAGACTTTGATCATCTTAATCTTTGGAAAAAATATCTCCATCAGTAAACATAAAAGATGTAAAATCTAGGTGGCATACAGTAAAAGTCCTGCCATGTTTGTGGATCTACCTGTACATGTAGAACAGGTGTTTTCTTTCACCTGCCAGACAAACTGGGCTCAGTAAGTTCATTTGGTTTTATGACTGGTCGGAACATCTGCCAGACAGGATCTTTACTTTCTGGACCAGGAATTGGCGCCTCTAAGTAAATGTTGGTTATTAGCCATAGCGACAGTATTAATATCACATATGTTCATATCCATGGATCCCTAAATCAAAGCTTCTCACATAAAGAAAATTTAGCTCTCTGAAACAGAGGCAGTTGTTTCTCTGGGAGCAATATACTTCAACATGTAAGTGTTATGCATAAGAACCTGTTCTATTTTCCCATGGGGCTCCTTGTACACTCTCACACACAGCCGTAAAATGAAGGATCGAATATTTTCAATAAACTGCCTTACACCGATCTGAGTAGCGTTCAAGATAACCTTCACTTTTGTTCTGTGGCAGTCTGAAGTGACATCTACATAAAACAGTGAACACTTCTATACTTTACCCTACTTAACAGCATCGTCAATCTTCTCCTGCTTTCTAATGACCCACCTGCCGTCAGTAATCAAACAATTACCAGTCAGGCAGAAGAGAATTAAAACGGCCTGCTGCTGGCTTCCATGGCAGTGGCGGTAATGTGTTTGATCTGATAAAGCATCAGGCAGCTTGTCCCTCAGTCCCACTAGGTGTCACTGACCCATGCAAAAGAAAAAAAAAAAGACCCTAATCTGTGCGAGGAGATAAATCCCGCCCCACTCGCCTCTCTTCTTAGTCGTGATGAACAGGTGAGGAGCATGGCGGAGAAATGAACACAGCACAGCCCTGCCATGAGGGTCAAATTCCCAGCTCTAGACATCAATGAAGGTTTTACATTGCAGTCAGGTCTCAGATCTCCTCAGATTGATCTCCTGCAGCTACAGCTAATGGCTTGTGGAAGGAAAAGAGAGGTAAGCGTACTCTAACCACTCTTGCAGGTAGCGCCTCTGCTTCATGCAGCGATTCTTGCATTTATGTTTTTCAAGGGCTTAATTAGTACAGATAAGACCAATCAGTGTTCTAGGTGGTGTAGTGAAGAAGATGTGGCTCCAAGCACAGATTTAAATTTAAAATATCACTTTAAATCACAGCTAGTTTCAGTTCAATAACTACATCCCAGAGCTAAGCCTTTTAATAGAAACATGGAAAAAAGAACACAACCTGGAAGCACTCTCATTTAATTAAATCCGACATTTGTTCTTTTTCTGGGGAGCCATCACTGTATTTAACATCTGTCAGCAGTTCACATAGCAGGTGACTAAGTGAAAATCTATATCTGCAGTCTTTTATTCCACATATAATTAATCCCTGGAAACGTGCAATTGAGATAATTGAGCATTAGTTGTATTGTGTCAAGTGTTGTCAAATGCCATGCACGCTATCTTTAAAAGCTGCCATTATGTAATTAATGCAAAAGATAGAAATAATATCGTCATAGCTCTGCATGCGTCTTTATTTTTAGGGCCGAGTGCATGAATCACACCCAATATTAAGTCAGGCATTCTCTCATACGTGATTAAATGTGGGTCTTGAGGAAAAAAGTTCAGCATGTCGTCTGATGCTTAGCCAAGACAAGCATGGTAGACCTGTGCTCATTAGGAGATATGACACTACCTCTCTGCACACCAGTTATGAAACCTCAATTTGTTGTTTCAGATAAACGGTGTAGTAAAAAAGAACCATAACATTTGCACAAACATTATCACCCAGACTCCTAATTCTGTCTCATCCCGTGATTTAATGCAAATCTTCGATTCTGGCATCCCATTACCATTGAGGAATAAATAAATGGATCCATTTTTGTTTTGTTTACTATCTTCCTCATCATGTTGGATTATTTATGGTCTGCTCTTCATTACAGGAAGCCTCTGCCTTAGTCACACACACATATAAGCCTATATAAATTAGCATATGCAGAAAATGGCAAAGCGAGTCTCATCCTGTCTCTTTCCGGAGCGCTTTCCCATCATTAGCTGTTAACTTTCTGTCAGCTAAACATGTAGCATCACGTTGCATTCAGGTGCCCAAATATAATTAGATTTGAGCAACTTTTTGAATAGATTCATAGAGAAGAAGAAGCTGTAACAAGAGTTGTCATTTGCAGACACATACTCCAATATGAATTCCAAGTAATGATTCTTGTCCCTATATTACAATCTGTAAACAGTGTTCTGGTCCAGATGGTGAGTAGTCTGCCAGTGCAACCTGTCTGTCTTCTGCCATCCCTTTCAATCTGCTCGTAAGAAAAAAAAAAGCTGGTAGTAAAACAGTGCGATAAGCATTGAAGCTTATGCTGAGTTTTCAGCATTGACTAAGGCTTTCATTGTAAATCACATTACTGTACCATGCTTTGGAAAAACATCTTTTATGTAACTGGGGCTGCAAATAGGCCAGATGACAATGCTCCTTCTAAAAACCGCACCACAACAAGGAGTGCCACATCCTATTGTCGGCCAAAAGGTGGCTCACACTATTGCAGAGCAGCTTAAACCAAATAAAAATAAGCATGTCTTTGGACTGCGGAAGGAAGCCAGAGAACGTGGAGAGAACCCACGCTAACATGGGGAGAACATGCAAACTCCGCAATGACAGGCCACCGCCTTTGAGGCTACAGCGCTAACCATCGCGCCACCATGCAGCCTTCATGCACACTGATATTTCATTAAAAAAACTCAGCGAAACAAGATGGCGTGCAAGTGTCTCTGTGCTGACACCCATTGTGGAGCATAACTCAGGATATCCCAACACAATGACAAAAAAAACCTTGATGCACCTTCCTGTGAAATTTCTGCAGCACTTCTAATGCAACTTTACTGCATGCATCAGGTAGTCAGAGGCAAGACAGGAAGGCAGGAAGTGGGAAGAGTAAAAATGGAAGAGTGACGGTCCTGCACTGATATGAGATGAAACTCTTCTTCTTGGCAGTGGCAGCAATTTTTCACAAAGAGTTCTTTCATCAGCTGATGCTGATCCCCCCCTTTTCCCTCATTCTTCATCCAGCCGTGGAACAATGACAACCTTTTCATCATAGAGAGGAAGAAGAGGCATAAAACCTATTGTAATTATGGCTGGTCGATGTGGGAATCGTCTCACACTAAGCACTTCACACTATAGGCTCTAATTAATCCAGACCACATATCACATTTCCTTAATTCTCAAACCAGGCAAATTTCTTTTTTTTCGTTAATTCCATTACAAAAGAGGACAGCTGCAGTTTTCGCAGGTTTAACTGTGGAAAAGGAGGAGAACTGCATGGTTCCACATTAAGTATTCAACTGGCCAATTATCCAAGCACGGTGGAGGCTAACGTGTTAGCTTCAGCACATTGTTCCCGATTTGTATCCCCAAAGATGACTGAGATCAAGGACAGGACTCTTGTTTAACTGAAGTAACTGCTACAATCTGGGACCGAAGTTTCCATGATGGAGATGGATGTAAACACTCTCTCAGGTTTGTAGTAATCATTTGATGTAAATTTCCTGCTGAATCACACAGAGATTTCAAAAGTTCTTAGTGTGGTATACGAACACTTCTTTGACCAATAGTTGTTTCATCTTTAATATGAGATTGTTTCTAATGTTCCAAATGTGTCAAAATGAGTGTTGAAACACCACACAGCTTAGGAAGTGTTGTAATAACATGCTACCGGTGTGGAAATGATGTAGCTGGCGTATTGCTGAATCCTTCCTCATGTGGTGCCTGGTGTACATTATTAAAAATGACAAGAGCCGTGTTGGTTCAATTTGTAAGATATCATTGTTGAGGCATTCACAAACATAATCAGGCATCCCTCAGCCCTGCGTCTGCTCACAAACACCGCTGGAGGGAAAGACGCAGTGGCTCCAATAAATCTTTCTTATGTTAATCAAGAGCCATAAAACTTTAACCAACATCTGTACCACCTTCGTTAAACAGCAACATGGCGAATTCTTTACTCTGTCACTGATGACAGGAGACAGATGACATCATTACAGGCCCTGAAACTCACATTAACCCACTTCCATATAAAGGCTTTGTTATCCACAAATGGGCTTGGGAGCCAAGAATGAGTAAGTGCATGTGTGGATCCACACTTTTTAACATAAATGACGCAGTGAAGAGCACATCCAATGCAGATGTATTTGCACTTGTATTGAAAAGAGTTCACAACTCTTTCTTTCATACACACGTTCATCCGTATTTTACTTAGATTCCCTTGCTGGCTTTTGTGTATGTCCTCCGGCTCTGTCAGTCAGGCTTTAAATAACATTTGTACCTTTCTCTCTATCCTCCCTGTCCTGTACAGTGCCTGGAAGACAAGTACAGACTGTACAGCCCTGCTGTGTATTAGCAGAGCATCAGCATTTCAATTGGTTTCCTTGCAGAACAGCTAGATATATCTTTCATCTCTAGCTCCTAACATAGACCACTGAGACTTGTAGCATGTTAGTCATAAAAATTCCCAGCACAGAATTACAGTCATGCTGAACAAGTGTAATGACAACGAGGGAAACTGGTTAAATTTCCCACCATACTCATCTAGTCATTTTACATGACTAAAGTCATGTAAAATTAAATGTTTATTTTAGTAAAAGAGAAAGCTATGACATCATGCATCTGGGTGCCTGATGTTAACACCAACCACAAATTTACCTAAAGCAAACACAACTCTTTGGGCACTTTGTTTGGGCACCTTTAAGTTTGAAATA
>JBAMHX010000010.1:5105046-5121629 GCA_037177515.1 Pseudomugil tenellus | reverse complement strand
ATATATATGTACATTTATATACATATACACACACATACGTCTCTGCAGAATGAAAGTAAAATGGAGGTCAGTTAAAATATCTTATAATTTATAACTTAATAGCTCATTATACATTATCTGTAGAAATTTTACTAAAAAAACAGTTAAGCAGACACATATTCAAAACTAATATATGTTGAGTCAGTTTGAAATAAATATGTCTGCTTAGAAAAAAATCTGTTTATTCTGAAGGTTATTGAGGGTATTTCAGTTTCGTAGCGCTGGCATCTCAAAGCAGGAGATATTCCTGCTTCCAAATCATCTATTAAATCAGATTATTCTCCATGTGCCTCCTTCAACTTTGTCTGTTGTCCAGTTTTCTTTAATCATCCAAAAATATGCCCCTTTTTTAGTACAGAGAATGGACTCATCATCAAAGTTCATTTGGGGAAACAGGCCTTTCGTGTCACTGAGTGATGCCACAGTGCTGCAAAAGTACATCACAGCCCACAATCATCATCAAACATGTAAGCATAAGATGAAAACCTTCCTGACAGACAGAGCCCAGTAACTCCTCAGAGGGTTAACCCTGCATACTTCTGTTTTTCTATTCTCTGTGATCACTTGTGTTTCATTTTAGTAGAGAAAAATAGTCATTAAAAGCAACAGGCAGAAAACAGGAATCTAAAAAATAAATGAGCTGGCAGACACAATGAATGCACATGCTTCCGCAGAAGTGCACTGCTAAGAAGTTAACATCAGTCATGCTGCAGTATCCATGAAACTGCTGAGTATGCCCAGTCGGTTTTATTTTATTCTCAAGATGGCAAACAGAGAAATTACAGTGACTTTGAAAGTCAGTTCATGGTTTGATGGGGAAATATTCAGATATAAAATCTGTTCAAGTGGGAATGATTTTAAAAAGAGCCCCCAAAAAAAAGAACATTTACATTTACATGCATGGAAAATTTCATTAAATGTAGAGAACAAAAATACAGAGAGCAAAGCAATAGGAGGGAAATATCGCCTATAGTCAGGTGACTGTGAAGGTCAATGCAGGGCTTTACCAGACTGTCAGCAAGAATCGTCTGTCACCAATTACACAGAGAAGTAAAAGACTTGCAGTGTATAAATCTCTCATTATAAAGAAGAATGAATACTGAAAGTTTAGTGGTGCAAAAACCCTCGAGTCACCTGCATGTGTGGCAGTACAGGCTTGCACTGTCAGAGAGGCAGTACACTGTAGAGAATGGCTCTCATAGCGCCATGGTCAGTACACTGGGAGAATTCACTGTCTTGATTGGACACACTTGTCCCAATAAAAGGTATGGATCACTACAAATCATCACAGAGCCGCTGAGTGATGAACTTTATACAAGTAGGAAACACTTTTTAAGAGTATGTCTGTTTTACACGTGTTGCTGTTGGATCATATATCTCTTAATTAAAGTTATTAGGAAATTGTTTAAGGTTATATAAAAAGTTAAATAGAAAGCAATAAACCACAGGTTAATAAAAAAAATTTATAAATTCTGGATGCTAGTTTTCATAACAAGTTCCATTAAAAAAACCTTCCTAACGGCAGGAGAAGATGAGAATAAGATGTCCATGTGTTGTGTTGGCTAATAATATCTGTGTAGGTTGCAGAAAAGACTTCTTGTATCTGTCTAAAGGCATTCATAGTGTTGTCTTTTTGCTAAAGTTCAGTTACATATTAATACTATTAATTCTCTCAAAGGCTGCTGTCCTGTTGTTGCTGCTTCGCTGCTCTAACACACCTGACTGAAATAAAAGATCACTGTGAAGAAGTTGAAAAGAAGGGACCCATTTGAATCTGTTGGAGCAGACATGTTTTGTTTTATATATTTGTGTGTATATGTGTGTAAATGTGTGTGTGTGTGTGTATGAACTGTCTCTAACTTGCATATCATGTAACCAGTTACAATGTGTGTATGGTATTCGTATAGCGGGGGGGCAAACTGCTATAGACCGAACGACCGAACGGCTGGATTGATGCTTCGAAAATATCAGTCGTTCATTTTAAGCATAAGTTCTATGTCCCAACTTCCCCCTCAGAGTTATACACTACCATTCCCGACCATTTGGCAATATAGGTGATAACTTTCAGGGACACCAGCGATCTTGCAGTTATAAGTTCACGTAATAAAAATAATAAGTGAGGGAGCATATTTTGCATGAACATTCCATCATCACTCCAGAGTTGCACTGATGGTTTTGTGGCAGCATTTTATGCTATTTGATGTTTATGTCCCTTTAAATTGTCACCGCTAGTGTTGTGTCATTTAGATTTGTGGCATAAAAAGTTAGCAGTCGGAAGCTCTTACAGGCTGCAGTGTCTGCAAACCTGGGTGTGAAGATGTTTATTCATTAGAACGAGTTGCCACTTGCATTTTGAGATGCTGCTCTGGATAATTCAGACTGGCATCTCATTCATAAGATCTGTGTTTGCTTGGGAAAAATAGGTCATTTTGCTCTTCCAGGCATGAGTGCAACCTGCTGAAAACATCTCTTACAGAAAAATGGATCCAAGTAAAAGTATCAAAGGGGAGTCGACACTTTCAAAACTCATATCTTTTGTCTGTTTCCTCTTGAAGTCACAGGTCAAAGAAAGAAATAGCAATAGATGATAGATGTTTTTTCATCTTTAAAAAAACATGATCGTGGTACATGGTCTTACTTGGACTGCTGTGAAAAGTACAAGCAGTGTGAAGGTTACAATCAGGAACACAGTATCTGGTTTCAAATAAGTCAGCACAGCTAATTGAACGGGTCTCTCACCTGTGTGACTTGCAAGACTATTTTCCTCTTATCATAATTCTGACCCTTTATAAACCATTTTATGATTTCTTTTCCTCTTGTCACATTAAAAGCTTTCCCTACTGTACAAACTTCTCTTATCCCCCCTCACATACTTTCTCTTGCTATCAAGCACACACACACTCCCTGCCTCGCTCATCACCTCTCCTACTCACACTGTCATCAAGCAACGAGTCAAGGTCAGAGGTTTTATTTTTAGTCATCCAATGACAAAACAGCGTGTCCTGCCCAACACAGACACACTTTCAGTATGCATTCACAGAATTATTCTGACTGCTGAAAACTCTGTTAGATGAATGCTGCATGTAACATTGTTGAGACAATTTTTAAATGTCAGCATCAACTCAGCCAAGACATTAAAAAGCTGAATGAAAATTAAAGAATTCATCTTCACTCAATTTGAAACTTTACTTAGTTTTTTTTTTTTTTTTTTTTTAAAAAAAAAAAACCTAATTATTTTATGAAAAACCCTAAATTCTGGAGTGTCTCCGTTACAGGAACAACAAGGCATTGTAGGACAAATAATTTTTTTTCTATGTTAAAAGTTGTGGACATTAGAGTAAGTAAAAAAGTGCTCAGTTAATATGGGTTTAAACAGTAGCAGGAGGATACTCTTTAGATTCAGAGGATTATAGGGCAAACAATTTAAGTCTAATGGCTATAAAGCTACAATGGCAGAGACAGCAGACTTTTTCCTGTTTTTATGGTAAAATGAAGTGGATACATAATGATGTTACAGCAGGTTGAAACTTCTGCCAACTCTGTTCATGCTGGCTCTCACAATAATCTCCCATAGCAACATATGAACACCAAACTTCCCTGAAACATAATTTAATTTTTCTGATATATGAAAAGTTTAAACACTAGTTCAATATTTTGTAAATGTTTAAAAGTATGAAAGATGACTGGGTGATTTTTTTTTTATTGAAATAGATACATTCTAAAGTAAATTATATGTGAAGGGGTTTTGTTAAAAAATTAATATTTCTAATATTATGAAAGATGTGGAAAAGTTCTTTCTGAGAAGCTTCTTTCTAAATGAGTTGGATATTTTGTTGATTGAATGGTTTAAATATCTCGAATTATGTGGAAATAATGGATGTCCAAAAATCATACAGAGGACAGATTAACTATTTCAGTAAATGTGAATGGAGAATTTTCCAATGACTCACAGAATAACTTTATTTTATTGAGTATTAGTGATTGCAGAGGTAATGTGTAAAAGAAAATTTGGTATTTGACTGGACTTCCAAACAGCATGCAGCAGCAGTAAAACCTTTAATGCTGTCAGACACTGAGTATGTTCAAATTCAATCCAAACAAGCTAAGTTTGTTTTAGATCTGTGTCCTCCTCACAAAAACCTAATTCTGCCCACTTTATGCAGTATTCAGCAAGATAAACATCAGTAATTTTTCCTTTTCACAAACATTTATCTGTTTAATTCTGGTCCCGGGCCAGATCGGATTCATTACAACTGTGAAACGGAGAACTGACCTTGGCAGAGAGAGTACTCTCCAAATCTTCTGTTACTTTATAGATGTAACGCATTTTCCACTTCACACGTCAATGTAATAATCACTTTGTAAGCCTCCTTAAATTAAAAGAAGCAAATATTGATTTGTGTGTTATTATTGTGAGCCTCTAATTAAACATGGATAGAAGAGAAAAGAGGAAGCTGTCTGAGGGGAAAAGGAAGGACTTATTGCTACACATGTTCAGGTAAAGACTCAGAAAACAAAAACAGCTAGATGTGACTGAGACTGTAGCTGTGGATAATATGAAGGAAGGTCACAACATTTGGAAGTCTGGATAATATTACCAGATTTGGCTGCAAAATAAAAAGTAAAATCAAACTGAAAATCCATAGAAGCTGACCTCTCAGATTTAATTACAAAAGATCATTTATCACATGTAAGTCGCTTTGGATAAACCGTCTGTCAAACGACTATTGAGTGTGAGAGATGCACCATATGTCATTTTTAGATGAATTGGTCAGAGGGCAGTACAGCTGATAAAAAAGAAACAAACAAGCTGAAAAGCCCTCATGGAGTTTGCAAAACTGTCTCTTTTCACACAATTATTTTTTTGAAGAATGTCCTTCAGATAAATTACAATATTAAAATGTTTTTGGAAAGCTGCATGAGCTTTTTGTTCACAGAGGGGAAAAAAAAGATTGCATTGCTCTGCTTTGTCTGGAGACGTTTGTCGGCTTATCCAAAACATAACAATGTCCCAATCAAGGGTAAATGCTACATTTCTTATCTAAAACTGAACACATATTTCTGAAGATTAAAAGTACACGAGTAAGGGCTTTGAAAGGGGAGGGAAGCAGAAGAGTGAAAAGACTACAGAAAGCATTAGGATGAGTCCTGAACTAGCAAATTATCAAATGAAATCTAACAGAGTAATGCACTCTGCCATCCCATCCTTGCTCCTGAGATGCTGAGATTTTGCAAGGTGATATTTTATAGCTTATTAACTTTTAGCTTCTTATCATTATGTTTATCATAATCTGGTAATAAAACACTGACCACATTTACATCAGAGTTTTAAATCTTCTTTAATTCTGAATAAATGTTAATGTAACTTTAACAGATGAATAATAACCACATAAACAGTTAATTCCAAAAATGACAATTCAGAATTAAACTTAATTCCAAATAAAGTGGCTGGTTTATTCTCTTTTGAAAGCTGAATCAATTAATTCCTCTATCATCTAAAACTCCATTCCGCTATGAGTTTATTCTGGTTGTTCTGTGCATGCTTGTTACTTTTTTTCACAGCAATGACGCACATGCGCAGTCGTCTGCCTCCCGTCTTGCTGTTTTGAAAATGCAGAACTGTGCAATAAAGTTAAAAGGAAAAAAAGTTTGCCTGCTGTCCTCAATATATTTGGTCCCGTCTATTTGTCTTCTATTCCTCAGCTGAACAAAAAAGTGAAGTAATATATTCGTATCAAACTAGTACTTTAAAAATCAAACCTAAATGGAAGTGAAAACAGTTCTTTTTAGGTTGTTTTCCTAAGTGGAAGTGGTTTGTGTATTTCCAGAGTGTGTAAATTTGTCACTTTCGCCATCAGGTCGGAACTAATAGAAGGTGAATAAACGTGTTGCCATGTAAACCTTAATTTGGAATTGGTAAAGTAGAAGAAGAAAAATTTAATTTGGAATTTTTTAACTCCGAATTGATTATTCCAAAATAAAAAAACATCATGTAACCATACCCAGGGTGTGTCAGCGACCTCACTCACATGAGTTTCCATTTCCCTTTAATTAAGAATAAAAATTAATTCCTCTTTAAAATGTATTTAAAATGATCATGTGAACGACTCATTCCGATTTAAAACAAGGTAAGTGGTTGCTTTAGTCCTATTTTTAATCTGAATTAAATGATCCCCAATCTTGTATTTGTTCATTCTACTTTAAATGAATTCCCTTCTCCTCCTCAGCTGGTGAAATGGAAAAACCATTTCAAAACCATAATCCTCATCCAATGAGAACCCTTCCCTAGCTTTTCACTGTAATTGAATCGGGGCGATTAAGTATGTCTTTTACGCAATTTTTTTTTTAATTACTATTTCCATGTAATATTTTTATTCCAAAAGTTCAAATGATGTATAATCAAATCTAAATTTAGAAACATTCAAAAACTGAGGCTAGTAAGTAAATAAGTAGAAAAAATGTTACCAGCAGGATCTGTATTAATCTTTTTTAATAGGAGAAGACTGACAGAAATATAGCAAACAATACACACGCATGGCTTCAGAGTGAACCAAGAGAGAATTAAGTGTTTTACTGAAGTGTTGTGTCACGTCATGTTTGTTAGGTTTCAGTTGGGTCTGCTTCCTGTTTTGTTTTGAAAATCTAATGTAATTTCAGGTGTCTTGTCCTTCCTGTCTGTCTGATGGGATTGATTTCACCTGGCATCCATTTCCTCCTGTCTATATAATAATAATAATTCCTCTAGCCTATGCCAGATTATTAAATACCATGTTCCTGAAAGTTTTCCTATGCCCTAGAAATAAAACATGTCTGTAAACTGTTTCAAGAAGTCCTGCATTTGGGTCCTCTGCCTGTGCTAATCCTAACATGAAGGACATAATAACAGATTGAGTGGGATTTGAACTGGGAACGTTGGACATAGCTCAGTTGCTTTCATCGCTTTTATTTATTATTTGTTGTTTTTTTGTCATGATTATGCAAAACTAATCCAGACTCAAAATCTGCTTCATTCACCTGTCATTTTCACGTATTAATTCATGTATCAAGTCGTACTCATGAACTTTTTTGAAGATATCTACATCCATGAAAATCTTTGTCCAAACATTATGGGATCTGATCGACACCACATAATGTTGGTGAGTATTATAATAGTATAAATGATTTGCTTCATTCATCACGTGCTACCACTTTACCCTAACTTGAAGCGAAACCTGTTCACCAGGTATGAACTCAGCAACCAATTATACAGTTATACATCAAACTAACTACCTAATAAGCCTCAATCTGTTCCACTTGCTTGAAAATACTTTACATATATCCGTCCTATTGCTATAACTGTACTTGCTCATTGTAAGAGTTGGAATACCAAGAAAAGACTTTGTGTCTGCAGTCACTTGCTCACAAGTCTCTGTATAAGACTGGTACGTTTTCAACATCACTGAACAACCTAAAAGAACTAGAAATAAAAGAATAAAGCACCATGACCTAAACAGGCTTTAGCTGTGGTGGAGATGCTGGAATTGCATGTCCAAATAAACACAGGATTTTCCCCTTCGAGGATTTCGTTCATATTGCACTTGTCAAAGGATTAATTTATCGCTTATCCCTGTCCGTCCACTAGGAGCTGAGAAAATCCCTCATATTCCACCCAGTCTGCCCTAACTCATCCGTACTCCAACTGCAAATAATACCTCCATCAACAGCAGCAGGCAGTGGCCTGGGCCTGCAAGCAGACACCCTAAACACTCCTATCACTCTTCTGGCTTCCTCGTTAAAAGGCGTTCCTTCATATAAATTTGTGATATTCAGCAGATTTTACATATATTTCAGTGCAAGTTGTGCAAAACAAGCGCTACAGTCTGTTTTCAATGGCATAATGAGAAGAAAATCTTTGACAAAAGACAAAAATCCTTTTTTTCAAATGCTCTTTTCTCATCAAAAGCACTAAAACTCGAAACAAGTAAGCAATTTAATACCATATATACACATGACAAAAGCTCAATTGACTTTTGTCTGCCAAACAAAAGATAAGATTGCTAAAGATAAGTTTTAGCGGTAAGGGAATGGTGAAAGCTTGTGAGCACTTAAGCCTGATCCCAGATGTTAAAATAGAAAAAGGAAAGCCAGAGTCAGCTGCTGAAAGATTAATACATGCAGATGAAAATGCTTTTAGAGGTACTCACCCCAATGGGGACAGAAAAGCATTGATTTTCTCCTTGGAGCCATTGCTGTCATTTGGCAAGATGGTGATCCGTAAGCAAAGCAGGCTTTCCATGATAACAGCCCTGGCCTTTCAATGACCTGACAAGTGTGCTCGTTAAAGAGAGATGGGGTGTTTAGCAGCCTGGATCAGGAGCATTTCTCCATCTGCCTTAATTTCAGCTCCTTTTTTCTGGTTGTTGGGCACATTTCAGGTGGAGAGATCAATGGGGAGGAAAAAAAGAGACACCTAAGTGATAGATCGATAGCAATGGTGGCGTCTCTGGGCAGCCGTTGGGGAGGGTGGGGGGTGGGGGGATATTGTCCGTTGGTCTGTGTGTCATCCTGTGACATCACCACACTGATAGGAGCATCACGCCTTCCATTACCCAGATCAATAGTGTTTTCAGTCTTGCAGGCTCTCTACGTTTAACAGATAAGAGGGGTAGGAGTGATCCAGCATTCATTCACAGAGAAAAATCATACAAAAAGGTTTCAGTGTGTCACATTGTGATTTATAGCTCGACTCGCAAACAGCGGGACAAGAGTAGGGGCCGATAGAGAAAAGCAGATGTAATCCAAGCTGGAGGGAGATGGTCATGGACAGACACCGATAGAGATTTACAGCCCTCAAAGAATGACAGATAAAGTGTAAACAAGCGACAGATTGCCTGCCATACACCCACCCACCCCTACACACAAACACACACACGACTACGTTCCAATCCCAGGGAGCAGGCCAGTTGCCCCTGGCAGCCGGTACTGGTAATGGCACTGCAGTGGCTCACAAGGAGCGGAGAACGGTGGGTGCCAAGCAATACGGCCTGCAGACAGCTGAGCCGAATGCGGCAGAGCTGGACTGCAAAGAGGGGAAATTAGCAGTGTGAAACCGGGCGCCGAACATCAAACAACAGTCACGATATATTCTCATCATTTACACAGATAGATGCAACATAGCGTTAGGCTATGAGGGAAGACAGAGATTCGGAAGCTCCCATCATTCACACAGAGCTTTCTGTTGGTTTCCAGCTCATTGTTTGCTATCAATCCAGCACATTTTCTTTTATGTGCAGCTCTCACAGCTCTTATTGTTTTGATATTTTCAGCTGCGGCAGGGAGCAGAAAAAGAAGGGAAAAAAACTAGTTCACTTCCTACAACATCCTCAGCAGGAGATGTAGCAACCAGCTGGTGATGTGGTGAAGCTGAAACAAAATAAAATAAATAAATAAATATCTTGTTATTCAAACTTATATGACAGAACTGTAATTATGTTTATGTATGTAATGTATGTATTTAGGCTTGACTAGAATTGGAGGTAAATAAATCTGGGGAAATACTGAAATCAGACCTTCCAGTATTGCTGCAGTAGCATTTCTGTGCATGTCAGAGCAGAAGGCACGAGAAGACAGGTGTAGTATTTTCCTCCACATCTATTGGCTTATTTAACTAGTGACAAAATAAAGTGTGGGGAAAAAATTAAATGCAAATCAGCTGGGTGAGCTGCATCAAGGACAGAACACCACCCATACAGAGAACAGAGGGGAAATGATATAACATCATTTAAACAACTTAATTACAATAATATAATATTTCACTTTTGTACTGTAAAAACAACACATAAACATAGCTTTAAATAACTTGACCCCTTATGATGGTGCGGGGAGGCCTCTCTAACATAAAGGCAAGGGGAAAATCTGATTTTATTTCCAACAACAGCACAGCACCCTTAGATGAGCAGTCTGAAAATAAAATCTTTGCAGTCAAGCGTAACACGATGCAACACAAAACAGTTATTGCGCAAGTTTATGCTAATTTTCCAAAAGACAATGAGGGTGATGCTAAGAGTAAAGTTATCATTTCAGAGATATGTTGTATTTTGAAATGTAATTTGATCTCTGCCTGTTCTGTCTGCAGAGATTCTGCCATGGTGATTGCTTTTGACTTAGACTTAGAGGGTCCTGTTCTGCAGCCCTATGGTTGCAGTGTGGACCCCAGCCTGCCTTGATCTGGCTGGTCCCTCTGTGTGTAAGAGCACTGATAGCTGATGTGAAAAACAGAATGACTTTACTAGATACAGTCTTATCAGTAACCGTGGGCCGCAGTCTGACATTGTCAGCCCAGCTATTCACGCCACAGCCCATGTCTGTAGGCAGGAGTAGAGTCAAGGTAATTAGAGCTTGTGCCGCAGTGATGATGGAGCGACATGGCACTACACACAACACTGCTCGTGAATTAATCAGTAGCCGCATAATGTGCCCTTTAACCTCTTGAGGTCCAGCGTCCTCATACAACGACATCACATATTTAGTCGTCTGCACTATAACACTAAATTCTGTGTAACTGGAACCTGTTAAACACTTACACTGCCATTTGGTGGTCTCACAAAAGCAGTTGTTTTTCTATTTTAAATGATATTTATAGCTACATCATATGTAATACAATATCTAAAACCATAGATATCCATATCTAACAGTAAATCATTTTACTGTATTGGTTCCTCGTAGCCCACAATACCTAGAAGACATTGTTTAAGTAAGTCAAACTGGAGCTCAGGTCGCAGGAGGTTAAGGAGCCATAGGTTTTCTGAGCTGAGGTAAAGACAAGGTGTGGGATTTTGGTGGCTTACACTACCAATTTCCCATGGTAACGGTAAGCTTCAATCACACGTAATAGAAATGAAAGCTGTGGCAGTACTCGCCCGTAAATCCTGGGATAGGCGGCATCTTCCTCGCAACCCTGAAGTGGATCGAGTGGTATATGAATGAATGAATGAATGAATGAATGAATGAATGAATGAATGAATGAATGAATGAATGACAGTATATTACATCTGGTCACCTTAAATATAAATGGATCATTTGTATCAGCTTCAAAAAGCCTGCTGCTGCTGATCTCTACCCAGAGCAAGCTAACACATCTAGCCTTCCTCCCACTCACATAGAATCACACTTCCATCCTGCATCCATTCACCCATGTAACTTTATAGACACCTCCCTGTCCATAAACCCCATGAGATGGAACAGGAGAAGGCAGAATGACTCAGAGGGAATTCGCTCAGTAAAACATTGAACCCTAATCTCCTGCTACCACCTTAAATCCTTTTTGCTATTAAATACAGTCTTTCCATCATACTGACATTTTATTAACTGCAATTACACCATAAGACCTTGAATTCTTTTGCACTTTTCTTACAATAATGTTACAGGATAGACAAAGCTAAAAAAAAAAAAAAAGGAGAGGAGCTAGAATCAATGCGCCAGACAGGAAAAAAAAAACAACAAAAAAACAATTGTGGAGTTAGTACACCTGCAGTTCCTCAAATGACCACAAAGTGTTGTCTGAATGGTTACCCATTCTTTCAGGGAGTTCAGAATGAAAGCATATGGGTGTTTGAAACATTTAGGTTGGACTTCTTCTGTTAGATTTAGCATCAGATGTGTTTCCTGCCTGTTTATGCCATTGATAAAAATCTCAGGTTGATAATTAGTTTCACACATGAGCTTAGTTAATTTAAAATAACTAAAAGAATGTTGTTCCACATTATTATGCAAGTCCTAGTTTTCATGTATTTTGGGAGAAAAGAAACATAAACAGTGTGAAATGCATGTTCTAGATGCATTTTCAGACAGTATTGTGCTGTGCTACAATGGATGATTCTAATGCATGAACTCTAGATAGCTGGATGATCACCATGACCCAACACGACTGCCAAATCAGCAAAGATATGGTGGAGTGATCATTTGGGTTTGAATAATAAGGAGGGAGATAGTAGGTCCATTTAGGGTACCTGTGAGTGTCAGAATGACCTCTGCTAAATCTATTCAGTATCTAAGTATTTCCTGCCATGATAAAAAAAAAGAACCATTGCATCTGCTATAAAGATAATACACCATCACATGCTGCACAAACCACCACTGGATCTAGTTTGCTGGGTTTAAATGGGGAAACTATCTATGGACCTTCAAGTAAAAAAAAGAGAGATAGTTATTAGATGAGAGCTGCAAGTTAACATGGAACTGGATTTGCAACTTCTATTTAATGATATTTTCAGGATTTCCTGTTTCAAAAAGTTGGGTAGCTTTTAAACACAGAACATTTGGAATCCAATAAAAAGATATTAAAATGTAACAAAAACAAACACTGAATCATGCAGCTGTGTGTTCACCCTACAAGGAACAACTGGAAACCCATATCCATGTTAAATAAATACATTCTCAGGGACTTTGCAGCTGTGTTGAACAGATTAGGAGTGGTTACACACAGCTGATGCATTTACTTTCCTCAGTTTCACACTTGCGCCGTTGTACTGCTGCCCTGCAACAAAAAAGCTTATTTTCACATCAAATAACACAAATAAAAACTCAAATCAAAGTATTAGTCCACTAACCAAAACCTACATTCATCTTTTATTCATGGTTTGAAAACTGGAGGAGCTGAGTAAAAGAGAGAAGTATACAGAAGAACAGAAAACAAGGAAGATCAGAGGAGAGAAAGAAATGTCCACACACATGTTTAAAAGCATATTTGCATAACAGGAGGCCAGATGAAGTCATTTTGTTTCATTCTTTTTTCTCTACAACACTGGATGAGGCACTTGCTTTCACTTCAAAAGGCATCTGCTTTCAGTAGTGTCACAGGACGAAGGTTTTAATCCCTTCTCAGTGCCGCTAACTGTACCTCCACATTTCATCATACAGCCTCAGAGACTCAAGAGAAAACAGGAAAGACAAAAACAAGTTTGAATATAAAAAGACCTAACCCAGGCTGTTGCTAAAGGCTCAGCTGAAAGCAGCTTGGAATGGCACAGCGGAAAACAAAAGGTAAACCAAAAGCCACCCTACTGGGACTTAAAAACTTGCTTTCAAAATAGAACCAGTAGGAGAACAACTGTGCCCTATTTCACACTCTATGTGTATTTTATGTAAGACATTTTAAATATTTTATGCTATGCTTTCCCCTTAGGATTAGTTCATATAAAGCAATTCTGCAAGACAATGTGACATTTCTCAAAGAGTTTTGTGCTTTAGCAACATGCTAATTTCAATAGTTTGTCATCAGTTTATTGGTGATGTACAGAGGTGATACCACTAAAACTTCCACTTTCCCTTCAGTCCCATAAAGATGATTTATAGGATGTATGTTTAAACCAAGGCTGCCCAAATCCCGTCCTCTAGAAATATAATTCTGAAATGTTTAGATGCATACTTTTTGCAACACATCTGAATCAATCATAGTTAAATTCCTTCACCTGCATGCCATCCTGGTAACAAGCCATTCTTTTCATCCCAGTGTTTTGGGCAAGAGTTGGACTTAAAGTTATAGAATGTTAGAGCTCGAGGACCGAACTTGGGCACCCCTGGTTTAAACCATTCCTATAGATGTGGTTTAGTAAATGCGCTTTCATTCCTTTAATGTGTTATCTCTTAGAAGAAGAAAATTGCATTTCTATTTGAAGTTAAGTAGCCGGTACTGACAATGAATCAGTGATTGCTATAATTTTAAGAAAATGGCATATGTAATTCAGCTAAACTGGTGAAAAAGTGCCACATTTATGAGGAAAATCAATTCAGTTTCTTCTGATTCTTAATTGAAATCAAGCGCAAGACATTTGCACAAAGCCAGATCTTTATCCATGTTGGAGCGTGCCACTTTGGAGAGATTTGGAGCTGTTTGATTCAGCTGCAATTCTTACTTTTTACAAAATAAATTGGAAAGTGTGGGAGAAATAACTATGAAAATACTTTTTCTTTTTTTAACAGGTTCTGCATTTCTTCACCAAAAACTGTTTTTATATGCAGACCTTGTAACTATTGATCATATGAAGATGGCAGTGAGTGTCCATACAGGTAAAGCATCAGAGACAGATAGAGCAAGTGACAGTTATTATTGCCTGCTTTCAGAAGGAGCTAACGTCAAATACTAATTTTCTTGTTCCTACAGACAGTTACGCACACATACATATAAAACACGCTGAGTGTTCTATGATAAACAGGTCTGTTTCCTACAAACTAGCCTTTGACAAGTGTGCATCTGTCGAGCACAGACAGGTACAGGTGGTAAATGTCAACATCAACAAATGTCAAAATCTAGAAGAAACAAAAATGTTTCTGCTGTGTATTCAAAACAGGCCAGATATTCAATACTGCACTTTAATGTAGATAAAAATTTGGCTGATAGCAAGTTTAAATAGAATCAAGGTCCAATTTTGTCATTCAAAGTCCAACTTTTTTCCTCCTACCCCCTCCCTTGCCATTTCGTCTAGCTGTCAGCCAGTCTCTCACCTTTTCTCTGATGTTACCTCTGCAGTTCTCTAACAACTCTGTCAGATTTCCATCACTATTCCCCCTTCCCTCCAATATATGCATATAAACCTAAAACCTTCCTGTACTGGAAATGGAGAGAAAGTAGAAAGGGTATGATTACGATGTCAATTCATGAACACAGCACAGTGGAAACTCCACGGATGAAAGCACTGATGCCACCGGAAAATTCCCCATCCAGCCACGGAAAAGTCATTTAGCACACAGTCGAGCACCTCAACAAACATGAGAATGCACCAACCAAGGGAAAGGTGGAAACTACTGTTAGATGGGAAAAGAAAAATTGACAAAATATTTCAAAATATTGTTGAAATATGTGTGTGTGTTTGTGCCCCTCGGCAGGTGTTCAGCCCTCTAAGCAACAGCCAGCAGGATGCAGTTGTCACCATTCAAACACATGAAGTGAGACTCCCTAATACTTTGCAGACTCTATGATTGCAGACCTCCTCTCTGGTAAACACACATTCACACACAAACAGCCCTCTCATAAGATCCAAAGCATCAGGTGGCACACACTCCAGCGTCTGAAGACACCACCTGGGAAATGCCACACAGCTCAATATCATCTATTTGTTTTTAAGGCATAGCGTAAAAGGGGAGGAAGCACTAATATTTAAATGCTGCATTTGTGTGTGTGTGTGTGTGTGTGCAAATAAGTGAGAGCAAAAGGCAGCAGCTGTGGGTATTCCAACAACATAAAAGTGTAATTTTGAGATGTAGTGAGGGATTAGAGTGCAGATCTTTCCTTGCATTTATGAGACAGAGATGGATCGTTTCATATCTCCTCAAGATATTCTGGGCTGACTCATGAGAATCAGAGGAAAAATGGCAATAGCGAAAAGCTGAGATGGATCATTTGCAGCTTAAAGAACAAGTTGGATTGTTATCATCAGTCTGCTACGCATAAAGTCGAGAGGGACGTGTTCAGCAGGTGGTTGGATTTCTTTTGCAGCCTCTGCAGTAAGAAGCTTTTGCAGAATGTGTGTTTTTACTTGATAGAATGTATAAATTAATTCATGGAGTAATGTGACAACTTTTACCAAACTCGTCTGGATGTGATCTTCAGTGGAAAGTGATGGTGTTGTGCAATTATGGAATTAGCCGTGAAATCAAATAAAAGTGATACCGCATGTCTCCTGCAAACATCGACTTAGTCTACAAACGCTAAGATTAAACCAAAACATAAACTATTAGATTACATTTTGTAACATGTTCAGATATCTCGTTGAGACTCTGACATCTTTTAATGCTTTTATTTCAGTTTCATCTCACGTTATACCCATTTTGTACTTTGATTTCAATAGTTTGAGAAGATTTGCAGATGTAAAAGAGACAGTTTGGGAAACCTTGTGCATTAAAAACTGACAAGTAAGGTCTGACTAACCTTAGTATGCGAAGAGCTGAGTAAATGCCAGTTGTTCACAAACACACACGCACACACACACACACAGCAATTACTGGGCAGCAGTGCCTGAATGTTTTCCCGTCTCCAGTGTCTCAGACTAGGAGGTAGTCTTTGAGTCATATTGCTTATCATCCAGCTGTTTGTTGGGATTACATGTGTGTTTTATTATTGGATTCTGTATTCTTACCAAGCTGAAGCCAAGTTAAAGAAAAACAGCCCGACCACACAGACACTGAGCAACCCTGCGTTATCGATGAGACTTCAAGCACCAAAAAAAAAAAAAAAAAACAACAGTGCGTGCTCAGTTTTATACAGATAAATTAAAGTATTGGGAAAAATAAGAATACACTTCTGTTTAGGCTGATAAATAAAAAAGAGGAGGAGAAGTCACAAATATTTTATTGTATTATAAATACAGAAAAACTAAATAAAGAAACAGGAGAGAAGCAAATTTAAGCCTGGCTAGAGGACATCCACGTGTTCCCTGGCTCCGACAGGGAATACTTGGATGTTTATTAGAGCTGTTAAAATGTTTTATTGTTCAACCGGGTTTTTTGGAGTTTTTCCTTACTGCGAAGGAGGGTCTAAGGACAGGAAGTCCGGGATCTGTTTAGTTTAA
>JBAMHX010000010.1:5087291-5103831 GCA_037177515.1 Pseudomugil tenellus | reverse complement strand
ACCTGCATGTGAAGCCCTCTGAGACAACTTGTTGTGATACTGGGCTATATAAATAAAATTGACTTGACTTGACTTTTAATGTGGTTACCTGAAATATTAAAGTTACTCCTGCTTTGTCTTTTCTCGTTCTTTTTTTTTACTTTTCTAGCCATCCCTTCTGAGACGCTCTGGAAGCGTTACCTCTAAAAAGTGTTGTTTAAGCTTTCATCAACCTAAATGAAGATAAACCAGGATGATGATCTAGAGCTGGTATGTTGATGACATTCCCAGAGTTACTCCATATGTAACAGATGTTAAATTATTGTTCTGCTAATATCTGCATAGATCCACAAATCGAATGACCCACCAGTACTTACACATAGCAGGGATTTGTGATAGGAGTTTAAAACCCCCACATACTGATACTTAGCAGATACATGTGTTGCCGTGACACTTGTACTGTTACCGGCAATTAATACTTGAATGGATTCCTTTTTAAATAAAGGAACATCTTCAGCTGAATGATTACATTTGGAACAGCAGCTGTGTGCTGTGTGATGCGATGATGCCCAGTCTGCTTGCAGGGCTTCTTTTTCTGTCTAATAATTTACAAATATTGTCAGTTGCAGGTTTTTTGGTTGTTTATCTATAAATGTAGTTGCTGCTAACTTGATGCTTCCTCCGTTCCTTTTGAACGCCCATCTGATCCTTTCATAGTCGTCCACAATGAGTAACATCTGGATATGGACCAGAAAATATGAGTGCAACGTCCTTTTGTTTAAACAACGTTACACATGCGAACATTGCAAACTACACATTAAGGCTTTGCACACAGACTCTTTTATCATCAACCCCTCAGATGTGATTATTTTTTACAAAGGTTTGCAGTTTCATGCATAATGCTAAATGTACACATGCATCACCTGGCATGCACTGATCTGCTGTGTCGTGCTAGTTTCTGAAAAAAGTAACTAGTTGCAGTTACTACAACTTCATTCAAAAGTAACTCAGCTGGTTTTTACTTAAACTAAATATTAATGCATTACTGTTGAAATAAACTATTTTGTTACATTTCTTTTTTTAAAGAAAGGACATTATTAAAACGCTCTTGTCATCCTTATAACCTGCTGGTCAGCACTCCAATCTAATGCAACCTTCTCCTACTCTTCATTATATATTTCTTATATACATATTTCCTCTGCTATTTGCATGCATTTTCATTCAGTCTCTACCATGTGAAGTTGTGCACGTGTGTCATTAGGGCTGTATTGCTTTGGGCGTTTGTAATAACCTAAGGAACAGAGCTGTTGCAGGCATTTGCACATGCCAGATGTTACTCACAAAATGTTTTACACTTCTATAAATCAATGTGAAATGCATTTACAAGCATCATGTCACTAATTTCACTTCCCCACAGGTCCAATTCTCTCTCTGTTTTGCTGATTGTGCAGTGTATAAAACACAGAATTTCTAACTTTAGACAGAAAGATCATAAGTACCAACAAAAAGTTAGATTTCCTCGTTGGGTTTTAGTATTAGTAAAGCATCCCGTACCTCATATTTGTCTAGAGACAAGTGCGGAATATCACTTTTAAAGGAGAAAATTTAGAGAAAGAATCTTTTGACTTTCGAGCTATTGCTGGCATTTTCCTACTCTGCAATGATGGCTCACAGAATGAGATGTTTTCATACCGCAACATCCCAAATACAGTGACAGGGTTGTGTTTATCTGAATTTGAATTGCTAGGTACTTCATACACCTAAACACATGCTTTCATGAAGAGCAAATGTGATTTTCTTTAAAAGTCCTCTGAAATATGAAGTTGGAGAGTTCAAGTCGGTCTAGACAAGCCCCATTTTAGTCTTCAGAGTAATTACTCGGCACCTGGAACATCTGAAGTGTTTTTAAAATCATTTATCTACATATGATTTCTTATTCAACGGTCTATTTTGTTCAAGATGTAGATTAATCTCCTGCTTTTATAAAGGTTTACATATCAGTTATGTGAAAACAACATAAAGCGCTGCAACAATCTCTTCTCTGATGGACATAGTTCTCGGCTGCATTATGCTTTAAACACTATGAGCAGGACAAGGTTTGGACTAATGAAGTGACAGTGGAGAGCACAGAAGTTGCCGCTGTGTGGCTCGTTATTCAGCAGAAAGCAGCCTGGCAAAGTGCTTGGTGTGGGGCCTCTTTGAATCTCAGAGACAGATGTTAGGCCTGAACTCGACCATCCGCACTAGCCATAATGAGAACTCAAGGGGTCCCAGCTCCACAAGCACATGCATGCTTATGAACATGCATGAATAAACAGAAAAAACTACCTGACTGTTCACATCTGAACAACACAAGCAGGGATGGCCAGGTACCTCACACAAAATGTGAAGCAAACAGTGAAGTTGTGGCTTATTAATGTGTGAAATGTGAATGATCTTTAATCACACACATATAAGAGCAATTAAGTCAGCATGCAATGCATCCGAGTGACAATATATTCAAATATACAAGGAGAGTGTGGGAGAGATGGAGGTTTCATTAAGAGAGAATTAGCCTCCAACACTGATGTTTTAATACCTTTTAGTAGCTTCAGTCTGCAGGGTGCACGACTATATGTGATAAAAGGCAGGTGTATGCAGATTAGTTAATTGTTTTTGTGCATCCCGTAAATACATCATAATAATTAATAAGGTTACTAAATGTAATATACAACAGTCATATGCATGCCAGCATGTTTGCTTATGTTATTTTATATAACCAGTATCAATTTCTCAGCGTGTTCTGGGTATGGCTGGGCTTGATAAAACTCAGCTCACATAAGTCAACAAAAGCCCTCCAGGACAAACTGAAAACAGAAGCTGGATTAAAATTTGAGCTTTTGAATGTCCTTAACCTCATGCCCTTCCAAAAGGAGAACCACCATGGGGTCCTTGTGAAAAGAAAAGGAGAAAGTCAATGAGCAAGAGAAAGGCGAGACAGTTCCTGGGGGAAGAAGAGAACAGTGTGATAAGCCCAAGCTAAGCCTCGTCGTCGGTAATTACCTCCACGCTAATGCTACACCAGGAAAAACCCAGCGGGAGCACAGAGGAAGATGAAGACGGGAGAATGAAGTAACATAAAACAAAAAGCCAAGAGGCTGAATTTCTCATATAATTGACTCCCAGATTAGACAAAGACAGACAAAGAAAAGGACATGGATGAAGATAAGATGGAGGCAGATGGAACAGAAGATAATCAAAAAGGGAGTAAGAGGATGCAAAGCAGTAGTAGGAGTAGGAGGAGGAGCACAGTGACCTAGATCCTCCTCCTGGTACCACATGGAGAGCTGCTCCAAACAGGCTGGTGTTTGCAGGACTGGAACACAGGACACAAACATGAGCTAAAGCTGCTCCTACAGTGCGACAGTTTCAGCGCTCCCTCTCCCACCTCGTTTATTTTTTTCTCCTATCATGATTTCTCCCAAGACACCCTGGAACAAATGAAGCCCTGAGCGCCCCATTAAAACCTGAAAGAAGCCAGAAGAGAGTTCATGTCCCACAGGATTTGACCGAGACACGTAGACACACATGCAACATGCAATTTTGGATCCTGCGCAACAGCTACAGGAAACTGGGTGCACCTTTGCAGAGTTGCGTAGGAGTATCTGTGAAGGTGAGTGTGTGTGTATCCGTGGCCCAGTTACAGCCGAGCAGGGAAAAAATGACCTCATCTGTAGACGGTCACACCTGTTCCACATCTCCACCTGGGCATGTGTGTGTTTGTGCATTTGTTTGTTTTTACAGGAAAAGAGATTCATTACAGATGTCTTGGAAAGAAGGTCTTTATCTTATATGGACATATTTCAAGTTTTGAGCTTTTGCCTTTCATACGTGTCTACACACACCCACAGTACACACACCTCCCCATAAACACATCACAAATCAGCAAGATTCTTGGATCTCTGCAGCCAGTTGGAAATTTGGCCGAACAGCCTGTATGTGAGCATCACTGGCCATCGGCCAATGCTCCTCAGACTGCTGGAACACTTTATTTTTAGATGCTTTGTGGTTCTTGGCTCTGTGGCCCAATGCTACTGCACATAGACACACACACATACACACCTTGACCTACAGTAGGTCTGACACAATGACTACACCTGTAAACTGCATTCCCATTTGTGCAAGTTGTACCAAACCTCAGTTACTGTTTTAATATTTTGCTGGCTGTTAAATGTCTGATGTCCACTTTAAACACATAAATGCAACATGTAATATTTAGCTTTGCATCATGGAGAGCTTCTTATTCTTAGAGCAGCGAGATAAAGAAAAAAGTTCTTGCTTAAATACGTTTTAAGTTTATTATTAGGTTCTAGGTTATAAGAATGTGACCACATCTGCTGTTACGGTGCTAAGTCCTCTAATAAAGCAGTGCTCCTGCTATCGGTGAGATGCCTACCATGTACCGGCCCATCTGTCACTCATCCATCACCATTCAGTCTTATCGCAGCTCTGACAGGCTGCCGAGTCCCTGGTGTGTTCTCACATCTCCATTTCAAGCAATCATCATTTTCTTGTGAATCCGAGCTCCCACTTAAGCTGAGACATGAACATATGGAATGACAAAATTCCGTATTGACTGGATTCAGCACAGCAGTTCGCTCCATCAGACTTCCTTGCTGAGTCTGTCTCATGTACGAACCAAGGATTAAGCCAATCCTCGCCTGCACCTGCGCCAGTTGTCATGCAACTGCAAGCATTTATAGTAACCTGATGTACATCAGCTGTTTTTTCAGCACCTCTATAAGATAGTGTGTGAATTGAAGCTTTTAGTCATTATCATTTCAGTAAGTATAAAAAGAAAATCTCAGTTAACAGTTCTAAAATATGTCTTCATTCTCCATCAGAACCAGAAAGCAATATGAGGAGAATGAAAATATGGCCAATGCGGAAGTGAAAAAAATTGCAAATCACCGTCACCGCTAGAGGTCTGGCTGCAAGAGAGAGCAATCCACCATAGACTCCCATGTTAAAATGTCCGATTTCACAGCTGAAATAAACATGTTTACAGAGTGCCTCATAAAAATGTTTTAGGTTAATTTGGTCAAATTAATCTTAAATTTAGAGGTGTGTCCTTTTGATTGACATGTGGGCTATCAGCGCTAGGGCTGGTTGCACGCAGCTTGCTTCCTGGCCCTCAGGCTTGATGTCATTCCGTTTGACTGAGATCGACCTATGGTTTTATCGGCAAGTTTATATGTTTTGTCAACTGTGGAAATGGCCTTCTGTGCTGTTAATTGCATCAAAAGATGTGGTCCAGATTTTTGGTTAGTGAAATTGCATTTATTTATTTATTTAGTAGCTAGTTTTCCTGCATTAGCTGAGCTAACTGATTAGCTAGTCAGCTATTTTAGCACCGGTAGCAGACCGGTAACCACCAACAGGTTTTACATTTTGAATAATAAATTATTGGAACCTGTAAAATGTTAAGCATTTCTAAGCTAAAACGTAGGGTTGGAAAATGACGGTTTTAAGTGTGAGCAATAATTAATGAGAGACAACAACAGTCAGCACCATTTATGGTGAAGTAATAACAAAGATGTGCAGAATGATGGTTAGCCACCATTTGATTCAGGTTAGTTTGATGAGCTGTAAGCCACAGGCAGTTCAGAGTTTGATGGATGATTCTCCACTGTTATGAAGCCCTCTTAGCTCCACCTCTTCCCCATTTTTGGATTTTCCGGTAATGACGACACACCAAGATGGGACCCGCCTATGGACTGCAAATCAGCCCTTTATAAACCTATGAGTGACATCATGGACGCTCCGTCTATCTTTTAAATACAGTCAATGATCAGAACCAATGGAGAGGGGTGACAGAATGCAGCATCTGCCGGCAGACTGGACAACACCCAGGGGCACTGACAAAACTCACAACAACCAGCGCTGAACACCAAGCCTTTTATCACTGCAGACATATCTGTAGACCTCCTCCTGATGCCACAAAGCCTTGAACACTAAAAGCACATGTAGCTACAGCTGTGGAAGTACATTTTTATCTTATCTTTCATGTGTGTGTGTGTCCATGGAAAAACATGTGTTAGTGTGCGTACATGCATGGTAAGATTTTATGGGTTAACTCTGCCAGTTCTGCTTAGCCTGCAAATGGCTAGCATCTGGAATCACAACTGTTGCCTTCATGGGGAATGGGCAGATTAATTGAAACTGTGCAAAGAAAGGAAACAGACATGCAAGTAGAACATTTAACACAATCACTAAGGGGAAAAAAATCGCACATGGGGTGTTAACGTGCTGCACGTTTGATGGGGCTCATTAAGAAAATAAAAATTACCAAGAGATTAATATGTGTGCAGGAGCAGGCCCAAACCTGTGCATGATCATTAACCTTGCAAACTATATGCAAATACACAGTGCTGATGGTTCTGATACAGCTAAGTGTGCAGACTAACTAATGCTCATGTAGAGTTCACCTGGAAATGGGGTAGTAAGCCAGGCCTTACTGCAGCTTTAGCAGTGGACGTACGTCAGTAAACACATACTAATAGGAAAACCATGAATTGTATCTGTTTGGCTTTTTGTTTGATTTTGCTGCGTTACTCAGTACCTGTGTGATGTTTTCTATCCATGAAGGTCTCTGTGTTGGTTTGGTTGGAAATTAAGTCTACAACATGTCTCGTCCTAGTTGGCTTTCGTCAGAAACACCGACTTCACCATTAAAGCCCCACTGATGATTTTTGACAGAATCAGCACTGTCGTTAGTGCACCACTTTCGATAGGTTCTGTCTTAAAAACCACCAAAAGCAGTTACTTGTCATGCAGTCATCACCATGGCCAGTGGATGAAAACATGAGATCATTTGAACCCATTTTTTGACTGTGTTTACCTCTTGATGTTAGTAATTCCTGCAATCTGTCTCTTTAAAGGTAGAAATTAGTGTTACACATGGATACACTGCATGTGCATGTGAAAATGTAAAACATGTTGGATAAAGTTTGTAGAGTATGCTTAGTATCTCATATCGAGATTCAGTCCATATCTTTGTATAAAAAAATATGCACTGTTTGGGTATTTGGGTAAACATAAGTAGATGGCTCAACACAGGCAAAATCTTCACTAACAGGAAACATCTAAAGTTCATTTCTGAACATATTTTCCTTCCTTCTTCAATCCACTAAAGTTCAATATAAAATTGGACCTTACTTTGTAAGAGTACCAGGTAATAGAGACCAGTGATAGTTCTCTGCTGGTGGCAGGTAGAAATTGCAGCCTGTTGTAGGAATGTTTGGTTTAAGAACAGCTAGATAGATGAAAGGATCACACAAACTAAATGCCACAAATCAAAGTAGAGGTGCTGCCAAGCTCCTCAGCCACTCTCTCTCTCTCTCTCTGTCCCTGCATCCACTCAAAAATTCGGCACTCCGCTCAGAGTACTCCACTTGTCAAATGTGAAGATTTACGAGTCACAATTACAAAGATCTGCAACTTTCTCTCTGACCCTCTTCTTGTGTATCCTGTAATTCTCTCTATCTTCTCACTGTGATAATTTCCTCAGAGGCCAGCCAGACCCAGCTGGTGGAGAAGGACAGGTCAGGCGTAACCCTTTGCTCCGCATCGATATTGCACGCCTCAATATGTATCATCATCCTGGGCTGAAAAAGAGAAGCGAGCCTGCTTGTGAGGTTGAAGCGGAGCTAAGTGATTGGAAAGAAGAATGTATGTTTAAAAGCAGAGTTGAAGAAGGTGGGAGAAGGGGTCTCTTGAATAATCAGGAGAGCACTCAGAGCAAATCAAAGTGTGGCGAGACACTTTAAACAGCTTTATAGAGCTGATGATCAAGAAGAAGTAGAGATTAAGAGTGACAGTGCAGCAATGGTACAAACCCACACAAACACTTACACAGCTATGCAGACAACATAAGGAGGTTATCTCCTGAAAGTCAATGTGAGCTGAAAGTCACCATCTGGCCCAGACTATTTTTTCATTTCAGTTTTACATAATACGGTTAGACGGTGCTAAAAGAAGACGGGTTCTGAAGCACATTGTGCAACATCCACCATTTTCACAGATCATATATTTCAGCCACAATAAACAAAAGTAGACTGACTTTCTGTAACACGTAGGAACTTCTGTAACAAGCAGGAACTTCATGTTGATAATCCTAATAAACATCATAATTATTGCTAACACAATATTCTAATTACTTCTCCAGAGCAGAGGGTAGCAACAGTGTTTCATTCCTTATAGGACTTTTTTAGGCTTTATTACTTAAAGTAACGAGGGAACAGAGGTACAAGTATAAAGTCAATAAACATATGAAATAAGTAAATAACATAATATTAAATTACACAGTCTTGTCTAAAGGTTCACTTTTATTCTTTGGCCTTCAAAATGGCATAAGATGTGTGGTTCTCTGATTCTTTTTATTTAATTATTTAATTTTAGTTTTTTTATTTGGTATTTATTTTTATTTGTTTTTCAATTATTTTAGTTGTTTTTGTTATTATAATTACATCATTATTTTAGCTTACATTATTCAGTGATAGTTGACTCATGATGTGTAGCACTTTGGTGTTTGTAAAATGTGCTTTATAAATTCAGTGGACTGCACTGGGTAAAGTAGAAAGGAAGGGGTGGGACAGCAATATCAGTCACTATAACAAAACAATAAAGATCCAATGATACAGCTAAACAGATAAGACATTTTCCACAGATGGTCATGCTTTTGATGGTTTTAAGGTTTTCTAGGGGACAAAAGATAGCAGAGAAAGTTCAAAAACTGATTTGTGGCCAAAAAAATACATTTATCAACATAGAACGTTCCCTGTAAAAGTCGCAGGTTAGTGTTAAATGAACAAAAATTTGTATTGAAAAGTAAATTTCAACTAGAGTATCATAAGGTGCATTTCCATTACCTCCTAATTTACCTAAAACCTAAGTATCGCAATAGAAATCCAATAATTGAAACAGCTACATTTAGAAAAGACAAACTCAAATATCGCTAAAATGTTTTGTGCTCTAATGAGGTGGTTTCTGAGACGTTTCGATATAAAAGTTTATCGCAAATGTGTTATGGAAACACTTTTTTTTGTATTTCAACATCCCTGGTTAGGTATTGAGTAAACAACAATGAGGTGGGATGGCTTTGAAAAGCTGTAGCACATTTTCCACGGAAAATAAAAATTCTCAAAGTAATGCTTAGTGGTAACATTGTCCTGCAATTCTCGTAAAACCACGTCCAGCTGACGAGATTTTATGAGATCTGTGGCTTATGCAGTAAACACTGTTCAAAGGAAACACCTGTATGTTAAAATTGTAGTTTTGGAAACTTTGCAAATATCACTTTCTTTTGGGAAAAACGGTAATAGAAACGCAGCTATTGTCTGAGGTTTGGCAAAGGAAGCTTTTTTCAGATATTTGTACTAAAAAAATGTTCCATTTAGCTGGCAAGAACACATTCCCAGCTTTGATTTGCAATTTGGAAATCAGGAAGTTTTAAATTTAAACATATAATGCTAGTAAACTATCAAATGTTTTCCACTTCTGCTTCAGCTTAGATGACTAATTGCCAGATTCCACTTCCACTTGGTTTCTACCATGTGTGCCTGCGTTTCTGCAGATTTACTTTTAGAAATTAATTTATTTTCTATGTTGATGTTCAATATCATAAAATGTTACCTATAGGCACACTGGAACAGCAGGTTCTAATTTACTGGCTTAAACAAAGAAAGGTTTTAGCTGCTGTTTTGTTGGAATTGTTTGCAGCAGACATGAGATAAAGCTTGGTCTGTTAGCCTTTAAAGTTTTAGGCTGTCTGCTTATTGAGTGTTCACAGCAGCAGTTGCTACATCACCTTTCTGGTCTAATGTTGTGTTTTTTGTCAAACAAATCCAGTGTGCTCGATTTTTATTCCAAACTTAACGCCAGCTGGGTTAAACATGAGTAAATTGCATTCCTGATGAAACTTAACTTATTTTTATTGCATCACGATTGATTCATGTAAGTGAACTATTTCTAAGCAGTTGTAACAACCCTGTTAAAATAAGTTATTATTGTTTAGGTATCTTTTTCATATAGTGTCCTAGGTTTAAAAATTAGACACAACTGGACAGATTTTCTATTGAAATATTGACTCACCTTGTAGGAGCATATGTTGCCATTGCTGAGTTCCCGCAGTCTCCTGCGGGTCAGTATTACCTTCATAGCAAATGGACACTACTGTTGCTCCTTTCACTTACAAAGCATTTTGGATGTTTTTGCATGAACTGATTTGACCACAAAGCATGTGTCTGTTGTTCTTTGAACCTGGAGACCCACCAGCATTTCTGCCCAGAGCTGATCCATGCAAAGCTTCAGGTTACATTTCTGGATGTAGCAGCAGACATGATGGACCAAAAGCCTTTCATGCTTGACGCAGAAAAGAAATAAGCAGAAGGATGGACAGTCTCGTCCATACATATGCATTTGTAATTTGGTCCGTTTCACAGGACTTAGCTTTTGGTTAGTTGATGCAGAAAGCAGAGCAATACCATAAGAATTTGTGGGAACATTGTCAATAACGCAAAAAAAAAAAAAACAAATAATAAAAAACACCCAAAGAAGGCGCAGAAGAAGTTAAGAACAGCATAAAACTTTCTGTTCTTATTTCTCTACTTCTTCTCATGTTTTTGGAACATTATAAACAGCTTTATACAACTACATTACCAATAGCAAACAGCGTCACAATGTGGAAGTGAACTCGTAAAGCAGAATTGGCCACAATTGGAAGAACTGTCTTAACTATGGCAACATAAAAGATGCATGAAGGAATGATGGCAGTGATGTACAAACATACACATGTATCTGAATAAGAGAACATAGATGGGTCTTAACAGAATTTTCCAGGGTACTCCAGTCCAAGAGACTATCTGAACAATGATGGCAGGACTGTTTGGCAGCATTGCCAGGGGGCTCAAAGGTCAGAGGTTTCCAGCAGTTTCAGCCTTTGTGCACTATTATATGTTGTTAAAGAAACATGTTTTTCCCTTTTTACAGTAAGAAACATTATTTTTAGTTAACCAATGATTCTCTGAGACAGGAACCATCATTTGTTTCATAAATTCAGAAAGTTAAATCAATGCTCCTTTAATTCCCGAACAAATCTGCTGAATGTATTCAGTTCAATTCAACTTTATTTGTATTGCGCAATTTCACAACAATGTCGTCTCAAGGCGCTTCACAGAGATCGGCCAATTCAAAAAAAGCCTTATATAGGGAACCAGCTAGATTGGATCAAATCTTGACTTTGATCAAGATTCGATGCAATCTCCCATCTTGAGCAAGCATAGTGCGACAGTGGGAAGGAAAACTCCCTCGTAACAGGGAGGCAAAACCTCCAGCAGAACCCCACTCAGGTAAGGCAGCCATCTGCCTCGACCCGCTGGGGTCAGAGAGGACAGGAAAGACAGATTAAGACTAATAAAGGAAAATATGAAGTAAGACCTGCAAAAAAAGGATAAAATGAGAAACAAAACCTGCAAAAAAGGAGAAATAAAACCTGCAGAAAAAAAGAGGTTAATGATGCCAGTACGGTCCAATACCTGTAGAACCTGCAATACATTTATTTATAGCAAATAAAAATATTTTTTCTGTTTTGTTCTCAGATTTTTGGGGGAGAGAGCTGATGATATTAAATTGAATATTAGTTTATATTATCTAGACATGTTAAAGCTGATATGGGTGGACAACACTACGGATAACCTAAAGATCGCTGCATTTCACAAAACGATCCAATTCTTTTTAAAAATTCTAACTAAACTTAATTTGTTTTGCTAAGAATTTCCAAAACAGGTACAAGGCAGCTCGGACTCGGAAATACGCCATGTGATCTGCTGCCAGCTGGATACACCTGTTTGAGTCTCTCGTGTGGCCACGCCCCCCTCTTATCACCTGTAACAGCAATTTGTTAACATTTCTGTTTGTTCCATCTTCAACTTGAATGCTTTTAAATCTTGCGTTTGTCTGTTTTGAGCACAAACAAATGAAGGGCTGCAGCCTCTGCGCTGCGAACGTGCCAACGAAATCCCACAAAGCTGAGCGGACTCACCAGAGGACTCACGCAGCGCCAGGAAACACTCATTAATGCATGTCAGTGATTGGTTCATGTGCTTCTCTGAACACTCATTTTAAAGAAGAAAAGCTAAAGCTTTTTCAATTATTAGTTTTTTGGTTTAGAGGTTTTAGATAAGGGCTTATTTCATTCATCATCCAACACTGTTCTCTTCTTTTTGCACTGAAAAGAAACAAAGCTCCCAGCAGCTGATTGATTAACAAATAGCTCTGTGATGGTTTCTGAATAAAGTTCAACAAATTGCAAAACGAAAAAAAAAAGAATTTCCAAAACACCATGCAACTCCTCCTTAGTAGTTCTTAGTAAATTGTGATTTCATAATAAAGAACTAAAGCTTGGATTGTGTGATATGCTCTAAAGCCAAGTTTTATAATGCGTTTTTTCTTCTACTGCAAGACCATCCTTTGGACCGCGTCTCAATTCTCCTTCCCCTGATCTGACTTTGACTTCCTTCTTTTTCGCATCTCAAAGAACACTTGAAATTCAAACTTAATCCTGAGGAGAGAAAAAAACTGCTTTGGCCTTGAGTCTGATCAAATGCTCCATCTGTGTCTGTAGGGCAAATCAATGGGCCTTGGCAGCATCGACACTTGTTGCCAAGTTTGTTCAGCTGTGACCACTCAAAGAAATACAAAAAATAGGAAGTGGATGAAATGGATGAGAAAAAAAGACTCGTAGTCCTGCATCCAGTTCAATCAGTAACTGCGCTCCCACACACTGTGAACAGCAATAATTATAATAAAAGAGAGAATCAGGCCACCTCAAAAAGATTTGCTAGTACTCCTTCATTGTTTTCTATAAATGTTTCATGTTATCCTCTTAGTGATGATCTACACTTATCCCATTCTTTAGGATAAAGCAAAAAAGAGAACAGTATTTGATCACTAAAGGGTTAAGTTTGCCTGATCAGCAGATCTTGAATCAGTGCTTGTGGGATTACAAGAACCCTTCATGTCGTCCTTCAACTTATCCACTCTGACTACAGTTTTTGTCTCTGGTGGTTGTAGGTATGTGTTTGTGTGTATGAAGGGGGGGGGGGGGATCTGGCACTCTCTCTCATCACAGCGGCCTCTAAGCCTTCCTTCCTCTGAAAAAGCATGCTGCGAAGGGCTTTGAAAAAGGAAGCAAAAGCAAGTGTTTGTAAATAAATCTCTATTGTTCCTTCATGTCGCTGAGCCGGGCCACGCTGAGCCGAGCCACGGCAAGCCAGGCTCCGGCGAGTCGGATGGGATTTTTACCACATTCTATGTCAAAGCCTCATTGGAGGATTTATGGACTGTTCCCATAATGCACTTCCTCCAAACGGAGAAGGGACATAAATCCATTCTTTTTTTCTTCACCCATTTTTTCTTATATTTGCTAATGTGAAGCTGAAATTAATGTCATCTTGGCTTTCCTTTTTTTTTTTCTACACAATCACAAAACAACTGCCACACACACCATGTAACTCACACAAAACCCCATGTAGAGACGGATAATCTGCAAAACATGCCGCAATCCATCCTGCAACTTCACTCGGACACATCAGAATTGCCATGGCTGGTTACCAAAACAGCTTCTCCAGAGACTGAATATTACATCCTGGCTGTTTGTGAGCTGAGAGACGACATGTAAAGTGTGTTTATCTGGATATAATGAAGCAGCAAAAAGGTTTCAACAACAGAGTCACACAATGAGCAGCTGAATGAAAATATACAGTGTTGGTAATGAGCTATTTAAATTCAGAGTTCATATTGCTTGGAATCACACAAAAGCAGAACTCTGAGGAGCACGGGCAACAACTCTACAGCTCTTTCTGCATCACTGCCTAAAGATTCCTCCTGTCGCTCGGCGACACGCTCGGTCCAGGGGAAATCGTTTGAACCACAGCATGTATCTGTGAATGCAATAATTCCTTTGTAAACCACATCACTTCCACACCGGCTTATGCATATTTGGCGGCTGTCAACATGCTGGCTGCACTCTATCACTCTCCCTGCACATGCACAAGCAAGCCCATTCTCTCTCTCTCACACACACACACACACACACAGAGGGATTCTAACGCTTCAAGCTCTGATTATTTCCAACACATGCTCAGGAGAAACACACATAGCAAGACTCGCACACACACAGATGCGCTCAGTGAGGATTCCAGGATGATGGTGATTAAAGGAACTTGCACATCCGCGCTTTTCTGCGATAAAATAGTGGCTAAACGAGAGTATTTGTATTTCAAAGTTATCTGGAAAGCAGCTTTGCATTTTTGCAGCTAAAGAAACATATTTTTTTTCCACTCATGACTTGAAAGTGTCATTTCAGCTGTTACTTATAACTGAAACGGGAGTCTGGGGGCAGATGGAGAGGTTAGAAATGAGAAACATTATTTGTTATGGCTCCTGTTTTCTGACAGCTGTGTCAGGAATCTGAAGACATGTGGCAAAGGCCATTTCAGCAACAGGTAGCTGACAGTCCAAAGACAATAACTCTTATTTTCCTCTGATTGCAGTGGCTCTGGGGAATCAATTGGATGCATGGCCTGCTTGGGTTTTCCACCTCCACTGACTTACCAGATATTTGTTTACTTCAACTATCCTCTCTTTCCAAACAGGTAACTCTCTCTCCTCACCAATTTATCCACAAGATCAGCAGATGATTGTAATTGTAATTGCAAGTGCGGCCAAATGCTGACCTCTGGGCCAGGTCACAGCTTGCAGCAGGATTATTAGAATATGTTTTCTTTCTACACACACAGCAAAGTGCATCTGCAGCCAGCCACCAACAGCGAGGCTCCGTGCTGTGTCAGGAGGCAAGCAGGATGAACAGCTTATCACAGCTATAGTGTCTCTCGGCTGCCAGACGAAACTGACAGGTGTCACCTTGTTATTTCACAGCAGAAAAGCTAGCCCGGGCCTACAGGGAGTTGATTAGCACGAACCTGTTGCCGCATTTACCATCTTACCTACAACACGTGATGTCTTCGCTGGAGAATTGAGCAGTCCCGCTGCAGCAGGGTTACCGGGAGACTAAAATAGTTCAGCGACGAAGCAAAAAAGAAAAAAAAAAAAAAACAGTGCCAGCAGTGTGAAACACATTTATGTCATCAGGATGGGATCATTTGTTTTTTTGGGAAGTTAACTGAAATATGTATGAACTAATTGCTGCCTCAAATTAGATTAAACTGATGTGAATAATTCATGTGGATGTTTTCATGAAAACGTAGGTGAGATTTTAACAATGTTTGGCTTTCGGGTGAAGGTTCTCCACCTGTGTAAGATGTGAGTGCCAGCAGAAGTTCTGTACTAAATGTCAAAGACATTGCCATCTTTGCATTTCAAGGTTTTGGAGTTTCTCTCCTTTCAAACAGGAGCTTCCACCAAAGTAAGGAAACTATACATATAATCTGACTCTGATGCAACAAACCAACAAGCATCATTTGTTCACTTCCACACTTCCAGCATAACAACTGCCAGTCAAAAGAGGAGTGTGCCACAAGCTGTTTGATTTCATTCTTCTCACACTCAACCCCTTTACAAAACATCGGGCTACTGCTGCAGAACATATGGACAGAATTTTTTTTAAAAAATCAACATGTTGAAAATAATGATTATCAGTTTGGTCTTAACAATAAAAAGGTCACCTTAGGCACGTTCATAACCACACACAGTCTTACAGTAGCTTAAAAGTGATGCCAGAGAAGATAAAACTAGCAGCTTCAGATGCCTAGAGGCGGTGCATAACCTGGAGGAGGCTACTCATTTCAGGACCAGAAAGAAAACTGTCTTCTCACTAAAGGAAGATAATGCTTTAACAAGAAAGATACAGTAGCCAGTGCACGTTTTTCTGCATCCCCACACCAATCCAGTGTCTTTGCGCGCTCGCGCTGCGCACACGGAGCGTGCTGCACTTCACCTACCGTACCTTTGGTGCGAGCGGCGCTCAGCCCAAGAGCCACAAAAGCAAAAACACCGGCTATTCTCAGCATCTTCTCGCAGGGAGATTCAGTCCGGGAAAGGAGAGTAAGCACAGCGACCTCTTTCCTCCTCCCCACCTCCGTCCTCCTCCCCCTCTCTCTTTCTCTCCTCTTCTCCGGGGTGCCCTCTTATTCAGCGAGCAGGTTCTCTCCTCTCTCTTGGAGCAGCGTGGAAACAGTTCACTGATATGTGGAACAAGATAGGCTGTGTGGAGTGAAGAAGGAAAAGGGAAAAAAGGACAGCAGGTATCCGCAACGCAACTCTCTCCGCACCGGCACCGCGCGCGCGCGCCGTACCACTGGTTAGTGTTCTGCGCGGACGGTGAAGGCAGCAGCCGAAGTGCTTTCTGCTGGGATGGGACCAGAGAGCGGCGGCACCCCGGGTCCACGCCGTGCGACGTCACGGGAAGGGATGGATTCAGCCCCCCCGTCTCTCTCTCTCTCTCTCTCTCTCTCTCTCTCTCTCTCTCTCTCTCTCTCTCTCTCTCTCTCTCTCTCTCTCTCTC
>JBAMHX010000010.1:5076363-5086391 GCA_037177515.1 Pseudomugil tenellus | reverse complement strand
TCTCTCTCTCTCTCTCTCTCTCTCTCTCTCTCTCTCTCTCTCTCTCTCTCTCTCTCTCTCTCTCTCTCTCTCCCTTTCCTCCTACCATTCCCAGTCTGTGGAGCTCTCTTCGACGCGGAGGATCCATGTATGCAAATTCATTTTGACTGACTAAATAAGCAAACTTCTAGATGCATGATATTAAAATCCCCAAACGATGGGGGCCATGCATGCCTTTAGATCAGATGAACAATATGCATCTAGTAATCATAAACCCTTTTATGAACACAGATATGTAATAGCTCAATACAACAGTACTTTTCCTTTCTTTAATCTACAAGAATAAACAAGTAAAAGAAAATTTCCAACTGATCATCATTTTAATGATTGTTTATTGTTGACTTCTTATCTTCATGATTTTAATTGTTTTTAACTGCCATTTCCTTCTCATTCTTTTTTTGTTTTAATTTAAAATCATGCTTGTGTGTTAAATTCTTAATGTAATTTCACCATTTTGCTAAAATCACTGCAATATTTTATTATCTTGAAATAAGCGATTTGCATCTACTTGCACTGGGTCCACTTGTCATTTTTGTGTGTCTGGCTGGACGAGGGGTCTGCTGCAGCTCTTCAGACCCTCTGCAATAGGGTAAAACAGAGTGTAAATCTACCTGGAAATTAGATCTCCATTCATGCCAGCAATGCTGGCATATGTCTTATACAGAGGGATAAAATAGAAAACAGCAAAGCAGATTTCCAGAATTAACACAACATTTGCAGAAAAGCATTTTTTTGCTTGTGAAATTTCTGTGGAAATATATTTCTGTGGGCTACCAAAGCAATGGCCAAGTCTCCCGACTGGTGTGTGCTTGTAGGTCATGATCAAGAACCTAAATCCCCAACTAAACCTGTGCTGCAGGTTTTGTAGCAGCTCAGGAGAATGTGATTAAACGCCGTTCACAAACAGGGGAGCAAATAAAGAGTTGTTCATTAAAATATCAGTGCATTTATTTCGAACTGAAAAAGAAATGTGAAACATTAAAAAAAGAGAGAGGTGCATCTTTTTACACTGACACAAACTACAGGACCAATAAAATAACAAAAAACATCATTATTTATCCATCCATCATCTACTGCATATTTCCGAATGGGGTCGAGATGTGTGTGTGTGTGGGGGGGATACTGGAACCAATCCCAGGTGACATAGGACACCCTGGAGAGGTCACCAAACAACCATGCACACACACTCGCTCCTATGGGTAATTTAGAGTCTCCAATCAGCATGGTGCATGTCGGAGGACTGTGGGAGGAAGCCGGCGTACCCGGAGAGAACGTATGCTAACACAGCGAGAACATGCAAACTCCACTCTCCACCGCGTCACCGCGCAGCCAATCATGATTCAATTCCAGCAAATTGCATCACTTGAGATGAGTCATGGTGGTTTCTGGGTCATGTTTTTTTTTTTTTTCAGTTTCTCTTCTTCTTTTTTAGTTTCTTGCTTTCGCTGCTTATTTTTCACCTATACAATTCAACATTGCCCCCACAACTGATGTATACGACCCTTGTAAACTGAACAAATTGTGTTGCTGTCTTCTAATGTTACTTATATGTGACGGGAAGGGGGGGGGGCGTGACATTAGATATTAGGCAGGGAAACGTGTATTTTACCGGTAGCTATGTTTTAACGTGGCGGCGCCCTAGAACTGAAACTGCGCGCTATAATCCAGTGCGCTCTACGGTCATGAAAATACGGTACTTACAGAAGAACATCTGCATGACTGGAAGAAGTTTGGCCATTGATAGCCACCATACACTCACCATGCTCAGTATTGGTATTTCCTATACCTTTATTTACCACTAGGTGCCAGTATTTCTTATAACCTATATTTTTATTTATTATTCAGTCAACAATAGAATATTCAGCTTGATGGATTATCTATTTTCATAGTTTGGGCATGTGTTTTATTTTCAGTATCTCTAATACTGTTGTAAGAGCTTCTTTGAAAAGATAATATAAATGAGTAATAGAGCTGACGGAGACAGAGATGGTTTGCACTACTCAAACTGATTTATGTCACCATCAAACATAAGTCAGAAGGCCTGTGAGGGAGGGCAGAACTGGAAGAAAAACCTTCAGGTCAGAAGATGTCTCATTATTTGATATTTACTGACACAAAACCAGATGAGGAAAGATCGCTCGTTGTAGAGGATAAACTCAACTGCAACCCAGACAGTCATTTTCGTAAAAATATCAGTCCAAAAAGTTCTGAACTATCTAAATAAATTATTTTTACTCAAAATATGTGAATAACTTAAATGCAGTCAATCAAAAAGTTAAAGTGGGATAAAGTAATCCTGGACTGAAAGATTCCAGTAACTGGAACTAACGTTTCTGTAATGAATAAGCAAATATAAGTCATTAGACATGGAGAATCAAGGTTTTAGTTCTTCTTTTTACATTTCAAACTTTGTTGCTGCTTCCTGAAATTAGCTATGAATTTAACAAACTGTGCTATATGGCTAATTTAAAAAAGAGAGAGAGAGGGAAAATGTTATTGTTTCATACATTTTACATCAGGGAAAAAAAATCCTTATTTCATTTTTCCATTTTCTCTCCAAGGTGCACGCCCTCACACAAGCCTGCGCGTTGATGCTGGGCAGTGGGACTAATAATGTTTTTCAATTTTCCTGAGGAGACTATCTCAAAGGAACTTCTCTTTTCCCCTTTTGGACTATCTCTGCTGGTTAAGAATTATTCTTGGAGGTGGAGGGAAATATTGCTTCTGTTATCTAGAGAAAGGAGGAAAAACAACATAAACAGAGGACAATGGAGAGATCTGAATCACAGCAGGCACTGATTAAATTAAATTTGATCTTTTCACTGGGAAACAACTTAGATGTCCCAAAAAAGACTTCCTAAGAATCAAACTCAAAAGAGGGGACAGAGAAACTGAGGTTTTGGCTCATAAACGTGTTAGAGTTCTCAGGGGATTGAGAAAAATTAGATCAGATTACTACCATGATGCTTTAAAGTTTCCAATGTCAGCTATTATATGCCTAAAGACTCCATCGTAACTACATGTCTACTTCAAATTACAGTTATTAATCAACAAAATTGCATCTGATATTACAGAAAAAAACTGCAGAAAAAAACTAATTTAAAGGTAGGTAGGTAAATCACCTGAGGGGAGCAGAACGCTGGTTACTTCCTAATTTAACATGAGTTTCTGTATTAGCGGATGGGCTGCAATGGGAAAAATGCTTTCATTTTTTCAAAAATTACAACCTGCTGCAAATGGCCAATTTTCTTACAATCTTGTTTCTGCTCTCCAGGTTTTCTATGCTTTTTCATTATTGACACACATTATGCCCACTAGGCGAACACTTCTGCCAACCTGGGAATAGTGAATTGCAGGTTATAATACTAATGTGATATCACACTGTGTCTGTCTGCTCAGGGTCCAAAGGAAGCTGTTCCCCATGCTATGTGTGAATACGGCAATCTAACAGGGCCGAGGAGTTTATGGTTCAATTCTATTTCTATGTCTCGTGTAACTGGCAGTCATTGCTTTGTGGGTTTAATAAAAATATGTGGGAAACAGTAATAAAAAGAAGTGGTATAGGCAAGCTTCCAATTTAAGGAACCCTAATAAGACCTGCAGAAGTCTGATCACCATCAAAGCTGTCCATTATGACTAAAGACTTGCAGTATCAATTCAAAAGAAAAAAAAAAGTCACATTAAAAATGGAAGTTTTTGTTTTATATTGATTTTGTGCATAATCTCAGTTGTTCTGGGCTTATTCCACATCCATTTCTGATGCACTGCTCCAGAGCACAGCAGGTGCTAATGAGTTGCCCTGACTGCCAGAGGGTGACATTCAGCGCTGTGGCACATATAAAAGTTTTAGTCAGCACTAAGCTAATGCATGTTTTATCTGAGACAATCAAAATGTTTTAATAGAATGAACGACACAAATAGCTGTTCTTACTGGTTAAGCTTGTATAGGGGCACATGATGGCTATCTATGCAACCATCACACTTCAGCTGCATCTGCTGGTCAGCTGAGATGCTGTAAATGAAGAAGCTACATTACCAAATCCATATTTTACCTTTGAAATATAGATGTTTTTCTGGTGCACAGGAGGTCTGGCTGGAGTTCCCTCTGTGCACAGCAAGTGTGACAGATAGAAAAACACACTCATGCATCTTAATTTGATCATTTACTGAACACATGGAGAGAATTGAAACACCATCTTCTTCATTGCTGAAGCTAATGGTCCATTCTTCTGTTATTTGCAATACAATCATAGGGAGAAGTGAATGCTTTATATGTAAAGTTTCTGTTTATGAGCAAACTGGAATGTTTGGATATTAGTTTGAATATTATTTTTAGGATGGCTACATTTTCCTTCTCCCTCCAAAAGGTGTATGTTTAAACTCATGACTGCAGAGGAAGTAAACCCGACAACTCATTGATGTTGATCTTGTCATTTTGTTTCCTGCTGCCATACCCTAACCCCCATTTTCCATCTTGTACCTTTGGGCAATCTACTAGCGCTTTCCTCATTCTCTTATCTGTCCCTCAAGTGCTAGGTCATTTTGTCTCAAGCAATCACCCTCTCATGTCTCTATTTGTTCCATCTTTCATCCCATATCAGCTCCTGCACCCTGCCTTTGTTTCTCTTGATGCCTCTGTCTTCTCCCCAGCTCTGAACATGGCCTAATCACTCTACTGTCACCCCATTCAGAACTCTCTATCCACCCTTCTCTGCCCTCACTCTCCAGTTAGAGTGTGTGACAGAGTGCAGTGTCTCAGCATACTCCCACTGACAGCTAGCTGGAGCTAGAAGTGGAGTAAGGGGAGGAGGGGGAAAGGATGACAGGAGGAAGAGAAATGCAGAGAGAAAGTGAGAGAGAGAAACCGTCAACCCCCCCCCCCCCCCCCATGGCGGTTCCCCCCTGGCTCTCTCTGAGGAAGTGTCGGTGGCGCTGCTTTGATGCCGCCTACATCATGCAGAGGTCTGAAGCTGTGAAAATGCCTTCTGGCCCCGTTTTGCCTCGCCTCGCTGGCAAGAACTGGGCCACAACTTGTCATCTGCTCAAAGCCTTGCAAATGTTTCAATCCCATTACTGAGTACTAAAAGAGTAAATAACTATTTCCTCCCCAGTTTGAAAATGAGAATTTGAATTTTTAAAAATTCTGCATGGGTTTAGGACCTTTCCTTCCCAGCTTCAGAAAGAATGCATTTGTCCATTTGCAGACGGGGCAGATTTAGGATTGAAAAGATCTGGGGCTCAGCCCCAGTTAGTGGATTTTTTTTAGTATTGGACAAATTTATGGGATTTTTTTTAAGTTATACAGCATCTCAACTTTCAAATTCTGTCAACATTAAAGCCAACATGAAGCACAGAATCACATTTGAAAATAATGCTTTAATGAAGCAAAATAACACTAGTAATCAACTATTTCAATAACATCACTCAGCCACCTGTTGAGTGAGGTCACCTCACTGGATCAGGGAATACATCTCACCGTTTTTAACAGAAAAAAATGGCTATTAAGTTGACAACATGTTTTAATATATTGAAAAATCTTTTTTAAAATTCATCTTATTCTTTTACATGTGTTGGCACCTTTGCTGTCTTTTCTGTCCTTGCTGCTCTTCTCTAAATGTAGCTGTGTGACAAAAACAAAATCCTGTAAAATGAGCTGATTAGCTGATCATCACCTCAAAAATCACAACTAAGTCAAGTTATCTCTGGGGACCTGTTATGAAGGATGCTACACCTGGTACTTTCTGTCTAAAACACTTTATGAAATCCATGTTTAAATCAGTGTTCCAGTGTGTACAGTTCAAAGATGTGCAGGCTACAGCACAGCTCCATCCTCTTTGTTAGACTTTGGTATTGGAAGTTTTTTCAACAGACTTTTTTTTTTCCATCATCAAAAGTAAAATTCAGATTTGGGCCTTTTCAGAAAACATCCAGGGCTTGAGCTTAAGTAGCTCTATCATTTAGTCGTCACTCTGGGTCTTGGGGGCTGGTTGGGGGTTACTGGGGACTAAAGATTTCTGGCGATCCCTTGGGTGGGATTTTCCCTGCTTTCATTCCGGGGGCTGGTAGGCTGTGGGAGGTCAGTGATTGGAGTCTCCTCGTCGAGCTACAGTGGGGATGCTGGTTTGGGCTTATGTCATCTGATAGCAACACTATGCAACGAAACAACACGTTATCCGATTTTTAATGTATTGTTTAATTTGTATAATACACAAATAAAAAAACAAAAAACGTTTGCCGAGGTACCAAAGAAGAAGACAGAGACAAGATGGAAGGTGGTGAAGCAGCCTTTTACCTGCTGCTCGAGTTATGGCTAATAATGAGTAATAGACTCACAGCACAAATCAGGAGACGTCTCAGGCAAGACAAGACAACTTGGAGAGGCAGTAATTATCATTATTGTGTACATTGCAATGTATTGACATCATTTGCGGCTGCAAGCCAATCATTGGACACCAGCCTGCAGACCCCAAGCTACCCGCAAGGCCCGACAGGCCTGGCCCAACAACGAAGTAGGTCCATAGTTGCCTTGAGCAGGGAACTCTGGGACTAACACCATCTGGACTTGACACAAGGAGATGTGGAGGGAGATGAGGTTGTGTTCAGGTCCTTGACTGAGCTGCAGGGTGACAGAGTGGAGGTGTGACAGGAAAGCTGTAGGCTCATGGGGCTAGCATGTAGGCTAGCAGTTCCATGTCTCTTGTTCAGATCTTCCAGGATGACACCAACCAGGGCTGGACTGGCCATAGGGCATACCAGGGACTTCCCTGGTATGCCCTATGGCATACGCTAAATTAGATTCTAGAGAGCAGCGCTTGACTTGAGCGTCAACCCCGCTGATCCTGCAGCTATTGTGCAAGGCGCTCTGTTGTGGAGCGGCTCCGGTGGAGATGTTTAGATACATTGGGGTTAGATTGCTGTACCATTTAAACAAAGTGTGTCGTGTGTATGCCGTGGTGCCCTGCACATCCCCTCCACCTCCACACCATCCAAGAGGATATTTTCCACATTCAGCTTTTATGTAAACAAAACGAGGAGCACAGTCAGATGGAAACAGGTGCAGTAGAACACTGCCTGTTCTATGGCAGGATTTATTTATTTAATATGTCTATTAACGTATTTATTTTGGTCGGCTCTAATTTTCTTGATAAACTTTACTTAGAGTTCACTGCGTCTAGTAAGCAGTGCGGTATGTAAGCAGCTTGTTGCTCTGCACTTTCTAACGTTTACTTTCCCTTTTATATGGATGACTTTTAGTCCGTTATTGTTGCTCATTTTTTATTGCTGTGTATTTACTTCACTCAGGGATGGTTATTCTATTAGAATTACTTTATGTTTATTTACTTTATATGACATTTGCACCGCGCGCAGAGGAGCGGGCACAGGCTGTTACGCGCATTTAATTATCTTTTTTCCGACTTTAAATTAGGTTTAAATTCCGTTACGTTGACGAAGATGAACAGCAAGCCAAACTCGAATAATATGAGCCAGGATCAGAGCACCTTGCTCCCTTTATTAATGATGACTCATGACATTACAAGTGAAATTGCAATAAAGAAAATATGTGTCACTATTGTACTAGTTACATATTATTCAGATATCAAAAACCTAGCAGTAACACCAGCTTTTAACATATTACAAGACTACAAACCAACAAGGTGAATAATTAGAAAGTTAGATATAGATGTTCTAGTTTGTGCCACCAGATGGCATATTAACATGCTAACACCAAAACACAGTGGCTATAAGCTAACATGCAGTCACAAAAACGATCTCAATAAACATATACAGAACACTTAAAAGTACTTCACTTTAGCTCCTAACAACTTATTACTCACTGTCATTGCTTTCTGAAGCGTGAGAAGGCTAACGGCACCGCAAGAGTAAAACTGCTTTCACTCGTGTGCGTTGTCAGCACTAACAACGCCGTCACTTTACGGCGAGGCACTGACTTGCGGAAAACTCTTTCAAAATAAAATACTTAAATAAAACGTATGCATTCTTTTAACATTAAGACATTAAGAACTATGAATAATCATCACGAATTAACTGTAACTCAACCTGCAGGGCAGAACATTGGTGCTAAATAAGTCTCGTTGCCATGGAGACTCACCACAAGTCGGACAGCAGAAAAAATATGCGGAAAATCTCTTGTATAGCACAACTTCTCGCCAGCGTGAAAAGTCTTCTTGGACAAACCAAATTGACAGCTCATGTCTTTAAAAAAGATGCCTATATTACACAAAACATAACAGTTAAGACAAAGCTACTCCAGTTTACAGCCACAGAGCAGGGCATTCAAGAATGTAGAATGATCGATTGATTGATTGATTTGATGATTGATTTGATCCAGAACATCAAATGCTGCTCTCAGATCTAATACTGCACCAACAATTTTTCTATGATGTATTTCCATCATCCAATCATCGGTCATCTGGGCAAGTGCAGTAGCTGTAGCGAGGCATTTTTTATATGCTTGTTGATGAATGGAATTTAGCCTATTCTTTTTAAAATAATTTCTTATTTGGTCGTATACAATCTGTTCCATTATTTTACCTAGTACAGGTAGTATACTATTAAGCCTACTATTCTTACCTGAGAAGATTTCTTTATTATCTTTAGGTAAAGGAACAATTTTAACAATTTTCAAAAAGGGCACACACCTGTATTTAAACTTAAATTAATAATATGAGTCAGCTGTTAGCTTCCTTATTGGTGCATGTCTCTCTATAATTGGCATCAACAAATCATTAAACACACCCAAAGCCCGATCAGTGTCCTTCTCTTCCAAAACTGTTGACCAGTCTATCTATCTTACATAATCATAAGATTAACACCCTCTTAAAAACAACCTTTTGACCAGATCTTGGTATTTTTGTCTTTCGACCAATCACCACTAAATGTGATTACTGCACCAAATAGGGACTGATATTACTTTTGAACACAAATCCAATGCATTTGTAAAAATTAAATCAATGCAGGTAAGATGACCATAATCCATCAGCCCTGTAACAAATTCTGGTTGGATCACTTGAGTCAAATTACATGTATCAGCACAACTAAGCAACTTCCACTGAGTGCACAAGATTTTATATTCCAGTCAAAATTTAGATCACCGGAAAAAAAAATCTCCTTTTTAAAGTCACATACTTTATGCAACATATCACAGTTCAAATCAAGCTACAACCCATTTGCATTTGGTGGTATATAGCAACATCCCACTAACAGTGGCTTTAGATTTATACAACTGCAGCCAAATGACTTCTAGTCCGTCTATCCATAAATCCTCTCTGACTTTCACTGGTATGTGACTCTGAACATAAATGGAAACACCTCCACCATTTATATTTCTATCTAATCTATAAATATTGTATCCCTCCAGATTTAACAAGGTGTTATTTAATGTCATATCATGTGTTTCTGAGACTGCCATCATATTTAGATCCCACTCTAATATTGCTTTTGAGATCTCCTGCACTTTATTTCTTAAATTACAAATACTTTAATGACCTATTCTTAGACCTCTTCTTCATAATGTAAAAGTACTACGCATTATATCATTTCAACCATCTTCCTTTAATCTATTCAAAGCATCAACTGCCATCTCATTGTCAAAACTAGAGCAACATAAAACAATTAAAGACACATAAACACAAAAACATATGACATTAGACATCTGCAAAAACTCCCGCAAGCAACCCAAAGACATCCATCCACCCAGTTCATCTGCACAGACATCTTACACTCACACTCAAACATCCATCCTAATTGTGAATACACTGAGCCCATAAACGCCCATCTTTCCAAAAACAAAAGTGGCAACCAGTGGCAACCCACATACTGCAAAAATTAATTGGCAAAAAAAAAAAGGAAAATAAAATTATTAAAAGGAACCTTGGCTATGAAGACATGTAATTCTTAAAATACAATTGTTAGTATCAGTTATAATAAAGCAATATTAAAAACCGTCTTGATGTCTCTGTTTTTATAAA
>JBAMHX010000010.1:5063907-5076263 GCA_037177515.1 Pseudomugil tenellus | reverse complement strand
CCCCCCCCCCCCCCCCCCCCCCCCCCCCCCCCCCCCCCCCCCCCCCCCCCTCCCCCCCCCCTCCCTTCCCCTCCCTCCCCCCTCTAATAACACACAGCCCATATATTTCAACATTAGATGATATTGCTTTCAAACATTTCCTTTAATAAAACACCAAGTCTTCACAGGTGGTTTACACATTTTAACCACATGCCCACAAATTTGTTTTCAACACCAACATGAAAGGAGAATTTTAGAGATCTGAGTCAGTTATACTGCTGTCTCAAATGTCTGTCCGTCTTCTGCTGCTTATCCAGGGATGGGTAGCAGGGGAAGCAGCCTAAGAATGAAAGCCCAGACCTCGCCTTCTGGCTCAGCTCCTTCTTCACAATGACAGATTGGTGCAGAGTCCTAGACTCCCATACTCCCTCCAGAACCCTGAAGAGAGTATAGAGCTGGTCCACTGTTCCATGGCCAGGACAAAAACCACACTCCTCTTCCTCAGTTTGAGGTCCAACGAACCCTTCTTTCCAGGACCCCTGAATAGACTTTTCCGGGGGAGAGTGAGGAGTGGACGTGACCTGTAGTTGAAGCACACCCTCCGATATCTTTTTGAAGTGGGGAACCACCACCTCAGTCTGCCAGTGCAGGGGCACTTTCCCCTATGTCCATGCGAAGCCGTAGGGGCGTCGGCCAGGACAGCTCCACAGCATTCAGAGGCTTAAGAAACTCTGGACGGTTTTCCTCCACCCCTGGGGTCCTGCCATCGTGGAGCTTTTTAACCACTTCAGTAACCTCAGCCCCGGAGAGCCCACCATAGTTCCCCAGCTCTGCTTCCTCCTCAGAAGGTGTGTTGGTAGGATTGAAGAGGTCCTCAAAGTATTCCCCCTACCTAGGCACGTTTATTGTACTTAAAGACACACCAGGTGGAACATAAGAAAATACAAATTTTAAAAAATGTATCCTTGCAGCAATAATAATCTAAAATGTGAATTATTCAGTTTTATTCTGCATTTACATTACTTACATTACCAGTCAAAAGTATGGATGCACTTACTATGAATATCCTATGAATGATAAATTGGTAAACGTTTGACTGTCACTATACATTAAGCATTTTTTTTAAAATATAATAATCCTTATTTTAATCTGAATACTACAATATGATTTGTATGAGCAATTCCAGCAAGACATTTTCATGTTGTTAATGCATTTTCTATTAGTACTGGTTTTAGGGAATATATTAAAAAAATGTAAAAAAATGTACAAGTGTTTCATAAATTTTAAATCTGAAATGAATCTAAATGAGTGTGTGTGTGTGTGTGTGTGTTTGTGTAGGATAGTTTGTTACTATTATGCCCTTATTAAAGAACAAAAGGCAAAAAAAAACAAACAAACAAAAAAAAAAAAACCAAAAAAAAAAAACCACTGTTCTGACTTCCTCACTACAATATTGTTACTTTAATGACCACTAGAGGTCACATATTCTTTAGAGTGATTCCAGGTCTTCTTGCTTGCATGAACACTTGCATGAACACATTTTTTGAAAGATGCGGCAAGTTTATTTGTACAGCACATTTCATGTAAAAGACAATATAATGTACTTTAAGAAGCATCTTAAACTAAAAACTTGAGCAAACTTTAAAAAGAAATGTAATAAGTTAAGTAAAAAGAAAAAAAAGTTGATTAAATGTTTTAAAGAAAAGTTACAATGAGAAGAATTAAAAGTTACTTTGTCGCTTTTACTTCATTCAAACTTTGTGTTACTATTGCTGAGTGTCTCACTATCCCAGTTTAACAGCACTTGTGCTTATTTGACAACTGAGAAAAAAAGACAAGTTTTTAACCTTGATTAAAGATATCTCAGAGTTTCAGGAAAACTTCCGGCTTCTGGGAGTTTGTTCATTCATCCTTGGCTACAAACCTCCAAAACATTATCTACATTTAACCGAGGGAAGTTCTGCCACATCTAACCTTTATTTTATCGATACAGTTAATCAGAGTTTGAATCAGACTAACATCTCCTGTTGGCCATTATCAGTGTAACCTTTGCCAAAATTTGAACAAATGAAAGTATGTAAATTTTGACCAGCAGTGGCCCCAAAGGTCTTGTAGAACTCCACAAGTTATTTTAGCTTCTTCAGAAATACAGGCAAGGCAAGGCAAGGCAAATTTATTTGTATAGCACAATTCAACACAGGGTAATTCAAAGTGCTTTACAGAGCATTAAAACAATATAGCAAGAAAAAAAGATGATTAAAAATGATTAATATGATTAATTTAAGATTACAAAACATAAAAGCTTAAGGTAATTTTTTTTTTATTATTATTGAAATTTTTATTAATTATTGAAATGCAGCTGAGAACAGGAGGGTCTTTAACATGGATTTAAATGAGTGTTTCAGCTGATCTGAGGCTTTCTGGGAGTTTCTTCCAGACATGTGGACCATAGAAGCTGAATGCAGCTTCTCCTTGTCTTGTTCTGACTCTGGGAACTGATAAAAGACCAGATCCAGATGACCTGAGGGGGGTCTCTGATGTATTTTGGACCTAAACCATTCAGAGCTTTATAAACCAGTAACAGAACTTTAAATTCTATCCTCTGACTGACAGACAGCCAATGTAAAGACCTCAGAACTGGACTGATGTGGCCCGATTTCTTGGTCTTAGTGAGGACTCTAGCGGCAGAGTTCTGGATAAGCTGCAGTTGTCTAATTGATCTTAAAGGAAGACCCGTAAAGACACTGTTACTGTAATCAAGCCGACTAAAGATGAAAGAATGACTAGTTTTTCTAGGTCCTGCTGTGACATCAAATCTTTTATCCTAGATATATTCTTAAGGTGATAGTAGGCTGATTTAGTTATTCCCTTAATGTGTTTTTCAAAATCTAGGTCTGAGTCCATCACTACACCCAGATTTCTGGCCTTATTGGTGGTATATATACTTATATATAGTTATATTGTTATTATAGTAGCTGCAACCACTGTATTCTGTGCACATAGAAAAAGCTAGATATAACTTGATTTTTTTCAGACAGATTTTATTTTAATTTTTTTCACCTGAAATTTCTTTGTTTGTTGTTTATTAGTATTTCACACTAGCAAATTCTGCACAGCAGCATTTTAGCCTGAAAAGATTTGCAATCCCTTTTCCCAGGTGCATCTTTGTGTTAGACGTAACTCAGTGGAAAATTGACATGAAATAAAATTTGTAAACAAATACACACATAAAAGTATGATATACATCCAAAACAAACTAAGTTTGGAAATTATAAACAACGTTAGGCAATAAAGCCACAGTATAACCACGGCAAAGTAAAAGTATCAACTTGTATAGGAATTCTTAAAAAATAATCTATCAATCTGTATTTAAAAATATCATAAGATAAATTTACTAATGGCCTTAGAAAATGTTTGTTCCCATTGTAGTTATTTAATATCACACAACAAAATCTGAGTCTAACCTGTTACGCAACATTGGGATATTATTACTGTGCACCAACGGCTTCTTGCCTGTGGTCAAGAGGTTTTACAATTACATAGAAAAGAGCAGTGCAAACATAAAATTAACTGAAAATGTGCTTTTGCACCCTTGCTGTAATACATGATTTCCATCTGCATAGATCTGATAAACCTGCAAACATGCAAATAGTGCTCATTTCGCAATAATAGAACCTTTTAGTATGCTAACTTAGAAACAATGAGATGAGTTTAATAATTTTTCTGCTGGACTTTCACAGTTACTGCAAGTTACAAAGTGTGATGTATTGTGGATTATATGCCTTACACCAAACATCAGAGTGACAGCAACTATTTATTTTTTATGTTTTTAATTTTATGTTGTAAGTGGGAACACTTTTGTCAAAATTGTTGCTTCTAAAACACTTCTTAGATTAAGCAACCGTTACAGCAAGTTGAGTTCAAATTGAGGCAAACTTTACTAACTGAAACATGCTTATTAAAACAGTTTTGAGAACATCATTAGAAATTGGAAGGTTATTTAAAGGCAATGCATTTAGTTTCAGTTCAGGTTTAAGACAGCTATTTGGTTGCAAACATATTTATGTAAAACCACAAAATACATTAGCTTTTTCAGTCACAGCTGCAGCATTAACCTGCATGAAAGCTGTAAAGTGGTGAGAGGATGTTTTAGTATGCTTTCTCTGCACTCTGTCTCATATTGAAAGAAGGAGAGCCACTTCCTGCTCTTTTCTATGTGTTCAGGTGATTTCTGGGTTCTCTTGAGTCCTCAGATCTTTGCAGATTATTGCTCCTCTAGTTTGCTTTGTCCTCTGTCCACTCAGCAACATTTATTTCGTCACTTCTATTACTTTGGGTTTTTTGGATTGTTTTTTTTTTCTTTTGGCTCTGTTGTTTTTTGCTTTGAGTTACATGCCGCTTTGTAGTCAATTTCTCTCTGCTGCTGCTTTTGAAAGAGCAGTCTTTTTTTTATCGAACATGAACTTGGCAGCTGTACAACAGGCTTTCTTGTGGGCTTTATGACTCTGCATACAGATCTGAATGTGTCTTATGTAGGGTGGGTAAAAGACCGAGAGTGAGAATTTGAGTATTTTATGCTTATACCTCTGAGAGAGGGTCAACTGACCGTGGCCAGACTAAACAGACACATTAATATCCCAGTCTGACCCTACCATCCCTGCAGATGTGGATATCAAATGGCAAGCATGAGCTTTGAAATACTCATGTAAACACTGAAATATAATTTTAACACACATTGTTGTTGTTTGAAAGGTTGCCATTTTCTGAGTACAAAGTCAAACCACTTTCATCTGCATTAAAAAACAACCCAACATCCTACTTTTGTGCTAGGAGGAAGTAGCATGTATAGCATGTATTGTTAATTTGACTAACATCCCAATACAAGAGAGGCCAAACCAATAATGGTGTCAGTGCAAAGATGGTGCTTTGTCACTAGAAATCAGAACACATATTTTTGATGAGTTTTTATTTTTTCATTTAGCGGTCACATACCCTACTTTCACAGCACACAGGTAAAGGTCACATTAAACATATATGAAGGTTCTCGAGGAATATAAGTGCTTCCTTACGGATCTAATTCTTGAAGGGTCATAGTAAAGCAATATCTGACCAGCAGAAGTTTTATGAACTGATGGCCTGACTTTATTTTCCATGAGCAACATCTTGTGCATACAAATAACTTCTTCATTTTATCATCTCTTGTTCTTTAAAGTGAGATCCTGTTAAGTTTGCTTGTGAATTTATTACTAAATTAGATGACTGATGGGTGAAATGTGACTTCAAGCATGGCGGTAGTACAGTATGTTCTAGCTGTGGTTTGGCTTGTTCCATCACTGGCCTAGTTACTCAGAAAAGAGAAAAAAGAGCGGGTACAACTGGATGCCGTTAAGTATGACCAAATACTTGCTCTGTGAAGAAAAACAAGTCTCCATTGTTTAATTTCAGACTCAATGCCTGAATTTTTAAAATTAGATGCATTTTGGATCATTTGTGCTTCCAAACGAGTTTTTCTGACTCCTGCATTGAGATTATGATAAAAAACAACAAGAGTCACAGCTGTACTTCAGAATTGATAAACACACACTCACACAGACACACAGACACACACACAGGATAAACCCAGAAGCTGTTAAAAACCATCAAAAGAGACGTTAACCAGGATCAAGGAGGATTATGTCTTTTTGGCCAATTGAAAATTTAGAAAAAATAATTTTTTATGCCATGCTCTATTGCATGGATGAAGTAAAGAAGAGCAGATCAGGCCACCACATGCTGCATTCTAATACGTTACATTTGGTAAATCTCTCTGGGGCTTCTCCAACTTGGAAGTCTACTTAACAACATACATCCTGTCACATGTCTGACAACTAAGACAAATAGGAGTGTAACACATTTTTAACTGCTGTAACCATTACATTTTTCTAACTCATTAGCTGACCGAACCACTTTCTTTTTTCTAATACTTAAACATTTCTAAGTCAACAAGAGAAGTTACATTTTTAAACATTCACATTTTAATAGGTATAAAATGCAAGGCACAATGTCTTTCATGCATCAGAGCATAAAAATAACAGCAGCAGAATCCAAACATATTTCTGTCCATGTGCTTCATAATGCCACATGTCACAAACATGTCTGTTTGTGGTAATGAACTATTCTCTTGCAAGAGATGTGTCGACATCCTCTTTCTTCTTCCAGAAGCCATCAAAAGAAAAGTAGTACAACAAAGGGTCCAGACAGCAGTTCAAGCTAGCGAGACAGCTCAGGGCGGGCCTGTAGTCCTCAAAGAAAACTACCAAGGACACTGGCAAGAAGAATATTGTGAACATCATCAAGTTCATGGCAAAAATCAGCATGACATTCACTTTGTTATTGACCCTTGCAGACTCATGCACATGTCTCTGTACTGTCCAAGACACCAAAACAGTGGACACAATATTGACTGCCAGCATGATGAACAGCAAAACAAGCTGAAAATAGTCAATTGCCACATTTAGTATCTCATCTTTTGCATATATGGACTGGTTGGTATTGTTGAATTGAAAACAATCACGTTCTACTGTTGTATTTAAGACTCTTAAGAAGCCCACACTCTCTGGGATATTCACCACCAGCACAATCAGCCATACAAGTGCAGCACCTTTCCAGGCATTGGATGCGGTTCGAATGTACCGCGTTCTCAGAGGATAAAGCACAGCCAGCAGTCGGTCCACGCTGATGAAGGTGATGAATATGGAACTGGAGCGGATGTTGTTGCGAAAGAGCATTGTCACCCAGATGCAGCTCATGTCATTGAGGGGCCAGATGCCTGTAGCGTAAAAGTAGACCCTCATGGGCAAAGATATGATGAGCACCAGGTCTGATATGGCCAGGTTGACCATGAACACAGCATTGGGCGACTTGAGGCTATGGTGACGGAGCAGAATCCACAGTGACACGGCATTGAGAGGCAATCCAGCTGCAATTACAAATCCAAAGATCAGAGCATATGCCAGGTTCCCCATGTCTTCCACATGACCCGTTGGTTTCCGCACATTCGTCGTGAAAAATGTTTTGCTTCTGAGTGAAAAGCAGAAGTGTGGAGGAGTGACTCTCAGTGGCATAAAACCACAATAGCTCCACCCTCTCATATTACAATCTACCATGTTGTTAAAAAAAAAGGTGATTCACAGTATGCTGTTGCTTTATATACTCAGTACTTTTAGGTCTTTATCTCTTATTCAGCGGAGCTTGTTGCATTTTACATTGTTTTGTCTAAATTTGTGAATATTCTTAAAGTTTACCTTATTGTTTCAACATATATATATATATATATATTTTATTTAACTTGTGGTTTTGCAGAGCTGCATGTGACTCTTTTCATCCAACCGTTTAGGGAAGAGTTAGTCTGTAATGTGACAGGAAAAGCTTGTGCAACAGCAGCAAAAAGGAGAAACTGTGTTTATCCGTTGATGGAAGAACAAAAAGTTAAACTAAATTTAACCTAAAGTATCACTTATCCATACTCTTTAAATAAGGAATCTTCTGCAGAGAATGTGGTATGATGCTGTCATTTCAAACCTAATTACACAACTAAAACACTTATTTAAAAAAATTGCAGACAAAAGAAAATTCTAAAAATTTGCACTCTCATAAATCATATCCATACATTACCACTTCATCTAAGGCAGAGTCATACAAGGGTAACATACACATACATGTTTTTGTTCCTTTTCTGTGTGTGCGAGTGTATTAAAGAGAATATTACGTGATGTATTCTTAGATGTCTACTTTGACATAGGAAGGCTTGCTTTATTTTACAGAACATGCCTTTATTATGTAAAGTGCTTTGAATTGCTGGATGCATGAAAAGTACTTTAAAAAGTGTGATTTGATTGGAAACATGATGTGTGGAAAACAATAACCAATGAGCTGAATTATTATGATTATATGTAGATGCTGAAGCAGATCTTAAAACTGTCCCAGGCATCTTAAAGTATGTCCAGAAGAGGCCAATAGCAAAAACTTTGAGAGAGAACAAAAACGTTTGGATTGAAAAGAAATTGTATTTATTTATTTAAAGTTTTCATTCTGACAGAAAAGAAAAATTATATTTGAGAGTAAATAAAAAGTGTGTTTTTTTCTCTAAGGAATTTATTTTTTAATATTTAATAAGTTTATATATTCTATAACAGAATACTTTTATCTTAAAACTTTCTATACTCCCAAATATTAGTTTTTGCTATCAGTTTAAAAAGAATTACTTCCACTGAAATATTTTTTTTTTCCTTACAAAAGATTGTTACTCTCAGATTGTCACAGACACAGATACTGTGAGAAAGAGAAATAAGTTACAGAAATAAAGTATCAAGAGCACCATCTTTCCTTCATCAGCTTGTGCAAAACTGTGTGACACAGGAAACAACACTAACTTGCATCTGGGCCCTGAAATTGAGGTGTTACTTTTAATCATTCCTTAAGCAGAGGTGAGAAATTAAGACAGGAAGCTGATAACACACACTTTATTAAAGCTAATTGTCTAGTTCATGTGACTCCATCATGGAGAGACAAGAGGTTGATCCACTCATACTGCAAGAAATAGAAAACAGTAGTTTGTTTTTCGATGTCAATTAGCTGCTTAACATTATTATTTTTTTCGCTAAATGCATTGAATTGGACTGTTCAGCAACACAACTAGGAATAAGACAAGAGTCTCTGCTGTGTTTATTTAAAGGTGCAACTTTTTTTCGGTCAACTTTGTACACAGTACATGTATACATTTAGCAACACTCCAGTGAGCATTCCACCAGGCACAAGGGTTCAGTATGGTTTGACTTGTTCATACCTGCATCCTAGTGCATTATGATGTATTCAGAATAAAGACTCCAGTTCACCCAGTTGGTTCTGTTCAAGACTTGGTGGAGGGGGTTAACTTTCCTTCAGACCAAATTTGTGTTCATGACAGATTAACCAAACAAATGGGATCTTCAGCATCAGATCGTAGCAGTCTTGCGCTGATCACATATCAATCAGAACTTCCATGTCTTACCATAAGGTATTTCTGCTGTCCAGTGCTGCCTATTATTCAGCAGATGCATGTTTAGGTTGAGTTCATGATGCTGTGCACTGAACTCAACATGCAATATATTTTGAAGTCTGCTTCATGTATTTGCGCTACTCAAACCAGACTGAGCACCCCAAACGAAGCAGATTTTTCATAGCAAACAAATCAGGATCCAAATAGAAAAGGCTGGTGTAAAATGAACCCCAAGAAATGGAAATTTTTAAGAGGAGAAAGAACCAATTCTGGTTTGCAGCTTAACAAGTTTATTATCATGGGAGCCAAAGTAAACAAACTATTTCATCACTATATTAATTATTTCCTACTTACTTTTATAATTGTCCATTTTTAATCTTTTTTACTTTTAATTGTACTATTTTAATTGTTTTAGTAATTGTTGTCTCTTGTTTTTTTCTATGAAGCATTTTAGTTGCAGTTAAATACAGCTGTGTCAAGCTGAATATCGAATTCCCATGATATCATCATGAAAGATAAATCTTTATGGGTAATGATAAACGATAACAAATACAACAGATTGTCTAATATTTTTTCAACACAGCCAATTACATGCAGTACCTGTCAAAAAGTAAGACTGCATAAAGAACAAATTGGTCTGCTATTTAGTGTCTATTTACCTGAAACAGAAAGCTAAATGCTCCTAATCTGGACAAGTAGAGAAATAAACTGATGGAGAGCCAGGCTTTAACATGAGAATGTTGCCATTTTAAACCGCTAAAACCTCATTAGCATGTATTAAGCTAACTACTAACTACCGTATTTTCACAACCATAAGACATACTTAAAATTCTTAACTTTTCTCCAAAATGTACAGTACGCCATATGTGTTGTTGTGTGTCTCTTAGAAAGTGGATGTAAAAGAGGACAGCATGAGAAAACGAGGAAGTGTGGCCGCCGTGACTATAAAAACTTAGTCTGAGCAGTGTTGACTTTGGATATCTGCCTCTTGGGAATATCAGGATGCCTGAATAAAGTATTTATGCAGGTTCAAAAAGTGTCAAAATGCATTTCTCTGCAGGCAAAGCTGGCATTTCTGTGTTCTCTAATATTTAGGAATCTTGATCCTCTCTCGGGACAGATATTCTGTGTTGGTAGCACTGTTGCTAAAATAGTGATTAGTGATGTAAAATGAAGGTTAAGAACAGAAATTTAGGAATATGATGGCCATGTGTTCATAAAGAACGAAAGAAATGTTTATAGTTTCTCTCCTTTCTGTTTCTGCATGGTCTTTTCTTATTTTTACGTTTCTTTTTTTACAGTGTTGTTCCCTTTAATCTTATTAGAAAACAATTGTGTTTTTCAAACATCAAATTCTAGTAAGAACCAAATGTGCATGATGAAGAAAAAAAAACACTCAATTGGCTAAAAAAATCACTTTATTCTCAGAATGCATGCGTGAAAAAGTGGAATAGGCTGTAAGTGGTCAACAAACTGGTGAAGCTGTACATAAATGCAATCCATTTACCTTTAGATAACATGCTGTATTTGAAAGCCATCTGGGAACTCTGACAGTTTTCTGTCAGGAGACTGAGTATACCATTTGCCACATCAGTCATACAGGTCCAGCTATTCTCAGTCCACAAGAAATGTCCTAGAGCAAGACATCGACTGAAAGACTAAGAAGTGCTGTAAGTGCATGTGAATGGGTTTGAAGGGTAAATGTGCTTTAGGTGGGCAGTATGACAAAAAAAGTGCTTTAAATGCAGTCAAATCCAAAGAAACATCACCAAAAGAGTTAGATTATTTATTTTTCAACAAATCTTTTCCATCTTAAGTTTCACATTTTTCATCACCATCCAAAATGTTTTCCCGATTTCTGGTTAGCTTGTTGCAAATGTCATATGACATAAAACGAGAAGTAATATTTAATAATAAATATGCTAGTGGTCATGAAACCAACTGCATGCATAACCCTGTGATGGTGAGAATGGTGTGAAATGGATGCTTTTTTTGTCCAAACAACTTTTGCAATGTCAAACTTAACCAGGAGATGGTTTTGCCTAAACTTAATCAGAAGAATAGGGCTTTATTGTAATATGTGGTTTATATAAGAATCAAAGTAGGAAAGATAATGGTGTTAAAATATGCTTTTCATACCAAATGATACTATTGATAACAACAACAACAATTGTTATTCTTATTATTATTACTACACTGTTATGTATGAATGTGGTATTTTAGTTAAATGGTTTTCTGCTTTGCTTGGTATTAGATTTCAGACTTTTCAGAAACTTGTACCATTATGCTCAGAAATACGTACGTGTGCGTGCACACACTTTAATGTTTGAATTATATTATGTTTTTCTATTTTCTACTTTGAGAATAAACTTGAAATGTCAGGAATAATTTCGAAATACAACTTCAAGAATAAGGTCGAAATCACGAGAATAAAGTCAAAGCACAATTTTGGGAATAAACTAAAAAAAGGTTCACATTAACTTCTTTGAGATTTATGTGAACCAGCTTTACTCTACAATGCCTAGTGTGCATGAGCTAGTGACCTTGTACTTTAGAGTGGGCTTCAGCAACAAGGAAATTCCTTTCCATTTGCACATAAACACAGTATTATAATAAATAAGTATTCGTACTTTGAAGAGACTGTATTTCGACTTTATTCTCGTCATTACTTTATTCTAGAAACTATATTTTGACTATTATTTTGTATTTCCCATCTTTAGACTTTATTCTTGACATTTTAAGTTTGTTCTCATAGTGAGGAAGGGAGAATAAAAAAAATCCTCCACAAATGCTTTATTTTTTACTCTGTCGTTTACTCACCGTACGTCTTCATTAGAACTTCTAATTCCATCAGGGGAAAGAACGGAGACCTTTTTTTTTTTTAAGCAGTTGTCATGGTGACTTGTTTCTGGGTTCCATTGATGGCTTTTTAAAGTCTTGCTGCAAATGGTTAATTCAGGGTTGACAATCTCGTGTTAACAAAACTAATGCTGAACAGCTGTTTTCATCTATGAGTTTCTCCTTTCAGGTATTGTCAACTCAGAATTATATCTCAAACTCAGGGTTTGTTAAACTCCCTTTGTGAAATGGACACCTGTAGTACAAACATGCAATCCTCAAACAAACAAGTTTTTAAAAATCCAAATGAACATAGGATTATAACAGAAAATAAGTGAAAAAAAGGTTCAAGCCAAACTATGCAGCAGATAGTGTTTTGATCATAAATACTTCATGTGCACCAAGCTAACTGTTGTGTGGCGGCTGGTCGGGCAGTGTTATGGTGTTTGTGTGTTTTTGGTTTTGGTTTCTTTCCACCTTTTTAGGCACGTCGGGCTTGCTGTAGGAGGGTAGAGCTGAGAGT
>JBAMHX010000010.1:5043151-5057612 GCA_037177515.1 Pseudomugil tenellus | reverse complement strand
TGTGAAGCTTGTCTCCTGCACTCCACTGCAACCTCCTGACTTCCTGGCGTGTCTCCGGTATTAGCCACCCCTGTTCCATAGCTGTGGACCCTTCCAGCACCCGCTCTTTTGGCGGTCACCTTTAGTTTTGTTCCTCCGCCTTTTTGGCTCTTTAGTTACTTTTGAACATTAAAACCAGTGTACCTGCATTTGAGTCCATCCCTCTTTCAGCGCATCCTAACACTAACCAAGTGGATCTGTGAAAATCCCCAGAGATCCACTTTTTCTTAAATCTTTGTTGGTTCAAGCAACTTGGTTCAAATTTATTCAGTATCAAACTTTAGCAATATCAATTCTACCCCTCAAAATGGGTTAATTCAGAAAAAATAACTGACCTAATAACTTTGGTTTAAAGGATTTAAATGAATTTTTCTCACCATGGTGTGTTAAAGCATGAGGAAGGCTGACTTTAAGGGGAGCGACTGAATGAAGTTTTGCCTCTATCTGTAATGAAACTCGCACACTTCTTGTCAGTTTGGACAAAGTACCATTCTACCCCAACAGGAAAGCTGGAGAGACTGCTATTGCTGGATCACTTCATTAAAAGGCCCATTTTTGCAACAGCAGGACTTAAAATGAACCATGCTCTCACTGCCCAGTGTAAATGCATATCTGCATGGTGGCATTAGATATGCAGCTGGTATTTTGAAAATGACTGAACAATGACCCAAAAGGTTGATGATGTGTTGGTTTGAAGCACAATAGTGGAGTTTGTGGACTTGATTGCAATAAATATATAGGAAAAAATGATCTTTTTTTATGTTCTATGTTTCTATAGTTAGAAAACCCAGCAGTTGAAGACAGCTGTCTAGGACAGACTCCACTATTTGTGTCTATCTTCTGGCTGTTAAAGAAAGTGTGGAAGAGCAGTGGATTTTAAAAAGATTATATTCTTAACAACATTCAATGTAATTACCAGCTGGGGCGAGACAATTAACCCACTTCCTATGTTTCATCCGAGGTCAAGACGACCAAAACAAGTTAATCTGTCCCAAGCTGCGAGATACCTCACTTTATTAGTTGAAGGAAAAAAAAGGACGTAGGGAGATCAAATAGAACTTTATTTACTCCCTTTTCCAATTAGTGGCTGCCATCTTAAATCTTAACAGGTTCAGAAAGTATCGGCTGATTACTTATGCAAATGAGAAGAAGTTATAATAAAGCTGTCAGCAAGAATAAACATGCTGTGTGATGATGAGGGTGGAGATGGTGGTGGACCCAAAAGCAAGCTGGAGGACAGCCAGGAAGCAGCAGAGTTGCAGATGAACAGCTTTATTTTTTAACTCAGAACCACAACCAAGGCAAGCAAAAGAAACTGATGATCCTGCAACAAAACAGAAAAACAAAGAGTACAAATACAAACAACTTCCTTAAACAGGAGAACTAATGAACAAAAGCAAAAAAAAAAAAAACAGGTAACCAGGAACTCTACAGGATAAAACAGAAAACCAACAAATAAAACCAGGAACCACCAGTAGAGGAGGAGCATCCAGACCTGGGACCCTCTCAGAGACAGGAACAAGGAGGAGTGCCTCGACCAGGGACCTCCTCGAGGACAGGGACTTGAGAAGGAGCGACTGTTCCTGGGACCGCCTCGGGGACTTGGACTTGAGGAGGGGCGTCCCTTCCTGGGACTTCCTCTGGGACTTGGAGCAGCATCTCCCAGGAGACAGCCGTCGTTGAGGGGACGTGGCTGCACTGGACTGGCGGAGACGAATAAGACTAGACTGTGCTTATTACCTCCTTTTAGGCCTCACCTGCTGGGTCTAAGCATGGCAGAATCATCCTGTTGTGTGAGGATGAAGGTGGAGATGTTGGTGGACCCAAATGCAGGCTGGAGGAACAGGCTGGAACTTAAGGAGCAGGGATGCAGCCGAACAGATTTATTCATGAACTCATGACAACAGCTCTGATCCCACAACAAAATGTAACCCTTTTACCCTCGATATGGGAAGGTCTAAACTATTTAGTTTAGCACTGCTTTAAACTCTTAATAATACAATGGTGAAAGAGACATTCCGATTTATAGAACCTTTGTCAAGGGTTAACATATGATTCTCCCCTCTAAATAAACTGAATGAGATGTCCCAGAAATAATATTACTAAATTAATAGGGAGTATGTACCAGCAAGCTTAAATCTACCTTATCTCACAGACAAATTTTACAGTGTAGAAATAAAACCCCACACAAAAATGTTTGTTTCTTGTATTAGAAATAATGACAAAAATATTTAAAAAATTAAACAAATCCTTCAAATTATTCCCAAAGTGTCAGCATCAATATTCTGAACTTCAAATCGGTATTTGAGACTGAAGTCATATGCTGACAAGGATGCAAGCCAACGATGACGTGGTGTCTAACTTAGCAGACTTCAACACATAAGTCTCTGGGTTATTGTCTGTTTTGACTTTAAACTTTGCACCATACAGATAATCATGCAGGTTGTCCACAACCGCCCACTTTAACGCAAGATACTCCAACTTGTGAGCAGGATAATGATGTTCAAATGGAGTGAGACTGCGACTGATGAACGTGACAGGCCTTAGTACTTCACCTTGGTCCTGATACAGTACTCCTCCAAGTCCTTCTCGACTCACATCAAAGTGAAGCACATAAGGTAACTGTGGGTTTGTGACTCTTCGTTTCAACTCCTAGAAAGCAGCTTAGCATTTGTTGTCCCACCGACAACCGAATGCTTCTGACGGGTTGAAATAAGTTTGTTCCTGCCTTTCCTTGGGTTTTTTTGCATGTGGTGGATATCCAGACAGAAGCTGATTCAATGGGAAAGCGACTTTTGAGTAATCTCTCACAAAGTGTCTGTAGTATCCACAGAATTCGAGGAAAGACCGTAGAGCAGTTACAGTGGTTGGTCTTGGCCATGTTGTGACTGTGTACTGATCAGGAAGTGTGCGTTTCTTCAATGTACGATAGTCCACAAACATAGGAATTTTCCCGTTTCACTTTCGAACAACCCCTATAGGGGATGCGTACAGACTGCGCGACTCAGCGATTATGCCAGCTGCCTTTAGTTCTGACAAATGCTGTCTGAGTGCTTTCAGATCACCAGGTGGCAAGCGATGAGATCTTTCTCTGAAGTGTGTTTTTGGTAGTTTTGAATGTGTGTTGCGTACTTTTACTACAACCAACATCAAACTCATGAGTTGAAAATACATCTCTTCTTTCAAACATTTCCATCCAGGAACACCAATTCGGTCAGGTAAAGTCTGAATGGTTATGTCAGATGAGGTCTGGACTAGCACAAAGTCACTTTTGCAAATCACATCAAGTTGCTTGTCACGTATCTTAACCTTTCCTAAAGCTTTAACTTAGCCAATGACTTCAAGTATGACATCATCTGTGACATCATGAATACCACTTAAAACGATTGCATGAGCAGTGTCTAACTGATACTTTTCACACCAAGCTTTAAACATAACTTTGTCCATTTTGTCTGATTTTAGCAACTAATCACAGAAAATTCACGGTTTACAACAAAAATTCAACACTTGGTACACTGTATATTGAGATGTCGGGGTAAAAACAAAAATAATCCCGGAACGAGCATATTTATATCCAGTTTGGAGGATTTACTATTTATTTTTTCTAAGAGTCAAACAATGCAGATACATTGTGAAAATGAAAAAAAAAATGTTATATATATTTTATATTTCAAATTGAATATTGATAGTGAGTATTGATTTGCTGGGGCATGTTTTGAAAATCTAATGTTAAATATAATTTTCTTAAAAAAAATTAAAAAAAACATTCTGTCATTGGATTTTAATTTGATTAATTTTACAGAAACACTTCCATATAAATCTGTTTTTTTGTCCATGAATACCCAGTTTATAGAAAAATCTATCAAGCTTATTAATGGGTCTAAGCTTCCATGCATAAACTCTATTACATCATCATCTTTACAGAAAACAGATAAGGAAGCTTCTAAATCAAGAGCTGCTAAATCACTGCAGAATAGAACAGGACTTCTCTGCCATTTCTTTAGATCTTTGTACAAAATACGATTTAGTGACCTTCCTTGAATCCCAACCTGTCCTACCTTAGCAGAACTTGGTCACTAGCAGAGTTCATTCAGTTCAGCTCTAAGTGTAAAATGCCAGTTCTCTATAAAGTCATCCCATGACACCATATAGCAGTAACAGACATGATATTAGACAATTTTCTGAAAATAAAGAAATAATTAAACCTTGCAAAGAAAATCAACAGATTGCACCAAAACTTCTTTTTGATACAGTCTTCATTCTTGAGACCCTGGATGAGACAGTCAGCAACAGTGGAAATTAAAAAGGTGCCTTTTGAGAGGAACCTCAAGCGGAACAAGGCTCACAATGTCATGAGTTTCTAAACTCTGTTGTTTGCCGCTCTGTTTCCTCTTCCCCATGTGTCTTTCTTGTGTGGGTGTGGGTATGGTTGTTTTCGTGTGCTGTCAGGTTCCTCAGGTTCAACATTTAGGTCAACACCTAAATGTAGCTGCTGCAGTCCTTAACTTCCAAATTAAAAAAAAAAAAAAAATCCTCCCAGAAAGAAAATCCTTTTACTTCCTTCACTTTGTTCTGAAAATTGAATTGTTTGACTAACATATTTTTCTTTTAATTAGGAATTAGATTTCCTTTAAGTCGTTCGGGTACAATTCAACAGCACCTGCATGATATGGAGCCGTAGACGTGCAAAAACAATGCAATGGGTAGAAGTCTGAAAGGTTAGATTTAAGAAATCTAAAGCAGGATTAAGGGGGAGAGGAGAACGTAGAATCACGAGGGACTATAGAGTAATGAGGCAACAATAGTGTGAAAGAGGGAATGGGTGATAGTGATTACAGAACTTTCAAGTAGAGAGAACACCCAAGGATGTGTGGGGAAAATAGAGAGGTGTGAGAAACTGCAATCCACAGAATAACAACAAAGTGCAAAAAACAAGAGGAAAGGAAGTGTGAGCAGAAGAGGAAGCCACATGAAATGTAGAAAAAGAGGATAAATCCAGTTAATCTCTTTGATGAGTTTGGATCACTTTGCCTCTGTGTTCTCAGATAAAGGCTGCCAAAAGGAAGACAGTCATCTGGTGTTTGAATGAGTGTGTGTTGAGTCTGTACATATTTGTAGTGTTTTGGAAAATGACTCAAGATTACTTTCATTTAAAAGAAAAAAAAAACATCTGCCATTGCACAATTTTTCGGTTTTCACATGGCGTACAGCCACATATGCAACAGTGGTGAGAATGCCAGAGTGGATTTGTTGCTGCGGTAGTACTTTTGCAGTCTTATAGCGGCTTAAACAGTGAAAATTCTGTTGATGGGTAGCAGATTGCAAGAAAGAAAATGAAAAACAGGCCTCCCTTAAAAAGGTGAGATAACCAGAAAACAGAACATCCCAAGTCCTGTCAGCCATGTGAACACATGTAGCTACTTTCTGCAGTTGTCTGAGTTGATGACAGTTCAATACAACTCACTGTGAAACACGGTTCACAATGTGACCATGGCAACAGCAGAATCATAGCAGATATGAGAGTCTAAAGTGACTGGAGATAATAACCATCTACCTGACCACACCAGAAAACAAACATATCAATGGAAAGATTACTAGCACACTAGCTTTATTAATCAGGTCCCATTGGGTCTTGTCTTTAGGCTAAAAGTGGTTCTGGTCAGCTGTCTGCATGATTTTAGCGAGGAAGCTGTCCAATAATACTATACCAAGATCTTGAGGTACTCTGAACTGGTCATATTTGCCATATGTTCATACCTTTGAATACCAGTTCAGTGTTTCAAAACATTGCTCCTACAAGTTGCATCAGGGAAATACATCTCATGAGTTTGAGCATGATACTAGTGCCGAGAAACTACAAAGCCCTTGTGAAGAGGAAGGATGAGGTGGGTGGATGGAACAGCTAAATATAAAGACATCAACCTTTGTACAACATGACACGAAAACCGACCTCCATTTCATCAGTAACAAGACAGTACTTCTCGCTTGAAATTCGATCAAAACGTTGAATTTGGTCAAAGTTAAAAACCCAAAACAAGATAAAAACAAAACAATAAAATTCTTCAATTTAACAAGGCCAATGTCAGCATCAGGAACACTTTCACTGGTTGCCATTCATCAAGTCGCCAAGCTACTGTACAACTGGTTGGCGTTAGGTTGTATAATTTTACACCTCCCATGCCTTTGTTCTAACAACTACACATTGTTGCACACCATTTGAAAGGAATTAGAATCCCTTTCTGACTGCATGCACATATAGAAAATTGAAAACACATGTCAACGTTGACTGTTATTTCTTATGCCATTTCTTAGTTGATATTGATTTTTATATATCATCACATATATTATCATTTATTTTATATTCTACCTCTTGTTGGACCTTATTTGTATTGTAGTTTTGGGTCCGAGAGGACTGAAATTTCATTTATGCTGTATGTCTTGCACGAATATTATATTTGACAATAAAGCTGACTTTGATTTTGACTAGAGGAATGTTTCCTGATTTCTTTCTATTCACTTCTACATAGCCTAATTTTTTTGTAATCTTTTGGTTAGAAGGAATTGTTCTCCAGACTTCCTTTTAAATTTCTTCTTTGGCCAAACTATTAACTAATAACTAACTATTTGTGTTAGGTTGTGGATTTTGTTGAATCGTTTTGCAATGACTAATGAATTATTCAAAGATAACAAAAAGCACAGAACAGGTCAGATCAGAAATGATACAATTCAACCGCTTCAATTTAAATGCACCAATCCCCCACACCCCCAATCAACCTACACCTGAAGAGTAAGAAAAAAATTTTAATCATAATGGCAGAAAACAAAAAAAGAGGCCAAGAACTAAATAAGAACTTCAAAAACTCATATACCTATCCCTGAAGATTACATAGACAAATTACTAATTAAGGGCTGCAGGGTGGCGAGGTGGTCAGCACTGCAGCCTCACAGCAAGCAGGTTGCCGGTTCGATCCCCGGCTTGGACAGTGGCCTATCTGTGTGGAGTTAGCATGTTCTACCCGTGTTAGCGTGGGTTATCTCCAGGTTCTCCGGCTTCCTCCCACAGTCCAAAGACATGCAGCTTGGGGATTAGGCTGATTGCGGACTCTAAAGGACCCATAGGTATGAGTGTGAGTGTGAGTGTGTGTGGTTTTGCTGTGTGTGTGGTTTGTCTGTGTATGTTTGGCCCTGTGATAGGCTGGCGACCTGTCCAGGGTGTACCCCGCCTCTCGCCCTGTGTAGCTGGGATTGGCTCCAGCCACCCAGTTCGGGAATAAGCGGTAGAAATTACTAATTAAATCAAATTTTATTAATAAAGCACTTGAGTGGAAAGTTTGTCTAAGAGGGTTCATGCTGTGGCAATCAAACCAAGCTTTTAAAATTGTGAAACCTCTCTTTGCCTCATATGTTGCACTTCCATTCAAATACGTACTTTTAAAAATATATTTGCAGCTATTTCCTGTTTTCCTTCATCATTAAAAAAATCCTGGTAAATCCTGGACAATCTCAATGAATAAAGGGTGTCATTTTTTTATGTTAGCACGTGGCTCTGAACATTTACTTCAAAATACACAAACACACACATTATCATGGTCAAATATCAAGCCACTACACAAGTGTAAAGCACATAGCTGTAGGTCTACAATGGCTATCGAGAGGACTGATAAGAGATATAGCTTTACTTCTTTCTATCTCTTCCTAACTTAAATGCCTAAAGTCATTCAGATATCTTGCAGTTACATGTTTTTCATCAGCATAATTCAGTGTGTCACTGTGTTTTCGTATCTCATTAATAACAGCAGGGGGCCAAGTGCTTGTGAACCCGAGGCAATAAGCTCAAGTCTTTTATTTATAAACCCACATACTTTGATAAGGGTAATCTCCAGTGGAGAGAAAAATATATTTAGCTCTTAGTTAGCACCACACCTTGGGCACTTTTTCCTCCCTTATTTCTTTCCATCATTCATGTCTGCATCTATTTAGATCCCACCCTCAACTTTGAAACACAACACTGCTCGTTGCTTTGGTGGAGAATCTTCTCACCCCAATGCCTTCCATCTTTGCCGCTTTTATCAGTGACAGCACTGCCCTTGATAGAAGTGCAACACCTTGGAGGAAAAAACTGTCAAGCCTGCCTTGGCATTTTCTTCCCTTCACATTCTGCTTGCCTCTGCCATTTCTATCCAAGCCATCAACTTGCAGCCTGGCCCACTACCATCTCATGTGCTGGGCAGGAAAAGTAGATTACGGAGAGAAAATGTCATAAACTCTATAGAGAGGGAGCAAAGGTTGTCAATTATACATGTGCCACTCTGCTGGTATATCTGACTTTCTTTCTCCACCCACTCCTACTGACTCGGCCGTGGCTGGCCCACTCTCCTTCCCTCCAGTCTATCTCAGTATAGGTCTGACATTGTCTTTTATCACACTGCAACATGCACACACACACACACACTTACACACAAAACAGCCCACATAGATGATGGTTGGAGAGATAGTTGTCGGAAATGAACTCAGAACATTTTCATAGTTTACAATCCAGCTCGATTGTACCACAGAGGGAACAGAAAATTCTGTTGTGAGGGATGGAAGCATGCATGTCTGCATGCAGATAGCTCTATAAATAAATCACTTCTAAAGGAATCCACAGAGAGGACGAAATTAGTGCAGAAACCTTCAAATAAAAGATAGATTTAGGGGTAGTGGGTGGTGGGGGGAGGGGGGCTGCATGCTAAATGTGCTTATAGTTTCAACCAAATTCAAGACAATGTACTGCTTTGGTCCAGTTTATCCATATAGTCTTACTGTGGAAGAGTGTAGGCACACAACCATGAAATATCATTGATCATTCATTTTCTAATGCTTATCCAGGGTCATGGGGGCTGCACTGTAACAGAGAAGCCCACAATTTCCTCTCACTAAGCAGTTGTCCAATAAATGAAAGAATTTGACTCGCATTTAGTAAAATACTAAACACGAAGATTTAAATATGCTACGCTTAATGGGCTTCTCATTTAAGGAGTAAACACACTTTCCCTACATTAAAGTTTCAGGTATCCACTAAAACATCTGTTCCTATAAAACCATGCCAGGTCGTTTGTGTCACTTCCACAACCCATGTGGAAGAAAACTAGTTTTACAAATTTAGCCAAGGAAAATAGTTATGTTTGAAAACTGTCCCCCCAAAAAGAAGGAAAATATTTTGTTGAAAAAATGATCACTTTAGCTGTAAGTAAATAAGAAAAAAACATGTCCATGTAAGTGCTTACCTGGTTATATATCTTAATACAGATGGTGTATCACATTGCAAATCTTTTCAGTCTGATGATGGTGGGGTCTGAGGACAAACCTTGAAAAAGGGCATTTCTTGTTAGAATGAATCTTTTTTCCTACTCAGCTTTATGGTTATTCCACAAAGAGAACAGGGAATATCATCTACAGAGATAGTAACTAAGATGGACAATCACTCTGCATGTTTCTGCATGTAACTTCCTCTTTATTATTTTTTTTTCTTCCAAACACGAACCATGCAAACTAAGCTTCTTCGCAATGCAATTTAGAACACTAACTTACATTAGAATAAATCCTATGAAAAGTTATTAGTTGTTTAGAAATTTAAAATTTTTTACAGGGAAATTGAGGCAGGACAAGTTTAATCATCAGAATAAGGCTGTATAAAAAAAAAAAACAACCCAAATACAGGCTATAGGGGCCAGGAGTCAAGCTGATGAACTCAAGAGGTTATTGTAAAAATGACCAAAATAACCATAAGCAGGATATCAAAGTTTAAAACTAACAAGACTCCAAAATGCATGGCTGACGGACCAAGAGGGAAAACAACTGGAGCAATGATGGGGATCTGGATACAAATTTCACAGTAGTGGAGGATGTGCATCCTAATACAGGTCTGAGAGGCAAGTGGCACACTGGCGCACAAATAAGAATATAATGACAAGAACTGATGGCTTACACAGTTGTCACAAAGGCAACATGACAATCTGGCAAAATAAACCAAACGCCAAGTAGTATAAACACTGAGGACAACTAACAAGAATCAGGTGATGTTAGGCAGCTAAGTAAACAAGGTCAGCTGAGGAACAGCAAGCAAAACAGAACACACAAGGGGAATAACTACGAAATAAAAAAACAGGAAATACTGAACTCAAAATGACAAGACTAAAAACCGCAACTAAAACCAACAGATCAGGACAATAAACTAAGTAAAGCCTGGGGTAATTATGCCGAGGGAAAAACAGACAGAACTAGAAACAAATAAAAAACTAAACCAGGAAAAAGAATTAAATCCCAAAGATCAAATTGGTAGCCTGCTGAATTATGTCCTTTACACACACACACACAAAAAGCTATGAAAAATGACACATGAACTCATCTCTCATTCAACATCAAGCTTTCTACATTTACCTTATTGCTTGAAACTGAAAATTACAGATGCACTTACTTCTGCTTTCAGGTTTAATTTAGGCAACAAAATTTGTTTTAGAAAAGCATTATCGTTTATCTTATAACAGAGTCTCTCATGGTGTGAGAGCTATCAAACCAAATCTACTCGGGGGGAATGGTGAAGAAACAGAAAAGCTGAACTGCAACTGAAAATCAGCGCTGGTGTTAGCGAAACAAAGAAATCTGAACAACAGGATGGAAACTGGCACAGTCAGAGAAAGCAATGCAGAAAGGACTGTTGGGAGTAAAATGACACAACTGAGATACCAGAAATAAGTTGTGCTTGCAGTGTTTTGTGCCTCTGAAAATCAAGCAGCACGGTTGTGTCCATTACATAGAAAAGTATGTGAAAACAATACTATCAATGAACCAAAGCAAGAAATGTGCACTGAGAGTTAGCACAGTTACAACTGTTACATTGAACATAGTCACAAGCCACTCACAGTAAATCACAGCTGGCCAGAGCCACAGGTAAAGAGGATTAATATATTAGGCAGAGTCCTCATAATGGTGTAGAAAACTGAAAGTACTCTAATAAGGTTGCTGCGGCCAGGAACAGTTGCTGGCAATCTCCTTTCGCTGGATTCTGTATGACAGCAGCCACCACTATAAACAAGCTAAAGATGGTTAAGGAACAATATATTGATACACTAAAAAAGACACACTGTTTTAAAAGAAATCTGCTGGGTGTCAAAAAATAAATGAAGAAAATCATTTTTCATCTGCATGAATAAAATCATCCCTATATCTATAACTACTCCAATTTGGCCGTCATATCAGGAGGATTTATAATCAGTTCAGCTGAAATGCCAGAAAAGAATATCAGTACTGGATGATGAAGCCAGTATTAGTGGCAATATTTTAAATATTGCCAATATTTTATTAAATTATATATGGATCATGGTACTAGATAAGTCTAATGAGGTCTATTTTTTGTTAGTCTAATGCAAAGCATATACTTTGAAGCACCTACTCATCATGCCGAAGGCACAGGACACCCTGTAATATTTTAGAAGATGGTCTTCCAGGCAGGTAGCATTATTGTTGGGCTTGTGATAGTAATATGGAAAAATCGGCTAATCTTTTATAAACCAAACAAAATGTCCTGCTATTTTCATACCAGTACATTAGATTAGTCAAGTAATGGATGACAAAGTCATAGTAAGAATGGGGGAGAGGTGTGTATGCTAAGATGCAACATAAGAGTACTTCTGTTTTGCATCCGCATGGTTGCCCAAAGATTGAAAAACTGATGTATGGGGCTGTCTTAAGAAATGTCCCCTGGAATTAGTTCCTGTTTTTAGTGTCTTGTGTATGAACCATGCACAACCAGAGAAAAATTTACATCATGCCACTTTCCGCAAACATGTATAGAACTTCATGTGGGCGGGAGAGCATACAGATGGGAGGCAAAGTGTGCAAGCTGTCTCACAAACCTTGGTTTACTTCCTGTTGGCAGCCAGAAGCAAATAATAAAATGTTTTTCTGAAAAGTTCACAAACTGATGTTTTCAAGCCTGTTGTTGTCCTATGTCTACATATATCTAGTTATAAGCAGCTCAGTTAATCTGGATATATAAAATCCAAAAACTAAGAAGGCATCAATTTGGCAGTATATGGTTAAATATGTAAACTGGTGACCACAGTTTCTGGCATTTTTGGTTTCTGGAGGCATAGAAATCCTGATGAATATATTTTTTTTCCCATAGTTGACACTTTCTTCTTCCAGCTTCTGAGCGAGGCAGATGCTTTTTTTCTTCCCTTCCGTCCCTTTGATCCCTGCACTGTCTGTCTGTGTGTATCTCTTTATTAAGAGTGCCTGTCTGCACTTCTTCCTGATAAAATCATGTTGGTCAGGTGGTTAAACAACGACGTTGGTCAGAGCAGCAAATGGGGACCCCGCATGTCCGAGGGAGGCATACCCGGCTGGGTACAGGAGGGATCTGTGGTCGATATGGAGAGCCCTTTGTCTTACGGTGATGTCTCTGGATGATTATCTTATCGGCTTTATCACCGCCAGTTTCCCACTGTGTAGAATTGAACAGATTTCTGGTCTCAACATGGAGTCTCCTAAGTGAGTGAGTCTCCCAACTGCCTGACTCTCTCGGGTGGGACTGCATTGTAGTTTGGTTGTGACCACCTGAAGGGAGATGTCGGGAGATCATGCCTCCCTCCCTCCCAAGAAGTGTCTTGTTGTGTGAATGTTAAGGTGTTTTTTTTCAAAGCATTGCTGTACTGCTCCTCCACTGGGAGTAGATCAGGGATACTATGCTTTTTTTTCTTCTCTTACTACTCATGTGTTGTGTTCCACCCCCCACATGTAAAGTCGCTGCTTCTGGCTGGCTGCACTTCAGAACAGTTATTAACTGTATATGTTTGCATATGTCTACTGATTAATAAAGTATCTATTATGATTATAATTATTATTTTTCCCCAGAAGTCATAACCACAACAGGTTTTCTTTGTGGAGTTGCCAGTCCTCGAGTACTAAATCTCATTGTTTTCAAGTTTTTAACATGTAGGAATGACAAATAAAACTTTGAGCTCTCTTTTCTTATGATTTGGACTTGCCAGAGTCTCCTGAGCAGCAGAAGACGACAGCAAGAGAAAGCAGCAACAACCCTGCAGCAATAAAAGAAAATAATAATGATTATAGATAAACTGGCATGTTTAGTCTTGGTATATATCCTGAACCGGGGACTGTAATGAACAATAAAAAAAACAAACAAACAAAAAAAAACAATGTCTTTAAATGGATGTTTCACTATAAGTCATTGCAAATTACCATAGTTGGGTCTCAGACCCCAATGGGTTCTTCAGGGGAGGATCAAAAAGCAGCAATGAAACTCGGGCATACTCTCAAGCATCTCTGACATTCTTTTAATTTTTTTCTAAGTATTACTGCGTGTAAACTGCTTTTTTCATTTACAAAGCCCTTGAGATAGCAGCACCCAACAACTATGAGTGTGAAGTCTGTTGTGGTTTCCTGCTTCTCAACTTGTTTCAGCCACACACTTCATTCTTAACGTCCACTTTCCGGTAAGAAAGAAAGTTTTTTTTTTTTTCTTGACACTCTGTGTACTATTTTGTTACTATTCACATAATCTAGCTAGCTAGAGAGCTAGCTGTTGCTGGTTGGGCATTATGTGACAAGAGGGGTTATAGAGAGTTTAAAGGTTAAACAAATCTAAATAGTATATTTGTGGGGAACCAAAGTGAGGTTACTGGTACACGGAAGTGAGCTCAGATTCAGTACAGATTTACAAAGGAAATGTGTTCTGAGTCATCTGCATGTGGATTTTACTTGGCCTAGTTTTCTGATTTTGTGACTTTGGTCGGTTCCAGTATTTAACCTGCACATTCTGTTAAACGCCCCTGTTTGTTACATTTCTTAGCAAACAGATTGTTAAACTGTCTCTGAATAGCTTTCATTGAGTTTTCATTGACTGTACTTTTGTCTGTCCATATGGTCCTACCCGCTTTTATTGACTTCTGATTTAACATTATTATAGGCAGTAATGTCTGTCATGAAAGCAACCACAAACTGCAGCAGCTTAGCACATTAAATCTCTGGGTGAGTTACAGGGTTTAACCCTTGAAGACCCAATGGAATACACCAAAGACTACATAGAAACTCAGCCATTTAGGGAACACTCACAGGAGCGTCAAGAGGTGAAGCCACTGCAGCCAGATCTACTTGAGAAAGACAGGAAAGACAAACCAACTATCAACAATCAGAGTATGAGTCATTTAAAGAGGAAACCCACAATTGTGTTGTGAGTGAACACTACTTGCCTCTTCCCGCAAAGCTATTTATTCCTAAAAGGGACCACTCACCTGTGACTTCTGGCACAGCAAAAAAGTGTCCAGTTGCAATTTATTAGACCCAAAGCGCAATATCACATCTAAATATAGTAAAAACCAGTGTAAGTGTAACTGAACAGACAAAATAAAAGTTTAAGATG
>JBAMHX010000010.1:5028025-5043051 GCA_037177515.1 Pseudomugil tenellus | reverse complement strand
TCACCGTCACCGCTCTGACACTTCTGGGTACGCAGGGATGTAATTTATTTTTCACTACTGTGAACAGAATTTAAACGCTGGCGATTTTAAAACGACAAAGAAGAGCCTTGCTGGAGAGTTTATAAGAGGTTATAAGAATTTGTTTGAAAATTTTTGAAGAGGTAAATTTATAGGAGGAGCACAGCTGAAATGCCAAAAAGGTTTATGATTTTTGAACTGCCATAATTCAAAAACGGTAAAACCTAGCTCAAAACAAAATATGATTTCAATAGCCCAATTTCCTGTAAATTGTTTAAAGTTTGAATGGTGTTTTTAGCTGAAAGTATGCCGAAGGAGTAGCGTTTTGAAGAAGGGGAAGGTAAAAGTGAAATTAGAGTGGGACTGGTGGCAGTTGGAACATTCCGTCATTGGTTTTAATGGGGCTGAAATTTCTTTTAAAAGTTAAATATCGCAAAAAAGTTTAAATGTTTGAAGGTTGAAAAGTTGAAAGCATACTTCTGCTGAATGAGCTGAACGTTTTGATACCAAAATTCTTGAAATTGGCTGAAGATAGCTGAAGGAAAATCGTCTGAATAATTAATAAAAACAAGAAAACAATATATTAAATGCCTAAAGGCATTCACCCAATGATCAACCTAAGTTTCTGTGTAATGGGATGCAAACTGGGTGTGTAATTAAACATGACATTAAAGAAACTGTGATGTTTATTAATTGTGTTAAAGAAGATGTTAAAACATCCTGAAGCCTGGATGAAAGATTCAAAACTTGCCACCATAATCATGACAGAGATATAATTCCTCGTTGAGGAAACAGGGATTGCTCAGAACCACAGGTCATGAACGTAGGCTGGGCTGTGGTCGGTTCTGCAGCTGAGTCAGAATTCGTGGAAAGGCCTGTTTGTTGCCTGGATTGGTCTCTCTCTGGATCAATGGCGTGGTGGTGGTCATGGATCAAGGTGGTTAAGGCTGAAGAGGGAAAACGTCCAAAAAGGGTACAAAATAGAAAGTTGTCTAAAAGCTTAAATTGTGGAAAAACCTAATACTCCGTTGGAGGCTCGAAATTAGTTACAAAAAGGAATAAGCTTACTTCATTATCTGGGTTTCTCAGATAAAGTTGCCATGTACTCGGTTTAGCATGGCCTTTTGTATTAAAACACTGTTATTTCTATTTTTCAGGATTGTGAGGGATCGGCCAAAAAAGGAAAAAAAAAAACTGAGACGACTACTGTGTTTGCAGAAATACAGCGTCTTTATTTGATCACAGCAGGCACAAAGCATCACACACTTTGGTTATCCACAGATACAGTTTCAGATCTCAGTTCTCTTACCGTGACTCGTTGAGTGGGAGAGCCGAGCCACCCCGGCAAAGAGAGTGCATAAACCGGCTGGGCGTTCGTACGTACCCGCAGCAGACTCTACTTAAGACGAAGCCTGCTTTCCCTTACATAGAACCCGCTTACGCGCGAGCAGGTGGGGAGTTGGCCAGCCTCCAACCCGCACACACACAAGGGGTCTCTACCAAAACAACTTTCACAAGGCTGTTCATGAGATCGGTTATTGTGAAATATAAAAGTTAGTCTGTTTCCCTGTTTATCCCTGAAACAGACACCAGGTCTGGGAGTGTTGCCCAGCTGGGTTTGCTCAGAGATTAGGAAAGCAGAACAGTGAGGAAAAACCAACTCTGAGGAGGACAGCCTTGGTAACAGGGAAGAAAAAAAACAACTTACATTATGAAATGAATTCAAAGCAGCACCCATTTAAGAATTCCCAATTCACCTTTCTTTTGTTCTCTGTTAAGCAGAGTCAAATTGGAGAAATTAAAGTGTGGCTATCTTTCATGTTTGTCTCCAGCAGAGCTGACGAACAATAGCAGAATACCTAAAACAGAAGTGTTGAACAGGAAGAGACCAAGAGGAGTCCGTATAGAACCTTTCAGACTGGCTTTGTTACCCGGACATTACGTGGACACTGATTTTTCGACCCTCATGTCTGAAAGGTACAATGCAGACATTAGTCTTTAGACATGGAAGACCTAGTACAATGTCCGCTTAATTACCGGGCAGACTAATCCTGTTCAGACATGCAGGCTAATGCTACTGCATGGAGCGATGACTTCATTTCCTACAAAACATAAACACGGAAGACTAGAACCTAACGTGAGTAACCAAGCAATAAGAAAATAGTAAGCAACTGGCGAGACAAGAAGTCAAAGAACTCCTGGCTGATTAAGGTATAAGAACGTGTGCAGGGAACAGGGCCGGCTTCTGTTGTTTAAGACCACATCAAAGCCAAGTTGGAGGAGCACCAGATGAATAAAACCAATACCAATACCATGAGGTCAGCAACATTAATAGATAGCGAAGCTAGCATTGAATCAGATATTGAAACCTGGCAGATATTGAAACCTCTTGATGTGACAGATGGGGCGATTGTAGCTCAGGTGGAAGAGCAGTCGTCTTTCAACCGGAAAGTTGTGAGATCGATTCCAGGCTTTGCCTGAATACATGTCGAAGTGTCCTTGGGCAAGACACTGAACCCTAAGCTGTGTGAATGGGTGAATGTGTACTATGTAATGTAAAGCGCTTTGAGCGGTCAACATGACTGGAAAAGCGCTATATGAGTACAAGGCCATTTACAGTAAACGAGCTGTTCTCAACAGGCAAATTTATTCTGATCTAATATGTTTTGTTTTTGTCATTGTTGTCACTGTCACCTTATGATACACCTTATCTGGTTTCCAAGTTGAAAGTCTTACATGGACACACACATTTACCTATGTCTGAACGCAATTTAGCTTGTAATCTCGGGTAATGGAGTTGCATGTCTGAATAGGAATGTCCGGGTAGAGTGCGGGTGGTAAATGTCGGGACATTACCCGGTTACTATGTCTCAAAAGGGCTTATGTCTCTTTCATAGTATGCGGCAGGACTTTGCATGGGTTCACCAATCAGGATTCTATGGGTTTGGCTGAATTTGCATATCAGTCTCCCCTTCCTTCATAGAAGTTTGAACTACTACTACATGCAAGTTAAACCATATCAAACCTTAAAACAAAGAATATCAAGTAAACCATAAAACACAGATCAAATAATTAAAATCAAGATAAAAACAGTTCAATGTATCAACTAGTAAAATGATTAAACCAAAATAAGAAGTCTTTAAAATTAACATTAAAAGATTAACCGAATAACTCTTAAAATGTGATGTCATGGGGGGACATCTGTTTAAGTCCTGGTGAATAGAAAGTTCATTAATATTATCAAATGAAATGTGGGGTTTTGATTTAATCCAACAGGTACAGGTAGGCACATGGAAAGTTGTAACTGTATACCCCCACTCTCCTCAGTACTTGGTAATGCCCCAAATGGTTTTGTTATCTGATTAGGGGAAAATGTTTATGAGAGTATCTGTTTTGTAACTTGTTGAGGGATGAGGGTTGTAGAGATCCGACCCTCAACAGACCCTTTTTAGAACAGCTTTGATGAACTGGTCAACAAATGTTGGAATTTTTTCGACCACCTTAAACTCAGGAAAAGCTGGATGTGTTTGATTTGTGGAATAAGACCAACAAGACTGATAACCTTTCTTCACCACCTCAAGACTCTCTCCACAGGACTCCAGGACACAAAAGGAATTACACCCCTTTCTTCCCCTCACTTCAAGACTGTCTCCAGGAAGCCAGATCAACTCATCAATGGACAAAGGGGGGCGGGGGGGTGGGGTGGGGGCGGGGGTACTCTCCCCCTACCTTTGGAAATCTCACCTACATGCTACAGATTGACAATAAATCTCAAAAGACTAATTTTCGCCTGTTTGTTCTAACCTTTTCATTCTGTTCCATGTATGTGCATTTATTCTTTTATTTCCTGATTTAAGGACTTTACTTTGTGTTTTATGTTTAAACGTGATATGCCTTGGTGTTAAGCTAATGCACAAGTAACTCTGTGGTAGGAGCAATGAGCTGAGGCCTCCAAAGATCCCTGATTGACTGGCAGCATCCATACCTTCCCACTCAGTCAAAGCCCACCTATCTTCAAAAGACCAACTCAGACTTTTTTGGCTTCTCTTCTCTCTTGGCTTCCCTAGATCATGCTCTGAAGCTCTCTTACTGGTGTGCTTACCTGCTTCGGCTAATTATGCATGTGTGAAAAGCTTTGTCCTCCTTGCTGGAGAACAAAGGAGTGCCACATGGTCTACACATGGCCACTCAGTCAGGGCCTAGAATGAGGAATTAAAACTTCCACTCTGCAACCAAGCTCCAAACGGATGTTCAATTTTCAAACAGTTTAAAGCACCCCACTTTTGGACATTATTGAACCTTTTCATCTCCGGCCTGAACCTTTAGCCATCTACACAAAGGGAACCACTGAAAGCTGCGAACCCCAAAAACAGCCTTCTCCCGGATTCCAATGGTGCTTTACGGATCCGGACCCAAGCCCAGTCCACTGATCGTAAGCTGCGGTTCTGAATGAACCCCATTTCCTCAGCGAGGAATATTGGTCTTTACTGATGGTTGGTGAGTTAGGAAACTATCTCATCTAGGCCTTAGATATGATTACACATGATTAAGAAACTTCACAGTAGTTTAATACATGTTTAATCCCACACACATAGTTTCTTCTTGATAGAACTCAGGTTTATCATCAAAGCTCACAGCAATACTGGTTTATGTTATGTTTGTCTAGTCTGTCTTGTTCGTTATATGTTTTATTATTTCTGATATTTAGCCATGTATAACCTGTAGATTAGATAATAAATACCTGTTTTACTATCTGTTCGTTGTCTGTCATGATTTCCTGTGGTCAGGATTCAAGTCAATTCAAAACTAGAACTTACGACTATAACATTTTACATCCTCCTCTTTGATTTTTTTCTGATGAGCACATTATGTTTTTATGTGGATTTGCCACTCTTAACCTGCCGGTTATTAAGTGCCGTTTTTTCGCATGTTAAGCAGCATATCCTCCGTAACTGAACACCGTGCTGGCTAGGGTAATGCTACCGTGAGCTCACCTGGTGACATGACGAGGACTGTTCCTTCCTTCACTGTTCAGTGGAGTCTGGTCCAGACGCTCAGTCCAGCCATGTGTGTTAGCCGCCTCATGTATCTCGGCCCAGCCAGACAACCGTCACATGCCAGCTATCAGTTCTCGGGCACCGCTGTCTTGTTGTTCTCAGCAGATTTATTTGTGTCATAGACACCGACAGATCTGGGAAAGTCACGAATCTGAATACACAGATAATGACATGACTAACTCTGTTTCCCCCCTCAGATGGGCTAACTCATATTCACCCGCTGTTTATTAAATCACAGCACAGCTAGATGGCCACCCCCTCCAACCTATCGGTTCTCTGGCAGATCTACCCATGACAAGATCAGTGGGCATGTCGATCTCTGATTGTCCCTCCCACTTCACAGTGGGCACAGGTTCAGAATTTTTCAGTCTAGCCAGGTTGCAGCCACCTCATAAATTGTGACAGAAGGAAAGAAGAAAAAGAAGCAGGCGCTGAGGTCCCCAGCTTAACTGTTCTGGTTGTCCCACACAGATCTGCCTGTGTCACAGACACGGCTAAGCCACTCGTGGACACAGCTCGGAACTTCAAGCACTATTCCTCTGTTTCCCAAACAGGGTACAGATTGTGACATGACAAGCTCTTTCACCCCTAACCCTCCCCCTTGCAGTGGTGCGGGTTTGGATTTCAGTTCAATCAGTTTGCCTGCTGCCCTCTGAACTAGAGCACAGCCAAACTGATCCCGCTAGGCTGACGCACGGTCCCTCTGGCAAGCCCCGCCAGTGAGGTCATGCAAACAAGCGCGCCCTGGACATCCGTAACAAGTCATCCGGTTTGGGGGACATAGATCACTTTGGACTCGTGTCTGGTTGCGACCATGGTGGCAGGTGGCCATCTCCGTGGCAACTGTGGCTCAAGAACACCTGCTCCTCTGCTCTCAGAGTGCTACCCGCAGGGGCAGCGTCTGTCATCCTAGACAGATGAACTGGTCAGAATTCACACTACACACAATTCACTGTGTTTTCCCCTTTTCAACGAGGCCCTGGTAACAGTCTTGTCATCTCACGAACAGCTATCGCTCTTCAGTCAGAGCTGAGGTAACGCCTCAGCTAAGCTCCGTAGTTCTGTATGGGAATGGAAATACATCCATCCATCCATTTTCTACCGCTTATTCCTGAACGGGGTCGCGGGGGGGCTGGAGCCAACCCCAGCTACACAGGGCGAGGGGCGGGGTACACCCTGGACAGGTCGTCAGCCTATCACAGGGCCACATATATAGACAGACAACCATGCACGCACACACTTATACCTATGGGCAATTCAGAGTCTCCAATCAGCCTAATCCAATGGAAATACAGAATTTTAAAAAATAAAAAATCTCCCACTTTTTCCTTTCTCCCAAAAGACGGCAGGATGAAACCAATCCTAGTCCTTTGCTGTTCAGCGATCCGTTGACATCAGAGCTTTCTAACAAGCTTGTGGCCGCGCCTGAGCCACACATTCTTCAAAAGTCGCAAAGTGGGTGCTGCTTCCTCTGCGCTAAGCGGGGAAGAGAGCTTCTTTATCTGGATGATCTGCTTCAGCCAGTCAGGTCCAGGGATGAGGTGGCAGTACAAACTCAGTCTGGTTGTTACAGACCTGGTTTCCTTCAGAACTGGGAAAAGTGTTCTCCACTCAGAACCAGTCCATCCATGAGGACACAACAGTCTTAGCAGTAAACTCTTTAGCTGACAGCCTTGCGGCTACACATCACCCCCTTCCGCGTGGGGTTAGCCCTGACTGTTATGTGGTTGCTAGACATGTTGTCAGCTGTACATGTGGTCATGCTCATCAGTCTGCTTTATATGAGACGCTTGCTGAGATGGTTGGATAGACAGACAGCATTACGCCACACATCCCGGTGCTCACGGATGCGCCCCTCTCAGGATGGGAAGGAGCGTGCCTGTCTCAGGCGATGTGAGGACAGTGGCTAGCCCACAAGCCTCTCCATATAAACAACTTGGTTTGAAAGGTGGTCCATCACTTTGCCCCCCTAATGAACCAACAGGTGATGGTTCACACAGGGAACCGTGTGGTGGCTGCCTACATCAACCACCAGGAGGAAGTCTGCTCTGTGCAGCTGCTGCGAGTGATCAGACAGTTACCACTGTGGGCCAACACTCACCTGCTGTCCCACAGAGCAGTGTACATCCCTGATGTTCCTTAACAGAGGAGTGAACCTGATGTCCAGAGAGGGCCCCGTCACGAGGACAGGTGCGTGTTGCAAGCTTGGTTCTCCCTGAGCAGCCGGGACAACACTTAACTGGCGTGGTTCCCATGCCTCCAGCTGCTGCTGTCAGCCCAGAAGTGGCAGCGCCCGTGGCGTCCAGATGCGCTGTCCCAAACGGGAGGAGCGCCTCTGGGCCTGACCTCTGAGAGAGAACGCCTAGCAGGCCTCGGTCTCTCCTCGGAAGTCGTGGACACCTTCCAGAATGCTAGAGCTGTCTCCACGAGAGCTTCCTACTGTGCTAAGTGGTCAGCTTTTTATCGTTGGTGTTTGGAGAATGATCTCAACCCCACTTCATCCGCTCTGCCTAGTGTCCTTTCTTTTCTCCAGACATTGCTGGGAAGAGGTCTGGCTTTCAGCACTACTAAAACATATGCTTTCATCCTGTCATATGGCCTTCGCTGACAGCACCCCATTCAGCTATCCTCTAATGAAACTTTACCTCAAAGACGTGCGCAGACACAGACCGGTGTTGCGCTCATTAGCACAGCAATGGAATCTGCCACTAGTTCTGGCCAGCGCACCTTTCAAGCCCCTCGATCAGATCCCCCTTCAGCTCTTGTCTATTAAGACTGTGCTTTTGCTTGCCCTGACATCTGCGAAGAGAGTCCTTGATTTATGTACTCTTTCTGTAGCTTCTTCTTGCCTCAGAAAACAGGGAGACGGCAGCTCAACCCGGCTACGCCCCGACCCGGCGTACACGCTCCTTCAGATCCAGGATGATTACGCTGGATGGCTTATATCTTCCTCCTGACAACTCGGAGGAAGAAGTCCGCTCTCATCTGCTTTGCTCAGTATGTGCACTGTCATGCTATGTGACACACAATGCTTCGCCATTCTCCACACCTCTTTGTGCATTACAGATATTCCTCCTTGGGATCTCCTCTGTCCACACAACGCCTCTCTCATTGGCTGTGTGACGCCATCCTTCAAGCCTACGCCTCCTCAGGAGCTGACCCTCCTGAAGGTCTCAGGGCTCACTCTGTCGGAGAAATTTTCTCCCCTGCAGCTTTGCTTGGGGGAATGTTAGTAGAGGACATCTGTAATGCGGCTTCATGGGCTTCGCCATGTTCGTTCATCCGTTTTTACCTCTCAGATTTTTCTAGTTCCTCCATGAGTCACTCAGTTCTTAAAAGGGTGTTTCTCTCTTAATCCATCCACGGTCTTTCCGTGTCATGGACTAGTTCCCATACGTCATTAGGCATGACATTGTGGCCAATAGTTACCTTCTCTCCTGTCATGTATGTTTATGCTAATGCTTGTGATACCGAACGCACCCAGTGAGGTGTAGAGTACATCCAGCTCAACTTTAATCTAATAGTGATAGCCTTAAAGGGAGAAGCCTATACCAAATAGAATCATGGTTATGTATTGTTACCTCAGATTCTATGAGTATAGGCGCAGCCCTTTAAGTTATTGGCCTCATTGGCTCTCCCCAAGCTAAAATTAAGAAAAGCTTGTAGGAGACCTGGTTGATTGTTACTGCCCATTATATACTGCCCCAGGGCAGGGCCCACACAGTAGGTGGACGTGGACTAAAGTTTTCAGTTCTACGCGGATGAACCCAATAGCCATAGCTTTAAAGGTCTGCCCCTATACTCATAGAATCTGGGGTTACATTACATACCCATCGTTCTGACTCTTGTCAGTCCTCAGTAAATGTAAAGAGACTTCTGTTTGTGACTTGTGTCATTAAACCTTGGAAGACAGTATCTAAGCAGACTACATGCAGGCTGAGTGCTACACCAGTTATTTGTTCTTTGTCCAATCCTTGGAGTAGATTTGTCAGTGAGTATCGTGGCTCCTTGTTTGTTTAAGTTTGTTCTGGCATGTACGCATCAGAATGATGTACAAAGCCTTATAGTTTCTCTTTTAAAACCAAGTTAATAATACTAATGCTAATTGGAGCTATACATTAGCTTAGCTTGACTGTAAGTTAGGGTTTCAGGCCTACTTCTGTTATGTGAATCCTTGCACTAATTTCTGTATTGGTCTGTGTAATGTTTGTTTACTTACTTGTGAGTGGACTCTTCAGACAATATTGTGTTAGAATAGAGTTTAGATACTTAAACATTTTATTAATCTACAAACAGTTAAAGGGAAAATCAACACATATTGTATTTTATTTTAATATATATGTTTTAGTTTGTATTGCAGTTTTACAACTCAACTCAAATCCACTCAACCTTGAGTCCAGCCTACTGAGTTTTTCTTGTTTCTTGTATTGTTAGACTATCTGTCTAACAATACCAGTAACGTATTTGCCAGGACAGAATAGGGAGAGTGGAAAAATAACAGCATATAGCCCATCACTGCACTTATTGTTGTTGTTACGGCATTTGTGAAAGCAGGATTCCAGCTGTCACTGAGTGATTGCTTGCAGCATCCAAAACTGTGTCAGTGGGCTGTCATTTTTTCATATTGCTCTTACTGTAGATCCTACATCTCGCTGTACAGAATAAATGTCTGTGGAGTGAGCAAAATGAGAACAAGCAGAATGAACAAACCTCTGCAGCTGCATTCAATAGTAGAATTTACAAATGCCGCTGCTGCTGCTGCTTCATGCAAGGATTTTACAGTACAGTGGGAATGATAAATACCATAGCAAGAGGTGAATTGCAAATTGTGGCTGGTGCTAGATTGGTTCACACACTTACACATGGGTGTGTTTTGTGTTTTCATTAAACCCATATTTTCTGTCTTTCCTGTAGCATGTACACATTCTAATGATATGCCATCAGTGTGGGAGCTATGTCCAACCTGTTCTATGGCTTGAGCATGTGAGGATGATCTACTGTAACTTCCACCTCCAGGCAAATGACAAGTACACCCACACACTCACATACACACTCCTAATAAATTGGACTACCTCCACTGGCAGAAAGGCCCAATGTCAGAAGCATTAATTGTGGCTTTTGCCCCATATCACTAATAGATGTACTGTGGTCATGTGCCATTGTTTCCAAATGATTCCCCTGGTTATGACACTAAAGGGCCAGCCCACTGCAAAACCTCAGTGATAAATCCTTTCCCTGTGATCTGTTTCGGGCTGATGTTGCCAGTTGCAGCAACATTTCAGTAATACCCTAAACAACTTCTTAAAATAGTCCCAAGGGCTTAGAAGAAGGTAGGCTACAATGCAATCAATGTGAAAAAGAAAGGATGAAGACAAATGAGAATATGAAAGGGAGGAAAAATGACTGTAGTAGTACGGGTATGGAGGTCGCCTATTAGGGCAGTGGAGGGAGAAGAATTTGGCCAGTCCAGCCCCCATACCATTTGTCCCAGTCAGGTTCTTAAATAGAATCAGGATCAATTATTCATAGGGCCCATAACTCATATTAAATGTTAGCTGAGACAGTGTGTGGCCTGGGCCAGGAAGAAGCAGAGGAGAGAGGGCCAGGTTTACAATTCTGGGCAAAACAGTGGAATAACCAATTATAGTTCATGCCCAGATGTGACATTTAAAAACCCTTTCACTTGTTGGATGTGCCATATTAACCATGTGATTATCTATGAAAAACAGTGTATCCGTAACCCAACAGAGCCATGGCAACATCATATCGTCTCTGCATGGATAATGCTGTTCAAGAGTGAGACACAATGGCCTTACATCTTGTTGCTTGAGTCAAAAGAAATTCACTGTGAAACAAGTGATTTAAATTACTAATTTATCTTTTTGAAAGATAAGAATGTTGCTGTTTTGAGCTTCGGCTCAGACAGTGTCCTTGCCATGTTAGTGTTGGTTCTCTGTGGGTACTCCAGCTTCCTCCCACCCTCCAAAGACATGCATGAGGTTTATTGTTGATTCTAAGTTGTCATTAGGTATCAATGTGTGGGGCTTGTTTTTTTTGTTTCTATCTTGGTCCTGTGATGGACTGGAGACCTGTCCAGTGTGAACCCCACCTCTTGCCCAGTGAGTGCTGGGATAGGCTCTAGCTACCCATGACACTTCATTAGAATAAATGGAACAGAAAATGGATGGATGGGTCTTTCTAAAATGCATATATTTTACAACTGTATCTTTCTTTATATGCATAGTATATACTCTTTCCAAGTTTTCATGATGAATCATGCTCTACTTCATCATAGCTCAATACCCTTCGCAAATCTAAAATAGATAGATATTAAAAGAAGTAAATATTGCAAAGCAACAAAAATGAACAATATTTGGTCTCAGACCAGCAAATGTTCTGCAAGGTAATTTTTAGGACCACTACCTGACATTGATCTATTTTATTTTTATATTTCTTAACTACAGACCTGTTACAATATTTTAATTTTCTAATAAATCAGCATTTCATTTATCTTAACTGGCAGTCAAGTGAAGATGTCTTGATTTCTGAAAATGCAAATCGTTATATATTAATCTTGTTTTAGTGTCTAGCAGAAGATGACACTTCTCGTTGCATAAAAAAATTCTGCATTGAAGACCTAGGGGCAATTAATGTTGTTCTCAATTGATATATATCTCAGTAAATATGTATTTATTTGAGTTGTCACTAGCTGGTTTGGTTAGAGACAAAATGCAAAGAACTACTTGATTAGAGTGAAAGAAAGGGCAATAGCTTACAATTGCAGACAATGTTATCTGGTTAGATGTCAACTGATCAGACAAAATAAACAGTTTGTGAAACATTGCAAGTGAAAGCAATCATACAACAAAATAAAACTATCCTCCCTTGAAACTGGAACAAGATTGAATCTAATAGGAATTTCCTGGCTACACATGTGTGAGCACAGAAGCAGAAGGAATATCCCTAACACATTTGCAATTAACAGAATACTTAATTTAGTTCATGTTATGCCTCTTAAACAACTAACGTTCTTTACAACTGTTAACATTATGCAGCATGAATGATATCTTCCAGTGTCAAGAGAGAGCATAGATTAGTGATGACTGATTACTACTGTGAATGTGGAATCTGTACTCAAAACCTTCGTCAAAATGCCCCTTGTATATCCGCCCTGGCATGGAGGCACACGCCTGAGGCCCCAATTACCACATAGAGACAGTTCTGGTGATAATTGATTGAAGGAATGCCAGGCACTTACTGATGAACATGGAAACAGTCCACTGTGTATCTCCAAATGGCTTTACTGAGCTAATGGTCGTGTGGGAAAAAATTAGCTCACACAAGGCACAGGAGATAATGTAGCTTCCATCTCAGCTCATTTTCTCCAAACGAAAAAGATAATCAGGACCCCCTGAAGGCTGCAGAGATTGAAAGCCTCACAACCAGAAACAATAAATAACTAAGAGAAATCAGACTTGAGCCTGGGCCAAAGTCAATCCCTCCTCCCTCTGCTTCAGAGGTATGGACAATGTCCCTCCAGTGTAAATTAGATTTGAAATAGCCTGTTATAATAACATTTTTCCTTGCTTCCACACTGCTTCACATCCTTTATTCTGTCTTTATTCCTGTATTTGCTTTCTTTGGCTTTTCTCTCAGTGCAGACTGAATTGCATGCTGTTTGTGACAATTGGAGCTCTTCCCATACCCAGATGGACTGGCAACAAACTGTCTCGGTAGAGCACCAAAACAGCTCCTCTCCTCCCATCTCCTTTTTAAAACCTGCACAGCCCATGTCTGAGCAAAGTTTTGATGACAGGGAAAAAGACAGCGATCTTGTGATAGCATTGTTTGGAAATCCAAGTTGGCAGCGAGTGAAGTGGTTTGGGAATAAAAGACTGGAGGTTTGTCTTTATTTCTGACTGGCAAGCAAAAAAGGAAAATAGTGTTTCAAGGAGGTAATTGGCCAGAACTGGTATTATGCAAGGCTAAAGTGTCCTTGAGCGAGGTACTTTACCTCCCAATTGTCCATCATGGTGTGTCCTCAAAATGCAAAAGTTAATCGTGTGTGTCAAAACCAGGCGGACAATTTTGAAGCCATCCAGGATGTCAAAAAAAGTTGCAGTTCACCCCTCACCACTAGAGGACTGACTGCTGTTAAAATGTCAGGTTTCACAGCTGAAATAAAAATGTTTACTGAGTGACTCCAAAAACTTTTTTCGGTTTAAGGAGTCGACATCAAAGGCTTGTCAGTAAAGCAAATTCTGTGCGGTGACTATTATGGTACTGTATTTATTGCAAGAAATACAGAGACAAATTGCATTGTTTAAATTATATTTTCTCAAATCAAAAGCAAATTAAACAAGTGCAAAATCCTAAATGTAATCGTGATCCAGTAACTACTGTGGTAGCTCAGGGCATCATGTGTGAGAAAGCAGATGTTGTGGAGAAAGGCATTAAGGTGGAGGAATATTATTAATAATGTCCATAGACGTTTCTCTCTCATCCTGCAGCAACCTGTGTAAAACGATGACTGCCGCTACTCTCAATGACGCCAGGTTTGGAACCACGGTAACGGTGATTTTTGGGGTAGGGAGGATTTGTTTCAGAAAAGGCCCTTCTCAAACATAGCAACCATATAATGTCGGGACATTTACCACCTGTACTTTACCTGGACTTGTCTATTCAGACATGCAACAACCATACCGGAGATTACGCAGTAAATTGTGTTCAGACATAGGCGGTAAATGTTCAGGTAAGACCAGGGCCGCCACTTCCATCACGCACTGCGCATAGGACACCTAGTGCTCCGAGGGGCACCAAGCCGTTGTGTGTGTGTTTGTTTTATTGTATATTATTTATTTGTTCAGCTTCACTAAAAAAAAATACAGTTATATTGGTGATTTAAGCTCTCTTGAAAATCGCAGATGCAGATGATGATAAGACATACGTCTGGCGATCATCAGTTAAAAAAAATAGAAAGAATGAAAAATCCGGCTGCCTGCAGTACTTACGTAGGCTGCTTCAGATCTCTTGCCTAGCCTTTTTTCTCTCATCATGATGATCACGTAAAAAAAAATATAGTCATAAAAAAATACAGCCAAAAAAGAGTAAAGACGATCACGTTTGAGAAAGACGAGGAGAAAGCAGACTCTAGCAGCTACTCCTTCAGGGATTGATTGACAGGCACCTAAAAGAAGACGTCATTTTGCTCCGTGGTCCTCTGCATGCTGCAGTCACACGCGTTCGTTCTTGTGTCTTTATGGAGAGAATATGATTTGCAAGCTGTGTAAACTGATTTATGAGTTTACTTTGAGTACTTATACATGTAACATATAGTTTGTAAACTGTATAAACCATTTTGTGCGCAACTTTGGTTGCTTACAAATGTGTGTTGAAATGTGTGCACTAACATTTTGAACAAACATGCACAAAAGGGTTTACATATGCACTTTTTTTTAAATTCACATACATAAATATTTTACACACAAATCTTTAACTTCATCCTCACAAATCTAATAGTTTGCTGTTCAAAAGGATCCATGCACACAAATCATTAAATACGCATGCACGAATCACCTGGTACGCACACATGAAAGTTCAATTACACACAGATCCATGTACAAATGCTCGAGGGGTTTAAGACTTTTTTTTATGCTGGCAGGTTTCCTAGATTCGCGTGTGGATGGTGGGTTTTGGGCCCATTGGAAAACTAAGACATCTGGATTTCAGTTGGAATCTGTAGTTTAAACTCGTTTTTTCTATGGAAAAATTAATAGCCTAGCATCCCTCAATTATAACATAGATCTATATTTATTTTTCTGTATTTCGTACATCTTATATTAATAACTAGGAATTTATAAGCTGTACAAATGTACAGAGTTATAGAATATTATATTAAATGCATGGCAGTGATAGAAGAGGGACAGCAGATGAAACCAGAGGACAGATGCT
>JBAMHX010000010.1:5012038-5022496 GCA_037177515.1 Pseudomugil tenellus | reverse complement strand
TTCGACTGCACTTATCTATGATGTCCTCTACTGTTTGATTTTGTGCTTGTGTTGTTCTTATTCTCAGATGTAAGTCGTTTAGGAGAAAAGCGTCAGCTAAATGACTGTAATGTAATGTAACTTCTGAAAATAACCACTATAGTCATTCAACAGCTATGTCAATCACAGTGTCCATTAAAATCTGCCGCAGTCAGTCATCAGTGTTTGTGACTACTCTAACATGACCCATGCTGGCATGGAATAAAAAATAATCTGTTTTATTGTTATAAGGCAGCACGGGGTAAGGGAAACATGCAAGAACCATATTTGCCCCAGGTTTCCATTCGTAATAGGAGGGCTGTCCCAAACTTCTCATGTAAACATTTCCCCAGGTCTGAGGACTTTTTACTGTTCTTTGAGGCGATGTATGTTTTTGTCATCCATGAAGCCCACTTTTGTGCATGTTCATATCTTGACAGTTGTGTGTGGTCAGGTTGCAGGTCAAAAAGCAGGTCAATTGGGAAACTGAGAACTCGACCATAAAAGAGGAAGAAAGGTGCATAACCTGTAGCCTCATGTTCGGTACAGTTATACGCATGGACTATGTGTGGAAGATGGTCCTTCCATTAAGACTTCTCTTCATGTAAGGAGCATCTGAAGAAGGGTTCTGTTCAAGCATTCCACTGGATTCCCCTGTGGATGATATAGGGTTGTTGTGGAATGGGCTATTCCTGACAGCTGTTGGAGTTTTTGGAAGAGACCGTTCTCAAACTCTTTTCCCTGGTCATGATGTAATTTCCCAGGGTGGCCAAAGTGTGGAATAAAGTCATTGAAAATTTTGTCAGCTGCAGTTTTGCTAGATTTGTTCTTAAGTCAGGTAAGCCTATGCAAAGTGGGGAAAATGATCGACCATAACCAAAATGTATTCGTAACCACCCGTCAAAGTGAAGATATTCGACAGAGATTAGCTCAATGGGGGCGTTGGTTGTTATTGAGCCCATTGGTGCTCCCTGGGGAACATTTGGATGCTTCTGTTTGACACAAGCACACTGACGAATGACATAATCTATTTCATTTTGCCTAAATAGCCAGTAGAATCTCTCTCTGGCCATCATGACTATTAACATGCCACATTTCATAATGGATAGCTGTCAGCACTATTGGTCTCAAGTGACTGGTAAGACCAGCTGTTTCCGGTGTCCCGTCTACTTGTACGACAGTCTTTTGTCCAACATGAATTTTTTCCATTCATGCACAAGTCTGTGTGTCTCTCACTCCATGTGTTGCTTGTCTTTACCATTATGGTTCCATCCATTCTTTTTCCGGTTAATTAGTTCACAGATGACTGCATTATCCTTCTGCACTACTGCACTGATGAAAAGTGCTGAATGAAAGTACAGTAATAACCTAGGTACCCCAAAAGAGACCTAACCTTTCTGGTCCCTGGAATCTTTTTAAACTTTAGTTATTTGTTTATTAGCTTGTCGATGTGATGGCCATCTCCTACTATCTCTGCTGCTGCATCCAGTTGCTCATTTGAAGTTTTATTCATTTTGGCTCACTGCCAAGAAGTCTGTGCTTCCTGGCAAAGATCCAAAGTACACATGGAGCCTGCTAGAAGACTATTTCTGCAGGTTTTATTAAGCTTTTTATTAAGCTGTTGATCTGTGTTTATTTACTTCACTTGTTTTTTTTCTCTATATACGGTTCTCAGTCTGTCCTCTTCTACAGTCACACAACAACACATTGGATTTTTAAGTACAGCCCATGGTCGTGAAAATACGGTATGAAATAAAAGATACCTCATGAACTAACATGCACTAATAATTACTTACGTACTTACGAGGCTCTTGGTGTTGCACTTCAATAGTGCAGGTGGAAGAAGGTGTCTCATCAGCTGCGTCGTGGTATCTAGCTAGCCTTTTCCTCTTATTTGCCGGTGATGGTTCGGAGCCCAGACATAATTCTAAATCTGGATGCAGCTCGGATTACAGTAATGCTGCAATCATCAACTACTTTAATTGATTAATTGATTATTGCAAGGGTTGTTTGAAAAGTGAAACAGCTAGTAATGTGGCGTGCTGAAAAAAAATGTCGTATTTAACAGTTTTTTTCTTTCAAAGATGGCTGGGAGTAAGTTCATATTATATTCACCACAGTATCTCACCTAAGTCTCAACTACCTTAGTATGCTACTGCCCTGCAATATTGGGAATAAGTAATCTGTATAATTGTAAAATAGTAATAGTCTACTCTGTCATTCCAGAGCCAAAATTAAGGAGTTGGTTTCAGTAAAACAAATTGTGTATGTGCAGAGCATATTATGGTGCTATATTTATTGCAAAAATACAGAGACAAATAGCATTATGTAATGATATTTTCTCAAATCAAAAGAAAGTAAATTAAACAAGTCCAAAATCTTAATCCCAATCGTGATCCAGTAACTATTTTGGTACCTCAGGGCATCATAGGTGAGGAAGATGATGTTGTGGAAAAAGGTATTAAGCTAGACGAACATTATCAATAATATCTGTAGACGTTTGTGCCTTCTGGCAGAAAAAAATAAATAAATAAAACGACATCTTGTACAACAGCTGAAATGAACTCTCATTCAGAATATGACACTATTAAGATTTTACCATACAAAAACCACGTTGGACACCGAAACTCATCAGTTACATGCACATTCAAATCTGCCATCTACTGGTTTAGGGTTGTCAAAATGGCATGTGAAAATATTATTACATATTGGATTAGTTTATAATTATATATAAGTAAGGGTTTTTTTTTAAATAAAAAATCTAGTCTTTTCTTTATTTCTTTATTGTTGTCTTTTAAAGTGCTGGAAATTGAGTTTACATTTAGTATCTGAAAGCAATATGCTGCACTTGAAAGCAATATTGATAATAGAGCACATGGTTGTATCCTAAAATTGCAGGTCAACAGATGCTGGCTTTGGAAAAACTGCAAAGTATGCTTGTTATTCTACATGGGTTCATTACAATGTGCAACATCATGAGTTGTCAATGTTGCATTGTCAAATGTTGAGTGCATCTAATATTCTGTTGATACATGCATGATGCTAATACTTAGTATTAAAATATAAACTACATTAAAAGAGCAAAGAAAATAAAAAAAAACCAAAACAAACAAACAAAAAGGATTGTAGACCATTTTGGATACAGTTGTGGTGAATACATTTTCAAGCGTTTGACATTTAAATCTGGTCTTCTGCTTTGAGCTTTAGTGTTGTAATTCTATTCATCTTATCAGCTCTGATAAACCATGAAACACACTTCTTCCTTACCTTTAGCCCTCCACACACAGAGCCCTAACAACACAGGACCTTTTCAGCGTCACCATCAGACACAAGGCTGTAGCACTGAAGTTGTGAAATCATATTACAACAGTAGATTATTTTTCTTTTGTTTGTGTTCACATGGAGCCAGCAAACTATATGTGATATATGTCTGAGTTTGTAGAAAAGAGATATTAGAAAAAAGCTAATCACATTTAAAGGACTTAACTCTCCTGGTGAGGCTAAATAACCTCAGCGCAAAGCACAGATCACTTTTTTTCATTACTGAGCAGCTCTGAGATTTAACATAAAAAAACGTGGTCATGAATACTTTATCAAGACATCCTCACACTCTTGCTGATAAAGTAGCTCTTGCTGATTGAAGCATCTTATCTGGAAATGATTGTGAAAGAGCGCTTGATGTCAGGACTCTTGGGAAACATGTGCCAAAAAGTACTTGTACTTATGCCTGGCTGACTTCACTGAAAAAAGGTTTTACTTTTCTTTAAAATTTTATCTGAAATGAAAGCCAGTAAAGAATCTTTAGACTTTGAGTCCTAAAAATAACCCAGAAATGAGCGTCTGCATGTCAGTGAGCATCTTTGTCGGTGCTTCTCTCCATCTTCCATCCATTCCAGCCCATTAGAGGGAGTAATTGCTGGAGCCGGCCTACTGGAAGGAAATGGGAATTGAAAAAAAATGTGCTCCAAATTCTTACGCCATTAGCCATCAGCTTAATGTGTACAAGGAGAGACAAGTGCACAAGCTACAATATGCTGTGGTTAATGTGTTTTTAATTCGGGCAACATATAGTGGAAGTGCATGCAACCTGAGAGTCTGTGTATAGTGCAATACTAAAAGTTCATATCACTGAAGTGACACACACCCTTGCTGTTGTCAAGGAATTATCAGGCGGACCCTGTCCCTCGGTTCAAAAATACACACACGGGTACTCTGTTTATAAAAAGGGTTGTGCCCTTGAATGCTCTCTCTCATCATTTGAAAAGCAAACCTTGAGGCAAACTGCCATTGTCGCTGATACACCAGTGAAAAAATGCCTGCAGACTACAACGGACGCTGGGAGATGGTGACCAATGAGAACTTCGAGGATGTCATGAAAGCCCTGGGTAAGTTCCACCCATGCATACCACATGTAACACATCACAGAAGGAAAGGATCGTGTTGGTGAGTTGGTTTTTTTTTTTGGTAATTATTAATTATCATTTTAAGATAGACATTTAAATAACAAGTCTGAGTTTAAAAATCCGGTATGGGTGTTTGAGAGAAGATGAGTGAGAGATGGGAGGTTTTAAAAAAAGGACCGCTGTGGTGCTGCTTCATTTCTTTATTGAGCTACTGTCAGGGTAAGTTAACCTCCACTCTGTGAACAGTTGCTGTCTGTTACCACGCCAAATAAATATTGATTCAGTACCTTCTGCATTTTCATCTAACTGATGTGCAGAAATGAAAAATGGATCTGACCCTTTATCAGGCAACAGGGCGGCTCATCTGAATGGCAGAAATTTTTCTTAAAAAAAAACTCTTCTATTTGGCTCAGAGCTAGAAACACTTTCATTATTCACAACTCTATCTGCAATTTATAAGACAACCCTGGTGCACCCGGCTCACAAGAAATCCAGGAAATCCTCAGCGCCTCCACCTCATTTCCATCGAGCGGATAGGAAAATGACATCCTTATGGAAATGTGTGAAAAATAACATTCAAATGGGTAAATGTAGGGATCTCATCTGTAAGAGTGATGGGAAGAAATTGAATTCTCACTTTGGGGCAAATAGGATATGAATATCTAAATGGTAAAGATGGGTGGTTCACTTTGGCAGAGCTTGATACGCAAAGGGGCGGAGAAACTCATTTAGGCCTGTTTTGACTTGGAGCAAGGTTATTTCTAACGGGTAAATGAGACTGTCAGAAGGACCTGTAGGAATGGAATCATAAAAAGCATCCTCTCACTTTAGATTGTGTCCACCCAGGATGCCAGATCAGGACTAGAGAAGGCTTCACAGCTCTATTAACCATTTACTGGGTGAACGGATATATTGGTATACACTTCAGCGTACATACAAAATGCCTCTGCATGCAAGTCCATGAAACTATAGAAACACACTAACCTTAAAAGGTCAGGTGATATCCCAGATATTTCACTGAGATCAGCCTTCAACATAGAAATGAGAAAAAAAACTGTACTCCCAATTTGCTGATGGGTAATTTGTGTTTGTAGAATTTTTTTTTTGCAGATTTAAAGTCTATCAATAACCTCCAATATCCCAATAACTAACTTCTTAATAAGCTAATTTTGTTCATTTGTTGAAAATTCCAAGTATTTTTTAGTGAGTGTCCGTTTAATCTCATCTGATAGCGCCTAACTGGCTGATAACAAAGCTATTGATATTCTTTGAACCTGTTCATGCTTGCAGATATCGACTTTGCCACCAGGAAGATCGCTACCCATCTACACCAGACAAAAGTGATTGTTCAAAATGGAGATAAGTTTGAAACCAAGACCCTGAGCACCTTCAGAAATTATGAGGTCAACTTTACCGTGGGGGAAGAGTTTGAGGAGCAAACAAAGGGTCTGGACAACCGAAAAGTCAAGGTGAGAGGGGTGATGGCATGTGAAATTTACCTACAGTAAGACAGCTGTTGGAATAATTTACCACTAATTTATTGTCCAATGTTTATAATCTCAGACTCTGGTGACCTGGGATGGGGACAAGCTGGTGTGTGTCCAAAAGGGGGAGAAAGAAAATCGTGGCTGGAAACAGTGGATCGAGGGAGACCTGCTACATCTGGTAAGAAAAAGGGGGACACAGAGGGAATTTTGAAACTATTTCTACCTGGGGATAAATGTTTCCCATGTGTCCACTACTGCTAATTCAATCTGTAAAGTTAGCCTTGTCTTTATGATGAAGAACAAAAATGCAGTTTAGCTCACCTAGTTTAACCTATACTTGCATCATCCTGAACAGTCTCCTATCTGCAGGCAATAACAATTAAATATACCTATCTACAACACTCAGATAGCAGCTCTGCCTGGTTGTGTAACCATCATCACATTTGTGGCAATATGCTGCTTTCAAAGTCTGAAGGTCTGTGTTTTTCATTTCTTTCAGGAAATCACTGCTCTAGACAAAGTCTGCCATCAAGTATTTAAGAAGGCCCAATAAGGATGTTCTGTGCAAATCAAATGATTATGTTGCTGTCTACTCTAAATGCAAAAAACATGAATAAAAAGATTTCATACAACATTGATATTTAATTGTACTTTTGATAAAACACACATAAATGCACTGCTGAGTTTGCATGGGTGGAGATAGCTTCGTCTTTCAAAAACACATCCCTTCAACATGTCACTGCGAGACTGGAGTAACCAAAATAAATGAATGAAATGTTATTTAAAATGCATATCTTCCACTATAGATGGCCATGGTGGTTTATAATAGTGCTTCTCTAACCTTTGAGCTTTTGAGACCCCAAAATTACATCAGTGACCCAGCCTCCTGAATGTAGTAACTGAGTTATTAATTGTGTAATATATCAAATTGGGTCGTGTTGTAATGTAAGGTTGAAAAACACTGAGAATCTGATGGGAAAGATTGTGTTTTTGGTGGCTACTGTTCACCGCTGTGACGAGGCATTTACATGGCCGAAATGACCTTCTCGTGGAGATAAAGCCAAATTCAGATTTTCAGTCTGGCATGTGTAATTTAGCTATTTATTCATTGATGTGTTCACTAATTAAGCAGCTAATTGTACAGATTAACTTCTGTATTAATTGTTTATTTTAGAAGCACTGAGGGGGAAATATATTTCTTACATTTAGTCACCCTATGAAATGATCTTGCAACCCTCAGTTTGAGAACCACTGGTATCAACCACTCTACAGGTCCCCAAGCAGTATTTTCTTTTCTTTAGAAAGAACAGACTTGCATCTTTATAAACGATAAAGACATTATCTTTACATTAACTCTCCCTGAACAGTGTTATGGTCATAACAGTGTAAGTGTCACAGTCAGTGACCAGGAAGGAAGGGATGGACCCAAAAGCAGAGGTAACTACAATGGGAGTGTGAGAGAAATAAGTTTATTTAGATTGAACTTAACTGGTCTGGGGGCTGGGTTCTGAGCGGGGATGAATCTCCTGGGAGAAAACAGATGATGAGTGTGGTCCAGGATGATGACAGTGGTAAAAAACAAGATGTTTGACTCACTTAGAACCTGGGGTAAATATGATGGCAGAGGAGGTGGCTGAGGTGTATCCAAGGGTGACTGAGTTCAGGTGGCATTTATTTTATTGTGACATGGCTTAATCCAATAAAACATGCCGACACGTTTCAGCCTCAAAGGGCCTTCGTCAGGACAAGAAGTGTTTGGAGTTTAGTTTCCTGTTAAAAGATTATAAAACCCAGCTGTTCTTTGTGGGTGGGTAAAAAGTTTTATAACCATCTGCCAAAAAGAAAATGAAGGAGTGCTGCATACATTGTTGGCATAACATTAATGAATATATGGAAAGATTTAAGTAACATGGTCATATATAAATTCATAAACATGCACACATATACATATAAAAAATATATCCACTGATTTAAATTATTACTTACATCATATAAAATCCTTGTAATATACAAAACACATATTTAAATTCAAGAGAGAAACTTATTGAGATACCCGTGATGGATTATTATTACAAGAAGGGAGAAAAATCTAGTTAACCATTTAGACCTGGATAACTGGTAGCTTTCAATGTACATATGCAGAATGATTCTCTTTGTCAGAGTCTTTTGAGTCTGTCTTCGTCTTTAATTGAGTGTTCAATACGTTCGATCCCTGAGATCTTCAGGGAGTCACAGTTACTATGATTTGGGTGTGTGTATGAAGGGATGTGTTTGAGGGGGGTGAAAATATATGTGTATGTGGGGGAGAAAGGGGTGTGTTGCGTGTGCGTGTGCATATATATATGTGTGTGCATAGATGGGGAGGGAGGGGTGTGTTGGAAGGGTTAGGGATGGGTGTGGGTGGAGGGATGTTTCCCAGGGTGGGTGGGTGGGGGTGCTGGCCCATCCTGGGTGGCGGTCTGGGGAGGCCCTGGTCCCCAGCAGGGGTTGGTCGGCGCCTCTGCTCTTGGGGGTGGTGGGGTTGCTCCCGGTCTGCGGGGGCCCTGGGCCCGTGCTCTGCCTGCCCTGGGCACCTGGTGAGGTCTGCGTTTGCCGACCTGGGCCCCATGACTGTGGGAAACTCTGCCTGGGACCTCCCTCTCCAGACCTTGCCACCTGGACAGATACTGGGTCGGCTCCGGGTGGAGTGGCCGGGGTCCTTCTTTGGGGATGACTGCCGGATGCCCTGGTCTAGGGGTCTGACCTCTGGGTAGACGGGGGTCACCTCAGCATGTACACGATTTTGTGAGTACTTTTCATCCAGTATGTTCTGCATGTTGTCACAAACACAAAAAGCCATTTTCCTTATTTGTGTTTACATGTGTTGCTTATTCATCTCTGGTGCTCCTGGCTTCTGCTGATTTCATCTTCCTGCAGGGCCTATGAGATATGCTTTATGTTTATGTTCAGGTGTGATGGATAGTATAGTGTGTGTGGTCAAATTATGGCACCCCTGCAACCCTCCTCCTGTTTTTATGTCCTATTTTCCTTCTCTTTTCTTTTCTTTTGTTTTTTTTCAGTCCTCTCCTGTCAGGTATAGCAAGACATGTAAGTTCTAATAAACATCTAGCTAAAATAAATAAAGAACACTAACTATCAAGAGGATCTTTGTATATATATATATAAATAAAGCTCCTTTCGACAGAGTAAATTTGTTCAGCAACAACATAGCAAGCAGACCATCATTCTACCTCCTGGGAAAGACACATTTAAAAAAAAAGAAATTCTGAAATTCATCCTTTTTCTGGATACTTTCATGTAAAAAAATTAGTTATTATATAAAATAATCAAACAGAAATAGTCTGATGCCAAATTGCAGAAATTAAATAAATACATATAAAAATTTAATTACATAAATGAACAAAAAGAGAAAAGTCTTCTGTTTTAGTCTTCCCCAATTATTACCCCTCCCAGCATTGCATAAGTTCTGAGGCACAATGTGTACCTCTGCTGCTCCACCGGGTCTGGAGCTGCTTTCACAGGAAGTGCTGAACTATCCACCTAGCACAAGTAAAGGTCTCCATTCTCTTAGACGGACATCCGGGACATTTTGACGTAATTACATAGCAACGTAGCTCGCCATCTTAGCGTGGTGAAAACAGGCCCTAGCGACACTACAGAGGAGACATGGTAAAATCATGTTTTTGATCGGCAACACATCTAATTTTTTAAAGAACAAGCGGTTCAAGACCAAGTACCATCTTCGTTGAGTGGAGTCAGGAGAGATAAGTGGCTGAGCGCCGTCAACAGATGCCAAATACGATCGGATGTAATGGTGATGGTTAAAAAGTTGTGGCAACCAAAGTCCCACTATACCTACGTCTCTGTCCTTTATTTTACATCCAGTAAGTGCCCATTCAGTGATATTCTATAAATAATAATATATGAACTTGATAATAAAATGCACTCCTGCAAAGAACCCAAGACCTCTTAATTACAACGAGTCAGACCGGTCGTATTTAGGCTAACTGTTAGCTAAGAGTTAGCAGTTACATTCAGAGCACCATAAACAATAAACATGATTGTCTTTTAACCTCGCTTCCTTTTTGCTTCTTGAGGTGTTTTTAAAAAGTCTGGCTGTGTGTCTTGGATGGACTCTGATTGGAGTATTCCACTTTTGGCCCTGCTAATAGATCGTACAAGCATATACCATATATTCCCTCATCTAAGTGACAGTTATCTCGTTATAACATGATATTTTTAACTGAAACATTGTTTCTCGGGGAACTTTTGATTCTGGTCCGGAGGGAACAGTGAGAAGATGAAGAGGAGTGCATTTTATTAAGCCGAAATCTGTCAGAGGAATGCATTTCCACACAGGAAAAAAAGATAACTCATTATATTAACCTTGTTGAAACTAGGGTTAGGGTTACACATCTTGTTATAATAAAAAACCATCTTATTAAAGTTTCTCGATTTAATGAGATTAATATATTGTTATATCAAGAAACTGTCATATTATAATGAGATATGTTTTTCATTAAAATGAGAAACTGGTCCAGTATTTTTTA
>JBAMHX010000010.1:4995949-5007674 GCA_037177515.1 Pseudomugil tenellus | reverse complement strand
CCGGATGACCGAGCTCCTCACCCTATCTCTAAGGGAGAGCCCGGCCACCCTGCGGAGGAAGCTCATTTCGGCCGCTTCTTCTTTTATCTTCATTATTAAATTTATATTCTTCTCAATCTAAATAAACCAGTGTCCTCATCCTTGACAGGAAAAACGGTCTCCTACAGTGGTTCAAATTCAAGTTTATTTATGTAACACATTTACCACATCCCAGTTGCCCAAAGTGCTTACAAATAAAAAAAAGCTATACAATAAAATAGTTAAATCGTTGAAAATGGAAAAGGCATGTTCAAAAGCAAGTGCAAAGAAAGGGCCTTGACCAAGGACTTAAGCCACAATAAACTGTTATATAAACTATACGGAAAAAGCTCTGTCACCCTGGAATTGAGCCTGGAAGAAGCAACTTTCAGAAGGAGCAGAGTAGAAGAGCTGAAAACCAACACTAGAGCATGCTGGTGCAGCAGCTCTGACAGATACAACCACTGAAGGCTTTACGATCAGCTGATAAAACTTTGTACCGAATCCTAAAACTAACGGGAATCAAGTGCAAAGACATACGCACAGGAGTAATGTGACCAAATTGTCTTCTCCCTGGCAACTGAGCAGCTGCATTTTGAGCCAGCTGCAAATGTTGGAAATGTTTTTGGTCAAGGCCGTAATAAAGGGAATTGCAAAAATCTAACCAGGACACATGGAGGATTTTTTCCAGGTCTTGCTTATGAACAGGAGGTTTTATCTTGCCAAGCAGCTTCATATGAACCAAAAAAAAGCTTACATTACTGAGCTGACTGCCAATGGAAGTTAAAGAGCTGTCACCATTCACACCAAGATCTTAGACATGGGACTGACGGTGTTTTGTTGATGATGGTTAAATGCGATGAGCAGAAGGGACTGTATTAATGGACTGGTCCGGATATCAGTAATCACTATAGCTAGTCGGGTAAGGATTCGATTGATGCTTAAGAAGGGCTCTTAATCTTATTTATTGGACAGTTGCCAATCATGGTAATTACCTCTGTGCAAATAAAATAACTAGAAATAAATTGTACAGTATCATCTACAAGAGAAATAAATCAATAATCAGAAATAACTAATCAGTTGAGAGAATAACTTCACAGGAATTACAAACTGAATTGAATGATAATACAAAGAGCTAAAATAGTCACTAGTCAATGACCCACAGTAAATAAGAAAATAAAGAGTTGCGTTAAAGCACCTTAACGAGTGCAGGTTAAGGACTAGAATGCTCCAAATACGAACATACTTAAGCCGTAACACTAGCCATTAATGACACAAATGTCCTGTGTGCATTACAGAGTGAACAGAATTATCATGCACTTCACCTACACTTCTACTGCAAATAAACGACAAATATAAGCAGAATATTATTTCTAAACTGACTCAAATATTTATATTAAACAGATCAGATATCTCTACCAGCTAGGCTAACAACCGAGTGGAATGCCATTCACACGTGATGTATGCTAATCATTAGCCTTCAGCTAACTATATACATTCCGACCTTAAAACAGCATGTTCATCTTAAATTATTAAACTTACGTTCATTGGACGCATGAAGGCACAGAAGGAAACTTATGAATTTACTTGAGGCATTATTATGAAACAAAACTGCTCATAATACTGAAAGAGCAGCCTCCGTCGTAGAGCCGTGTGGCCTGCAGGCTGATTCACTGTGTGACGGGAATGCAGGCCTGTGATTGGATGGTCAGCGAATACATCCGCTGTTCACGTGGAACCCGTGCAGGCCCCCTCAGAAACCCGTGCACAGACATTGAATGAAACTGTGCACAGATTCTTAAAGGGACCCACAATGAGGGTGCACAGCAGGAATGCACAAGTTGGATATCCTCCTGAGACCCAGCAATTCATTTTTGTCCTCTGTAGAGGACATGCGTCTCAGGAGGTATAAAGCAGTGTCTACAGACCGTGTGAAGTAAGTGGACCCGAAAACATTGCACTGTTCAGAAAGACCACAGTCTCAGTTTGTTCCTCATTTAAATGGAGAAAGTTTATTTGCTGCCATGCTTTTACATCTTTCAGGCAACTGAGCATATTAATAAGTGAATCACTCTGTGGTTTCAAGGGGGCATATACCTGCACATTACCTGCAAAGCAATAATAGGGACTATTTTGCTTTTTGAGTATATATCAAAAAGACAGTACAAGAAAAATAGTAGTGGACCTAAAGTTGTGCGGGACTCCACAACTGGAGCTACAGCTGAGGAATACTCAACTGTTCTACTGATCAAGCAAACACCCACATGCAGAATGACCACAAATTTAGTACAAAACTAGAAGTGCAAAAAGAAGTCGTTAACATTTTAACCATTTTGTTTGTCAGAAAATTTTGAACTATGATATATTTTTATTGTGATATTGTGATTTTTATTGCTACAGAAGCCAAAAAGTGAACATCATAGATATATAAATATGGATAGATAGATAGATTGGTGCATTATATGTTCTTTGTTTTTGGATTAAAAAAAAACATTTTCAAATGTGTTGTTCTTGACAGATTTGTAGTGATGTGTGGAGACAGGGAGTATATAATCTTTACTGCAATGGCCTTAAGGAACAAGAGCTTTGGTTCTGCTCAGGAGTTTGTCTGGGCACATGACTCCTCACAGTAAGTTTGTTCTACTAGAGGAATTTAACATTGAACAAAAATATTTGTTCCCTTGCAGATATTAATGTGAATACATAATGCATAATGTTACCTTCAAACATTGACTGGCAGGCTGTTTGCATCTTCTTTGACTGTCAGGCATTCCAGTATGATCATTTAAGCTAGCTTTAGTTTAATATGTAACACATGGCTAAGAGGAGGAAATCTAACTCTCATTAGAAAACAGGAATGTGTATTTCTCTACATGGAAGCTATGCCTCAAAATGTTATAAGTGCAAAATAAACGTAGTATAATTTGATTGAGAATCTTAAACTTGCAAATGTGTTTGTTCTATTTACAGATATGCCACAAAGGATGGCAACACTTTGGTGAAAATATTCAAGAACTTTAAAGAGAAAAAGACTTTTAAACCTAACTTTGGAGCTGATGGTAAATTTCCTTATTTATGTGATTTTGGAGCATTTTCAGTTCACACGCATTAAGTATTTCTATCCTCCTGCCCGTCAGAGTCTTTGTTGGCTTCTTACTGGGAGTGAGGTCAAACAGTGGCTTGGCGGTCTACGACTGGGAGAACGCTGATTTGATCCGACGTATTGACATCCAGCCAAAGCATGTCAGTAGCAATCAGTTAGTGCCAGAGTTTGTCATGGAAGGTCAGTTTATTATTTTAGCCTTTCAGTCATTTATTTCTGTGTACAGATTTTCTGGTCTGGTGTGCATTGCTGCCCCCCATGAATCCAAGGTAGAGATGATGGAGGATAGGATAGAAGACGCCTTCCAGGTCGTTTCTTTCCAAATTGAACTGATGAGTGTTTGAGACCTTTAGAAAATCCTGATTCTTTGGATGAAATTTTTCTTTGCTCTCATGTTCCTTTTGTTCTTATTTATTTCTTTTTCTCATGTCCCTGTGCTGCATCCTAACCAGGTGCTGGGGGAGGTCCAGGACATTGTAAAGACAGGGTTATGGGTGGCAGATTGCTTCATCTACACGAGCTCTGTTAACAGACTGAACTACTATGTTGGAGGGAAGATCATCCCTTTAGCTCACATGGACAGGTACCACCAAAGTATCCATCCATATTATTCATTCAATGTACATTTGTGTAATGTCATTATCGCAGGTACTGCAATGTAGGAGCCAAATGCACTCAATATGTTCATCTGACCATCCATCTATGACCTGTAGACCTGGATGGGGAGACTGTCTACGGTACTTTGGTTTTTGACTGCTTGAACGTTGGCAGTCGACAATGAAACATGATGGGATAAAACATTTACTCAGGACCTTACACAATAAAATAAAGCAATAAAAGATAACAATAGGAATAAGTTTCAGATGCAGACAAAAACTATTTTTGTAATATCCACACAAAGGTAAGATCAGTCAACTGTCATTAAGATGGTAGGAGTGCAGGATAACTTATGTCTTATATGTTGAAAATTCCTGAATTTTATATCACTATACTTAACGCAGGGTCAGAAATAATGCAATGTCAGTTTTTTTTTTATATATATATATTGTGCAGTGTTAATCCACAAAATAAAACAGAAAAGTTTTACATGAAGAACACTGTAGCTTAAAAACAAACAAAAACACTGCATTTCTGTTGTACTGCAGGACCATGTATCTGCTGGGTTACATCCCAAAGGATGATCATCTCTAACTTGGAGACAAGGAGTTCAACATCATCAGCTACTCTTTGCTACTGTCTGTGCTGGAGTATCAGACAGCCACCATGAGTAAAGAACAGAGAGGCAGGGCTGCCCACTTCTTGGAGAAACAGGTGTGAACTGACCTCCCAAAATTAAATGTTAATTGTTTTGCTGTTTCTTTCTCTTCTTCTCATTGAATTCTTCTTATATAACTGTTCTTATCTTCCAGGAAAAGTCATGATTCCCTGTTTCTTATATTCGCTATGGTACATTTTTATAAAAAAGTTATTTGTTTTGTGTTTTCTTCTGTTGCACAGGGCTTCAGACAGCAGGCGCTGGCTGTGTCCACTGACCCTGAACACAAGTTTGAACTTGCTCTGCAGCTGGGAGAACTTAACACAGCCTACCAGCTGGCACTGGAAGCAGAGGTTAGAGACCAGTCTCTAAACGTTGTATGGTAGCATTTGTATAATTCTGCTTTTATGTATGCATGTTTACACATCATCTCTGTTTAATTAGATAGTAAGCAATAATCTTTGCAGTAATAAAATGTGTTAATGAAGAGTTTATGTATATAATATGGGACATCAATGCAGAGGATATGAACATCATAATAAATAAATTGTGCTTTTGTTGCAAAGGATTTTATTAAGTCAAATGTTATGACTATGAGAGATTATGTAGAGTAATATTTGCCATATATAGATCTGACAGGGTGAGTCACACCTATGAAAGCTTGACAATAGACAGAGTCATGCTTTTCATCCAGTGGTAATCCTCTCTCCAGTCAGAGCAGAACTGGCAGAACTCGGAATTGCAAAGTGCCAGTTTAGTCTGGCTCATGAGTGTCTGCACCAAGCCTGGGATTACGGGGGATTATTGCTGCTGGCAACCACCTCTGGCAACGTGGAGATGGTGGGAAAATTGTCCGAGGGGACAGAGAAGGATGGAAAGACCAACGTGTCCTTTCTTACCTACTTTATGCAGGGGAAGTGAGTGTTTGAGGAGCATAGGAAAGAAAAGAGCTGTTGAGGCTAGTTTACATGCTTTTGCATTTTGTCTTCCAAAATTTATTTTTGTTTGATAGACTGGAAACATTTTTGGACCTGCTTATCAAAACAGATCAACTTCCAGAAGCTGCATTTCTGGCAAGAACATATATGCTCAGCCATGTCTCAAGGTACAGCTTAGTGCATTACATTGTACCTAAATAGTGACTTTATCACATTCACAGACCTGCTGCATGCATGTCTGTATGTAGCACTTGTTCATATTTTGATTAAAAAAAATGACAAAGTCTAGATTAATATAAGTTCAATTTTGCTACTCTGGAATGTTTTCATTAATTACATTATGCATCACTGAGAAGTTGCATATATGCTCCTTTTCCTCCAGAGTGGTGATGCTTTGGAAGGAGAGTCTCTCCAAGGTTAACCGGAAGGCAGCAGATGCTCTGGATGACCCCAACGAGTACAGCAACCTGTTCCCTGGCCTCGAGCAAGCCCTGCTGGCTGAGCAGTACCCGAAGGAGACTAATGTCAGGGTCAGACCTGCTGCAGAATACCCACTTATTATGGTCAGCGAGAGTCAGCACAACTCTTTTCCAACTTTATCAGACTGTGAAGATATTTCACATTATATTGTGCAAAGAAGTGGCAACATTGAAACAGTTTTAGCTGATAAATTCAGATAAATGTAGAATAAATGTTTAGATTAAAATTTTGTTTGTGTGCCGTTTTTTTTTTTTTTTTTAGCCAAATGAGGATCGACATGTTCTAGAGGAAATTGCAGGTTTCATTCCCAAAGGAGGGATCACACAGCCAGAGGTGAGGAGACACAGTCTGTGTCAGTGTTACACCATTCACATTCATGCCCAATTAAATGCCAGTGAGACTAAGTATAAGGCCAGAACAAGAATTACCCTCACTGGGACACTTACATTTTATCAATGCTGCACTGGAAAAATTCAATATGAGAAAATTAAGCATAATCAACAAGATTCATATGCAGTGATAGAATAATATCCTGTAATAATCATTTAAGCAATAACAAACATATCCAAACAGTGTAAGTAAATAAAAAAGAACCTATTACAAATGAAAATGTTATGATTATCCAAAATAGGTTTATGATAGCTGAGAAATCACCTGACCAAGAATATAAATATGTAATTCTGTGTTTTTATGGTATAGGAAGTGGGGAGCATGAGCATGGCCCTCATTCCACCAGCAACGACAGATTCCACATCCAGAAGCTGAAGCAGCAATACTGGAAGAGCCCATTCCACTAAAACATGAGCCTTGCTTTAGTGGAGAAGGAAAATGATGTTCAGACAGAAGATACCCATCCTCCTTTCACTCAAACTGAAGAGAATGGTGAGCAAAATCACGCACAGCCTGTGTCATGTGAGGTGGAAGACATGAAGGAGGTCAATGTGAGATCAGAGAGTCTGCTTTCTGCAGAAGTCCATGTCTGAGGTTCCAGCCTCACAATCAGAGATGGTACGGCTCAGTCTGGTGGGAGAAGTCAAAGTATCCAATAAAGTCCTGGAAGTGACTCCAGCAGCAGAAACTCAGTTCGTTTCCCGTATTTCTGAAACCATTCTGGCAACTGAAAAGGCAATAAATGAGGCAGAGAGTGTCCTGAGAGTTGATGCTGAATTTGCATCAGAATCTGCAGGCTCTGGGGAAATAACCAGTAACGATAAAGAAGAAACAGAAATCATCCCCTCCGAAGAGCCTCCCGTCATGGATGCAGAAGCTGCAGAAGAGACCATGGTTGCAAAGGACAGCACAAACACTCCAGTGCTGGATGCATCTGCCACAACCCACGCTCTCTCCAGTTTGACCCATGATTCATCCCAAGACTTTATTGAAGATGCATTGGTGTGGTATTGCGCCCAGTCCCAGCACAAGTGCCTCAACAAAAGCAACAAACCACAACACTTCCAGTTGAGTTGGAGGGCAAATCAGACCAGGGGGCACTTAAAGCTGAGCCAGATATTTCAGTCCCAGAAGTATCTCCCACACAGAGGAATGTAGCAGAGGAGGAGGCGGCAGGTGCTGAGGGATCTGAGGAACCTGCAGAAGACCTTGAGGTATACGTGAGTGATGAGGTAAACTAGCTTTCAGCCACAACATAAATATTAGATATAAACTATCCAGGGAGAAAAGTCACTGTCTGGTTTCAACTCACCAAATCACGTGGAGTTGCTTCAGTTGGTCAGGTCTAGATTCAGGAGTTTTTTGTAATTCAGGGATGCAGTAACGGGTGTGTGACCAGGGAGTTAGTGCAGTTGTATATCAGACTTTTTGCACAAACAGAATTCTAACCCTGTGTCTCTTTAACTCTATCTGCAAACATTTTTTAAACTGCAGGAACTGGATGATTTGGATCTTCGACCTGGAGGATATCGACCCCCAAGATGTCAACTTAGAGGATCTGCTGGTTCAAGACTAGAAACTCAATATTCTCACAAGTTTGTGACCACCAACAAAAAGAGCGAGACATGCTACCCTCCCTTTAAAATCTCCTTTAAAGGGAGAGGAAGAAAAATGTGTTTTAGGATAAATACATACCATTTTTATTTCTAAAGCACTTTAAAAACAACAAACTGCTGACCAAAGTGCTGTACAATAACAGCGAGAAAGAAAAACATACATTATTACAAATAAAATCATCCATAAAACAGCTAAAAACAGACACAGATGACAAGTCATTCCTGCATAAAAGCCAAAGAATAAAAGTGGGCTTTTAAACAACATTTAAAAACAGCGAGGGAGGTTGCCTGTCTAACTAGAGGGAAACCATTCCGGATCTTTGGGGCTATGACAGAGAACGCTGTCTACTCTAGATTTGTAACGTGTCTTAGGGACAGTCAGAATACAGATGCATGTAGGGAAACTGGGCTGTGCTTTTCATTTGTAGTAAATGACATGTTGCCTTTATTTAATTTCCTCCTGACAGCCATGCAAGCATAAACCTGACACCTACCTCTTAATATTCTTCAGCCCTTGAGCGATGCCATTGTTGATCAGTGATATGAAAGCCATCAAATTCAAGCAGTATTTTATTACTCACTATACAGGAAACAACTTCAGGATGCACTTTTTTTTAAGTATGCGAGATGTATTCAGAAATGCTAAATAAATGGGATACACTGATACATTTTCCTCAAACCAAAAACATTACTTGTATTTGAGTACTTCTCTATACCAAGTATGAGTATGGGTGGTAATACCTCCCACTAGAGTTCTTTAATGGTTTTTCTTTCTGGTAAAATAAGGTAAAATAAATTCCCCAGTAAGGAGTGTAAACCAGAATGTTTGTTGGAGTGTATACAATTTTAAATGGTCATCCTGCTACCATCATTAGTGGTTCTCAAATTTGTTAAGCCTCACCCCCTTATATAAGGGGGTAAGATTATATCCCTTGGTGTTGTGACCCCCACCCTGTGTGACATCATTTGGGTCAGATCACAGTTTTCCTGCATATGCCAGACTGGGAAACCGCCAGAATCTTAAATAACACATTCAATGCATCCCAGTTGTCTAAAGTGCCTAAAAATAAAAGAACTACACAATAAAACAATCAGTAAAAATAAAATAACTGCAATATTAAGGAAGAAGTGGGCCTTGAGCAATGACTTAAAACCAGAAAGTGTAGTTTTGGTTGAGTGTTGTCAGAAACCTAAATGCCCCAAATCAGCTTCCCACAGATTGTCAAATACACATTTTTATTTAAAATGGCTTCTTTTGTTTATGCAATAACATTTTAAACAAAAATATGGTCATTTCAGATGCATCTTTGCATTAATGGTTATATTCTTCACAATAGTAAAAATCCTGAAAGTATTTGACAAATGCTGTGCGCGATATCTTTTTTTACAATTGTCTGGTGAATTATCTTGCAACCCCCGACGGGGTTCACCTGACCCGCAGTTTGAAAATCAGTTACAAGTAAATACACATAGCAATATGAGATACTAGTAATGGTGCATCGCTGCTAAAAAAGCCAATGACTCCAAGGTGCTGCAATATCTTTTTTCACTTTGACATCATACAATGCAACTCACAGCAGCAGTGAACACAAAGTGCTTTTTATGGAGTACTGAATAAACTAAGATCAAAGTTATATGTTTTCTCTTCTTTTAAATAAAAGCTATTTTGTATGCTACTAAGAATCTGGACTAGTAAAATTAATTTATAGAGTTTTTCAATTGTCTATTTTTTTTATCTGGGCTTCAATTTCAACTATCACAAAAACACGAATAGGAAGACATTTTATTTTTTTATGTACATCTGTTTTATTTTGCAATTTAAACTTCAAATAAAGACGAGAAACATTTCTAATGAAGACACAGGATGAGTAGCAGAGTTAGGCAGCTGACCTCTCAGCAGTTCTCTGCTCAAACGCCTGGAGAGCCAGCTCAATGTAGCCTGACCTCTGGGACTCCCTCTGGGCGTAAATCTGCAGAGACAAGCGTTGCAAGTCAACATAATAAAAACAGAAATCACTACAGTGAATCACGTTATCCTCAAGTCTAAACGGTATTAATGGTAATAGAAATAAACTGTCTAAAAAATGCTGACATGATGCCTCTGTTATCCACCATGATTACACCAGAGGCCTTGACAATCATTTAAATGACTATCCCTGCTACTACATCTGATGTATCCTGGACCTCCCCCCCACAGTTCTGCTAGAGACCAACACAAACTGGTCATCTTAGATGATTCTGCTTTAACTTGACCTTTTAAGAGCTATTCTGCCTCCTGGTTTCACCCTGAGGATCCAGGTTTTTACCTGGATCAAATTGCAATACATAATATATAGACTACAAACGGGGGAATAAAAATGAGCCATGAATCAGCAGAAGTGTTTAGTCAAAGTTCAACTGTTCTCACCTTAAGCAGGTCAGTGCCAGTGGCCTGTTGGGTTGCAGCTTCCTGAGCGGACTCGCTGTGTGGATGGACCATGTGGAACAGAGACACGAGGCTCACAGCATCCTGAAGCCTGTAAACCCAATAAAACCCATCCGTAATATCAGGCCTATGAAAGTGACTTTTTAGCCTGATGCTACAGTAGTGGCATGTAGGAAATGTCTTAATTTATAGGTGAGAAAACTCACAGTTCATTCTTCAGCATGTCCACTATCAGCCCATCCACCCTGCGAGCATTGACTAAGTACCAGGCCATGCCTCCAAAGTGTCTGGTGGATCGCAGCAGCCCATACTTCCCATGCTTGTCCAGGTCTTCATATGTAGCTGCATGCACCTGGTCAAACAAGAAAAGGAAAAGAAATGAAAAATTCACACTATGCTGCAACAGTGAAGATAAACAGAAAAGACAGAAAGAAAGGGTAGTTTTGAAAACTCGTACTTGTGTTAATAGAAATAGCCAAAATGTCATGTCTCTATTTGGTTTAGTTTGTGTTCATGTTGCATTTTACGTAAACTAACCTCCTGAGGCCTGAACTATGATGCGTGATTAACTCAGCCCGGACTTATCTCCATTCTCTGGATTGACTCAGCCAAACACTGAGGAACTGGGATAAGCTGTACGAAGCTGGCTATGAACTTACTTACTCCATCCAGACCTTTCCATTTAAGATGAGTGCGCGAACACCTCTGGACAATTTCACAGCTACAAGAGGTGTTTCTTTTGAGACTGTGTTGCCCTCAACAATCACTGACCAAGGAGGAAAAAAGCAGGATAAAGAACATTTGGTTTATCAACTAACCAAGACAGAAAACTGGCTCATTCGCTACAAGTAACTAATGGAGCAAAACTACATACCAATATATATGCAGTCTGAGATTTCAGTTTGTTACTGTTCAAACCTAAGGCAGTTTTCATTACATATTGAATTGAATAAACTGTATTGATCCCTTTGGGAGATACTGGCCAAAATTAAAACATTTTTCAAGTCCTTTCCTCCCCATAGTCCCTTGGATGGTCCATTTGCTTTCACACTGTGAATAATAAAAATGGGACCTTTTAAAAAGAGTGTTTCAGTCTGCACCGGAGGGAAAAAAAATGGAACTGCATCAGATCCTAGTGATCTGTTTGACTTCTATTCAGAACTTTCCCCACAATCTTCCACACCTTTCCCAGGAGGAGTTTCTCCCATCCAGAGGATCCTGTCACCGCATGTTCAATTCAATTCAATTCCATTTTATTTATATAGCCCAGTATCACAACAAGTTATCTCAGAGGGCTTCACATGCAGGTAATACCAGAACAATAGACATAACTCACAATGCACACAATTGGTGACTACACTAAACTAAACAGACTCCGGACTTCCTGTCCTTAGACCCTCCTTCGCGGTAAGGAAAAAATCCAAAAAAAACCCGGTTGTAGGGAAAAAGAAGAAACCTCATGGAGCCCCAGGTGAAGGAGAGATCCTCTCCCAGGACGGA
>JBAMHX010000010.1:4984284-4994644 GCA_037177515.1 Pseudomugil tenellus | reverse complement strand
TTAACTTGCAAATAGCACACACATTGATGAGAAAATTTTAAACTGGCACTCCATCACAAAAAGGTTGCCGACCCCTGCTCTAAAGTTTCATAAATCCTGATCACTTTCTCTCTTAACACTGCAAACGTGCCTCTAAATCGGTCTATTTGTTGTTAAAATCAGATATTAAACTGTGTGGATCATGTCACCAATGTGATGTTCGTGCTACAGATTTCTGAGCCAGTTAGCTGGAAAGATCTCTGCGCTGCTTGTTAATGTTTACCTGCACCGGCGCTACCTGAAGACCCAGATAATCTGGTCATTACAGACATCAAGGACACCAGCACCATTACCATCGCTGGTTTCTATCAGACGATGTAAGGTTGGGTTTTGCTACATATTGACAGTCTGTGAACGGATTGCGTTTCCAGTAGCAACAATAGGCAATGTTTGGTTTGGCAGCTGGGAAAGAGGGTCCTGGAGCAGAGGGGGAGCTTGCAGCTCGGAGAGAGAGGGACATGGCAAAAATGTGTTGCAGAACTCTCTTTTCCTTTTTCATTTAGAAGCTCTGATGCAAACTGTTACAGTGCATCATTACACACTTCTGTATTTGTATGAAGGAATTTCCCGCATTGTGATTGAGACCAAAAAAGAAAAAAAAGCTAATACCAATACAATTTGTCAGATTTTGTAGTTTCCCACCTTCAGGTTCTCTTCTTTAAAGAGAAGAGGCACTGTTAGCTTGCGTCCCTCCTTTGGGAAGTAGACCTGAATCAGCCGGTCCCTCTCATCCCAGGTAGCCTTCCTAAGAGTCCCATTAGGCTCCCGTACAACAATGAACCTCTCCTGTAAAAACAAACATGTTAGAAGTGTGTTCATAACTAGCAGAGTTGATAAATCTAAAATTATAAATACAACAACAATGAATTTGCAATTTCCCAAAACTTAGTACAAGCTGAAGATACGTTTACAAAAAGCAAAGGTGTGTGTACCCTGTGTGAGATGTTGTAGGTTATGTCTGTGAATACGTATTTGGCTGTGTCCATGCCATCCAGGATCTTATCCTCAGCTAAAACATCGTTGATGGGCATCCTCTCTGGAAGAACGGGAGGCATCTGCAGCAGCTTCTTGGCTTGTTCTTTTGCCAACAGGACCGCCTATGAACCCAGCGGGATGAGATTAAACAGGTATAAAGCAATGTGGATATGCATGTGTGTGTTTTTGCATCTGTGTCAGGGGCACCTGCTCCAACTGTTCATCCGTCATAAGTTTATATGAGGGTGGCTTCAGCTCTTGTTTAATGGGTCTGAACACTTTTTGGAGATCTAGTCCTGTTATCTTGGTAAGGATGTCCTGCACAGCTGGATCTGTAAACTTGGGCTTTGCATGGTCTGTGGGTGCTGAAGAGAATGATACACTTGTTAATGACTTGAACAACATGTATAACAAGGTGCAAAACTTGTGGACGCATGTATTTAGGAAGACTTCAAGCAACTTCAAAGTATAAAGACAACTAGTTAAATGTATTTTTAACTAATCACCTGGATCTTAGCCCGACCCTGAACAATAACTACAGAAGAGGTGGAAAGCATCTGCAAATGCAAATATGACTATTCAAATGAATGCAATTCAAACCCTGTGTATATAAATACCTTCTTAGTTTTATTTGCAGCTTCTTGAAGCTTAAAGCAAACCCACTCTTAATCTTACAAAAGCCTGACACTGGCACAACTCTATATTATTATCTCACCATTTGGCCCTAAGTCAGGGGTGTCCTAAATCAGTCCCTGGAGGCTGTTGTCCTGAAGCTGTTTTAAGTATCCCTGATGCAAAACATAACTTTATTACACATCTGTGTAATAAAGTGATCCAGAAGCCTTCATGTTCTGCATAATGGCTGATTATTTAATTAATTAGTTACATTTTTCATTTGTAGGGATTTTTTAAACTAATTTAATTGTGTTTGGTAATAAATTTGATTACTGTGAAGATTAGTTCCCAGTTTCAATCAGCAATGATTGATCAGCATATTGAGTGAGAAACCTTGGTTTAATTTTGAACTAAACAGCCATATTAACCACCAAACATTTATTGTTTCTCATTGCCTGATGAACGTATCTAGAACAGAGTTAGATGATTTCATGTAATTTGGAAAACTAGTTCATCTGTTTGTTCTAGTAGGCTTGACAATCCATCCAACCATTATCTGTCCCGCTTATTCCAGTGAAGTATCGCGGGTAGCTGGAACCTACCCCAGCAATCATAGGGCGAGAGGCAAGATACACCCTGGACAGGTAGCCAGTTTGGCTTGACCACATCATGGAGGTTTTACATGTCTCCATTAAGAGAACAAATATAACTAATGCAGAATGTTGTTTCTTTTAAGATCATATAGGTCATGTTTGTTTTTCTATTTCAATAATTAAAACTAAACAAGGAGAATCTGTTTTAGGTTTTAAGCTTCTAATATCTGGAACAAATGCTTTTTATTAAGGTAGTCCGTTTTATTCTAAAAATATATTTTCTCTTACGTGTACATTAAAGGTGATGTTGATTATGATAATTACGTATTTCCTCTTGATGTCTGTATAACGTGTACCTTACCATACGGTTCCTGTTTTTGGCTTTTAAGCTTTAAGTAATTGTTTTATTATTTTGTTTTCTGATGTATTTCTTTTCAGTTTTGAAACTACCAGCAGTGGCTAGCATCTCAAGCTACAAGGTCAGCCGTGTAAGTGTGGGGGTTAAAGAAATCAGTTGAAACTGCAAACGCAGTCATGAAAACATACCTTTCTCTTCTGTTTCACTGCAAAAAGTCCTTAATAAACTACACTTCATCAACGTTTGCTTACTCTTCTGTACATTTTTCATTCGAGAGTAGCTCCGAATCAGACACCGTGCTGTACCAAGCGCCGCCATCTTTCTCTGTACGTCATTTACGTAAAAAAGTGATTCATATAAGACCCAAGTGTTCATGGGGGATGTAGTCCGCTTTTCATGTGTATATCAGTGACAGTATATATATATATGCGTTTTCTCAAAGTTATTGCTTTATTTTACAGCCTCATTTTCCTCTTTGAACTACATGAACAAAAAGAAATGGAGAGCGGGTAGTCTTTTCTTTGCTTTCGTTTTTTAGGCTTCGAAATTTGACCCTATATTTTCGAAGGCAAATATGACTGTCACTCATTTCTTCAGTAGGGGTTGTTGTGGAAATAGTGGTCTGGTCCGGACCACACGGTTATGAGTGGTCCCTGCCTCTAGGGGGCAACCACATCTGTGGTCCGGACTACTGTTTTAAGTGGTCCTTTTCACTAAGTGGCAACTAATCAACTGTCCATGCTGTGGTCTTTAAACCCAATGCTTTAGACACATCACAACAGAGCTACTCAATAGATTTTATTCCGTCGAATATTTCTTATGTCTCAGCCCTCACCCATGAAATATCCAACTTTTTTTTAAAGACCATATTTAATGATTTTTTGTAGATGCTTCTACCCCATTTGCATTTCTTAATATCTCCTAGACTGCACCTAATTTTTCTGGAATAACTGAGTTTCATTTAGGCCTATTTATTACAGGCATAGCATTTTGTTTATCTGTTTTTGTATGAATGAAATGACAATGTGCTCTGTTTGCCATTTAGGGTGATGAAACAAAGGTGTGCAGGCACATTACTCACTGTATTTTATCAATGGAACTAAACTACATCAATGCTCCCAGCAGTGGATCACCACTATAGTGATATGTTTATTATTCAGACAAAATATATTTAAATAATAACTTAAACATATTTTTATTATTTCCTTAAAAGCACAAACGTTGCAATTCCTTCTGGAGGTATTATTAAAAAAAGATATAAAAAGATAAAAACAATATTTAATAAAAATAATTATAACCCAGCAAAATGCTAATTTTATGCTAAGTGTTTATCCTCAGTATTATCACTTTATAAACACCTAATTATTCATTAGTAATTAAATGTTTATAAAGTGATAATACTGATGATAAGACAGATAAAACCTGCATATAAACATAAAATAAAAGCTGCATTTAAATCACCAGGTGGCACTGTGCAACAACATAACAAAACTGCGGCGCCTCAACAAAAATAGCACCAAATGACAAATCTAGTCATTTAGGCTGTATATCATATTTTTTATATCAGACTCTCACAGACACTTGTACTTATCTTCTTTGTGGCTCAGCTCACTGTAGCCTACACACACTCCTGACTCACCATGACAGTGTGTTCTTGACTTGGCTGATAACTGTATAATCTGTCTGAAGGATAAGGTACACATTCTGTTTAAAAGAAAAACATAGACTAAAGTTTCTTATGTAGATAAATCTCCCTGAATGCATCGTTCAGTGGTTTATTCTAAACTTTGACCCAAATAAATAGCATACATGCTGATACCTATAGAAAGGGTTAATACAAAAATGTAATGATATTCCAAAATGTGCCTCCTTCCCCTTATGCCGATAACTTTATATTTAATAATTAAAGCATGACAAAATGTCTACTTCTTTGATATTTTTCTTCTTTATGAAATACTTACTGAAGGCACAAATGAGGTTTTTCAGTAAACAATCATTTCCAATGACTGTTATATAAAACATAGGGAATGCCTTACTTATTTGGGCATATTTTACAGTTCTATAATCTAAAAAAAGTAGCAGATAACTTTGCATGTATACAAAACTATAATATTAATGAATGGATATATGTACCATCTAAAATAGCAAAAACAGTCATTCATGCATCAGCTTTTATTATCATTCAAAAACCCCTATATGAAAATAAGTGATTTAATAAATTGCCATCTCAAAGCTTCAAAACAGAATCATTTACACACATAGAAAAGCTCCAGGACTTAACAGCTCTGCACACCCCACTCTGAAAACCAACTAAGTTCTGTCAGCAGCAATGAGGATGAGTAATCCTTTGAAGGAGATGTGTTTTTGTGCTTTAGCACATCTGGCAGTTTTTTTCAGATTTACAACAAAACATTTGTGCAGTTACACTCATATTTTTAAGTGGTCTGTGTATAAATGACTGACTTCAAATCAGAAAACTCTATTAGGTTACTGCATGTTTGTAAGGTATGTTTTTAAAAAATAACTTATTTAGTTAAATCTGTTTAATCTGAAGTATAAATTAAAACAATTTTGTGGAAATGTTCTAACAAAGTGCTTTGCATTAAGGCATCAAATAGATCAACCAGAAATAGATATGAATCATTGTTTGAACCAAAATAAATAAATCAATAAGTCTTTTTCTAAACTTCCAATTGAACATATGAGAGTGTAACGAGTGTTTATACAAGTTTTACATGAGTACAAGAAGTATAAAATTATATTTCTTGCTAGTATTTTAATCCCACTATTTGACACCCTTAGACTTTGTGTTCACAAGTCAGCATAAGTAAAAGATTATCAACATGAATCTGACTTTGATGAAGAAAAATTATTTTGAAAAAAAGTTCCCAGAGTGGGACTGAGGCATACCTGCTGTGTGTGTTCATGGCGCTGAGATAACATGTGACCCACAGCAGCAATGGTTTGTGACTAATGCCAGTGATTTTAGCAGCCTAAATTTTTGCCAACAACAGAGCTCTGTTACACCATGGCATTTCGATATTTTAGGATGTAGCCTCAAAAAAGTTTATCAAATTTATAATCTCCTCACAATAATAAAAAAAGAAAGAACACGTAGAAATGCAATTTATTGATATAACGCACAGAAACTCCGGAATGAAGAGCCCCTTAATTTGACCATAGAAAACACTTCTCTCTGTTTCTGCATGTCGCTCGCTCTCTGTGTCCCTCAACACATATGCACAAAGTACAGTAGCTACAAGCCTCCCAGATGCCTCCACAACCCACAACCCCAAAAACAGCCGCCGTGCTCTCAGTCCCACCACCACACAGCTCTGGTGATCATTAATACAACCACATGTGCCATGCACAAACTCTTCCTTCAGGATCTTATTTCCGTCTCCCCCAGTACCCTCCTATTCAACCTCCCACCCCCACTAATCTGCAGTGTAGAATTTAGATATTAGGTGGACAGATGGGGGTGTGGCTCAGTTGGTAATGAGGTGAGCAGTGGCAGCGAATCCGGAGGCCCAGACACCGGCGAAACGACGTGTGGATTGAGATGTTGGAGGCCCCAACACAACCAGATGTACCCAGCTGTCATTCTGCTGACAGAAAGTAATCCTGCAGCCGTAACACACTTCCACAGAGACACAGGCAGAGACAGGAGATGGGATCAGGGTCTCCTCTGTGCAGTTTCACTGACTGCTAAACCCTTATTTAATGCTGCATGAAGACACACACACTTAATCATAAACCCCTGAAAAAGATTTAGCAGCATTTCCATTTGTGACAACATCTGACTCACTTAGTCAGTTGGCAGTAAATTTACTTTTAACACATATTATGCTTGTAGTAAAAGTATTTCTTGTTTTTTCTAAAGCCAAAAATGCTGTTTTTGAACTTAAGCTGCAGCTACAGTGAATAAGTTGAGTGTAAGAGTGTGTGTCAGCGTGACTGGGAGCAGCAGGAAGCTGAGAGGTGAAACCTGAGTTAGAAGAGGGGCTGTGTGGGTGTGGAGGGGCTGAGGAGCATGGTGGTGCTGGTAGTGGGGCACATTGAGAATGACTTGACGCGAATGTTTATTTAGCTTTCTGCATGGTCAACGGAGAGCAGGTTCAGAGCGGGGTGAAACGGAAAGGTGTGTGTGTGTGTGTGGACAGAGAGAAAAAAACGTGAAGAGGATGTCGAATCTAAAACAACTGGAGCATCAAAAATGCAGGGCTGTGAGAGGAGATGATGGAACTAATTTTATACTTGTCTTTTTCAGTTTTATTATCCTCCACTCGATGCTATGAAATGATGGCGAAATGTGTGTCAGCGTGCAAATAGGTTGCAGTTGGTGGATGGCTTCAGTGCGGTGTTCCTCTATGGATGAGTTATTTGCAATACTGCATAAGTACAAAAACAATAGCATTCATTCCAAAATATTTTTCTTAAAATAACTCAAGATATATGATAAAGTTGCAAGTTTCTTAAATCTAATAATAGTGGAAAACTCAGCAGTGACCTAAAGGCATTTTTGCTTACTGAAGAAACATTGTTTTATGTTTCATGTGTTTATAATATCCATAAAAGTGATTTATATTTTCCTAAAGTTATTTACTTTTCTCTTTAATTGTAACAAGTAGCACAGATACCACACAATAGCTTAATTTGGGACAGCTTGAAAGATATGAGTTTTTAATCTCTTAAAATATGATTGATTGTAAAACAGAAAAACATAGTAGATAATTCAAAAAGAGTGTTTGCATGCATGCTTCTGTTGGGACACAGTTACTTTAAATACACAATTTTATATACAGCTTTTCAATAATATTTTGTCTGACTTGTCCAAAAGGAAGCGGAAGGTTTTCTGAAGTCCTCATCCTAGGACATCTCTGAGGTTAAATGCCGATGTCTGATTTAATGCAAACTTGTATTATTTGTAATTAAAACTTAATAAGAAATGCAAATATTTTTATGAAAAGTTATGGTTTCCATAAATGATAAGTGGTTTTACATTGTTTAATACTTTTGTACTTTGACTGTTTTCTGCTGCCATTCGGACCAGGTCTGGATTTACAGAACAGATATTTCCTTTCAAGATGCTGCTTGTTATTTGAGGAGCAATAAAATTTGTGAATAATATTTTATTAAAGGATATAAACTGATTTGTAAGTTCACTCAACCACTGATAAATAGCTTCAGAATGTGGTATAACTGGGAATGTGAAGCTTTGTTACAGTGTGTCTGTGTGTGTGTGTGCTTACTATGCACCTGTGTATGAGCTGTTGTGGCTTTGGGAGTGGGCACTCAAGGCCAGTCTTTTTCTCCTCCGCCTCCTCCTCCCCGTCTTTGAAAAGGAATGAAGATGGGAGAGAGGGCAGACAGAAGGTCAGAGGAGACGCAGTGATAGGAGGAGTGGGGGGAGAGAGTGCACAGAGGAGGGGAGGAGGAGGGCAGAGGGCACAGTGACATTACCACCAAGGACCTCCAGAACTTTCCTCCGAAATTAGCGTTATTCACAGACTGAGAGAGCTAGTTAAGCGATATAAAACTATTACTGTTTAAAGAGCTGAAATTTTCTTTTACGGCTTAAACATTTTAAAATCTTCTTTTCTGCAGGATAAACTAAATAAAAATGAAGACAAAATAGATGATACATGTAATTTGACAAAAGAGAGGCTGATGAAAAAAGTCTTTAGGAATTTAGGTGCATGAACTTGTGTGCATGTACACAAATACACACTCGCACACTGTGCATGTGTGTGCGTGTATGTGTGAGTGAGAAAGGGTTTAGAAGGTGGGGCAAGAAGGGTCAGAATCAGGGAAGGTAGGAGGTATGAAAGCTGATGGCAGCAGAGTTCACCTGCACCTTCACTGACCTCCATCCATCTGTTTATATTCACTGATTCCGGCTTCCCAGAAAAGACCTCTATACACTCACACGTGCACACACAAACTCACACACATATGGATATGCACTACACTACAGAGATTTTCTCGGAATTTTTCCTGACTAAACAAATGTACGGATTCAGGCAGGTTACAGCTAAAGCTGCGTTACTGTGTTTATGGTAACTTGTGTTTAGTATTTATTTAAATATTTTTTAAGTCATTTTCTGTCTTATGGTAAACAATTTTCTTTTGCTTGGTCATGAATTAAAGGGTGAATGATATGCACAGATAAAAACATGCAGCACTTCTTTCTGCACACATTTCTGGTATCTAAGCAGACAGACGGTATAGTGAGAAAAATATACCCTTTACATATTGTTTAAAACAAATATAGAGATATTGACAGGACAATGCTGACAACCTTCCAAACCTGATATGAAACAAAACAAAAAAAAATCATATAATTAAATTTGCATATGAAATTATTGTTTTCTGATTTTGTGTTGTAATAGGGGGTGTAAATAACCCACCTGTGTCTCAGTCGAATACAGGGACCAATGGAAGATCTATCTCATGAAGCTTTAAAAAGAGAACAAATGTTAAGAAATTGTTGTGACTTTCTGGCAGAAGATAACTGTTGCGGGTTTTCAAACACTGTTCAAGAAAAATAAACTAGGCCCTATGATAGACTGGCAACTTGTCCAGGATGTAGCTTGTTTCTTCCCAGCTAATTGTTGCGGTAGATTCCAGCCACACACCAGCTGGAAATGGACTTAGCAGTATGGAAATGAATCGATGAATGAAAACCAAAAATATGTACATCTACTTCGTTCCCACATGATTACCTTCATGAAAGGTTGCATCATGTAAGCTCAGCATTAAATACAGATTACGCAGTATCAGCTGGTTCTTCGCCAGGAGCTGCAGTGGTCCATTTGTGTCAACTTTTCTTATTTTCTCAGATGCGAACTAAACTCTGCTAAATGAGTATAAACAGCCAGTTCTTATGTGTTTTTCTTCTTACCTCAGCATGACTTTACCTCTATTACTTCTCTTGCATTTTCTATTGAATTGTGACCATTAAATAAAGCAGATTTAGTCATTGAACATGACAGTTGATATTTTCTTAGTTTATTTTCCCTTTATATGAGAATGGTTTCTCTTTTAATGTGGCTTAAACAATGTTTTGATAATCAAATGATTAAGGGAGTGTCTGCTATCATTTGTGGTTAGAATCATGCATATGAATTAGGTACCCTATGAATTAGGGTAAGTACACTCTGGACAGGTCTCCAGTCCATCACAGGGCCCTTTTCCACTTAGATCCTGATAAGGTATTTCTACCTGACAGCTTTCTCAATGTTGTCATATGTGTCAAATTGGAAGATGACTGAATCAGTTTTACAAACATTAAAAAGCTGTGTGAAAATAATACTAGGACATTTCTATTTTGTTGATCAATCCCCTCTCGCTTTTCAATTAATTGCAAATAGTATTGTGTTATACGTCATTGGAGAGGTGTCATTTCAGTTATGGTTCAGTGGAATGATCAACACAGCTAAACATGGGTAGTGCCATTCACAAAATGTGCCAATATACCCTACAAAGTTTTCCTGGTATTTTGTCTTCTTTTGAGCTTCAAATACAACCAGTTATGTGTCAGCCACAGATGTATGAGTGGCACCCAAGCACCTAATTGATAGACAGAACGAGACGAGATAATCAATCACAAATTTTCTTTAAACCTTCTTATATTTTTCCAAACATTTTTGAAAATAATGCATATGGGTGCACATGCACTTTTGCCTCACCTTTGTCTCCACGTGGGGGGGGGGGGGGGGGGGGGGAGGGGGGGGGGGGGGGGGGGGGGGGGGGGGGGGGGGGGGGGGGGGGGGGGGGG
>JBAMHX010000010.1:4904572-4934569 GCA_037177515.1 Pseudomugil tenellus | reverse complement strand
GGGGGAGGGGGGTTTGGTTTTTTTTCTTTTTGTTTGGGGGGCTTTTTTTTTTTGGGGGCTTCTGGGGAGGGGGGGGAAGGGTTTTTTTTTTTTTTTTTTTTTTTTTTTTGGCTAAGTAGATCTCCAATAGATTGACATTTTATCTTATGGACCATTCTGTTTGATTGGGATTTACGCCGCTAGCCCTATTGTCAAATTCATAGTATTTGAATCTGATTTATGAATCGTAGCTGACCCTCAGCCTTATATGTTAATAAATTATTTAGTTTTTGTCTTTAATCCCTTAAGCTGGTTAATATTTCATCTTTTTGAGATTGTTGATACTTTATTTCTAATTCTTTAATATTTTCTTCCAATTCTAATTGTTCTGCAAGCCTCTTGTTTTTTAATCTGGATGAGATTGCAATTATGTTGCCTTTCAGCACAACCTTTGTTGTCCATTGAACAGACGGTGTTACATTTTCCTTATCATTACAGTTAATGGAATCGATCAAGCCTTGTTGTATTTCTTGTTGAATAGATTTATTGTTGAAAAGAGATAAAGTGGATCTCCAATATTTGAAATGTTTGACCCTATTTTTAATTTCAAAATTACTGGGGCATGATCTGAAATTGTTTATTGTTTCAATGTTACACTCAGTAGCTCTATAGCTGTCTGTTCCTGATATGAGAAACATGTCAAATCTTGAGTGGCTACAATGCAGTTGGGAGAAGAAGGTGAAGTCCCTGTCTTTAGGATGTAAGTGACGCCAAACCTCAATTATGTTGTGATGAGGGGAGTTGGACCCAAACACAGGCAAGGAGGACAACCGGGATGCAGAGGAACTTGATTTAGTAACGCAACTAAGAAAAAACGGAGAAAGAAAACCACAGACTAAACGCATACCTCAACAACTCAATGAACCAACAATCAGAACAGAAACCAACAGGCTTAAATACATCTGAACTAGACAGGACACAGGTGAACACAATGAGCAATCAAACCCAGATGAAACTAATGAAGACATGAAGAAAAAACAGAAACAGGGCAAAACAGGAAAAATACAAAATAAAACAGGAAACCAACATAACTTAACCCAAAACCTTAATAATTTTGGCCTAATTCCTTGATTATTGCATATAATTCTGGAGATTTCTGAGACATCAGGCTTGTATCTGCCGCAAGCCGATCAACGTGCTCGCAAAACACAGTTAAAATCTCTTCCTACTAAAATAATCCCTTCTGCATTTTCTGCTATTAGGGTAGCAATATTTTTAAAAAAGTCAGGGCAGTCCTCATTTGGTGTATATATATTGAGTAGAGTGATTTTTGGGCCCCCTATGCTCCCAATTACCATCACATATTTTCCTTCTTTATCCGAATATGTTTTTTCCTGACAAAAATAGACTGACATATTCATAAGGATTGCAACTGCCCTTTTCCTTCCATTTTGCTGTTGATGTACCCACTCCCTCCTCGAGTTCATATGCTCCCTGTCAGAAAGATGTGTCTCTTGTATCATAGCTATTGCACAATTTAGGTTTTTTAATTGATTAAATATCTTTTTCCTATTAACTGGACTACCCAGCCCTTTAACATTATAGGTTACACACACTAAGTTGTCCATACTGTCTTCTTTTGCTCTGGTTTGATTCAACACTGATTGCATTATCATTCAAGTAATGGGTATTAGTAAAATACTCAACAAAAAATGGCCCACAGTCTTAGGAGAAAATGAACAAATAGTGTTGAACTTATAACACATGAACAAAGTAAACCACACTTCCACATACCCAACTGTTTTGACTTGTCCAGTTTAAAACTCTTTCAAACCTTACTTTCCAACCAGTCCCTGGTGTTTTCTGAGCGGAGGATTGCGACAGGTCCTCCATGGGAAAAAAACACACCCCGTGTTGATGCTGAGTGAGCTGAGTAGAGTTCCTATTAGCTGCTGGGTCCGTCAAAAGTGTATAATAATACAATTCTTTTCTTCTAACGTATTAAGTTTTAGTATACTGACATTAACTCGGCATAATAACGTCCAGTTGTTATCCGAATTGAAAAAGGCTTTGATCTCCATGTATGACAATTCCTGGGTCTTCTTCTTTCCTCTGTCTTCTTCCCGCGGTGCTCCAGCGATGACGGGACATGTCTGCTAAATATCCGCTCCTGATCATTCACCCACACAATGACCAGTTCCTGAAGTGTAAGTTAAACCTCCGTAATAGTTGCGTATGTCTTCTCTCCATCTTCGGTCAACACCTTAAGCTGTGCTAGGTACAGGCATTTTGCTTTATGTTTTTCTGTTTTAATTGTTTAATCACGACTCTTATTAATACTCTCTTCTTCTATAAACCCGGAGAGTAGTCATGACCAAAGAAAATCTGCTCTCCCTCCAGCAGAACCTACCCTTGTGTCAGAGCCTGACGTAAGACACTTTCTTTGACAGTATAATCCATAAATCTGACGACCAGTGAGCGTGGGACAGCCGTCGCATTCTTGGGCTTAGCAGTGAGGGCTCGATAGAGATGGAGCCCTGCCTCTATGGTGCTTCCAAGAACATGGCGTCGCCGAAAGTCCACAGACACAGAAAGTTTTTAAGGCTGGAATTGATTAAAGAATTAATGATTGCCGCAGGGTGCTCATCAATCGCGAACGTGTTACCAGTCAATCACATAACATAAAAAATATATATATAGCCTATGTCATCTTTACTGTTATACAGGGTGGTCGGTACAACAGTGCTTCGCCAAAACACTGCGTCGATAGTTTTCAATTAACTGACAGACAGCAGTAAAAAAATACCATCAGATCTGTAAAATCTTTACACAATCTCATCCTGCATCCTGAAAGTGCATACGGAGAGGCACATTGGACACATAGCAGATTAACTCGTTTCCCTTACATCTGGCAAAAGTAAGATGTGTCCACTGCTTCTATTCACGATCAGAAACATGTTTAGTGTAACAATGGAGGTGAGCCGGAGCCAGAAGGATCATGAACAGGATTTATTAAAGGTAATGTGGAATGCACTGAACCTGTAGGGAAGGTGGAGGAGTCCAGGAGGGTCGCAGGGACGAGGAGCAGGAATGCAGGCTGTGGGGTATCCAGGACAACAGGGAAGGCAGAAGCAGCAGGAACAAGCATAGGTGCTTACGTACATATGTCCGACAAAGGAATGACAGTGAGCTGAGGGATATAAAGCTATGAGGGAATCAGGAACAGGTGCGAGTGATCAGATTTAATGAGTCTGGTGGCAGGTGACGGTGATTGGACTGATAGTCTGGACATTGACATTTAGCATAAAGGCGACAAGTTCATAATGTTGTGTTTGTGCGACCTATTGCGCTACACGAACTCGGCATAATCATCGTTTACAAACTGTAAAAACAGATGACGCTACGATCTTCTATGGTAGCAACAATTGTGTAGCTACTTTGAGGCTTTGTGTAAAATTGTTGGCTGAGGCAGCTTTATGTTAGATTGTAACATTAAACCAGGCATGTCCAAAGTTCACAAACAATTCCTAATAACTGGATGCATGTCAGTGGAAAGACTGAAAACAATAACTGGAATGCTGCAGATCACCTAAAGAGATCTGTGGCTTTAAGACTTTTTAGAAATGCTTTGTCTGGAAGCAGCAACTAATGATGAAGAACAGATATGGAAGTTAATGATGAAGAATAATTCATTTTCCGTACAGCTTCATCCAAGTAAGGGTCACAGGTAGCTGGGCAGGAGGCGAGAGGCGTGGTGCACCTTGAACAGGTTCATCACAAGGCCAACAACAAACAACCAAGAGAGAAATCACATTAATATGGGGAGAATATGCAAACCCCACACATAGGCTTGTCGCAATAAGCAATAAGTCAATTAGTTGCACTGTAAAAAAAAGTAAGTGCAATATCTTTACGGGGTGCAATTATTTTAGTTTTTGTTTTTCACTTTACCAAAGACTGGATTGCAATAACTTTCACTACAGTGCATCACAGTGCACAAGAGCAATTTAGAGCCTTTCAGTAGCCTTTGTCTACAACGTTGCCTACAAGATGACGTTCTAAAGGGGATAATGCATTTATTCAATTTTACTCTGCCACCTTAGATATGTGGTCAAGTAAAACATGAACCCTTATATGAGCAGACTGGACCCTGAGCTCAAGTGTTGACAGACCAGATATGTTCCAGATAATCACACTGTTTAAACTGTGGAAGACTAAACTAAACTTTGAAAGGGTGTATTACCTTATAAGGACATTATTAATAGCCTATATCTGTTGCAAACTGTCTAAAAATGACAATATTAATCTCTTACTGCAATATTATCATTTATCGCAATAATTTCTGACCTAATTATTCGCACATCAAAGTTTGTTATCGTGACAAGTCTACCCACACATACAACTGTGAGATCTGAGGTTTGAACCAGCAATATTCTCGCTGTGAGGCTGCAGTGCTAACCACCACACCATTGTGCAACCCCTGATGGATATTATTAATAAAATTTCCAGCTTCCTCATAATTTTGGGACAATGTGTGACTATAAAATGTTTTATAGTATTATATTTATATTATTAATCTATTTGTTGTGTTCTGTTTATGATTACAACTCAAACTTGGTGCACTCAGCTTACTTTGTCCTATTTTTTGTTTGTTTTCTCTAAAATTAATAAATATATTCATACAATATAAGATGCCCTACTTTTATTTGAAACCAGTTTATCTTAGAAATTAAAGAACCTATCTTTTCCATCTCCAAGCTGTTCTGCTGCAATCTGATATAACTTTGTTGTATTTATTGTATGATGGGAAAATGTGCAGTTACATAATATGAGTTAAAATCTATTTCCTTGCACTCAGCAATATCTGATAAAGAAATTTTACTTTTTGTTTTGTTGAATGTCAATGAAGCCATATAACACCTTTGATACCATGTTAGTAGCTTTCATCACATAGCTAACCCTCTCCAGTGCAATTTTATTATCAAACTCAGTGGATCTGTAAGTGCTTGTATTCTGTATTTGTACAGTCATGATTGAACTGAGCTACTTCCAAAAATAATATATAATCAATCCCATCACTTAAGCAGTTTTAGTTTTCACATCAAGCCACATCAGATATCTGGAGATTGTGTGTTTTTTTCAAGATAAAGGCAGTTAGTTCATTAGCTGTTCTACATATGCAACAAGAAAGCATTGCTAGCTGGTTCAAATTGTTTGTATTTATAGCATCATTGTGTTACGGACATTTAACCTCAGAATTTCTCAGAATTTGCTCTTCTTGGACTGTAGTGCATCAATGTTATTGCATTGCAAGTTATTTTTGCATATGGACATATGGTTTATTTTATTAAAACGTTGTCTGATCATTTTCCATAATTGCAAAGTCCTGATCTTTACACAGCCAAATGAAATGAGGCATCAAATCTGAGAATGGGTTCAGACGTGTTTTTCCTTAGTAACCGTCACTTCCTTAAACTGAACCGACACACAATTTTTTCTTCTTCTTTCTCTAATAACAATTAGATTTATGTCACTAGAATCAGTTTGTCTCTGGATGTTTTACCCAGATGTAAGGTGTCAGATAAATAGGATTTGAACGTTTCACTGCTATAAGCTACCTCCTCCACACACACACACACACACACACACACACACACACACACCTCCATTCCACCACCTCCCTTATCCCACCCAGCCCTGAATCCTCTCACGAATACCAGCATGAAAAACTTGTCCTGCCACTGAACCCCGTCCCAGCTCACTGGTGACACACATACCTAAGGACACACACACATGCATGCTCCTGTCCTTATCACCACCATCATTATGCAGAAGACTTGGCTTCCTTCTTTGCTCAGATGCATAAAATCTGTGTTGTAGACACTATGCTGACAACTGCCACAGCATGCACTCTGCCCACAAGCAGCATCATAGTGCCAACGTTATCACATTTGCTCATATTCAATCACATACAACTTTATGTGCACCCACACACTGACACACACAAACCCCTGACAAAGGCACACACAAACTTGCTCTGTGGCATTTGATGGTGGTGCTGTGTGTGGGTTCTATCTCTGATTTGGGGGAGATGCCTATCAGGACCCTACAGGAAGAGTAAAGAAGGCAATTGATGAGGAGAGAGGATGAGATAGAAAGACAGTGAGGGTGAGTAGAGAGACACAGATAGGTACAGAGGTGTTTTATTTTCCGCTTCCAAATTTACCTGCTTATCACAGTGGTGTGGTGGCAAAGGCTCAAAGAACCTAGAAGACAGAGTATTGACCCACAAGCTGCATCATGTTTTACAGATAGACCCACTGATGGTGAATGTTTTCCAGTCTTAAACATGGCTTTTTCAACACATGCTGGCCTTCCATCAACATGCAAAATTCTGTTTTTATACTAGATTATATTCTGTGTCTAGTGTTTATATAAGGCGTAGGAATATTAAAACCTTGAACATTTTGGGCCACATTCATCAACTGTTATGATAAAATGTTGTTTTGAGGTCCTAGTTATGAAGTTTTTATGTAGATTGTGGCATTCAAAAAATACTCCATCCATGTGAACACTCAGAGGTATTTCAGGATTATGTGAGGGCAGAGATATTTGAACAAAAGCTAAATTTTCTTCTCGCTGATTATAATGACTATTCCTATTGGGAATTAAGGATTATGATCTGATGCCCTGGTTAATAATACTGAACAACATTCAAATTCACCTGAGGGTTTTTTAAAGGGGCCATATTATGCTATATTTGCTGTCTTACAGTGTAGGCACTTTCTCCGTTTGAGCAGTGCATTTAAAAGGATGTTGGGTGTGTTTGGACACAACAGGTTGCACAAATGGGATCAGACTGTGTGCTCAGCGTTTGGGAGTAATTAAATACCAATTTGTAGATAAAGCTGCGTTCATATTATTTGAATATCACTATATTATAATCATTATTATTTGTGTATCACTTTAAATGAGAAAAAAGGTTTCAATGCATGTCTCTGTATTTGTCTGCATACACCATGTAATGACATTTATTAGTGTTTTTAGGTGTTTATCGCTGCAAAGTAGGGTCAGCTGGCATCTCTACAAACAGATTTGTGTTTTGTAAAAAATATTCTTGAGCACAACTAAAGAACAAACTTAAGAGGATTTAAGAAGAAAACAGGTGAATGAGGCCTATTTATGCAGATTTATACATTCCTTTCTCATTAGGAGTCTATGGGCATTTGTCTCTATTGGAGCCAGTCATCTAGCGGTGATGGGTGAACTGCAAGTATTTCCACTTACTTACAGTGTTAACCTCACAATCGGCAGCCAGAGATTGCCGCCTGTTCACAACTTGTCTTCCACCACAGTGTTGCATGTAGTGCAAAACAATTTACTGTTTCATGGATTATCCTTATTATTAAACATGAAGTTTTTGTTTTGTTTTTTTTAAGATAAAAAATTAGTTGTTTTTTTCCTTTACACATCTGCATGTTCAGCATTAGAAACAAGATAGTAAACATCATCATGCATATCAGGTAGCATGAAGAAACACTGGGGTTGATGCTATAACTGCATCAAAGTTGCAGTGATTGGAAAAAAACTACAATAATGTGCAGAATACATGTGGCTGAATTTGTCTTGATTACCAAAACAACTGGTTCAATCAGGAAAGTTGCATTGAGATTTGTTTTTACAGGGAGTCTTCGCCAAAAAAAAAGCAGCAGCACACACTACAAACAGGAAACAATCACACCTAAAAGAGTTCTAATAAAATCAAACACAAAACAAAGAAATTCAAACAAAAGCACTGACAATTACATCTAAATACAGATGTAAAATGATAAAAGAAGACCCGTTTTTGAAGTTGTTAAATGTTTTGTGGACTGTTCCAGTCAGTAGGACTACAGTACTGAAATATTAGTTTCCTCTCTTTGTATGAACATAAAGGACAGTCAAAATGTCCAGGTTGCAGCTGTGACATCACAAACTCTTGAAGGGACTGAATAGTCAGAAGTAAAAGACATGCGATGGAAACACTTTATTTAAGGAGATAGTTAAGAAATCCACACTGAAAAGAGAAAACAGTTGACTGTTACAAGATGACTTCATAAAAACGTTCATTTCATCCTCTAAAATTTATTAAATGTGGCTTTACTATATTTTTATTAAGGTCATTAAAATGTGACAATAACACCTTGCCTGCTGTCACTAATGGACAACAAACTATTTCTGGCCATTTCTTTATTTTTAGAAATCTATTTATTTAATTGTAATTTATTTATTTAATTTTATCAACTATTATTCATATAATTATCTTTATTATCTTGTTAGTTGTTACTAATCTTTAGTTATTCATTGCTATTGCTTTATTTAACATTACATTTTACTTGATTTTGTTCAAGTCATTTTCTATTTGCCATTTCTTTTCCTGTATACTTTCACATTTCTTCGTAATTGTGAAAAAAATCATGCTTAAAGGGATTAAGTAACATTAAGACTAAAAAAGAACATTTGTAACCAGCCACTGGATTTTCTTAGACGCTTTTTATTAACAATTCTTTAACTATGATCACTAGGATGTAAAGTGTTGAAAACATTGTTTCAGATAATCCTCTCACCTATCTCTCTCTCTCTCTCTCTCTCTCTCTCTCTCTCTCTCTCTCTCTCTCTCTCTCTCTCTCTCTCTCTCTCTCTCTCTCACACACACACACACACACACATACACACACACACACACACGCACACACACATATGCACATTCGCACACACATACAAGCCACAATTAGCACTGGCTTTGCCTGGAGGCGGTGAGTCTTGCTAATATGTGATTGTTGATGTTTTCCAAATCGTGCTAATAGAAAGAATAAACATGGCCTAACCTTTTAATAGAGTGATGACATGACAATGATGGAGAGATTGTTGTGCGCTCAGTGTGGAGCCAAAGAGCAGTGTCTTGTGCTTCCTTCTTCAATTTCACTCCTCTGTCCCTCTGCATCCATCTGCCCTGTTCCTGTTTGTGTTGATTACAACTGATCACAATGTCAGGAAACATCAGTCTTCCTTCGTCTGAACATTATGTCCCCATTGCCCCCATGTCACCCCTCAATCTGTGAACTGAAAGAACATCATGGAAATTGTCATATTTTTTCACGTTTTCATCTTTCTGTTGTAAAAGTTGTGACAGTATTAATTTTGTCATTCATTCTTTACTCATCCAATACTTTCTTACTTTGACTCCACAGGCAAAACAAAAGGCCAGTGTTGCCAAAATAGATCACCTACATATTTTGTAGCCTATTTTAAACTATATTCATTTTTCCATACGCATTAAAAAACCCTCATGTTGTTTACTGTTTGTTGTACAGTAGACGACACGCTTCTGCTGTGAGTTAGAAAAGTTTCTCATGTTTCTTATCTGCCTGCTTCTTACATGTTTATATTCACGTCTTTCTCTGAGCTCCATAAACATATGCTACGCTACATTATGGCAGGATGAATGAATGCTCTTCTTCCTGACATCTTCAAGGAGAACAAACTGAGAGGGATCCCGTTCAAATACTCTCCTCTCTGCCGGTAGCAGTCAAAGATGGCAGCAGGGCACTAGACTGGTTTTACCGTTCTGTTTATCTTCTCGGCTCCTGCTCTTAAACCAGGAGGTGATGGTGTTTCCAAGGGTTATTATAGCAGTTCCCCAGGAGATTAGGATGTCATCATGGCCCCTTCCAGTCCACAGAGGAGATGCAGTTGCTGTTGGGTCCTGTTGCCGATGAATGTGACGACTTCTCTGTAGGTTGTTTTGGAAATAAATAGAACTTTCAATAATATGAGACAGAATATTGAATAGAGATTGGTGACTTATGTCCTCATCTCTGAAATGAAAAAAAAAAATTCAGTGTTGATACAACATATTAGTCCCATGTGGGGGAATTTACAGGATGGCAGAAGCAAAGACAGCAGCATTCAGAGGAATTATAAAAGAGAAACTAAAAGAGTGTAAAAGTAAAGAGTAAAACTCTTTACAGTAAGAATGGTGAGTAAGGTTGTGTGATTGCCATCAGGTTGTCAGGAGCTCTACTGCAATCCTTTCTGCTGGCTCATCTTTCCTTTTGATTGTAATAAGACAGGCAGAAAATATGAATATGCACATTAAAGGCAGTGAGGGGCCCACATCATGGAGTGGATTACTGGTGAAAACTCATGTCAGATGAGAAGAGCAGCCAGTAATGTAATTAGTCAAAACTGTGCTTCTGCTTTTAAGTCAGCAACATGCAATTAAACGTGCAATTCATTATTTAGCTGTTTAGCATTTAACCAAAGTATTTTGGTCTGAAACTGTAAAGGAACTATTATGTTTGTTTAGATTAAAAGAAAAAACAAATAACAAAAACATTATATAAGCAGTTTAAATTCATTTAGACTTCAAACCATGTGTAACCACATGACCTCAAACACAGTCTGAATGATTCAAACCCTAAAAAACAACTTGTATTCATACAGCAGTGCATACTGTGTGACTTGACCAGCATCAAGTATGACTGCTTCCACAAATGATTGTCATCATCGGGATGTGTCAGTCTGGTTTAAAGCTGACCTTTATCTTAACTAACAAGATCCCCCCATCCCCCAAAAAATAAATAAATAAACCAGGGAAAACACTTTGGCTCATTTTTTTTCATGAATTTAGCTTAACTTCCCCACAAGTGGGTTCCCTCCATCCTGCTGTTCAAAACAGGAAATCAAATGGGAATTTTATAGTTTTCAGTTGCGTGTTAACACATCAGCTTTGTTACTCAGCATACTTGCATAACAGGAACTTTGTATGTCTGTGACTAAAAACCTCCTATGTTGCAACAGTTATTTACTTTGTATCATCTTTGGCTTCATTTATGCTGGATTAATCTTATATATGCCCCCTGATAAATTTGTACACACACTCTTAAGTGCAGTGAACTTGTATCTGTCTCAGCTTGGGGGAGGTCCAGACCCCCGGGGGAACCAATAGTAGATCAGCGTCTACTACCACTGGTCTATTAGAGTCACAGAGGAGTTCTCGGTGAAACAGAGACTGGCCAACTGACAGAGACACCACACAGCTGCACTGCAGCAGCTCTGCTGACAGGCTGTATTCACTTTTCTGCATCTGCACATTCACTTTGCCATCCTATTAATTCTAAGCACTTCTTCTAACTTAATATAGTAGTTCAGATTATAGGCTTTTAAGGCATTTTGAGCAAATATGCAGTTTTCAAAGTTTCTTATGAATTTTGCAGATGTGCAAACATAGCATGAGAGGTTTATGAATGCTAACAGACTTGTATTTCCTGGTTATGATGCAAAGTGAACTTTTCTCAATACACACTTTTAGAAACAGAACACCTGGAGATTTGAAAGAAGGGATGCAACGGGTGTAAGATGTATCACACACACCTAGTGTTTGTCTTGGCCTCAGAGGGGCAGATACAGACTGAGAGAAGAGGATAGGAGTGAAGAATCATGCCCTGCAGTGTTTATTTAATAAATTGTATGTGTGTGCGTGTGTGTTGTCAGGATCAGAGGAGCTTGTGGATTCTCTTCCCAGAGGCTAAATGATTTTCATTCTTTCAGCGTGTGAATTGAGACAGGACATTATCGCACATGCCAGTCAGCACTCCAACAAGGCGAAATGCCTCAGAAAAGCAACAAGTTCGGCCACATGTTTTATTTTCCCTTTTGCCAAACTCTTTCACACGTTTTAGCCCCAAATTCACGTCACAGTTTCCACTTACAGTGAGGCTAAAACCTTTTCTTATCATTGTGTTATTTCTACATAGAGTCCGTGAACACACCACACACTCACACATGCAATGACACACAGGCCACAGGTGGGGTTCTGCGGTGTGGTGGGTTGATTGGCAGGTGGTTGAAAGGAGAGGAAGTGAGCCTGACAGGACTCTCAGGTGGCGTTAACTCCTGACTGACAGGCAAGGAGTAAGTTAACTCTTTCTTCCCTCCAATGTTTACAACATTTAATGTGATATATGTATATAAACACAAAAATGTGACTGACATAAATCAGGTTGCTCTTTGCCCTGTTCAACATTCATGCTATTGAAGATGAGGATAGGAATGTAATGATGGTGTTTTTAATATTCTTAGTAGATAATGTTTTCATTTTATTGATCAACTTAACTGTCAGACGATCAAAATTTAATTATTGTCTGATGTCTTTGTGTCAGTCCCCCAACCCTCCATCTCTTTCTTTTGTTGACTACTCTCTTGCATCTGGTCCCTTCTGTCTTCTCCTGTTTCTCTAGAGTGTTTCTGCTGATCCCTGACTTTCCCTTAAGTTCCCCAGGGTGTGTGTATGAGTATGTGTGCAAAGCCAGGTGTCTGCTCTTTGGGCTGTGTCTGTCAATGGTGTTGGGGTTTGGAGGGGGAGACAGAGGAGGTTTATAAGTGTGTGTATGTGTGTGTGTGCGAGAGTAGGAGCTGCTGGGGCACTGTGACCAGGAGCATCTGGGAGAAATTCCCTGCATTCTCAGGGATCGGCTTGGGATAAAAGCTCTGCAGTGCTGCCATGCACCTGGCTGAGAATGGGAGAGAAGAGATATACAGGCATGACCCAAACCCTGACACACATGCACAGAAGCACACAAGCACAGACATCTTCTCTGCACCAATTAACCTGAAATGTAAAACTACAACATTAAGTACAGAGGTCAAACAGAGAAATTTAACCAGAGGACCCCTACCCCCACCCTTCCTGACAGAATAAAAGTGATATTCTCGCCTTTCACTCAGCTTTTATCCCAGGCTTTTCACACAGCCCATTTAGACACTGAAACACAAACATAAATGGCTTTTATCATAAAAGGTTGTCATTTTGAGAAAAAAATTGTGACAGTAATTTTTTTTTACCTCTGTTTATTCATGTAATTTCTAGATGTGCCAGTCAAACTGGTTTCAAAGAGAAAAGCAGCAGTAAGTGAAAGTTTACTGTGAAGCTGTTTGTGTAATCAGAAGCTCTTGACAGTCTGTCATCTGTCAGCACCAGTCATCAATAGCACTGAAAAAACAGCTAAAAGCAGAGAAAGCCTTGATGTGGAGGAGGGACTGTTAGAAGACACCAAAACGATGGTTAAACATTAGGTTTTAGTGCTATGAGTGTATATACTCACATGCAGCTCAGTGTGGGAAGCCACTGGCTGGGGGCTAACATTTCTGGGTTAGTGTTATTAGTGGATATCAAATAATTTCCCCAAGACTTATTTTTGGTTAAAAGAAGACTAGTTATATCATCACCAGATGGGATTTTTTTTTTTTTTTTTTTTTGGCAGAATTCAATCCTATGATGTAAACATTTATAAGGACAAACTACCAAAGTCATGAACAGGTTTAAGGTTCCTTCTGAAGCCTTTATCTGATAGAATAGCTACTCTTGAAACATGGCACACAAGAAGCTACACCATCTGAAAAAGAATATTACTTGTTCTAAGGTGATAAAACTTAGTTCTGAATATTGAGAACATAAGAAACATGAGAAAATAAATATTTGTCAGATGTATAATTAACAAGTGGGACGTTAAATGAATCCATTTGCTTTGTAAGAGACTTCAGCTGACAAACTGCTAGCATGATGAAACAGCTCACCAAACAGCCAGAAAGTATCATATTTACTTGACTATTAGACATAAAATAAATTTGCAGATTATAAGTAATGAGTAATATTACCGGGATTACTGTTCCAACATCATTTATAAATTGTATTATTCTCACAGGTAAGCTAATAGTTTCCTTATTTCCAGTCTTAGCATAATGCTAATCTAAGCTAAACTAAGCTATTTTTCTTGTATCTTAAAATAGTTTTTTTCTGTGTCCAACAATTTGCTGCTGCTAAATTATTCAGTCATTTTTAAGTACACTCATTGAAGTACACTTTATTTACAATTTTATTTTTCCTTTTTTAATTTGGCAACTGACACACATTAGCACACTACGAACATCTATACAAAAGCTACAAGACTTTAGTTAATATTGTGGGTGAAATTATTATTGTCTGCTTAGATTGATTTTTGCCTCCAATACTGCTAGTTTTTAATCATCCAGTTGGTAACTTTTCGCAAATGTCTTAGCTTTTACTTAGTTTTAAGTTTCTCTTTGATGCAGAGCAAGTGTTTACTTGTGCTTCACTCCCGTCTTGCTCTTTTGTTATTCCTCCCTTCCCCTCTCCCTTGTTCTCCTCATCCTACCCGCTCTTCTATGTGTTTTCGTGTCTTTATGTCTGTGTGTATATGTGCAGGTGTGTTTTTGTATGTGCATGTGTGTGTATGCGCTGCTGGAATGTTGACCCACACGGAAACAGTGTGAAAGAGTTCTCAGACATCAAAGAGCAGGTAGCTGACAGGGAGAAGAGGGACCTATAAGTCCAGTTGGATGACAATAGACCTCAATGCACACCTGGACCGTATGGAAAGGCAGCGACGTGGAGAGAACTTTACACAGGTATTACAATATGTGGTAAGCTTGCTGTTCAACACATTCTCATTCATTCCCTTCTGTGGTTATGCTCCAAGTACACACACATCCTCCTAAATGCATTTAAGCACTTAACTTGGTTATCATCCACGTCTCCCTGACATTTATACACTCCTCTGAGCCTTCCAGCAATCCACCCATACAGACCTCTCCCCCCCTCCCCCCCCACCCCCCCCTTCTGCCGTTGTCCCCAGCAACCTCCTCACTAACCTCTGCCTCCACAGGTGTTGGGGTCTCTTTGTCTTTGGACATGTGTGAGCAGTGATGTGTTGTGACGAGCCCTCAGACCCTTAACCACCTCTTCTCTCAGGTGCATCAGGGTCTCAGGTGAGCTTGTATGGGGCTATGTGGTAGATGAAGAAGAAGCATAATGATACACCTCAGACGTCTAGGTAGTAAACTTCCGGGAGGCTTTTTCTGTATTCTGCTTAGTTGACTGAGGAGATTTTAAGTTGAATATGCAAGTTAAACCCAGATGCTAAATGTAAGTTTAGTCATTTTTGGAGAGTTTTTGTCTAATGGTAGGTACCAGGATCAACAGCAGTTGAATCTCAGTGTTTCCTGGTCATTTTAAACCCCGAAAAAATGTAACTAATTCCGAATTAAATTCATGAAGCTTGGAGTTAACATGGAAATTTTAATTCCAAATAAAAGGTTTATATGGCATCACGTTTATTCTCATCTCTTAATTCCGACGTGATGGCGGAAGTGATGTAATCATACATCAACTCTTCCTTGTTTGTAGCCTTTGCGGCTAAATGGAAAACGATCTAATATAAACCGTTTTAGCTTAAAAAAATGTTTCTTAAAAGTATACAACTTCACTATATTGAACAGCTGAGGAGGAGAAGAAAAATAGACGGACCGATATATCGAAGAGGGGAGGCAAACCTTTTTTAAAAAAAACTTTATTGTGTTTACCAAACAAGAAGACAGCAGGGAGAAGACTGCGCATGTGGGCTCATTGCATTGGGAGAAGGTCAGCATGCGCAGAAGACCGGAATTAACCTTGATAGGAATTAAGGGTTTACATGAGACAGGAATGATTTAATTCTGCTTTAAAATGAGAATAAACCAGCTAGTTTATTCGGAATTAAATTTAATTCCGAATTAACAATTCCACTCGGACGTTGTGTTTACATGGTTTCTTTTCATCTGTTTAAGGTGGAATTAAATTTTATTCAGAATTAAAAGTCTCGTGTAAACGGGGCCAATGACATCATGTTGTTAAACCCCAACAATAGCAGCAGTTCTGACAGCCTTGTGAAAATGTCATTAAATCAACAAATGCCTTTTTAATCCATTTGAAGTCACTCTTATTTGGAATAACCCAAATAATCAATAGGAACCTAGGAAACCACTTTCCTCATAAAGACAGGCTGCATAATAACAGTGCTCTTTTTTCTAGATTGTTTCAGAAAGACGGTTTTGAGATTAAACACTTCTTGAATAATATAAATATCAAATCATTCATCCATGGTCTGTACTGCTTAATCCAGTGAAGGGTTGCGGGTAGCTAGAGCATATCCCTGTAAGAGGCAAGTGAAAGGCGGAGTACACCCTGGACAGGTTATCAGTCTAAGTCAGAATGCTTGCAGAAGATGGACAGAGTGATGGCCCAGTCGAGAGCACATTGATATTACCTTACCTGAAATGAGTATCAGATTTATCATCAGCTCTAGATGCTTGCTTCTGAACTCAAATCAGCAAAAATATCTTATTTAGGACAACAATGGCAATGTACAAGTCTTTTCGGTATGCCACAGGTTTCACCTTCATTGCTGATGTAAGCTGTTGAAAATGGAATGCACTCCTGAAACACTGCATAAATGACTTCAGACACCTGTTATCTGGCAAGGCAACCCAGTTAAATACTTTTGGGAAGTTATCAATGGATCACAACCAACTTTGGACACCTGTCACATCCTAATATATGCAGAGCTATACTCTATACAGACATGTCTCTGTCTGCATAACAGGGAGGTCCAAGTTTAAAAATCCAGGAAGTTGCAAACAATGTTTAAGAGAAGCTCTTCAAAACTATTCATCTGGGGTTCGTGCTTTTGTTTGTATGAGCGCCTCTCGCGTTCAAGTCAATATTACTTTGCATCAATGCATGCGACCTAAAGTGGCAAACATTAGCTGATAATATTTTTCTTCTCACTACCAACGATGGTGAGTGCATTGCTGCTTTCCCACTCAGTCTGAGCATCTAGTGTGTCTGCACAGCACTTTGGCTAATCTGCATTTTTTTAAGTGCTTTATAAATAAAGTTAACTTGACTTGACTTGACTTGTCCTGACTTGACTTGAGTCATTTGCTTGCTCAGACATTTTACCCACATGTTGAGATTGAAATCACAGATTTTCTCTGTTCAACGTCTACAGCAAACAATGAATGGCTTGTTTTTCAAAACATAGTGTCATTAATACTTCAGACAACAATGTTTCCGAGAATTTAGATCATTAGCTGATGTTACAAAATATATTTTTCTAATTAATCCCAGTTCAAGTTTGGATCAAAAACAGGTTGGGGGCCTCTTGAATCTAAAATATTCATATTGATTTTGTCTGGAAAAGAAATTTTAACTATTATTCATACCTCATACACTGTGTTATGAATAATAGTTAAATTTTTTGTCAACCATTTGCCATATAAAACCAGTTGTTTGGATTCAGAAAACTTGGTAAAATTTGTTTTGTGGGTAAATGAGCAGGTGTTTTGTCTGATATAGCCCAAGGTCTTGGTAGGGAGGAAAAGAAAAAGATAACATAGAGAATGAAGGGAGGTTTGGTTAACTGTGGCCTTCTCTGGCCTTGGATCTTATTATTTAATGGTGTGGTTTAGGATAAAGGATGGCAAGATGTCACAGAATACATAACCAAAACAGAGATAAAAATGAGAGCACCAAATGTGTTTGCTCCTGTTAATTGTCCCTTCCATGATTTACTGTATATGTTCATATGTAATAAAGTCTTCATATAAACATTTCACATTAGTTAGTATGTTTATTACAAATGGCAGTCCCATTACCAGCTGGACCATAGAAGAGGCTGGGTTGCCACCAGTCTTACTTATCTCACTTATCTCACTGCACACGAACGAGGAGGGGTCCAATCAGACTTACTCCTTACCCGTGCTTCCTGTTTTTCCTGCTAGGATGTCCCGTCACCTTAGCGACCCAGTGGCACACGCAGCCTCTTAGTATCCCCATTCTTCAAAGGAGAATTTAGGCCACAGGAAATTGGTTTAAAGTTTCTGAGAGGGAATCAGTTCATTTCCTAATGGGCACTCATTAGAGCGATGGCCATCTGCCAAGTCTACAAAAGCATCAGTGTGACGTGTTTTCCCTTTTAATTGTACAGGATCTCTTGCCTTTTGCCTTTTTTAATGTTTAATTTTTTTTCCACCAACATCTAATCAGGGCTATTCTTTCAAGTTCTTATGAGACTGTGAAATGTAAAAAGAAAAACAAAAACAAAGAAACAAAACAAAGAAAAGAACATACTTTTATAGATTTGTGTATTTCATTTAATTTTGCTTAAGATTTTTAGAGCATGTTATTTTACAAAAGCTAATATGTGCAGAGACTACTGATGAAGCACTGTGAAGAAATCTGAAGAACTTGAACCCCACATTGTGCATGCTTTGTATGTTTTTAACAGGTTGAACTCAGGCATGTGTGAACATGTTAAAGGCATTGTGTTGATATGAGAGCTTCAGAGTCACTTGTGGGGTTTTAGGTTAAAACTTTGCAGCCTTGTGATAAGTTCAATGATCCCATTGCCAAGAAATGGATTTCTGTAAGACAGAATGCTGTCTGAAACATAAGATTAAGAGGAGTATAAATTATATTGCTGAGATAGCAACACTTTAGGAAAGCACTTTTATTACTTATTGATTGAGGTTATAGAAAAGCATTTAGTAAAACTGGGAAAAAATGTAATTTGAGTTAGATAAGATTGTCTTATGCTGTAACATTCTTTATCAGTAGGTTGCAATGGTAACAAGTAAAAACATCACAGTGAAACTTTGTCATTCCCTAGTTGCATTTAGGTTTTATAACCAGGTTACACATTGTCTGGCCAAAATAAAGGTTTTCCACCAAATATTTGTTCGGACCGCCTTTAGCTGTGATTACAGAACACATTTGTTGTGGCATTGTTTCAGTAAGTTTCTGCAACATCACAAGATTTATTTCCGTCCAGTGTTCCATTACTTTTCCACCAGAATCTTGCATTGATGATGGTAGTCTGACCGCTGTGCACAGCCTTCTCCAGCACATCCCAAATATTCTCAATGGGGTTCAGGTCTGGACTCTGTGGAGGCCAATGCATGTGTGAAAATGACGTCTCATGCTCCCTGAATCAGTTTTTCACTATATGAACCTGATGGATTCTGGCATTTTCATCTTGGAATATGTCCGTCTCATACTGTTGCTGAAGTGAGACCTGAGCAACTGCAGCAAACCCCAGATCATCACACTGCCCCCACAGGCTGGTACAGTAGGCATTAGGCATGATGGCTGCATCACTTCATCTGCCTCTCTTCTTACCCTGATTCTCCCATCACTCTGGAACAGGGTCAACCTGGACTCATCAGACCTCACGACCTTCTTCCAGCTCCAGATTCCAATCTTTATGCTATCTAGCCTCACTGATTAGTGGCAATGCAGCTGCTCAGTCCGAATCCCTTAAGTTACCTTCGCATTGTGTGTTTTAAATAACTTGTTGCCAGCTGAAAGATAATCACCAATGCAGTAATAATCCAATAGGACGATTGTACTTGGTTGCTTGAAGGTGGCGATTTCTGGCCAGGTAGTGTAATTTAAAAATCAGCAGTACTTTGCTAAAGTTATAAATATGTCACAGTTTTGGCCAAAGTACATTCCTCATAAAACCATTTTACCCCTCATACGGGTCTTTTATTGTTTTTTCAGGACAAAACCAACATTTAATATAGATCTATAGGTACTTACAGTCATTTAGACTAAAGTAAAGGGGAGTCTGCATTTATTTGACTGGAATATAGTTAAAGCCAGGTTGATGCTGTTACAATGATCTAATTCTTTTATTTTGATGATAAACCACAATAAAATGAGCTTTGTTTAAAGATTATTTTAATATCAATGCCCAAATATCACCTGTGATGTTGAACTGTTGTCTGTAAATGTTTGAAAAGAGGTTGGATCTGACCAATAACTCAGATAAGTGATCTTTCATAACATATCGTGACCAATACATGAGCAATATGCTCTTTGCTCCATTGGTGGAAAGAGACACTAGTGGCTTCTCAATACACATCTATCAGTGACCTGGTCTAATATTACAGCTGATATAGCTGATGAGCTAAGCTGACACATGCTGATCACAATGCCGGGTCCATGATCAGGATAATTTATGCCGCTATGCATCTCCACTTTGGGTTCTTTTTTAGGCTGTCTTAAATATATCACTGCACCTTTTGTTAAACTTGCATAACACATAGCTGGTGTATACTATGTTTGTGTTGCTATGGAGGTTGTGCAAAAGGTCAGGCCAAACCTCAGGGAGACGCTGTGGCACGCGTTCAACTCACACCCCTGTTACCATTTCCTCCTTTTATTCATATAGGGTTAATGAGATCTGTCATCATCTTGCCCGCTGTTTGTTATGAGTCAGTTCTTTCCTGTGTCAGGTAAAATAATCAAAAGATGTATTTAGTCACTGTGGCCCTCTGGGATCCAAGATGGCCGATTTGTTTTTATTGCAACTTCTCTAGAGGGAATGCAGAGGGTAGAGGGGAGAATGGAAAGGAAGCGGCTTCAGGTTTTAGCTTTGTTTTGGAACATGTTGCCAGCTCCTGTATAGGATTTACTTTTTACTATTTGCAAGCAGCTTTTAAACATCAGCATGCAAAATCTTTATTAATATTACGAAACAAGCAACAGTGAATATCATTACAACTCTCCACTCTGCAACCTCTACCCTTGTTTCACACCAGTCCACATACACTTTATGACCAAAAAAAACCCAAAGAAAACACATGCACCAAAGTTGCATGCATAAAACATGCCTAAGTCGATTATTTAATACACCTGTCAGCATTTGCGGACACCCACCAGCATTTGCACCCACCCACATTCATAACACAGGAGCTGTTTATCCCAACAGGGATAGAGATGTAGAACCATGTAGGCCAATGTCAGTGTTAGGAGAAGCAAAATATTTTGATTGCAAGGGTATCTGTTCGTGTCAACAATTTGATAGTGTGCCGGGTGGAGATAGGCGGTTCCCATGAGGTCTCTGTCCTCAACAGCAACGGGGAAAGGGGAGGTGGGAGAAGTGGTGAGGGTTGAAGAGGAGGTTGTGAGATTGGTTGTTCCCAGATATCTGGAACACGATGAGTGTCAACACATCCAGAGGGACAGATAGAAAGAGTGAGGTCAAGACATGGCAGACGAGTGATAGCTGCTGGTGATTCTAGAGCTGAAGCAAAGTTTTTTTTTCCCATTGTTGCTGCAGTGAAACAGTATTAAATATTTCCGTATTAAATATATTTTGAATTATTTGAACAATAAATCATTTCCTTGAAGAAAAACAAAGACCATTCAAGAGTCAGTTTGTCTGATTTACACTAAAAGTAGTGTTGTGGTAGATATTTAGCTGTGTTGAAATGAGGTTTAAAATAAAAGACTAACTTCTATATTTGAAACCAGCTTAGCCAAATGTAGTAAACATGGTTCACATCTTTTTTTCTTTATGTGTCAGTCTCTTCACTGTAGCTTTAGTTTAGTGGTGTTTGGGTATTTGGTTACACAAATCAAGTTCAAGTTTTCCCTCCTCAAATATATTTTATAGTTGGTGTGAAATACTTCTGCTGGTATTTCTTGTTTGCTTTGTAGCTGTTGGAATTTTGTGTATTGTAGACATACATATCCACTTTCGATGCTAATCTTCAATGCTAAAAAAATACAGAGAAAGTTAACTATGCAAAAAGAACTGAAAGAAGATAAAGTTTAGAGCTTTACAGCTATCACAGTAAAAGAATAATCAAGTCTTTCTAGTTTACTGCAACTAATGTTCACAGCCAGTTCAGCTCTTTGGATTGTTCTTAAACTAAATTTAGTTTGACCACATTTAAAAAATAATAATAATAATTTTTAAGAAAACCTTTTACAGGCTTGACGTTTTTGTTATTTTTAGAAGCAAAAGTGTGCTTAGCAAATGCCCACATACATGCTTAGTTGGGGTCCCTCGTATTTTTGCCCCCAGGACTCTTTTCAGGTTAATCTGGCCCTGATGGGAAAACATTCTGCAAACACTTTAAGCTATTAACATAGACCCACAATTCTAAGTACAACACAATCACATGTAAACAAGTTCATTTTGCCCTGAGTTAACTGTGTAATGTCGGTGCGCATTCATTTCTGTTTGTCTGTTTGCTTTTATTTTTATCACTTTGTTAGGGCTTCGTTCTTCAACTCTGATATGGCTCTCTCCAGCTCCTGTTTAGTTATGTTATTCATTTTGTTATTTATATATTGTTATTCAGTATTACTATCTTGTTTTTTGCCTTTCTGAATGTTTTTCTTTATGTGTCCAATTTTTTCTGCATTCTCGCTGCACAGATCTCCCTATTGCTGCGTATATAGGTAAAAATTTACATAAGAAGAAGCAAAAGCCACCTGGGACCGATTTTGTTTTATCACCCAGCTTGCAGCCATGCTTTTGATACACTTTTGTTGACGATACAAACTCATATCTGCTCATCTGCCCGTGAGGGCAGACACATTGTAATTTGATTGCAACTGCATATTTATTTTCCCTATCCCATTACAGCTGAAATGTCTTGTAAACACTCAACAGTGCTGTCATAATATTGGTGTTACATCTGTCATAACATGCAATGGCGCACCATGCCTATGGTGATGGGGCTTTTTTGTTGTTTTTATTTTAAAGCACAGATTAACCTGACAATCATTCGTTCAACATTTCTACATCTGAATAAACAATGAGCCCTTTTGCTTTGCTAAGTCAAGGATTTGTGTTAAAGAAGCAAGTACAGGCTGCATAACAAAGAGTAGCAAAGGTTTATCACATATATTTGATATATATATATATATATATATATATATATATATATATATATATATACATATCATCAAATTGATTAATGTTCAGAGCTACTGCACAAAAGGTTAAACTACTAATAAATTAAAATGAAATAGTTTGACAGCATTTTATAATTTTAAGGCCACTGAAAATGCCCTGAAGCACTAACCTCTACTCAGTCTGTAAAAGCAGTGTTGTTTATTTTAAAACCTTATTTTCTACTTGTTTAAACTCAGAGCAGACAGTAGCAGCAGACTGCTGCTTTGCCCTTGAGGAGCATTTAGGGAACTTTAAGTTCCTCTTTGACCTGATGTCTGTGACAGTCCCAGTCACACCACTGCTGCACCACTGTCACATGACCCACCCACTGGGCTGAAAATGGCCTTCACATCGGAATGCGGAGCATTATCTCAGCGGCAACATCTTGGGAAAATATTTATGCTTTTTAAACTTCTACACATGACAAAATGGAGGAAGAGTCAAAATGTTGTTTGATTAACACATTGTGGGATTTAATATTAATGAGCGTAAACAAAACTGTGGAGAGATTTATTGTATGTGGCGCAGGTGTGGCCGACTTTTGAATGGTGGGTAATGGTTTCAGTTCCCACTCTGTCTGAAGTCTGCATGTCAGAGTGTCCTTGAGCAAGACAGTAAACCACCAGTTGCTCCTGGTGGCCAGGCTAGGCTGTGTGTATGGCAACTCTATCGCCATCAGTGTGTAAATGTATGTGTGAATGGGTGGATAGCAGGATCTGTAAAGCTCTTTGGTCAGTCAGAGATTAGAAAAAGTGCTATATAAGTGAACACCAATTAGCTGAGGATATGAATGAATTAGTAATTTTTCGTTTGCAAAAGTTCTTACAATACATTTGGTAACTAGATGGCAAAAACAACACAGGTCTCAAACCAATATAAAGAATCAGAACATTTAGTAAACCCTGTTCACACAGCTTGATCTCTTTATTTACTCTCAGTCAAACTTCTCATTTCAGCATCAGTTCCCTGTGTGCAAACAAAGCAAGAGTGTGCTGAAAGTGCAAACTGCCTCTATAGCTTTGCAAAGTTTATGAAAATTTATAAGTACTGAAACTATCAGGACTCAGGGGACTTTGCTATTTCGCATTGTAGCATAAATTTGACAGTATTTTCAATCCAATTAATAGTACTGAGATAAACTGATACTATTTTAGTATTACCTGAGCTGTTGTTCCAAATTAAGACAATGCTTACTTGTTTAGTGTATCTTGCAGCTGTGCATGGCTGCAGTTCTTTCTCTGGTGTTCAGAGTGTAATAGAGAAAAGTAAGACTATAGAAAGTCTCTGTGACCTTGAAATGCTAGAGGAGAACTTTGTAGTTTGCAACATTGATTACAACAAATTATGTTGTAGTTAACCACATTCTGCTTGGCTTGTGTGTAATGTAAGTGACTTGTGTTTATGTTAAATTAACAAACAATGTGCTCACTATATTGAACTGTGATATGGGAACATAAAACTATCATCAAACTCTCTCATTCCATTTCAGGGGATATGCATCCTTAGTTCTACTTCAGCTTGCTTATTTGTGCACATTTGGCAGTGAAATGCAGTTGGTCATGCTTCTGTGGCTATGCAATCTCCCAGTTAACACATAATTTAAAAAAAACACCACGGGATGTATCTAAAGACGACGATAAATTTATTAAGATTTGCAGTAATGTGCATACTATAAACACTGTTAACAATGTCAATGCAGTATTTACAATCCTTGTGTGCAATAATTTAGTTTCAGTCCTTGACCTCAGGATACATTGGATTTATCCTCAATGTAAGTTTAGAAAAAGGAGGGACAGAAGTGATTTAGAGATTTCTGCCTATGCTTTGCTAATGAATAGAACTGGGAAAGCAAAGAAGAAAAAAACATCACTGTATTATTTCAGCAGGAAAATTTACTTTTTTTCCGTTCTCTGAAATCTCTGAGCAGCGTTATGGTTCACCTGCTCTGACTGGGAAGTTTGGGTGTTACCAACACCAGCTTGTTACAACTGTTTGTGAAATTCTGTGCCTTTAATGAACCTAAATGGCCCACAGCACCTGCAAAGGTAGAGTGATCTGCAGAGCGCCCTAAAAGCTGAGCAGCATTTTCTCTAAAGTTAGAGTGATAGGTTTGAGGGAGACGTTCCATGTCACTGAAGCTGTTGCACATCCAAACAGCAACACCAAATGCTCAAGAAGGTCATCTCCTTTCACTGAAACTATGGTGTTAGAGCTTGCATGCCCCTGTTCATGTTCAGTGAAAATGTTTACTCCAGTATGTGAATGTATTTCTTTCCAGCAGGATATAGAAAAGGAGAGGTGAAATGGTGCCATACTGGGTCATTACTAATATATTTACATGGCTGTAAGCCTTTTTCTTTCTTGTCTTTTTTCCTTCTTTGTATTTGCATGATACTATGAGCCAGAAAACAGAAAGAGAGGAGTATCAAAAAGGAGAAAAAAGAGGAGACTGACAAAGAGGGGAAGGTAGAAGAGAGGTTAGCTGGGGGGCAGTCATAGGAAGAAGGAAGTTCATCCACCTGCATCTGATTTACAGCAGTCGGATATAATCTCCTTAACCAGAGAGAGATACAACTGTTTTTCAGATCGATATTCTTAAACATGACTGCTTTGGATGAGGTCTGTTCTTGATATCTGACTACAGAAAGGAAACAAAGGAGGCAACCACGCTGCAGGATTGGAAACGTATGGCTATGACTTTCACTGCTCAAAGAAGGCATAATTAATATGTTTTGCTTTGTTTAAGATATGGTGAATTAGAGTTTGCACCTTTATGTGAAGCAGAAATAAAACACAGGTGCATAACTTGTGGGGCCATGTCATGACTTATGAGGCCCATCATTTATTAAATCGCAAAAGTTGGAGTTTGTGAGAACTTCAGTTGTTTTATTGGTTTGCATGACAGAAAAATCAAAGGTCAGATTCTGACGTAAGATATTTTTCTATTTATTCTTATATTAAACTGCAATGAAATTGTAAGAAAACATCCCCGACTTGGAGAAGGATGCATCTGTAAGCAGGACTGTGTGTAAAAAATCTCTACTACGCATCTACACGCGTTATTTTTCCGTTTGAGCTCAGTTCCTTTAATGTTAATAAACGCTGCAAGATACTTCTGGTCCAACATTATATCATTTCTAAAGATCTTATATCAAATAGTAAATTTTCTTTCTGAGTAATCATCACACATTAAAAAGACAGATGCAAAAGGTTCTCATCAGCATCATAAATTGAGGCTGTATAAATACAAGTAAGATTATGACATGCGCAATCAAATTTAAACAGAAGACATTTGAATCCCTTGTGGGAGATAAGATGAGAGATGTACAAGCGGTATGACTCATTTTGTTTATAATGTCCTGAACATTTGGAAATATGGAAGTTGAATTGAGTCACTTTTCCAGCTTGCATTTATAAAGAACTTTGACACCAGAAGCCAACTCTGCACACGGAAAAGCCAATCAGAGATTAGTGATTAGCTGTCGTGCCAACATCGCTACCCCTCCACACTGAGGTTTCCTGGCGGCTGGGGCTCTGCTGACTGACCCCCTCCGGTTCTTTTACTGTATACGACCCCTCTCAAAGCCTCTGATGAAACAGACAACCCCCCCGCCATTACGTCGTCCACACACTTCCAGCACTCTCTTCCCTTGTTCTTTTCTCTAATCATGGCCAAAACGGAGCTCGGGCTCCCAGAACAAAGGGTGGTGTTTGTTTTTCTGCAGGCATTTTTATTTCAGGCGTGTTCCTCAGTGTGCGTGTGCTGGCCTTTGATGTGTAACACACCAGCGCTCACCCGCCGAACAAGCGAAGTCCTCGATGAAAGCATTCACAGAGGAAGATAGAAGGAATACAAAGGAGTGACGTTTTCTTCTTTATCCACAATCATTGAGATTTTTTACTGCTGAATGTTGCATCCAGGGGCCTTTTATGTAGCTCTGGTCTGAAATGTATGCAATCAGCAAATGACCTTTTCACCCTCAGAGCAGTGCTTCTATTGTGGGCCAAGTCTAAGTTTAAGTTAAAGTAGTCAGACTTTGTTCTTCTCCTTCTTCTTTTTGATATTCACAGGGAATTTCTCCTTTGTGAGATAAAGACGTACAGACAGCTGATGATGAAGAGACCAAGGCTGATAAGGTGGTGTGACACAATGAGCCCCCCTTCCCCAAAGAACACACATGCATACACACACTTCTTCATCGTCTGCTGAATATTACGCTTGAGCTCATCAAGAGAATGCTGCTTTTCTTTTTCTTTTTTTTTCCTTATTCTGTCTTTTTTTTTTTGCTGTGTGTAAAGTAGGAAAGGTGTGAAACGTCTGACTTCTTATTCACCTCTTTCTCTATAGGGGTTAATTCTTCCTCTTCATCCGGCTTACTGGAGATTTAAGAAACGCGGATGTCTGAAGTGGCAACAGATGCATAAATGAGCCTGTGTATGTTTTTAAAGGAGGGACCTTTCTGAGATCGCAGTGTCTAACTAAAGACCTGGCTCCCATCCAACCGCAAGCTAATGATTTTAACTCACACCCTGCTTCCTCATCTAAAGCTAAAAACGAACACATTTCTGACAAACCTTTCTCCTTCTTGTTTGTTGAGCTCTTTGTGTTTTTACAGTCCCTCTGCTTGGAATAACACATCCACAAAACAAACAAAAGCAGTTTATCAGGCTTAGATCAGCCAGTCCGTCAGACAGGCTGATCTAACAGTAAAAGGTGTGTGTGGAGCTGCTTGTGCCATTCAGAGGTCCACAAGGGGGCAACGTCCGAAGGCCACATAAGGAAACTGATCTGAGCCTCATATTCAGACTACATGAAGCAAGTTTGGAGCTCATCATTTTAGAGATGGCAAAGCCACACACTCATAGTAAAAAGGGTTGTGTGTGTAAATGTGGATGTGTATCATCACAAAGGGACAAAATGTAAAGATGGTGGTGAGAGAACTCCATACAGACTAAAATAACCCATTCTTAGAACTGACTATGTTTAAAAAGAGTACTATAAAACTGCGGCATATTTCTGTGTATTGAAAACCAAATTTCCATATTTTATTACCGTTTCATGAGGTGTGTTTGCAGAGATGCATCTGACAGCGATTGGGTTTTAAACCCTTTAATTGCCAACTCTGTTATTTATTAAACCACATTTTCTTTTACTCTAAAGAATCTTTATTTCGTGATTGTCACTATATTGTGACTACTACAGCTGTTTCAACCATTCTCAACCAATAACGTCGATTTTAAAATGAAAAATACAAAGAATTGTTGTCTCTTCTACATAGTTGGGTTACAGTTTTAAATCAAGCAAATTCAATTCAGTTTTTAGAAAGTGCTGGTGCTCTAAACATAGTGGGAATCGGCATTTGTTTCTATCAGCAACTATGCACACTGTTGTTTCCAGTTTTCTCAGCTTTGTGTATGTTTTCAAGCTCAATAAAGTCAATTGAATACATAAGTTAATTAATTAAATACACTAATAGAGAAAGATAATTGTCAAAGCAGATGTTTTTATGAGTAAAAGTTTTCAGTAAAAGCTGAAAGTAAAAGTTTCAGAGATGATTCAATTTACTTTGTATATAAATGCATGCCCGAGACTGATGACCATGAAACACTGGATGACTAAAGGATGGAGGAAGATGTGTCTGCTCATATCCATATTACATAGATTCACAGCTTAACCTCACATCACTGTCCTTTCCCCATCACTGGTAGCTAGTCTGGTAAGACCATACATGCCCTGCAAAGGCTCATAATTGCCGAGTCCTATTTGATGGCCAAACGGGATTATTTCTTCAAAAGAAACATTAGCTCCCTTTAGGAAGGAGTGTGAGGGATTGGTACTTGCTCCCCCCTTTCCCTAATCTGGCAGGAGACGTCCTCAGTCACACTCCTCCACCTGGCTTCCATTACCCCTCCACATATCCTTAATCCCTCCGTTTGTTTTCCCGGATAGAGACCAAGAAGAATAGAGGAGAAAGAGGGCAGAGGAGGAACAGGAAAGCAGGATTTGGTGTTGTGTATGATGGTGATAGTAACGATGTGACGGCTGTTTGTCGAGCTCCATAAACATTGTGTTAATTACAAGCTAATAGTTGACGTTTTTATCTTTGATGAAGAAATTTTCATCGTGTGACTCTGTTTCTCTTTGCGTTCATGCGGTGGGCCTCAGTGCTCTCCTTTCTTTAATAAAAGTATTGTTTGAGTTTCTCTTTATTGGGAACACATTGGACCTGGGTTGGGCCCTTACGGGGCTGGGGTCCGGGGTCTGGGGGCAGACCGGGGGTCCTGTTCTCTGGGGGTCTCTCCTCTGGTCCTTCCTTTTCTCTTCTCAGAAGTCCCGTCTGCTCGGGGGGCCACAAGGGGCGGCAGGGTCGCCCCTGAAAAGTGTCCCGCAGCGGGATGACCCCTTACTGCCTCTATCAGGGGGTAACCTTAGTCCTTTCCTAATGCACCCCCTTCCCTCCCTGCAGGGATGTAATATACACACACAGATACAAGCAGTCACCAAACAGCCACACAGGGTGATGAAATACACGTGCACACACAAAAATCACATATGCAGCCATTGTTCTCTTTGTGCTTGACTGTAACACAAAACACACACATACATACACTTTCACACAGTTCTTCACCTGAAATCCAACACACATTACCAAGGAGACCTTCATGCAGGTCGAGCCCGGCGCTGCCTGTGTGGCTTCAGCTTCGTTGCTTTGGTGACACCCTATGTTTGAGATCTCCCTTCTGATAGAGTTAACATGATCAAACTCAAGCTGTTACGAACAAAGCTGGCAGAGAAACATGTGAAAAGAGTAAAACAGGAAAAAGAAGAGAAGAAAAACTTCATACACTTATCAGAATTAAGAGATGTGATGACAAAAAGGAAATCAGTGGATGAGAAAATTATGCAAAATGGAGATGAAGTGGAAAACAGCTCACCACACATCCATGCAGCAGGAACGACGAACACATGGACTCTATATTAGATCATGGAGTTAACAGGCAGCAGCGGCACTCTGACATGAGCTCATGTGTTTAGACAGATCTGTTGAAGGTTTAAGACCAGTACCGGAGCCTTATCTGATGGAAAGATAAAGTCTCACACTAAGAATGAGAGGAAAACACATGCACAGAGGCAGGCAGTGTGAACCAATGGTCAGAGGGAAAGGAGAAATGAGGTTTAGAGACAGAAAAAGAGTGACCCTGACTCTGGAGAAAGTCTCAAAGAGCAGGAGTGGGTCCTGGGAGACCCGCGGCCGCAGAGACCAGACTGGGTGTGCGCTGGTGATGATGTCAGTGTGAATTACTAAAGTGTAGATAGACATGAGAGCACAAGTCACAATGTGTCTCGGCTTGTGTCTCTACGAAAATTTATTTTCATATATAT
>JBAMHX010000010.1:4873069-4886383 GCA_037177515.1 Pseudomugil tenellus | reverse complement strand
ATGGATGGATGGATGGATGGATGGATGGATGGATGGATGGATGGATGGATGGATGGATGGATGGATGGATGGAGGGAATTCTAGTGATGACTCGAGCTGCTGCATTCTGAACCAGAGTGTTTTCTGGGGAAGACCAAACAGAAGGGAGTTGCAATAATCCAGGCGGGAAGTAACAAGACTGTGTACAATGGCAACGGTGTGACGGGTGAGGGAGGGGCGGAGGCAGTTGATGTTACGCAGGTGAAAATATGCTGGTTATGTTGTTGATATGTGATGTAGAAGACAGAGTGCTGTCGAGGATGACACCCAGACTTTTTACCTGAGGGGAGGGAGCGATGGAAGAGTCATCAATGGGAATGCAGAAACTATCAGATCTGGAGAGGGTGGATTTGATGTCAATTAATGGCATTTCTGTTTTACTGCTGTTATTTGCAAGAAAGTTTGAAGTGAACCAGGAATTCATCTAATGAAGACAATCTGTAAGGGAGGATGGTGGGAGGGTGGAGTTTGGCTTCGTGGAGAGAGCTGGGTGTAATCCGCGTAACAATGAAAAGGTATGTGGGGATTTTTGAAAATATAACTGAGGGGGCGGAGATAGATGATGAACAGCAGGGGCCCCAGGACAGAGCCCTGGGGCACATGTGGTGACTGGGAGAGGAGTGTTTTCCGCTGGACGAATTATATGCAGCTGGAGAGGTATGATTTGAACCAGTTAGGGGGGGTGTGGGTGATACCAATGGAGGAGAGAATAGCAAGAAGGATGGAGTGGAAAATGGTATTGAAGGCCACAGTCAGATCGAGGAGGATGAGAATAAATAACAGCTGCCAGGAGGAGATCATTGGTTATTTTCGGTAGTGCTGTTTCAGTGCTATGGAGTGGACGGAAACCAGATTGAAATTGTTCATACAAATTATTGTAGGATAGATGCGCTTGAAACTCTCAGCCTCTCAGTAGTAGTTTTTTAGATCATATAGGTATGAAAATATATTATCCTATTTAAATAGCCTATTTCGTAGATTGCATTTAAATAAGTAATGTAATAACCAAGTTAACTACCAATAATAAACAAAAACAATATAATTGAATAGAAGTAAAATAATATATTTTTCAAATATATTATTTTCATACTTATATTTTCATACTTATATATAGCATTGCTTTTATTACAGTTTTTCTCAGTCGCTTTGGTGCATTTCTAACATCACTATTTACATTTGCACAACAGTTAGTTCAACCTCCCAAAATTTAGTCAATTTTGTACACATCATAGTAGCAGTTTCTCATTCCTTCCAATAAATTGCAAATGCTTTTGGACATGCATCAATTGCTTTCATACAACTCTCTGCTGTTTGATAACATTATCATTTGCCATGTCATGTCAGTCGAAATTAACTATACTTGTGAATGCTGAATAGTCATTCCATATAAAACTAATACTTCTCATTTCATTGTTTGAGTCATTACATAAAAAAATGTCCAACTAGTTGTCAAAATCTGTCAAGCAAATTGCATAAATATGTTTAAATTGTTTTTGTTCCTGAAATTGTCTGACATTTTTAGGCACTCATTATAGGGACATATTCCCTGAGAATGCTGGACACCATCTGGATAAGTATGTTGTTGTTGAATGTGCGTTTTCACCACTCAGATGTCCTCAAACAGTGGTTTGCAGCACAGGATAGGATGGTGGAGGAATATTTCCCTCCCTACTCACCATTCCTAAATCCAATAGAGGAAATTTTCTCTTCCTGGAGGTGGAAGGTAAATGACCTGCATCCACATAACCAAATGGCTCTGCTTGTGGCCAATAAGGGTTTTTTTTTCTTTTGCTGTGAACAAACTAGAATTGCAAAGAGCATGTGCAGTAAAAATGTGAAAGATATATTTTCAGTGTCTTGTACTCAGTTACTTCACTAAATACAGTGATGTCTAACTTTACTGTAGTTTTCAAATGGCTGTGCAAACAGTATATAGTGCTGTCTTCAGCATTTTCAGGTAGTGTCATCAAAGGTCTGACTTGTTTGCATCAGAAAACATTTATAGAGTAAATTGTCATACTGAAAACATGACAAAACCATTTGATAATCTTGTTCATAAACAATGGTGTCATGACTTTTCAGTTTGATAATACTGACACTTTCATTGACATGAATACTTGCTCTTGAGGAATGAACTATCCATTTTGAGCAAGTGGCGTGCTTTTGCAGGTTTTCCACAAGGTTTTGCAGTTTGTACTAATTGTTTTGAGAAGTGCATTAAATGTTGTGCAAATGTAAATAGTGATGTGAGAAAAGCACCAAAGCGACTGAGAAAAACTGTAATGCATACATGGAAGGGTTAAATTAAAAATACCCACTAAAACAAAATAGACAGACAGACAGACAGACAGATCGATCAAAAGGTTGGTTACTAATTGATACGTTTTTCAAACACCGTTTTAGATAGGACAGATTTGAAAATCTTACTTATAGTTTAGGCCCAAAATACATCTGAGATACGGTCATAGAATATAAACTAGTTGAGTGTCAACTAGTCAGGTCAACTACAGAGCAGAATCCAGACTAATGTAAGACAAGTTTATTTGCATTGCACATGAAACCATAGCATAAAAATAAATTAGGAAGACTAAACATGGAGAAGCAGCATTTAGCTGTTTTGCTGCAAACACGTGGGACAAACTTACACACGTTTAAATCCAGGTTAAAGACATTTTCTTTTCTCATGCAGAAAAACTGCACAGCAACTTCCAACTTATCTTGCTCCTAGTTTCTTAGCTTTTTCTCTCTTTTTTTTTTGCTGTTTTTACTACCTTATTTTTTATTATTTCATAGCACCGTCCGTAATGTTTTATATAAACGGTCTTCTACATAAGATGTGCTGTACCTACAAATAAACTTCCCTTGACTAAAAACTGCATTGTAGCTAATTATGCTAATAATCAATTTCATCACTAGATGGCAGTAAATTGCAATTTACCACCTACTTGGGCCATTATATTCTAGTTATTTGGCTCTTACTTAGCAATTAAACAAACATGGATGTCTTGTGTGTGTGGGGGGGGGGGGGGGGGAGGAACATGTAAACCTCAACCCAGCCCAGGCTCGAACCAGCGACCTTCCTGCCGCGCTGACCACTTGGTGTCTGTGCTCTGTGGTAGAGTTGTTGGATATAAATACTTCTAGTGAAGATAAAAGGCCGTTCACAGCATACAAGAAGACGCATTATGACATTATTGGGAAGTGGAGCTATACAAATAAAGCTTAATTGAATTGAATAGAAAGAAATTGTTTTATACTTTAAGGTGCAAAATAGGGACCACATACAGGCTACATATAACTAGAGAAACGCAGCCTGTTTATAATTATTTATACGCAGACTTTCATTTGCATGCTAATGAAATGTAATTATAATTACTATTATTCTTGAATAAAATGTTATATTAATGATAACTTGTTTCTTGTCAATTTAGTAAGGCCTATTAGTAGTAAGCCAAAAGAAAAGCCGACTTTCTGTGATGCTGACTGCGTCCGATGTGTCAAATCAGTCACACTAAACACATCCACAGGAAATTAGCATATGGATATCGCAATAAAAGTCGCATAAAGTCATACAGAGTTCAACTTTTTTAAACACCAAAGTAATGTTTACCTGCATGGATGATTTTAATAAAATTAATCAAAAATTTGTCATAAAAAATTTAAAAAAATGTCAAATAATAGCTAGAAAAAATGTAGCAAACTGCAACGGAGATTCAATAAATCAAGAAAGCTTTTCTTCTTGAGACCTGTCCTAACCGGAAGTGGTGTTGAGCTTTACTTACCCGCACTGAGAGTGGTGATGACGGGGATGGTTGAAGGGAGAACTGGCGGAGGGAAATGCAGCGGTGGTGGTGGTTCACCTTCTGAAACAAACAGGAAGCACACCGCGCTGCTGTCCACCTGCAAGGTCTGCGTCCTGTCGGACAGAGAGAGACCGTCGAGCTGCGGGGTCACACAGGCTCTTTGAACGACTAAAAGGTTTCGTGGTGAATTCATAGCGGCGATATTAACTTTCAGCCGTCTTGTTTATCTGGCACATTCTTCCACGACCTGACACCGCGGACTGAATGAAGGTAGGTCCGCGTTTTAAATCAGAGATTAAAGGCGTCGTTATGAAGACGCCTTTTCTAACTGTTTATCACTTTAGTCAGTGTGGCATTTTTCTTCCAGGTTTTAGTGATAGCCTAACACTAATATCACAACCCTAACTATTACTACAACTTTTACAAAAATGGTCAGTGTAAAGTTAAACCTTTCCAAAAGCCTTTATTCTGCCTTTTATTGATATTAACAATTGTCGAATAGGCTTGCCTATATTTCTGTTAAACTCACACTGTTTAAAATAAATTGTGTTGAACCGCTATATGACAACAGTTTTAAGTGAGTCTTATTATTGTTTCAGAGTTTTGTGGACTTGTTGACTCCTGAGTCAAACCGGGTCAACAATAAACTCATTATAGGCTGAGTTTGTTCAGTTACACCAGAACGGAATGTAGCATTCCTGAGTGATTCAACCTCAACCCAAGGTGCTTGTAAGGCAACTTTTTTGTTTTTTGGCTTGAGGCGTGTGTCTTGGATTTTGTTTTTCTTTTGGGTCTGTCAGAGTTATTTATTTGTTTTGTCGTGGGGGATAAAACATTAGAGAAGCGGTTCTAGTCGGAGATCTTTGCAGGAGATCCTGTTATTTCTCGGTAAGCTGACTCCTGCTCAGCTGTCCCACTGACGACATTGCTGTTGAGAAATGGGCAGACAGTAGAGCTGAATAAAGGGGATGTGAAACTATACAGAGTGGGCTAACTCATTTGTTCAGCATTTATGGTATAAAAATAACAGTTTATTTTATTACAATTCTGTGTGTCAGCACTTAACAGCTGTTAGGTTCAACATGCTCCTCCTGACTTGAAGTTGACTTGTTTCATACAAGTCTGAGAGGAAAATCAACGGTTGTAGGGTAAGTTTTTGTGTTTGGACACGGTGTCCTTTCCCAGATGTGATAGGTAAGCATGGTAATGTGTTACCTGAAAGATATGAGGGGCCCAAGTGTATTTGAACAAGGACACCACCAGGGGATCTTTTTTAAGAACCATATTTTTTCAAAGACTGAATAGTGGTTGAGAAAAACAAATCATCATACATCTTCCTGAAGCTTTCTGTTCCGAAAATCAGACTCTTATGAAGCTATTGGGACTATCCATCAGTAGTGTAATGAATGAACCTCTTTGCTTTGATTTCTGTTGGCTGTGACATGATGAATTCTGTGTAAACGGCTGTACTTTCTGATGACATTCAGTCACATTTTTTTTAACGTCATTTCCTCGACCTCCATCAGCAGACCCAAACCATTGCTGTGTTTCCATCATGTTTGACAGCTCTTCTCATTGATGTTGTGCAACTTCATCTTTCATTTTATCTGATCCACAACAAGACTTTCTTCCCCCTAAAAATATTATGAAGCTTCAGTTCAGCATTTCTTCATACAGTTGCATCTTTGGCCATACGTTTGATAAAAAGACATATGTTTATTTCAGATTTGGACAACGTTACATCCACTTCTTTACACAACACCTTGGACAGTTATTTTAGAAAGTTTCGATTCAAGTTTCAGCTTGCCAAGGAAACTCTTTCCCACAAACCTGAAGGCTTTTTACAAGGAAATGTTGTCTCTGCTGTGTATCCCACACTCATTCCACATCTTTAGCCCCCTTTTGCTCATCGTTTGAGGTAATAGAAGAAACAAAAGGTGTATCAGGTTTGTTTGAGTTCATTCAGTGTCTTCAGAGGTAATCAGTGCGATCAGATGTGTGGTGGAATCTTTCTAGGGAGGAAATTCTGAACAGTCACACAAGAAACAAGAAACTTTTTTGCAACTATAAAATATTTAACTTGACAAGTTATTTCATTCAGGCATCAGTTCTGACAGCTGTGTGTGGGGCTGGGGCTTTTATATCCCCTCTGAGGTAAAGTTGGCGAACTTTGATAAGGCTAGCTGACGTCACTCTGCAGACCTCAGCCAACAATGCAACCATTTACTTGAAGCCAGATTTAGTCCCAAAGCTGGCCTCTCAGAGAAACTGGGCAGAAATGAAAGCAGAATTCTAACCAAGTCTTTCGTTAAAACAATATATGAGGTGACACTCGCCGTACGCATCATTTGCCTTACTGAGCTTTGAAGCTGACTTTCTTTTTGACTGGATCATGGGTTATGCTTGCGCTACCTGACTGGTGCATAAAGAGTAAAGTAATGAATCATGTTTGAGGTGATATTGGGACAAAGAAATTTTTTCTTATTGGTCTGAGTGACAAGGTGCATGACACAATTACTAGTTAGTCTTTATTTTCTGTACCGCTTAATCCAGTTCAAGGTCGCATGGAAGCTGGAGCCTATCCGAGCTTTTAGCAGGTGAGAGGCGGGTGCATCCTGCTCGCGAGTCCATCACAAGGCAGATTGCTAGTTATAGTAAAGAAAAAGAAAACGTATTTACTTTATGTGACAGTTCAGCTTAAATAAATCATCGGAGCACTGTTTTATTAGTGCCTTTTAGATAAAGTATTGCCAGGTTGTTACATTAGTTTGTTTAGTTCAGAGTATTTAAAAACATCAGTGTATTTATTTTTATGTTTGAACTGAAGAAACTATTGTAATCAGTGTAAGAAGAAAATGATGGCATTCAACTTAAATATGTGTTCACATCCCCGTCAGCACAGTGTAGGAAAGTTTGTACACTTCAGCGATCTGAAATCACCTACAGGCTATGCAACATACTTATTAAACAGGAACGACATCATGTGTGATGTATGTAAACTGCGCTTTATTAGCACTCGTTGGCTCAAAACCATCGCTGCGGTTTCTTCTCCTTGTTTTTTTGTTACCGTGCTGTTTTTTTCTGGTCAGAACAGCACATGAAACAAACACGGCTTAAACTAGATTTGCTTCATTGTTAGCATCTCAAACATAACACTTAACACGTCAAGCACCGTTAATTCGATTCAGACTTATTCAGTTTGTTTTTTTTCTTTTCTGCTTTGTTTATGTTTTTTGCATTTGCTCCAGTGTTGCATAGATTAGCGTGTCATTTCTTGCTCCATATGACTGGTCAGTGTATCCATCTTTGGTTTGTCACTGTATCAGGGTTTTGTCCCATTTTGTTTTATCACAGTTACTCACTGTTTTCACGATATGACCAGAGTTATTATATTATTGTTTCTTTTTGTTTTGTACTTTTCGGCCAGTTTAGATACTGGTCAAAGCTAAGTAGTATGTTTACTCGCTGACAGCCTCTGTGGTGAGCTAATGGTCCTTGGCCAATTCATACTCGCGTGGCAAGTATGATTATCATCACTAAATTTGTTTTTATTTTTCTCTTCCCAATGCTGGCTTTGAAAAGCTTTTATTCCTAAGACAGCGGTAGCATCAGATAAAATGCAGAGTTTTTGTTTTCCCATGCACGTGGGAGCAAACAGCTCATACAAAACACACGGAGATCCATCTTGCCTACTCGTTTCCCTTTGTGTGAAATGAAACACTTGTGTGTTGCAATTGCCATGTCTTTTGTCTCCTTTTTCTCTTTTATATCCCTGCATGTCCCTCCACCCTCTCACCCCCTTACTTACTCACACTTCCTGCTGTTACACTCCTGAAGTAGTCTTCTTCGTTACAGTATGAAAGCTTGCATAACGTCCTGTCAAGAACAGCGTGTAAAGAAGAGACAGTAAATGTTTTCTTCATGGATGTAGTTTTTGTGCTAGCTTTTTTTTTATTCCATATTCTTTAAATCTCACAATTTCATCCACTATTACTGCTCATAAGAAACTGAGAATTGTAAAAATATGGGAATGGAAATTGCCAGAATGAGGAATGTGAGGTGAAAGTGCCCTGTTGGAATCCTCTTCTTCACAGCACGCCTGGACCTGCTGAGGAATGCAAAGAAGACAGCAGGAGAGAGATGTCATAAACCAAGAAAAGCAAAAGGTGCAATGAAATGCACTACAGTAGGGAATAGAAACGTGCATCCTGTACACATGTGCTTGGACACAAATAATTAAATTTAATGGATAAACGGCCAATTCAAAGCCTGACAGGATTTTACTATTTCTGAAAGCTAAGTTTTCTTATTATGCTAACAAACATACGTTTGAGCCAGGTGTTTAGACTTGGCTCTTACTGAAATGTCATGGCATCATTCTGTAGGAAGTGCAGACTCGCTCGATGTAATATTTGCTTCAGGTTGCTCTGTGGGATGCAGACTCTTGTATATACAGTATGTTGTGGGGGTGGTGTGAAGGTGAGATTTTGCTGACATAATTGGCAGAGACTGCATGACGTTTTGCTGATCATCTGTCAGAAAACTGGATTCAGAATATAAACCTACTCCTAAATTTGGATTTTACTTATTAAGGACACAGTATTCAGGTTAAATAAACAAGATGATGAGTTGCAGTTTTGATAAAAACGGAAGTTGCCGTCACCTGGCAATGGCCAACCAGCAGCTGGTTAACTGTTTGAGTTGGATGAGCAACATTGTAGAGAAACATGTTATACTCAGTAAAACATCATGAGTCTGAGTTTGCATAGTTGGCGTGAAAATTTAAGCAATTATTTGTTTTAAAAACAAAATAAAGAAAAAAGTATGAGATGATTTATGTGTTAATTATTGGGAATGAAAATCAAGTCTTTAAATGGATACGTTCCTGTATATGTTCCAGCTGCCACTGGAAGATACTCAGGATGCACTGTGGACAGGTTGGACAATGCAGGGCTAATGCAGAAAAGACAGACTGTTTTTTTTCCCTTGCACTCTTACTTAATCACTTCCTAACCTGCCATGTATGTGTTTTGTCTGCAAGAGCATTTTAAAATGTGCTAAACAAACTCTCTTACAGTAAAAACATCAAAGCACACCAACAACTAGAAGTTTGAACTGAGAATCTTCTTGTGGGGAGGAGGCATCACCAATTCCTTCATGTGGCAGAATTCAGTATATCTTACTTATTAGAAATGATTTATTCCGTGTCAAAGTCAGGACACCAAAGATGGGCATGTGTTTCAATACATAAACTCAAGGAACTGTTCTCGCATATCATGTTGCTATCTATAGAAGAGGCACCAATGTGATATTGATTTTGTCCGGTCATATACCGTGTGGAATTTTCAATATAAAAGAGGATTAAATGATGTCCTTTCTTCATAGAAGTCCGATTCAGAGGAAATTTGAAAGTGTGGTCACGTTGCTGCAATTGCTCAACCTTTTCTCTGCAGAACAGCATGGAGTTTTGCTGGTTTAGACAGTTTCGCACCATGATTATCGGATACTTTTTTGTTTTACTATGTGACAGTGATCGCAAGGGAGATTTGGATGTGTGTTGAGAAACATTCCAGACAAGGTGTTAAAGGTTTCTGCTACAGTTGAGATTAGATGACCACAAATCAAAGAGATCTTGGTGATAATGTAACTGTTGTGAGCTGGAGTTTCGCAGTGTGATATTTTAATGGTAAATGTGCAGACAAGGATTCTTCTATTTAGAATATATAAGTGTAGATGAGAACTGGGGACATTTCTAAGCCTTCTGACTTGTCAGCTGTGTTTTGAAAATTATTATAAGCAGCACTGTCCTATTTCTGTCTAATTTAGTATGAACGTCCTTTAAAAATGATCAAGTTTGAAGATTAGTTGCAAGCTTTTTAATTCTGTCGTCCTGCTGTTGCATTCATCGCTCCAAAAGTCTGTCTCTTTCTCAATTCTGCTTTTGTCCTGTTAAACTAACTGACCTCTTGGTGATCTCACTTGGGTTAATGACTGTGTGTCTGACAGCTTTGTCTTGCGTTACACTCTTCATGTGTCATTCAAGTGACATGCATCCTGAAAACGTACTGTATCCCTGGTTAAGATGGACCTTTGTTCATCAGACAACAAAAAGGTAACTGATTTACAGCGTCTAAGCGCAGCTATTGAGAACAGACACAATTACCCTCCACCCATGTAAAGGCAGCCTCACAATAGCAACTAAAAATAGAAATTTGAGCGAACTACTAAATAAAGGGAGAATGAGGAGGAAGGTGAAGGCTGTGGGTAGATGGAAACATCTCAGAAGCATTAATTTATTATAAAGCCTTTACGCGAAATGCTTCAAATCTTCACATTTAAAGCCTATTTGTGTAGGAGTTTCTCATGGTCTTCTGTCATGGAGGGTCGTAAACATCCCACTGAGCTAATGAGTGGGTGTGTATTGTTTTTAGAGTTGACAGACAGTGGTTCTTTGTTTACGGTGAGGCAGTGATGACGCACAGTCAAGTCTATTGGCCATTCAGACCACACTTGGTTTGGGAGATGCATGAAATGTGTGGACAAGGACAAGCACATTCTTTTTTTTTTTTTTTTTTTTGCTTGTTTTAGGTGATTAAGCCAATTGTTTGTGTGTTATGTGATTTCTGACCATTTTAAAATGCCACCAAGGAAAACATCAAGGTTTCTTTTTTTAATATTTTAATGAATTTAATTTCAATTGTTTTAATTTTTTCGCATTGAGCAGTCCTTATTTAGCAGTGTGTTATAAAACACTCAGGAATTTGACCTCTGCATTTAACCCACCTGAAACTGTAAGCAGTCTAGACGTAGTTAAACGTTTTTCCTTCACGGCAAATATGCAGAATTGCTAATTCGTTCTTAGCAGTTTGGTGACATGTCCCATTCTATTTATCTGTCTGGCTATTGGTTTGTCATTGCAAGGTTTAGAAAGGAGAGAAGGGTGTAGTATCAGATAGGGAGTGCCTTCCAGGCACTTTTTTATTAGTATTATGTAACCCTCAGGGAGCAAAAAAAACATTTGTAGACTTTTACTTTTTAAGTTTGAGCAATTGTGAGAAAAACAAGAGGGTAAAGCATAGACTGACGGATATCATAGATGGAGTATCAGCAGATTAAGTGTGTGTGTGTGTGTGTGTGTGTTTGGATGTGCCCCAAGGTAAAGAACAGTAACAAACTTAGATGGTGATGAAGCCCCCAGTCATTTAAGGACAGAGCATTCCTTACATTCCTGTACCAGAGGATGGGTGGAGGAGGGAGTGGGTGTGCTTTTGGGGTGAGTCGTCCATATCAATGCAAGACTCTCTCTGTGGTGTATGTGAAATGATAAGGATGACAACAATTTGCAGGGAGGCCCTGATGATTGGATAATCTTGTGCATGTCATTTTGTCCCAGCAGTGCAGAGTAGAAGGTATGTGTAGGGGTCTTGTTCCTTTGGCACTAGATCTGTATTACGCGTTGCTACCGTCACAAACCACTACTCTGTGCATTGTACTGGGAATTGTTTTGAAGGTGCTGTTGTGCCACAGAGACGACTTGAGTTTGAATGGTTTTGGTTTCGTACACAGACTGGTTTGACTCCTTGACATGTAAAAAGAAAATGCTAAATAATTCATTTAAGTTGAAAAATAAGTGGCGTTGGTAATAGTAAGAAAAGAAATGCAGCAAATCAGCTGATTTCTTAGGAAGCAAATGCAACTCTGAACACTGTATTACTGAATAACTTCTTCCAGATAATGATCAGCCCTGAAAGAAAAAGGCTATTGCTTCATCACTGTATGTGCATCATCTTCTTAACTACTGTGGATTATTTACCTCTGAATGCCTCTGAAGAGGCCCAGCTTAGGCCTGAGGAGTGCTTTCTTTTAGTCCTTTTTTACTCTGAATCTGTTCATATATTCCTTATATGTCATGAATTTCTCAAGGTAACCTGGGCATTGGTCCATTGTGCTGAGATGACGTCCCATAAGTCAGCTGGTTTTGGTGAAAGATATGCTAACTAACCACCCCCCACTAATTAAAAAAAGAATTTAGAGTATGTGCTTCAGTTGTGTGCAATAGTCTTGAGTCATCTCTTATTATTTCTCTGTACTTTTAATCATGTTTGCACATTATAGACATATTTTTTTAGAAACTTTATAACAATTTATTTGTTGGTCAAATAGAAAAAAAACATTGCAGGCATAAAATCTTTTTTTTTTTTTTTATCAGCATGAATTTTCCCAAAGAACTTTTATTTAAAAAATTTTACATGTCAACATACTGTGCAACATAAAGCAGAAATCAAGTCAACTTTACTGGTAAATACAATTAAAAACAGTAGGTGCTGACTAAATCTGTGTAGTACCTTTGAAGGGAAACAAATAATACTTCAATGAAAAGATGGGGAAAAAATAAACAGAAGTGGATATAAAAATAAAAAAATGCATGAAAATAGAAATCGGCTGAAAATGTCAAAACGCAGTCAAATATGAAAGCTGCTGAGTGAAAATTAATCTTACAATGTCCACTGGTGTGTGTGTGTATGTATGTATGTGTGTGTGAGAGAGAGAGAGAGAGGGGGGGGGGGGGGGTGTGACTGCTCCTTAGTTTGGGAAAAAGCTCTCTTTTCTCCATGAATAAAGCTACCGGATATTTACTCTTTAGCTTGTTAGAGTTGCTCTGTTTTTGTATTTCTAGTTACACCGTGTTTCAATAAATTACTGTACTTATTTCCCAGTTTATTTTCACAGTTGAGAAGCAGCACAAGAGTTGGGCTACAATGCGGTTTTGTTTTTAAAACTTGTATATTTACCGATTCCACCAGCACCTTGTCGTGTGTGACTTTTTTGGATGGATATGTCATACGATTACTGAAAAGTCCGGGTGTTTTTGTGAGTACCTGCCTTTTTCAGCTTGTGTTGAGGCTTTGAAACAAATATTTAGGAATGGCAGCATAAGAAATTGAGCGTTAAAGAGAAATACACTTTTATTTCCTAGTAAACAAAAATGTGTTTGCCTAGCTTAAGGGTTCAAAGAAATATTTTTAGAGATCTGTGGTTTGATGTTGCAGATGAATTTTTGTCTACAGTTGAGTATATTTTTGGCACAGGCTTGAAAACATGCGCAATTGGAAGTCATTGTAATTTTTTTTCCCCAAGAACACTAGCAGAGCTAAGTTTGGGTTTGTCCTCCAGCAAAAATGTCATCTCTCAACCATCCATAATGAACCCTCTGTCTGTCTTACACTTAAATGTTCTCTAAAAAAAAATCACTGTAGCTTTCTCACCCACTCAGCCTCACTTTTGCATTAGATCATGTGACCCCTTGAATTGAATAAAGTCAAAGAGTTAAACATTTACTGTCTCTGCCCTGAGATGTTATCAGGTTAAACAGTACACTTCCTGGAACTAGTTACTTTATATGTGTGTGTGTGTGTGTGTGTGTGTGTGTGTGTGTGTGTGTGTGTGTGTGTGTGTGTGTGTGTGTGTGTGT
>JBAMHX010000010.1:4844448-4863066 GCA_037177515.1 Pseudomugil tenellus | reverse complement strand
TATATATATATACATAATGTATGTGTGTTTTCTGAATTCAGTGCTTATGAAAATGGATTTAATGGGTTTTTATCTTTATTAGGTATTTGATGTAAAAAAAATCTCTGCATCAATATATTCCGCCCACCTAATCTTTCAAACTTTTTCTTTTTTTATTTTAGATTAATTTTCATTGTATTATCATAGTTTTAGTTGAGTTGGTGGCGTTGAGTCGATCTGTTAACCTAGTGACAGTGTAGTCATAATAATGACTGCTATAATTATGTATCCTAATGACATGGGCCTCAACACACATCAGTGTTGAAGCTACCACCCGGATCATTATTTATACTTAAAGCTCCTGTCCAAAAAGTAATGAAAACACTCTGCAACCTGGTAGAGTCGAGGAAAGCTGGTTAGAGTAGATACTAATGGAAAGGGGGTTTTAGATGCTGATAACGCTTGTTGAATACCTGGTGAGACTTAAATTTTCTAACGGTGAATTTAGATGCATCATCTCAAGCAGAGAGAGAGAGAGAGAGAGAGAGAGAAACTTAGTCATTTGGATAAAGATTCTGAATTTGTTTAGCGACTTTTAATAACGGGCTTTATTTCCATATAATGAAATACTGTAAGTAAAAGGTTAAGTTCATGTTAAGTAGAAAATTATTGACATCAAGGGGGAAAATAGCTGTCCACTACATGCGCTCTCCAGTCATAGCTTTTCATTGTTTCCAGAGTTTCCAGTGATGGTGCTCTTAGTCATTGCAAGAAAAGAAGCTGTTGTGTCCAGTGAAACAAAGGCTAATCCTTATGACACCCTCATAGAGCAGCTGTTTGCATACAATCCAGCTGAGCATCAAAACAGGAAAAACTGTTTGATCCATCTCCAGTCTGTAGTCGGTGCATCATCTGTAATCTGTGGATTGTGAGACAACGGAAGGCGAGCTTTGACCTCTAAACTCCAGTTATTCAAATGGTCCTTTTTAAAGACAGGAAACAAGGAAGTCTGATTATTTTCCCCCCTCAACATAGATCTTTTGTTCTTTCATGACATCAAGTGTATTTATGGAAAAGTTTAATATATTTCTCTCAAAATCTTTCCATATGTCATCATGTCTATTTGATTCCCTGTCAACAACCAATGAAAAGGGAGCATTTTATGTCTCTGAGTAAACATGCCTGCATTTAATTTCCTTTTTCCTGTTTCACAGAATCAGATATCAGAACAAGCTTTGAATAAGTGTGACTGCAGTTTGCATAGTATGCTGTGTTTGCCTGCTTGGCCTCCGTGCTTAAAGTGACATTAGTGGGCATTTATTGTTGTATTGTAGTAGTTTCTTTATGCTTATTAGACTAATAAAGCATCTAATTTGCATATCATATGCTGGCTCATCAATCCTTCTGGCTGTTTGTGAGGAGGATTGTGCATTTTTATGCATGTACGGAGTCTCTAAAGGTGTGAGCTAGCTGCCTGAAGCTACGGATCCAACAAAGCAAAAACATGACCAGCGCCATGTGACAGCACGCCTCCCTCCCAGCCTCTATATTTTGTGTTTGTGCTTCTGTGTGTGTTGGTCTATGAGGCCGAGCTGGCTGGGCAAGGGCAACACAAGGGCAGCGTTTGTGCAGGGCAAGGGACTGTCCTTGCTGGCACACACACACACACAAACACATACAAACGCACATTTGCTAAAAACAGAGACTTATTGTGGATACCCAGCCCATTTAGATCCACCCACTACAGTCACACATTGTATCATATTTTGGGTTTCCATTTTTTTCCTTGTCTTTCTCCTTTTTATGTCCTCACTTCCATTCTGTGCTGTTTCATCTTTTTTAGTTGTTTTTTCAAGTCTTGCATAGTTTTCAACTTCACCACTTCCCATAACGGTGTCCTTCTGTCAATATTAATCATCCTCCCATTCCCGCTTTTCGCTCTCATTTCCAAAAGAGGTGTCAGAAGTCTTGACACTTAAGTCATGGAGAGATCCACATTAACTCTGTTTGTTTTTATGTCTGTGTGTTGGCTGTGTGGGTCTTCTCACTTGCCCTGTGTTTGAAGTAAATCAGCCTCTATGGAACATCACAGTTGTAAATCTGTTTTGGTCCATGTGCACACACTAAGATAGAAGCTAAGGAGATGAACCCAAATACCTCATGACTAAATGCACCATGTCTTATGTACTCCCAGCATCAAATTGCTCCTGAATTATCAGGGGTTTGATTACACCTGATGCTGAAATATTGTGAAGGTTGAATTCCTGTGCTTTGTTTTTTAAAGGATCCTAAACAGGAGAACCCATCTGTGAAGCAGATGGATGTGAAAGGTTTATGTTTAAGGCCGGTCCATTGTTATTTCAATCTCAGACTGGCCGTCGCTTGTTTCTTAAAACATAGGCACGAATGTGTTGTTATCTTGATGTGTTAAAGTGATCTAGGTTAGAAAAACCACGGGTGGATTATAGATTAATCAAAAGCATGACTTTTTACCTAAAACATATCTGTTCAATAATCCCTGGACATCACCGTCACTTCTTTTTCATTTGAGGTTTTAGAGACTAATATTTAAAGCTAGCCCTTACATGGAAACGATTTAACGGATTTTTAGGACATAGCTTTTGTCAAGGCAGATTTTACTGTCTTCCAGCTTAGAAGGAATTAAAAAAAACAAAACTCAAAACAAAAGAAATTAGATCTTTTTTTATTATTGGCATAGCTGGCTATGATTGTAATGGCAAACTTCTGTCTTAGTTGAATGATAGCTGAAAGTCTTAGTTGCTGATAATTTGTTAGTAATGGTAAAGGAAACGACACACTGCCAAGCTGCAATCAAGGTGCTGAGGTGTCATTGTGATATTATCCAGTAAAAGCTGTCCCAAATAAAGTGAATGGTTTTCTTTTGTCATATTTTTGAGTAATTTTGGGCACTCACATATGTGATCTAAAAAAATGAAAGGGATATTTTTTCCATAATTTGTCCTTTTAGGCTTTCTTAGTGGGGAAAAATGCTTTGAGCCCTTTTACAAGCATTTGGCAGTTCCTTGTTGAATTGTTGATTTTATTGGTTGAAGTTTCCTCATCAACACAGATTATCCAGACATCTGACAAATGCACCTATTTTCCAACAACTTCTAACAGAGACTTTCCAGAAGATGTAGGTATATAGATCAGCCTCTGGCTATAATCAGTAGTGCAATAACAATGTTTTCTATTGCAACTGTTCACTTCTCCTTTTTCATGGTATTCTCTCTCTTCTGTTTACTTTGTATTCATCAAGTAAAAAAAATGCCACAGTGTGATTGATTCACCAGTGTTAAATATAATTGAATACATTATTATATTTTACTTGGTTACAAGATATGTTCATTATTGTTTGGCAGTTTAAAGCCTACGAATTGGCACCTCGCTGTTGTCGTGCACATGTTTTCATGTCATAAAGCAAACTTTCTTAGGCTGCAGCATTGCTCTTACCTGCATATCTGAGATTTTCCTGTGTGTTTTTAAAATTGACTTCTGCTGATCTAAATTATTTTTCATGAATTGTATGACGAACTTAATTTTCCAGATTACACCCCTCTTTTTTAAAATGACTGCTGCCTGTTGATGTAATCAACAGTGAGGCTATGCTTTGATGTAGAAATTTTTGTTTATTTTCAAGTGAATTCTGTGAAAAGAGCACAGTTGGTAAGAAATAAAAAAATATTTCCGTTTTGAGAAGTGTTGAATGACTACTTGTTCTGCATTTCATTGAACTATGACATCTTCGCTTGACATCAGTTGGTTACATCATTCCAGGTGTTTTCCATTGATTGTTAGAAGCATCATTCCTGTGGAAAAAAAACAAACCAGTTATCATGGGCAAATAATTTAATACAGGTTTGAATGGTTATATTGAGCTTTCATGGCCAGAATGTTCAAACTAGTTATTTGCATTAGTGAGTCTGGTTTAAAGAATTATTAATGTGGTTTTCTACAAGGAATAAAGGTTTGTTGCTTGTGTAGTGCTCTATTCATCTTCTGCTTAGTTGAGTCAGTAGTTGTTCTGATGCAGAAACTGACGGTAAGGAACATCCACCAGACCCATTTCTGTTATCCAGACTTGATATAGTCACTATTCAGACTGTCACAATCTTTCTGAAAAGCTACTTGTGATGTCACAGATAGAGGCTCTTTGATATGGTTGTTCACAGTTGTCAGAAGAGATTTTATAACAAGGCTGTTTACATCAAAAGAATGCCATACCATCTTTAGTGTTTCATTTTGTGACCTGTGCTGATGCAGTGCAACTAGATCATAGATGCAATTAGTGTCACTATGAATTAGCAGTGGTGCAGGAACATCTCTTGGTGAAATTCAACCGCAACCGTTATTATAATGCATTTGGAAGTTTTATGTTTCTCGGCACATAATGCCTAACGTCCTATCATGCTAATCCATTATACAAATAGAGATGTTGGACCTTTTGGGATCAAGGCTGCCAATGGCTAGAAGGATCATATGGCATTAAATATACAGACAGTAAAAGTTAACTGATCAAGAAATCACTGTCAACAGAAGCTGCAAAATCCTACTTGAATGCAATAAAATGTTTGGTTTTGACACTTTAATGAAATATTCTGATGTCTGCTTGGTGCATAAACTTGTACATAATGCTGCTCTGACATCATTAAAGAAATATTTTCTTCCCCTTTCCAAATTATTGAACAGAACGTCTGAGAGAGTCTGCATCTAGAGGTGACAGCAGTGTCTCAAAAAAGGTCAGCCTCCTCCACTAGTGCAGTGTCCCAAAAAAGGTCAGCCTTCTCCCCAAGTGCAGTGTCCCAAAAAAGGTCAGCCTTCTCCCAGTTGCCCCTCTCCAACAGAGATACCACAGTTGAATAGACTGTAATGTAAAGGATATCTCAGAGTGTTTCAGTTTCTGGTTTGCTGTTACAGATTGTCTATTCAGCAACCTGTCATGTCTGCATTGAAGGTACTAAATGGGTATAAAGATTTCTGATGATCCCCTTAATGGTAGCATCCGTTAGTCTGTTAATTTATGTTAAAGACTACTAATGGAAACTAGCATAATGCTAAATTTGGTGCACCCATCTTTTTTTGTGAATAATCAGTGTAACTGCACTTGTTAAATAAAAGGTATATTTTTAGGTAAGTCAAGGGACAGAGGAGCAGAGTGGGTACTAATAGAAAAGCGCTTTACAGTTCAAAGCTAGACGGCTTTGAAATTTAATAAAAGCAGAGAAAAGTTAAGTCTATAATTCAATTAAAATGTCAAACATTCTGACATTTTAATGAGATAAAGAGCCCAGCATTTACTATCCAGTTAAAATAAATGCAGAAGTTCATGGCAATTAGTTTGACACTTATGAGGCTGTGTTGAATGTGTCACGCTTTTTTTTTCTTTTACTGTCTGTTGCCACAGCAACAACTCTGGCTGCCCTTCAGTGTGTCTTGCCTGTTAAACTGCTTAATATGCTCAAGTTCAATAAACTTATGTATGTATACCAATTTATTCAGCTATATAAACAAATTGGCATACCTCCATAACGATTGTGATATCTCTAAGCAGAGGTATCTAGTTGATATTTTTCAGTTTCATTTTATCACGCGTTCTTTTCACCTTAGGATCACTTCACACATCCACCCTTTGAACTGTAATGTCAGTAGTCATGCCTAAATAATGATAATCAAGTCATTTTAACATCCCAAAAGAAATGCTTGCTATTCTTGTGCTGTGTACTCTGTTTGAACCATGCTGGTGAAGAAAAAAACACTGTTGCGTATAAAGATGTATTTTCCAGCTTGCAGGGAATTATGTTGATTTGACCACACTTGAACAAGACTGCTACAAAAAAGGGAAAAAAATTCTGTGATGATAAAATGACAGCCAAGGCCCTGATTCAGCTCTCATCAGCTTTTTATGAATGACCAGTTGGGACTTTTTCCTGTGGTGACTATTTGTCACTCACTTCCTGAGTAGTGTCATTGTTTCCTGTTGAGAAGTGGGTGTATACCACAGTTTCACAGCAGGGGAGGTTTGGTTGCTGCCCGGATGTGGTTTATTTGTGTACATAAGCCTTATTAACTGAAATATACACACCTTCATATGCCCACTCGCTTACTAGATATGCATGTTTTCTCAGATACAGAATGATTTTAAATTTAAAAGTAAATGACAATTTTCAGTTTCTTTTCAAGCACTTCCTCATTTTTATTTTCTGACCACAGAGCATTATTCCCAGCACTGCCGATGATGACTTGGTTTTATATGATCTGTTGAAACTGCATATGGAAAATGTTGTAGGGTGCAACAAAAATACAAATCAAGGATTCATTTGTATTTGAGTAAAAGCATAAAAAAGACAAAGTTCTACTATACAGCAATGGGACACTAATCACAGAGTAGCTGTGATGTTGAAATAAAAAGACTTTTGTGACTGAATTTTTACCGTTTAAAGCCACCACCTAGATCCACTCATAACAGAGCTGTCATTAGCGCTGGTGTACAGGTAACTGATTTTCACACACACTGCAGTCGCAGTACACGTATGCCTAAACTTTAGTTGACTCCTTTTTAATGCAACAGCCACAAAAAGTTTGTATTGTAGGAAAAGAAAAGAAATCTGAATTGATCATTTGAAAAGCAACGACGAAAAGAAAATGTTTTTCAAACATATTTTCATTGTCTAGTTTGAAGCAAGTTGTTGTATAGGGGTGCTTGTGGTGATACTGGACATGTTGGTAGTGGTTGTAGAGGGTATTGTCCGAATCGGAGACAAACAATGACCTGAGATTTGAGAACAAATGGTGTCAAACTGCAAAACGGCTCAAATTCTGTGACCTTGCCTGAACTGTCTGTGGAAAAACTTCTCTAGTTTTGGTATGCTTCACTTTATCAGTGTTGGTCTTTGCAGAAATACCGTTCTCATGTTATACTGTGACTCATGTTATACTGTGTATACTGTTATACATTTCATTAACAGCTCAGCTGTGATGCAGCAGTCCGAACAGATTCTAGAAAGAAAAGATATTAACACTGTGCAAACCATTAATCAGCTCCGTTTTCTACGTGTTGGTACAATTGTCCCCGTTTCCACAAGAAACATCAATTGGGACAATAACTTAACTAGTATATTTGCACCCTCTTGTTAACATCTTACTGTACAAGTCTGGCAGCTCTTTAACAATCAGGTAGTATGGAGAGCCTCATGGTTATCAGACAGCAATAGCCTTTCTATTCTTTCTTTAAAACTTCAGACACAATGTCAGCAACCACATTCTTTTAATGCATCATGAATTCAGATACATCACTGTTAAATTTACATCTTTCACTAGGTCGTAGGTATAGTTCTTCCATGCATTACCTGACACACGGCTGGGTTTATAATTGCCAAAATGCCATGTCTTTGTTTTGCCACTTTAAATTTATTATTACAATTACAATTTATGTACTCACATTTTGATTATAAAAAGTCAGTACCATCTACTGCTTTATTACTATGGTTATACCAGTGACTTCCTTTCTGTGCCATTGTGGTTAGTGGGTGAAACTGAAATGAGAATGTCTAAGGTGTTGATATTACACAGCAAATCACTTGTTATTATGAATATTGTGGTAAATGTGGCTGTAGGTAACACTTTCAACGTTGTATTATTTTTATTTACACATTTATACATCAAAATGTATCCTATTAAAATAAAGTGAAACTTACCTGGTTTAAAATGTAAGTTCTTGCATTTTTTTTCAGCTGATCAAAACAAACATCTGGTTATGAGATTTCTTGATAATAAACCACATCATTTTGTAAACAACCAGTTATAACAGTCTCTCTCTCTCTCACTCACACACACACACACACACACACACTCAACCCCAGAAGTGGAAATGCTGACGATTAATGTATATGTCCATAGTCACGTATGGAAGTACAGTGGTTGTTGTGGAGAGGTGAAGAGGTCTTAGATCCTCTTTATTTTTAGCACAGTGTTGGAGAAAATGTGTCACAGGACCCTTAATCAGCAGGCATTATTTCTTACACACACAAACACCATTTGTTTAAGGCCTTTTTTTTCAATCATTCACACCAGAGGACGTGTGGACACACTCAGTCCATTGTAGGGAGCCTCACAAGCCGCTTACTGTCAATGCAGAGAGGGCTTTAGAAAGAGAGTGCTGAGTAACACCAGTGTTACTGTTAAATGCATCTGGGCATGAAAGCTATCACAACATGCCACTGGTTTGAGGAAGTAAGGATGCATATTAGTTCACAATGCATTCTGGGATTACCTTAACCATCAGAAAATACTTTTTTTGTTGTTTCTTTGTAAACCAAACTGGTTTTTTGGTTTGGTTTGTTTGTTTTTTTTGGGGGGGGATTGGTAACGGAGAGAGTGGGCTCATATTTTTGTGCTTTGAAACAGTGGCAGTCCAGTATTCTCAGGGAAACTGCATAGTGACACATTGTTTAGTTCAGGCAGCTTTTGCTAACTGGACTAGTCTCTTCAGGCTCATCTGTTTGTTGCCACATAAAACACTCTTTTCTTCCTGGTCTCGCCACCTGGCTTGTTGCCCTCCGATCCTGCTGCTGAAACCTGACCTGGCAACAGACCTCTGGCTGTCTGCCGCTGCGTCCTCAATAACTCTGCTCACCTATGTATGTACAGCATGTGTCTGTGTGCTACAGTGATTAAGAGTGAGAGAAACCAAGCATGTTGACATCACAGCACTATGAGACTTATTTATGCTGTCTACTGTGAAAACGTCACTCTGAAAACCCATAATTATGGAGTAGTTTACATGCGTAGACATGCTTGCACATGTTGTTGCTCACCCTCCCTTGATAACACAGTGTTCAATGTTTCACACAGACACAGTGTCAGGTTACCTCATTTTGTCACACATTTTTTGCTTTTTTTTTCTTATTGATTTGAATGACTGCTTTTTCTATTGCCATCTTTAGATGTTTTGAGAAGTTATTTTCAAACATTGTTTTGATCTGGATCTGTAACCATGTGTTTTATGTTCTACAGATTAAATATAAAACTGCTAAGTCATTTCAAGTGAGATGTTCCAACAGCAGTCTACTGTTTGAGCTACACACACACACTCAGGGTTTGTTTCCATTTAGCTTATTGATAATGTTAAGTGGCTGAGATGGTGGTTCAAAATGCACAACTGATACTGCAGCTCATCTGCCAGTTTCTTGAGCACTTTACTTGCAGAGGGGAAAAGACCATTAAAGGCAATCAAGGCTGTCCTTTTTAATGGTCAGATTGAGCCTTAATGGAGATGGACCTGTGGTCTAGAGGAAAGGTTAATATGCAAGGCTACTTCGGGACATGGCCAGGAGAAAAACATGGAAGTGATTTGACTGGATGGCAAAAAGTGCAAGCCTTAGTGTAAGCTAGCTCATGGGCTGTTGTACATCAGCTGCTCGTAAGTCATTTAATGCATTTCAATCCAAGTCCTCACAGTTGACATGAAGTGTACATGTGTTTGTCTCCAAAGGTGTGTATTTTGTGTCCATGTTTCTATTGCTGCAAGCATATACTGACTGTTTAATTCTGACCGTTTTGTATTTGCCTTTAGCTGAAGCAAATTGGCTTTTTTGTGTTGTTGTTGAAATCCTGCAGAGGAACTGTGGCAGGATACTCTTCTCTTGCTTTGCTTTGCTTTTGATAAGTACCTTGGCAGCTCCCTGTGTGTAGAGATGTTGTGGATTGTGCTTATGTACTTGCTCACACAGTGGCAATCTAATAAATGTGTTTTTGTTGCTTGCATGTTCTGTTCCCAGGGGACCAGATTGTCAGATGAGGGGAAGGCAGGCTAAACTTTTTTGTTCTGTTTGCTTAGTGGGCATTCCTCTGAACATTGGCCCTCATCCAAATAAAATCCAGCAGCCTCCCACTGGACACAGCACAGTTCTGCCCTCACAGGGGCAGTGACATAAAATCTTTTGTGCCAATCAACATGTTGTTAATGAGCATACATAAGGGTAAAAACATCATCACAATGTTGCCACATGTGACTTCAATGTTGGTTAATTTCTATATGTTCTATTTTATATTGTAAGATGATTAAAACAAGAGATAAAAGGAAAGGTTTTGAACTTTTTGAGTTGTCTGGCTTCTGCGCTGGACTGAAGGCTGGAATGCATAACCAGAAATATGTCAAGATGACCAGATTTATGACATCATTTTGTATTGTTTTTTAAATAAAGTAGTTTAATTAATTTTCTAAACTATGCTAACGTTTTCTTCCCTGTTGTAAAGGATTTAAAGACTGATCTAAACATGACACCCTTCAATCATCCAATGACTTTGAGAGAACAAAGAAACCTGAAATAGTTTTTTTCCAGTAAACATTAAACCATCGACCTCTTCTTTTTCCCTGCAGGTCCTTATGGTTGAGGTAGTGTTAGGTGCCCTTTGCCATGCCTCCTGCCATGACAGACCTCCTGGACATATGGGCAGCCCATTCGCCCCTGGCCGGACGTGCTCCAGACCAGATCACAGTGGACTTCCTGCTGCCCACTGGTATCTACATCCAGATGGATGTTCCCCGCGAGGCCACAATTCAACACATCAAACTGGTAAGGGACACCAAGTGGATGGCAGCTTGGGGTTAAGCTCAAACTGGATTTTAACAATCAATTTATATATAAGCTGTATATTTTAGCTGCTGTGACACACTGGATAACAAACGACTTTATACATTGACGTAGCATGTTCTAAATGGCCGTCAGATAAGTCAGGTTATGCATTTTCTGTAAACACTCCTGACAAAGTCCTCCTTATTTCCATGTATGCAGGCACAATTTAGTGATATTTGCTCTAAGCAATTTAGTTTTCTCAGTTTTCTCCTTGACTGAGGTATTTACAAGGTCGTGCATGCATAAAAGATGTCAGATGACAAAGATGTGAGAGATTGTCTTTCTCTGAATTTGATATGTGCTGAGGGAGCAAAAACAGGGAGACTTAGAGGCCTCTGATACTTTTCTTCTAAATTAAAAGGAGCATTTAGAAGAAAGCCAAGTGGGGTTTTGCTTAAGGCTGGAATACTTCTTGTATTACTGATAAAGTGATCAAAGTCGGCAAAGGTCAGACAGCCAAGATGAGCAGGCAAAAGCGTGTCTGAGTTTCATTCATTCATAAGCTTTCATTCATAATCAAGAACAGATACTTTTTCGTGGAAATCAGACCGCATTTGAAATATTTTTAGAACTCACTCTTAAAAATCTTTCTTCATCTACTGTTACTTGAGACTGCTTCCTTATTAACATGTAGAAGAACAAAGAAACTTTGTGAGAAATGATCATTTTCTCAAATAATTAAGGTAAAGATTATTTGACATTATAACAACTTTTTTTACGCAGTTTTCATGCCATTATATAAACAAGCATAAAAATGTTGCGTGTGTATTAAAGTAATTTGTCTTGTTTTAGCATGTGTTCTTGTGTCAAGACTCAGTACTTGGCATCTACCCCTGTGTTCATACAGTTAGTCTACGGGGACATGAATCATGCCAACACCGACTGGTAATTTGTAGTTATCTCATCCAGAAGCTATGAAATGACTCAATGACTGTAGGTCCCTAATCCTGAGAAATACATGTGTTGGCAATCATTGCAGCCCTGATCACACCCTACTCAACCAGTTACTCGTATACACTGTATACTCATGACCATAAATTGGAAAACAAAGATACTGTTTATTCATATTCTAAGTAGAAGTTAATGGAGGTAATAAAATCAAATTTTTTAAATTTTTTTCAGCTCTTATGGAAGCAGGCTCAAACCTTCCCACTGTTTCCCTCCCTTGGCGAAATGGAGAGTCACATGTTCGAATGTGTCAACCAGGAAGCAGTACACGAAGAACTGGAGGATGAAACCCGCCGTTTGTGTGACGTACGACCTTTCCTGCCAGTCCTTAAGCTTGTGACACGCAACTGCGGACTGCTTGACTCTAAAATTGGCGTGCTCATTGGCAAAGGTGAGGCTGCATTAGATTTATGAATACCACTCAATTTGTGGTGACAGTTAATCTGCCACCGTTTCTGAATGATAACATGGTTGCCCCTGTTTGAAATTCCCATGTATGAAAAGCACAGAAGAGCTGATAAGCAAGACACAAGTCTTTCCTTGCACTTAGCAAGCCACCTCCAGTACAGTGAATGACTCTGGGTATGGCACATACACCACAGCCATCAGACCTAAGACTTATGAGCAGCTGGAGAGATCAGTAGCCCAGGTAGTTGATAAGAGGATGGTTGAAAGGCTGAGTCCCTGCCTTCTATTACATACCATTTAGCTTAGCCTCTACTGAAGATTAGGTATTGTATCAGCAGAGGGATTTATTCTGGACTGTAATGGGCTTGACACAAGGGACGCGACAAACGACAGTGACAGCAGAAGTGTCACGTATCACACTGTTGGATAGATTGTCTCCCAGAAATTTTATTGTTTATTATGTTTGAAGGAATTTCGTCCTTTTCAAACCAGAACTGTTACCTAGGCATCACAGATGATACAACTCTATCAAGAGATTTTGGGGAAATTGACAGAAATATTGCTGCTAATTTTACTCTACAAAAACCCAACAAAAAAGTCGGGAACTGCTAAAATGATCTCTTTTACCAATGTTGAAACTTGTCACAGAGTAGACAGTACTGGCACTGCCCAGTCAATGAACCTGTCACTGATTGGCTGTAGTGCCATGCGACACTGACAAAAGTTGAACATTTTTAACTTTTTTTTTGTTGCGTTACAAGCCTCCATGTGCACTAGGGGTGTAACGATTAATTTTCTGTAACATACAAACTGGCGTAGACTTCACGGTGAACATGTCCAGCTGTGCAGTGTTGGACATGTTAGTTCTTTCAGCATGAGAGAATAAAGTCTTGACCAGCCGCGGTGTTACTGCTCAAGTTTACATGTAACAGGTTACATGAAGACGTTGAACGTCGCGAGGAGCTAGTTTCCAAGACTTTTTTTTCTGAAGGTGGACTTCATTGGCATGGTAAGCATTCAGCAAGGTAACTGAAGCGTTGCATTGTGGAATATGTAGTTTGTGTTGTTAGTGTATCGGCGCGACATTAATAAAAATATTCTAAAATCATCTCGCAGGCCAGATAAAAATGCACTTCGGCCCAGAGTTCGACACATGTGGTGTTCAAATTGTCTGTACTTTTGCACTGGATCACAATGGTGGCTTGATAGTTCCCTGCTAGCTCTTTTCCTCTCTACCATCTGCCATGACGTGACTTCAGAAACAGGCAGACTAAATCGAGTCACGTTCGATGTCATCATCATTAATAGCGTGAAAATAAATGCATTAAAGACAATTTTACATTCTTTAATCCAAAGTGTAATTTCTTAATATCGATAGAATCGATTGAACAGCTTTTCAAACGATAGTAGATGGATATATGACGTTTTTAATGACAACTAGCTGAGCACAGATCGATATTGTGAGATCGTAGGAATATCAATGGATCTATCGGCATACTAGATGGATCGTTACACCCCTAGTGTGCATGCATAGATGAACAAGAGTAAAATGTCTTGTGCACAAATGTCGCCTGTCGCTTGGTTGGAAAACGACAGCGATTTTTGCCTCATCACAAAGGTTCCATAGGAAATGAATGGAGTGTTTTGGTATTATTATTATTATGGTACAATGTTTAAACTAGCTTTGTGAGGGGACAATGTGTGGGGTTGCTGGAAGAGACAGCGTTATGTAAATGGGAACCCACACCTCAGGGGCAGAGCATCCATTTAGTTCAGGAAATGATTTTCAGCTGGGAAAGAGTTTATTTCCTCCCCAATCCTGATGAGCGTGTGTGATGGGATACCCAAAGAACCAGCAGTGTTTTGTGTTATGGAATGGACTACCTCTATTTTAAGGAAAATTAAAAAAAAGGAAATCAAAATAAACTTGACCGAAACCTCTTTAGGGAGTTTACGCTGGAATTGGATTGTTACATACAGCAGATCCGTGCAGCTTGTGCCAGGAACCCCAACCAGTAAGCAACCTCACAGTTCAGTTACTCATGAAGCCAATACCATATATCATATCAGAAGCATAAGTAACGCCGCTCCCTGTGTGTTGAGTCCACACCTAGAGGTAAAAAGTAAAATTTGTAGAATTTACTTTGCACAAGGGGTAAAAGGACTTACATTGGAACATAAATTCATAATCTTTTCTGTTACTGACATATTGCAGCAGTTCAATTGCTTGTAAATAATTAATGAGTAATTCAAGAAATGGATTATAACTGAGTCCTCAGCTATAATGCCTGTTTTAACAAAGTCTGAAGCAGATCTGTCTCACATTTGTTCTTTCCATGAATTCAGAGATTTTCTTTGTTATACTTCATAGTAAAGACAAGACCTGTGTGTTTTGAAATGCGAAAAAAATATTACAAATAAATAGATTTGAAATATTTTAATTGCCTTTTTTTTCCTTTTGTAAGACAACATAAATGATTTATTTAAGACAAAAATAACTTTATTGTTTAAGCACATCTTAATGAGATACTATTTCTCCAAATCTTGACTATAGACTGGAGTAGTGATCAGCCTGTAGCTTTGGGTATAATTAGATTCAAAACCAATAGCACCACCTTAACTTTGCAGCATTGATCCAGTCTGCTTTCAATCCGATTTTATGTCACATTTTAAGGGGTTAAGAGCATCTCCTCGGATTTACTGGACTCTGGACATCTTTTAGGCTGAAATGAGTAATTTCTGATGCGGACAAGATGCTGTAGACCCTGATTCTATAGACCCTCCCACACTGGCGGTCCCGAATTAAAATGGAAAACCCGTAGAGTTGAGCTGGTAGAGTAGAACAAAGTAGGTACAAGTGGAAAAGCACCAATTGTATGTCCGATGAATGAGGTCATCAGAAAATACGGAATGAACATGTTACTCCATCTTCCTTCAATGCACGACCATATTCTAAGATTACAATTGGGGGGCGTACATATGGTTTTTAATTCAGGATTAAAAATTCAGAATCAAATAATTCTGAATAAAAGTGTTTTTATGTTTACATGAAAATATTCCTTCTGATTTGAGGTTCCGATTGAAACACGTTTTACTCACCTTCTCTTTATTTGGATGTAATAGACTTGTGTATACCAAAAAATAATAAACCACTTCCTGTTTCTTGTCTTTTTGATTACGACACAGAAAACAACAACATAAAAACCGTTTTCGCTTAAATTTTGATTATATTTTTGAAGTACTAGCTCGGCACGAGTATACTACTCCACTTTTTTTCAGCAATTGAGGAGGGAAAAAAATTTGACTGAAGATGGGAGGCAGAAGATGTTATTGATGATTGGATTTTGATATTCTGTATACCCGTTTACCCTTTGAAGAGGATGACCTGTATAGAATTTCACGGTTGTTGGATTTATGGTTTCCCCACCAAGTGGCGTTTTATGCTTGAAAAATCAGATCTTTGGAACTATTTGTCGCATTGACCTGAAATTAAGTGCAAATAAAAGTTCATGATCTCAGGATGCATCCTTTCCTGAGGACATACCGGTCTGGTTCAAAGTTTTCATACTAGGTGGAACTTTATGACTGAACATGTGCAGCTTTATATTATTGAATTGTGTCTATTCAAGGATTGGGGGCGTTCAAGGATATACCACTAGCTGCCACTTCCAGTAGTATAGGCCTTCTGAAATTGCTTTTATTATGTAAAGCACTTCGTGTTGCTAACACATGAAAAGTGCTCTAGAAATAATATTTGATTGAAAAATTAATGCAACATTTGATGGAAATAAATCTGGTTAGCTTGTTGAAATGATGCCACAGAGATTATGCCATAATCAAAGGCAATCCAGTTAAATGAAATATTAATGTGACCATTTTTAGAGAGTCCATAAATTATTTGTGTAATTCTGAACTGTTTCCTCTCTTGCATTGTTATTTTTACTCATAATTTTTAGGTCTTCATGAGCTGGATGCCATAAATGACCAGGAAGTGAAGGACTTTCGCAGCAAGATGTTTCGAATCAGTGAAGAGAACATGCAGCGAGTGCAAATGATGTCATGCACAGAGTGGCTGCAGGCCTGCTTCTCCCCACAGTTGGAGCCAGCGGCAGGGATGGACATCACAGATGGAGTCGTTGACCAGCCAGTGGACCTAAAAGTCATCATACACTTTGACCAGTCCCAGGTGAGAATCTGCACACCAGTGCTAGAGATGTTGTACAGTGTTTATTGATATATCAGCAGAGAGAAAATTACCTGCATTCATGATTTAAATCGATAAAAAGATGTCGACCCAGGGCACATCAGGACTTAACAAAGAGAAGTTTGAGGTTGAAACATCAGTAATAAACTGATACATATGATAGTTCAAGCAAAGCGTTCCAATAATTTGCAAATTTACACTTTGTGGTTTATTGTCATGTCTGATGACCCAGACTAACTTTAAAATCACTTTTGCTTTTGCATTCTCTGTCTGAAGTGAACCATGCTTAGTTTACTTCTAGTAGTTGTTTAAGTCTAAATAAATAAATGTATATATGGTATTTTATGTACATTCTGACATCATACAATACATTGGCAATATTCAACTTTTTATTTGTTAGGCTGCATGTAATTTCATAGCATTGGATATTGAAAAGCATGTCAAATGACTAGATTTTTTAATGCTAGTTTATACCAAGAATTGGCTGTATAGCAACCAATGTAGCAACCAATACTGTCTTACGCTCACATCCATCTCCCACCATTCCTGTCTGAGTTTAACTGGTTTAAAGATCAATCGGGTCGCCATCCAAAATGGCAGATAAACAAAAGTCAGGTGACATGGTGATGTCAGCTGCTTTGTCCAGTTCAGGCTATCAAAGCTATTAACAAGTAGCAGGTGAGAGGCAGGATACACCCTGGACAGATCACTGATCCATCACAGGTCCAACATGGAAAAACAAATAATCATTCACTCTGTCACCTATGGAGAATTTACAGTAACCAATTTTGGATGGTAGGAAGATGCCAGGCAACCCTGCTGCGAAGAGGCATCACACATCAATAAAAGAATCCTTTTATTAAATTAAACCATGGAAAATAAGGGTTTTATAAAAGATATAGACAGATTTAAAACAGAATAATTTTTCTAGTAATGAAAGTTTTAAACTGTGCATTTTTAATGTGTTTTTTTTTAATTGCTTTGTATGTAATTTCATCTTTACAATCAACCACTCTAAAATAATATGCTTTAGTATATTTGATGTAATGTGCAGCGGCACTTTGATACTACATGATATTAAAAAGAAAGATGTGTGTGTCTTGGCAGTCAGCCTGCAATTAAAAAAAATAATGAAATATTGATTATCTTGCTTTAAATCATCATGTTATCATTTACCTAACTATTTAAAAGAATCAAAGAAGCAAGTGTTATCGTCAAACCATTATCCATAACTCGCTTGCTGATCTGGAAGAGTGACTTAGTCCACTGCTACAAAACAAAAGCACTTTGTCTGAGTAGCGAGAGTAGCTATGCGATTCTACTGGCACATGCTCATGTTACTGTAGCTCAGTCTGTTTTCTGCTCGCAGTTGGCAGCTTCACAAAAGTCACGTGATCTGGTCCAACTAGCAAGACATGTGACAACACAAAGTGGGTCAAAACCATCAGTGAAATTATGCCATTCTCTCAGACACTGTCACATAAGCAGTACAGCTCAAGGGACCAAAACACTGATTAAAATGAACCTCTTTACCTCTCCTCCAAACTCATTTGTCCCTGTCCCTCCATCTGTCTCATTGCCACTGAACACAAATGATATTATCTAATAATAAAACAGATGGCCATGTCCCTCCAGACTGCTGTATATCAGCTTTGATCAACATCATATGCACACACACACACACACACACACACACAAAGACGGCCTATCTGTGCCACTGCGTTCAGGTGGACTTTGGCAGGAAGACTTCTTTAGGAGGTCACACACAATAAGAAACATAGTAGGCAGCATAGCAGACAGCTTTATTGCTCAGGATTTGTCATCAGGACTTTTCCAGTATTCAAACCCCATATTGTTGCTACAGCATCCAAATGTTTCTCATTTTAATATGTAAGTTTATGCAGTTCAGAATAACTGTAGAATAATTGGGGGGGGGGGGGGGGTGTTCTTGGGTGTTCTGTAAATGTCACAGTCCCTTCATAATTTTGCTATGGGTTTGTAAATTATTAATATATGACATTTTTATTGAACCTCCAGGAAATTATAATTCCATCTCTGGTATCAGGTCAGTGCTGAACTATTAATAGCATGAATTGATGAACATATTAGGATGTTAGTGATAAATGATGGAGGTCTCAAACTCTGTATTTAAGCACTTTTTAGAACAAGTGTATGTGTGTTGATGTGTGTGTTCATGCGCTTAAGTACTTACTGTTTATGTTCAACCTTTTATGTATGGAGCTAGATTTGTCTTTTTATTAAATGCAATAAAATATACAATCTGGGAAAATAAAGTTTTATTTGATAGTAATTTTTCACAAAGATAGCAAAAAGAAAATTTGGGAGTAAAAAATAAGTTTTGAGATAATTTGTGTGTATATATATATATATATATATATATATATATATATATATATATATATA